>CM074496.1:3341812-3941812 GCA_037389245.1 Oryzias sinensis
ACAACTCCCTATCATCCCAGAGGGAATCCGGTAGAGCGTTTTAACCGGACATTGTTAAACATGCTAGGCACGCTCGATAATGAACAAAAGGTTAAGTGGAAGGAGCATGTCAAGCCTCTGGTTCATGCATATAATTGCACATGGAATGATGTAACTAGGTACACGCCATACGAACTCCTTTTTGGGCGGTTACCTCGCTTACCAGTAGACTTATCATTTAGGTTACCGATAAAGGAACCTCCAACTGTAGCACATACAGACTATGTAAAGAACTTAAAAGCCAGACTAGAAGAGAGTTATAAGCTTGCTTCAAAGAATGCATGGAGGTCTGCAGATAAGAATTAAAGCCGCAAGCGGCGTTGTATGGCCCGCAGACGCAACCCGCCTTCCACGCCCAACTCTACGCACCGACGCCTCCCTCACCGCCCTCACTGCCCACTTTCGATAAAGGCTGTAAAAAACGGCATTTGCTTATTATGCTAAATATCCTAGCTATGTTTATTTGGCTTAAAGTGCTAGCATTGCGATCAGCATCATCAACTGATTCAGGAAAACACATTATTAAAAATGCTAATTATGCTAACTATGCTAGCTACACTATTGTGGCTAAAAGTGCTAGCATAGGGATCAGCATCATAAACTGACTCAGAAAAACACATTACCTAAAATGCTAATTATGCTAACTATGCTAGTTATGCTAACGTAACTAAAAGTGCTAGCATAGTGATCAGCATTATCAACTGACTCAGAAAAACACATTACCTAAAATGCTAATTATGCTTACTATGCTAGTTATGCTAATGTGGCTAAAAGTGCTAGCATATTGATCAGCATCATCAACTGACTCAGAAAAACACATTACCTAAAATGCTAATTATGCTAACTATGCTAGTTATGCTAACATAGTTAAAAGTGCTAGCATAGCGATCAGCATCATCAACTGGCTCAGAAAAATTCCACATTCCTCCATTGGTGAGAGCTATATGTCATAAGTTGATAAAAAAAACACTTTTTCCAAAATGGCGGCTTTTCTGTTGATTTTATCTCCATAGCAACCATTTTATGTTTTGGTCCACTCGGGAGGACGAACAGATTGACGTCAGTTTCGGACAAATCGGTAAAAGTAAACTTTTTGTTGTCCTTAGCAACAGTGGTTTTATGCTAACCACGCCCACATTCCTTATATGTCCATATCCAGTGTTTTTCAATGTATGCAGTTTCAGGCATTATTGCATGCATTTAAATTTCACAGTAGTCCTTTGAAAAACATAGGAGTTATAACAGTGCGCCACTTTGCTAGCTAGTAACGCGCACGCCGTTTAAAATCTACAACTTCTAATTCCAACATTTTTTCCACAGTAGCTTGCCATTGATGCCCAAAAAGTTTCGAGACGATCGCGGAAAATTCCAACGACAAGTTTACGATTGAATCTGGTGGTAAAGGTGTTTTTTATAGAAAATTCAAGATTGGCGGCCTTTTCCCGAGGTCAAAGGTGGACGAAACTCCAGAGGTAGTTGTGGACTNGTCGCTACAAAAATGCCACATTTTGCTCGCGGGGTTCAAATGGACGATCATTGGATGACTGGTTGGCAGAACAGCGCCAACAGCACAAAGGCAGATCACCTCCTCCTCCTCTTTCATAAGTAATCTTCGGTAATACCATCGTAGTGTAGATAGTAAATTATTGTTGTATGTACATTCTTTAGTTATTTTAAATTTTATTTTTTATTGTTTTTTAGTTATTTTCTAATTTTTACTTTTTGTCAATTCATGTGTGATTCATGTTAGTTTTCTGTGTCTTCATTTGAATAAAATATCCAACCCCTCCGGTCATTCCACAGTTCCCGTTCCTTCCTCATGTTCCGGCAACAGTCCCACTTCCGGTTCAGCCAAACCACCGGAAAATTTCCGCCTTCAACTGGAACCATTTCATGGTGATGTCAAAGCCTGCGGTGGATTTTTATTACAAAGCCAGCTGATTTTCCAGCAAGCCCCCAGGTATTACCAGACTGACCACAGCAAGATCACCCTCATAATCAATTCTCTCAGAAATAAAGCCCTCTGTTGGGCGCAGGCCTTCATATCTGCTAACCCCATTACACGTCTTTCATATGACCATTTCCTCCGTGAATTTCGCCTAATATTCGATCAACCCCGAAAACAGGAGGAAGCTACTCGACGCTTACTAATCCTCAACAAAACAATCGATCAGTCAGCGACCACGTCATTGATTTTCGTATTTTAGCAGTTGAAGCTGGATGGCCCGACCTGGCACTCAAAGGTGTTTTTTACCAGTCATTAAATGAAAGAATAAAAGACCACCTCTGCGCCCAACCAGAAGCGCGCTCTTTTGAAGAGTTAGTCACGGCGGCTCTCCACTCCGACATTCATTTACGCGAGCGTCAATTAGAACGCAAACAAAATCTTCTTCAACCGGTGAATAACCCACTTAACATCTCCACTGCTAAAAAAATTCCTCTATTTGAACCCCCTTTCACGGAAAAAAATCTGGAGGAACCGATACAAATCGGCCACTCAAAATTAACTGGAGATGAACGCCGTAAAAGACGAGAAAAAGGTTCCTGTTTCTATTGTTGAACTAAGGGTCATCTGGTCTCCACCTGCCCTCTCCGTAAACCACAGAACACCACGCAAAACGACAGGCCGCTGGGGGCAATAGCCAATTCTGGTAAATAATTTTTTGCTTATTCCTATCAAGCTCTGCCTGAAAACTCATGTTCATGATTTTAGTGCTCTTGTTGACTCCGGGGCGGAGCAAAGCCTCATTGATCAGCAACTAGTTAATGAACTCTCCATACCCACAGAACCACTGGAAATTTCCTTAGAGGCTTCGGGCCTGGGTGGCTAACATCTGTCACGTATTAGCCATCGGACCAAACCCATCCTGCTCGTATCATCAGGTAACCATAGAGAATTCATTCAACTTCTCATCACACAGTCTCCGCAAAACCCCATTGTCCTAGGTTTTTCCTGGTTAAAACTACACAACCCTCAGTTCAACTGGTCCCAAGGCACCATTACTAATTGGAGTTCGTATTGCCTCGCCAATTGTCTGCTATCCGCAGTTCCCACTGTATCTGTTTCCCGCTCTGAAGATTCCAGTAATGTTGATCCGTCTAAAATCCCTCCGTGTTATCACGATCTCAAATCCGTTTTCTGTAAGGCCAAGGCCAGCGCTCTTCCACCTCATCGCCCCTACGACTGCGCGATTAACTTACTACCCGGCGCCTTGCTTCCTAAAGGCCGTTTGTTCAACTTATCGGGTCCTGAGAAGGTCACCATGGAAGAGTATGTTCAAAAAGCTTTGTCACTGGGGCATATCAGACCATCCTCTTCCCCAGTGGGAGCCGGCTTCTTTTTTGTAGAAAAGAAGGATAAAACGTTGAGGCCGTGCATTGACTACCGGGAGCTCAATCAAATTACCGTAAAAGACAAATACACTCTACCTCTCATTTCATCAGTCTTCGACTCTGTACAAGAAGCCCGCATTTTTACCAAGTNTTCCGGGTTCCAGCGTCTGGGTCTATCCGTTACGCTCATCATGACAGTAATATTTGTAATACTTTTGTTTTTAATGTATAGCACTTTGAACTGCACAATGATGCGTTTTTCATAATTGAAGTTTGATTTGATTTGATTGTTGGTCTATGATGGACGTGAATGGGACTTTTGTCTGCTGGACCCCAGCCCCCTTTGATAAAAGGGCTCACCGTTTGGACATAGATGTCTTCCTTGGCCCCTGTTTTGGTGACTGTATTGTCCTTCAGGTGAACTGCTGAGTCCTAGCTTGATGTTGCGGCCCTTCTGTGGGGTGCCACTTTTTTTTTGTCTCCTGTCCTTGGTGTGGAGCAGGTTTTGTTGTTTTTATGTTGCTGGATTTAGAGGAAACAGGAAACAGGGATGCCCGTGTGTGCGATCCACAGAGTCAAAAGCTGCTTTCATCTCCTGCTTCAGCAGAAGATTTTTTAGAAAACAAGGATAAAAAAACGTTTGATGGTTATTTTATCTCTCTTATTGATAGACTGTGATGCAGTGAGTCAACAGATACTGATAATGATTATTTTGGGCGTGCTGGTAGTCCTGAAAAGAAAGGCTCAACAACTGAGCCAAAAGCATAAAACCGATTGCAAAAGCACACATCTGAGGTGAAGCAGCAGAAAACTTGTGTGGGTGAGGGCAGAGTTTGGAGGCGGAGCTCCACCATGTCTGCACACGCCATCCAAATTTCAAAACCTGCACTCTCGAAACGCCTCACGGATGAGGTCCAACCTTCTTCTTGTTTCAAGGGAGGTCAGGGCTTTTACAGGCAATAAAAACACACAAATACACAACATACACAAAGACACGGCACACACACACACAAATACAAATGCTCATAAATGATTCATGATAAGAAGAATTACCGCTCAGCTCTCCCTCTTTTTCCCCACAATGGACTGCTCCCTGGTGCTCTCAAATAACACACACACACACACACACACACACACACACACACACACACACACCTACACACAAATGCACACTTAGCCAGATGTAAAGAAGATTCATTGCACACGGATGTAGCCCCACCCACACGGATACTCACAGCCAGCTCTCACACTTCATTTCATTCTCACATAATTAACCAGCATGTGTGTGTGTTTCACTCCTGGGTGTCTCATTCTTCCTCCTGCTGCTGCCCGCTCGCAGAAAGACTCTAGTCTTTCCACTTGTTAACAGTTGTTGCATCATGAGACGTTGGAACTCAGGAGATGAACAAACCTGACGAAACCTTACTATCTGACAAACAAGAACACAGCTGAGCCGGGGGCAGGATCTCCCACAGTCTCCGTGCTGCTGCACTGACACTACACCAGCTGAACGTGCATCATTGCCTCTAATCATATACTTATGATGGAGGAGTGCCCCCCACACCCCAAAACCTGGGGGGAAACTGAGTTAGATCTCCAAAACCCAGAGGAATCGTGAAAAGGGCCTCATTTGACTTGGTTCTCTTTGGAACTGATGGGTTTTCTGCTGGCGTCAAATAGGTGAACCTATCTATGCTAACAGTTCTGCAAGACATCTGACTGTGAATGTGATCCTGGAAGAGCTCATGTCCAACTTCAATCTGCTTTAGCTCTTTAACACCAGAGCTTTAGCTTTAGTATTTGCATTTGTCTGAATACTGCAGGCATGTCCAAAGTGCGTCTTAAAATAATCTAACCTGCCTTCTTGGTTCTTTTGTTATCAGACACAGGTTATGTTTTAACATACCTGACATGTTTCAATGGAGGCGTTCCGTCTTCATCAGAGTCGTCATCAGGTGGTTAAAAATGCATCCCCTTTTCAAATTTCTTCCTTTTTTTTCCAGCCATTTTTTACAATTTCCGTTGTGGTTTTCAAAACAAAGTTTACAGTAATTTTGATAAAAATGTGTTTAGATAAATTTCTGTGCTATATGAAGAAATGAAAAGTATCACATTTCAACAGGTTTTTTTTTGTTGAATAGTACATTAGCAGTTTAAGAAATGTTGACTGAATGGTTGCCCCTCACACATTTTCACTTTTCCAAATCTGGCCCTGTTTGCAAAAGATTTGGACACTCCTAAACTACCATAACTATTCATCAGTTGATGTAGTTGTAGTGGATGTTGAAGTGGAGAAAAGCTTTATAGGGAAGTGTTGCAAAACACATACAGTCAGGACCATAAATATTTAGACAGAGACGCGTTCTATCAGCACAATCTGTCCAGGAGAAAAGCGACTTTAGATTGTTATGGAACACTTTACGTTATTAATGTGGAATTTAGAATTTTGGAAATTAAAGCCGAAATGAAAAGCCGCTTTTCTCCACTTCAGAATTCACATTGATTGAGTTTTGAAAGAGTTTTGGTATTTCAAGGAGTGTATGTTCTTTAGATGTCACCGGCGACATCTCCAGTTTTAAAGGGTCATATCCTCTTCTAAAAGTATGAAGAACCTTATGATTTTGGCATGAAACACAGTTAGGCCGGTCCTCAACCATCTCCAGATCCGTTAAGTCCAGAAACCTGGTTAGTTATCTGTAAAGATTGATCGGCTCTGTGCTCAATCACAATTAAGTGAACTTTGCTGATGCTGGCTGCATGGTGGACCAGAGAACAGGTCGAACCTTCAACAGGGAAACACAAAGAAACCAGCCAAGAAAAAGACATTGTTTGAGACTGTCAATGTCCATCAAATTAAAGCCATGATAGAGATTGAAGCAAACCCTAAAACCAGATAGAAATCTGATTTCAAACACAATATAGCATGTTAAGTTACAGAAAATGGAAGCATTGGAGTAAAAGGACAAGAGCTGAACAGTCACATGACAAACCCTGAAAACAGAAGCAGAGGTTCTAATATTCAGGATCAGATCTGACAGCCTGCAGGACCACAGTCCAAAGGTCTTTTTTCACTGCACATTATTTGAGTTTACTTTGTACGAAAATAGAGTTTTTTTCTCACTTCCCAGCTAAAAAAGCCAATAAAAATGAGAAGACATTAGGTCCACACGAACTTTAATAAACATGCATCCTGCATATTTATTTTTAGGTCTTGCAATTTAGACCAATAAAAAAGAACTTTAATTTCATTTGTGCCGTTGAGGATGTGAAGATTTGGAAGTTCAATCTCTCAGAATGCTGAGATGATGAAAGGAGCTATAGGAGAAAACCCTGATGATTACCCCGAAAAGATAAACTGGTTTAAACCAAATCATGAGAAGTGTTGTTCCTTCTGATGACAGGGAGCAGAATGTGGCCTTAGATTGTGATATTAAAGCACTACTGCAACAAACCGCGGTTGTGAACACATCAGCTCTGCCACCTTTAGGCTGTTGTCAGCCAGGCAAAGGCCACTAATGAGGCCTGGCTTCCAGTATGCTCTGCACCGTGCAGGCGACAGATCGGAGGCGAGGTGAAGCGCTGCCATGTCTCCGTGTTTGTTTTCCCAAACACCCTTGAGGTCCAACGCTCTCCTGACATTTGCAGAGCGTGGGCTCCGCTGCAGCATCGCTCTGGACAGAGAAGATCCCGACACAAGCTGACACCGCCCCCCAGCCAACGCCAAGCACGGCGCCTCTTAGCCTCACTGTGGAGGGATGAGAGGGTCTAAAGAGGGGAGCAGTACTTACATCTATGGTAAGTTACGTTACCAGGTCAGAGCAAAAACACCATCAACAAGTTTGCATTTATTCAGTGAACATCACAGGCAGGAGGCTGGGAGCCGGTTTAGCTCGTGCTGGTTTGCGGCGCCTTCCGTCCGTGAAACCTGGGTTCGAATCCGGGCTGCTCCCTGTTCCCTTCTCTACCTCTGTGCCGGTCCCAAGCCCGGTTGCTTTGAGAAGGTTGCGTCAGGAAGGGCATCCGGCATAAAACACATTGCCAAGTTTACCATGCGACTCGTTCGCTGTGGCGACCCCTGATGGGAAAAGCCAAAAGAGAAAGAACAATATCACAGGCAGGAGGCTGATCCACAGAGAAACATTGTTTCAGTTGATTCTGCAGGTTCTTTTCATGGCTGCATTAGATACTGCCTTAAAGGAGTTCCACCAGTGTGGGTGTCATGTCCAAGACAATGATGGGTAGACCCAGGACCAATTTACACCGGTCTATCTGTGGTGCAACTCCCTTGCGTTACGTGGAGAGTTTGTCTCACAACCTTAAGTTAACTTAAATTGTCTCTGTCTGTTCCCCTTCCCTCCTTATCATGTGGTCACCAACAATATTAAATAAAATATTGTAAAGTTAATTTTTAAAATACAACAGAAGTTTTTATTTTTAAAACTTTGTTTTTCTGGCTATTTGCTGCTGAATTGACATGTCAGCAGACAGGATATAGAACTTCTGCATAAAGCTCGCACTGCAGAGAGACAGACGTCAGAAGCAGACCTGACGGAGGCGATGTAAACGTTCTGATTGATGAATAAATGTTCTATTTGTTTGTGTCAGCTCAACACAATAGCGATGCATCGCAGACCAATGTAAATCAGCCTTTAAGGTCATTGTTCTGGATGCACCAAATGGTAGACTGTTGTCACGTTACTGCATTTCATTGATTCAACCCACTGACTTGTAAAATGTTTATTAAGACCATAAAACTTCCCAGATTTAAACATTGATTTAGTCTCAATATTTGATTTGAGGGTGCTGCTGGAGGGATGCACACTGACATTGTTATCACACTCCCCTTTCAGTAAGAAGGTTTAAATCCTGTTTTCAATTTCCTTTCCCACTGAATCTAAAGAAACATCCTTTGTGTGATTAGGGGCTGTAAATTAAACCTTTAGGTGTGTGTTTGTGCGGATAGTTGTACTTGCGATGAACAAGTTAAAGTGCGCAGGGTGATCCCCAGCTTCTCAGTGATGCAGCACACAAGATGATTGGAAAGGAGAGCTAAGGTTTAGAGTTTGTGCAGGGTTGTGTTGGTAGACAGGCCAAACACTTTGATATCATGAGTTTATTCCTGCAGCTGCTTCCTAACCGGCATATGGACAAATATCAAACGAAGCGGTCAATGCACTCCGGATCAGATCGATCAGGCCACGCCTTGAGACTAACTTGGTTAGGACAAACTATTTCCAGCACATAACACCTCAGGGGTTTCAGTTGTAACTGGAGCAGAAGCTGGAAGTGGGGAAAAAGGAGTGCATGCGGGATTCTCAGTATCTGTTGAAGTCTTCATCACAGCCTTAAATTTTGTTGTGGGCTGAGTTCTCCCTGCAGGAAGAGGGAGGAGATGTTAAGATAAACCGATCCGAGACACGGACATCAAACAGGAAGCACTGCCTTGTTGTGGAGAGCCTGGAGGAGAGCTGAGCAGCAGCTCTGCTTTCAGAGCTGAAGTGGAAATGTGAAGCAGGACGACTAAAACCACAACGGCACACACATCTATGTGTGTGTTCGTGTGTAGGTGTCTGTGATTGTTTGTATGAGTCTGAGTTGTTGTAACACATTGCATGCCCCTCTTTTCGCACAATTCTACACATCTGTATATATTATTCTCACACAGAAGTGAGCTCTCATACAAAACTCTTCACATGGATGAACCTTCTTTCTGTGAAGGCCAGCCTGCCGTGGAACAGAAACTTTACTATGACTCTCTATTGACTAAAGTTTTTGGGTTGTGTGTGTGTGTGTGTGTGTGTGTGTGTGTGTGTGATGGAAACACATTAAGCGAACAGCATGGAGAAATGTTTCCAGAGTCTGAAATGGGGAACAGATGAGGGTGAATGTTTGGAATTGGGCTGAAGCTCATTGGCTGTTGATGGCAGGACACTCATGATTCGATTTTTCCCCCTTTTAACATGATGGATGGGTGGGGGTGGGGGCGGGGGAGTCTCACTGCCTGCTTGAGCCAAGGAATCGTGTTCTGGATTTGTCCATCCTGCTTTGATGAAGATGATATCTCAGCAATGCCTTCAGGGCACTTCTTCAAAGCAACAAACCTCTCTCAGACTGATTAGACTTTGGCAGCCAGAGATCCACATCGGCTTCAGAATTAAGAGTCGATTCAGGGCACTCTGCAGAAAAACGGTGACTTCAGTTAACTGCTAAGCTGAGATATTGTCCGGACATATTTTCAGTCGGAGAAAGTATGTGAAATCAGGAAATACCCTGTCAAAATAAGATAGAACAAGCTTTGATTCTGAGCAGGAAATGTTTCAGATTTCTTCTCTCGGTGTTCACAGGCACAGACAGACAGCTTTTTTTTCTGCATAAAATTCATTTTGTTAGTGTCCAGCAGAAAGATTACAGAGCTCTGGGACACAAAAATGTTTCCAACAAATGTTCAAGGGCTCACTTTTACACGGCTCTCGGGTGCCATTGAAGGGTCCTTTTCGGTTGGCTGACCCCTGAAGAACCAGTCACTGCAATAAAAATAATTCCCAAAAATGGCATCAATGAAACCGCTGTCCAACCAGAAGCCCAGAGATGCAACAGTTACTCAGAAGCGTTTATTAGTTGGTGTCTGAAATTTGATTTTTGAGTCCAAAGTTTGGCTGTAAAACGTTTTTGTCACAGGGTAATGATTCAATCTCCACAGCCAGTGGCTACCATTATGTTAATGTGTGTGTTTGCGATCTGTGTCCAGTCTGCTTCACCTCCAAGAGCAGGAAGAACTTATTAAGATAATCCACACACTGCAAACACTGAATGTTAAGAAAGTAAAAAAGACCCTTTGTCTCAAGAAAAAAAGTATTTTCTGTCTCGCAAGAAAAATAATCTTATCAGTTGTTCAATGGTAAAATAACCTTAGTTTATAAAAACAAGTCTTAGTGACTAAAAAATTTTTTCTCAAAGACCCACTTCAATAAAAATTGTGTTGTTGGCGTTTTTAACATGTACTTGTGGCCTTTTTCTCTTCATGGAGGACATATATATTAGGAAAACTAAAATAGTAAAAATTTATATTTTGAGTATTTCTTTATTCAAATCGTTGTGAATCAGAAGCAGACAAAAATGCAGTTAGAAAAAGCTTGTAGCAGTGACACAGAAGCTACAATCGGCGAGCCACGCCCTCCCTCCTCCACGCCATTCCAAAGAATCCACTTAGAGACGATTAGAACCATGTGCGTCTTTGTTTTTCCACTTTTAAGCTGGTATTTGGCTTGAAATTGTCCGGCTGGATTGCCCTGATATTGCTCGCCAATTTTCAGAATCAGAATCAGAAAGCCTTTATTGTCATTGTAACACAAGAAACTTGTGACAACGAAATTTCCGGTGCTCTCCAGCTGCTTAAACAACAAAATAGATAATCTTCTAAGGAACAATAGAATTGAGTTTAACTGAAAATATACATATGTACAAAGCTACACAACTATTCTAAATTGCATTATATTGCACTGGGAATTGTTAATATTGCACATTGGTTTCAGATATTGCACTAGTTACAGTTTTTGTGGGATTTACATTTATTTAGGAGATTGACTGCTGTGGGAAAAAAACTGTTTTTTAGTCTATTTGTGCGAGCCTTGTGGGATCTGTACCGTCGGCCTGACGGTAGCAGTTGGAACAGCTGATGGTTGGGATGATGGGAGTCCTTGATGATTTGCCTGGCTCTGCTCGTGTAGCGAGAGCTAGCAATGTCCTCTAGGCTGGGCAGGGGGGAGCCGGTGATTTTCTGGGCCGTGTTGATCACCCTCTGCAGCGCCTTCCTGTCTGCGGCCGAGCATCCTGCATACCAGGCTGTGATGCAGTACGTGAGGATGCTCTCTATGGTGGCTCTGTAGAAGGTCACCAGCAGCTTCTTGTCCAGGTTGTTCCTCCTGAGTATTCTCAGGAAGTGGAGACGCTGCTGGGCCTTCCCTACTGCCGCAGTGGTGTTTGCAGTCCAGGAGAGGTCCTCTGTGATCAGCACACCTAGGTAGCGGATAGAGTGAACCCTGTCCACGCTGACCCCATTTATATAAAGTGGGGGCGGGTCCACTCTCCCCTTTCTGAAGTCCAGGATTATTTCTTTCGTTTTGGTGGTGTTCAGGTGGAGGTTGTTTCCTGAACACCACTTTTCCAGTCTGCTGACTTCATCCCTGTAGAGAGTCTCATCTTCCCCTGAGATGAGCCAGACCACAGCGGTGTCATCAGCAAACTTGATGATGGTGTTGCAGGGGTGGGTTGGCGTGCAGTCCGATGTGTAGAGTGTGAAGAGGAGAGGGCTCAGTACACATCCTTGTGGTGATCCTGTGCTGATGGTGATAGTGGATGAAAGGTGGGGTCCAAGTTTAACAGATTGTGGTCGTTCTGACAGAAAGTCTTTAATCCATGAGCAGATGGGGGAAGAAAGGCCCAGGTGAAGCAGTTTCTCTGTCAGGATGTCTGGGATGATGTTGTTAAAGGCTGAGCTGAAGTCCAGAAAGAGCAGCCTAACGTAGTTCCCTGGGTGGTCCAGGTGGCTCAGGGCAGAGTGAAGAGTGGTGGAAATAGCATCATCTGTTGAGCGATTTGGTTTGTAATTTTGTTGCACTGATAGTATTAGGTTGTGGAGGGGGAGTGTGTGTGTGTGTGTGTGTGTGTGTGTGTGTGTGCGGGGGGGAGTGTAAGTTAGCAGTAGAGCATGTCAACAGAAGGATTTCGGGATGCAGGGATGGACTAACTCCGTGCCAACAATCCTGCCTAAAACTCAGAGGGGATAATCTGATGAACCCCTGCTGCTCTGCAGAAACTATGTCCTGAAAACGACACGGAATCAAAAGTGCAAGACCACTGAGAACCTTTTTACTACGGATCAAAAGATGTTTGAAATTTAAAAAAAAAAAATTCAATATTTTATTTTCGTTTTCAAATAGACAAAATCACAGACAAGCAAAACAAACAGTTCAGGTGCTCTTTAGACCATTACAACACAGAATGAAAAATACAAGTAAATAAATAATTGCCAGTTACATTCTATTCAATATTTATTTACAGGCCGTCCAAATAGGACATAAAAAGAAGAAAGAAAAATGGAGTCTCAATAAAGAGCTAAATAATTTGAACTTTGTGAAAGTGATTTAGAAATGGTGTCCAGAGTTTATTGTGAACATTGACTGAGGCAGTCCTGGCATGGTGAATTTTTTCCATGAGAATGAGAGATAGCATGTCAGTGAGCCACACTGTAAAGTAGGGAGAAGCTGTAGATTTCCACTCTCGCAAAATTTGTCTTTTTGCAGTCATCAACCCAAGTTCTAGTGGCTGCTGCACTACAGTCGGGATAGCTCCAGAACGTATGCAGCCAAAAATGGCAAGCTCTGCATCGGGTGGAATAAAGCAACCATGGACTTTGGAATACAAGTCAAATATTCTGTTCCAAAAGCCAGCCAATGAGGGACAAGACCAAAAAGCACAAGCCAAGGTGTCTTCAGATATTTTACATTTATCACAAATGGGAGTAATTGAAGGATATATTTTGTGCAATCGTACTTTGGAATAGTGAGCCGCTGGATGATTTTAAATTGTATCAGTTGGTGTCTGCTGTTATCAGAGCAAGAGTGAATCTTGGATAAACACTTTTCCACATTGATTCTGATATTTCTATGTCCAACTTCTCACTCCAAGCATCTTTCATTTTTGTTAATGCCACCCTGGTGGTGTCATCAAATAAATGCACTATTCTAGAAACCAAATGTCTGGAGCCAGGGGGACTTTTGAGAATGTCATTAAGATCATGTTCAGCTGGAAGATCTTGAAAGTGTTTACTGAAATTTAAATTCTTGATAAGACCATCTTTTCCCATTGATAGATTTGTTTTTGCTTAAAGAATTTTTTTGTTGTTATTGTAGTTTTGTAGGGATCCTGCTTTGGCAGTGCGTCACACCATCATGTTTTTATCCGCAGTGTGTAATTGTAAAGTAGATGAGAGACAAAAGTGAAATGATCCAGTTTGAAGGCTTAATCAGTGATGTCATGAAGAACAGGAGAATGTCATAAAAAGGAGAAAGTCCTGACTTTTTAGGAGACATGCTGCTGACTCTCCGAAAGACAGACCATAGAGAAGAAAAAAGAAAATTCTGATATTCAGGTTTTGAGAACTGGGCCAGCGGAGAGTTTGACGAAGCAATGCCTTCTTTTCGCAGAGCAGGGAGAGGAAAGAGGTGGGAGCAAGAAGGCTGTTTTATGATGGGAAGGCAATAGGTGTGACACACAACGAGACGGAGGAAGAGGATGGAAAGAGCCAGCGAGCCAGAATTTACCAAATCCGTCCGTCCAGAGACCGAGAGTGATGGAGAAAGACAGCAGAGGAAAGAGATCAGTGGGTTAGGGCTAACCCAGGGGGAGCGGGGTGGCCTGCCAGTGGAAATGTATCATGGGAATTATATTGTGGTTGTGTGCTTTGGCTCGGAAAGTGAGAGACCATTTATAATTCAGGGTGACTAGTACCACCCCAGGCAGACATTCTCAATCTGGCTTAATTCTCTTTCTTCTGCCCCTTCCCTCCTCCTCTTCCTCCTCGTCCTCTGCCTTTTCTGTCCAAGAAGCGTGTCGCTGTCAACCTCTGTCTCTTTGTTATCTTGTTTGTGCTCGTGTCTTTTCTCCAGTTATTTCCACAAAACTGATTTGGCCTTCCCCTTGCTGTCTCAGTTGGGCTGCGCAGGAGCAGCCTGTTTGTTTTAGGGAAAGATTCAACGTCCAAATGCATAGCCACAGACCGGATGGAGATTTTTGCCATTCTTGTAGTTAATTTCTTTCCCTGATGTGAAGGAACAGAAATTATTCATTCTTTTTTTCCTGACGAGTTCTAATATTTAAGAACGCCTCCACCATCACTCAGGGTTCTGCTGCTTTGATGTGACAGAAGTTTTTAAATTTACATTAAATAATGCAGACAAGACTCCCCCACAGATGTTTGAGTTTGTCACTGCTCAGCTCAGGATGTCAAACCACTGACATAAACCCATCCTTTCTGTTCATAAGTGCAACTCCAGGGAGATGTTCTGGATGTTAATGTGGCATCATGATCACTGATGCGGTTGCGTCTCCACGGTCTCCCAGCCACCTGCTCCATGCCGTCACCGTCCCACTGAGATCCATTGTGACTTCACAGCAGCTGAATCACCTCGCTGTGGAATCACGCATTATGTAAATACATAAAAAGCTAAGCAATATGGAAAAAGAATGTGTTCATTGCCTGTGAGACTCTTTTATTTATAGCTGCTCTTCAGAACAAACAGCCTCCTCTTAGATAAAGCCACCAGCAAGCATTAGTAGTTTTCATGCTAATGTGCGCCCAGAGTGCTTCCCTGGAAGTTTGTTTGGCGCAGAAAGAAAATGCTCACAAACACACTTTAAAGACGTCTAAATCGGGAGTTCATGTCGACACCAGTCTGATGAAGCTAAAAGAGAAGAACAGAAGAGGGAATAGTCCATTGAACCCACCAAGAGGGATCTTTTTCCACAAATGAAACATTTTCTTTTCTTCTCATATATTCATGAACTTTTCACGCATTTTTAAACCTTTGGCCTCAGGGTCTACAGGTTGAGCAGATAATCTCCACCTGCTTCTTTGGTTCATCCTGGAGCGCGCCAAAGCAGCAGCGAGGTCTGCAGAGAGCCATCAATGCATCTCTGTGGGGCACAGCTAAAAAGAAAACCACCGTCTGCACAGCATGTCTTCAGTCTCATCATTGTTAGAGCTTGGACAGAAATTCACTGATAGCTCTATCATTTTTTTAACCACCTTTAAAGACCAAATATATAATTTACTGTACATAATAAGCTACCCTTCCCAGCAACCCTCTGGGCTCTTACTTCCCCAGATACACTTCAGCTCTTTAGCGTTTGAAACCTGCTAAAACTGAAATTGTCTGGAAATTGTATTTGCTGTCTTAGATTTGAACCATAGCTAAACCAAAAAAAGTGAAAATATTGTTTTCAAAATTCTTTATTTGATGTGCCAACAGCTCTTAAACCACTAAAATCCTTTCAAAAGAAAAGAACATGTATATCCATTAAATCTTATCTATTACAGCATTTAAAATGTCCAGCTTGGATGTGTCAGGTCAGAACTCTTCATCCGGACCATTTTATCATTCATCTTCTAATCCATTTGGTCCCTTTCAGGGTCACGGGGCTGCTGGAGCCTATCCCGGCCGCTTGCGGGCAAAGGCAGCGGACACCCTGGACAGGTCGCCAGTCTGTCGCAGGGCCACAATCACACACCCATTCACACCTATGGACAAGTTGGAGTGACCAATTAACCTATGAAGCATGTTTTTGGACAGGGAGATGCACAGGACTGCGCAGTGGTACAGCGGTTAGTGCCTTACAGCAAGAAGGCCCCTGGTTCAAATCCTGGCAGGGGGACCTGAAACAGAAGATCAATGGGGGACCTTTCCGTGTGGAGTTTCCATGTTCTCCCCGTGCTTCCCCATGCGTGTGTTTCTCTCCGGGGACTCCAGCTTCCCATTTTATCATCTCTTCTTCAAACTCAAAATGAAACGGTCCTACCAGACTGATGCTCAACTGTGCAGCTGGTTTCTTCTACCAAATCATAATACAGAGTACCACGAGGAGGAGGAACCAGCTGGTATGGTTCTCCCTCTCACTACTGAGGGCATAGATTGTTAAACACAAGAAGTTACATTTGATTCTTCAGACAGTAATCTATTTTTACATTATTTAATCAAAAATCATGTCAGTGGCAGAAGAAAGCGTTCAGCACTGAGCGAGCAAAACATCAATATCTTACTGATATAACCCTATTGGTAAATTCCTGCTGTCTTTCATTAAAAATTAGGAAATCCCATCCAGTCCTAACTTTTGAGTTCAAGTCAGTGTGGTGTTAACGCTCCATGGAAACTCTTCCAAAGATGACCAAATGGTCAAGAAAGTAGAGTTTGGTGAAACCATAACTCTAGTTTCTTCCTTTAGTGGGCTGCAGAGCATTTTCTTCTGAGCCACTAGCAGTGTGTGTGTGGAGGGTGATGGTGAAGAGACTGTTACAATATCTGAACAACATCATTTTAATATGTGGAGGACAGAGATAATAAAAATTTGAATTTCAACAAATATCTGGGAGCATTTTTGCAGTAAATGCCAAACACATTCCTTCTTTTCTGTAGAGCCTTTCTATATGTAACTAGAAGGAGCTGCATTTCCAGAAGAAAATGCAGGGTTGAATGCTGTATTGCTGAATGAAAGCAGAAATATGATGAAAAAGCTGAACATTGTAAAAGTAGAATGTCTAAAATAGGTCAAACATTGTAGAAGGAGTTAAGCATGAAAGCTAAAAAATTGTTGAAAAAATGGCTGAAATGTCCTGGAAAATCCTGGAATATTTTGAAAAATTTAAGTACCAAAAGTCAAAGGTGAACATTGTAAAAGTAGAATGACCAAAACNGAAATATAATTGAGTTAGTGGAACTGAATTTTATCAAGAAAGGCAAGGTAAAAAAACATGCAGAAAAAGTCAAGTGCTGGAATCGAACTCAGAACCTCAGTATTATAAACCCACTTACTTATCCACTGAGCTATCACTTTTATGATGAAAAAATGCAGCCGGTATAAATTAATAAGGCCCATCGTGTATCATCTTATTGGGAGAAGCCGAGTTGAAACGATTTCATGCCACAGTTCGTTTTTTACGTAGAAAAAACAAACGAAAGTTTTCACTTTTGAAAAGTCAAAGGATTTGAAGGACCAAAAGTGGTGGTAAAACATTTGTGGAGGTAAAAAAGTTGTAAAAGGAGTTAAACAAGGCCCGAAATTGTTGAAAAAATGGCTGAATTAATGAAAATTTGAAGATTTGAAGGAAAGGAAGGAGCTGAACTGTTTCATACAATGGTTAAAGTAAGTAAAAACCTGTAAAAGAAGTTAAGCACAAGGATCCTCTATGTATTTTAATGGAGCAAAAAATCCTGGAAAATCCTGGAATATCTTAAAAAGTTCAATGATTTGAATGACCAAAAGTAATAACTGTAATAAGTTGAAAGAGCTCAACATTTTAAAAGTAAAATGGTAAAAAAAATTTTAAGGGTCCGAACCGGGTGTCGAACCCGGAACCTCATGTACCATAACTTCCCAATGCATTTTAATAGGGCAAAAATTCCCGGAAAAACTGGAATATCTTAAAAAGTACAAGGATTAGAAGTACCAAAAGTCATAGCATTAATAAGATGAAGGAGCTGAACATTTTAAAAGTTGAATGGTTAAAATCGGTTAAAAATTGTAGAAGGAGTTAAGTGCCGAAAAACGGCGGAAGATAGGTGGAAGAAGAATAAATAAAGAGAAACAGGAAAACAAAGGGTTGAATGCTTTACAGCATTCAACCAAATAAAGAGAAACAGGAAAACAAAGGGTTGAATGCTTTACAGCATTCAACCAATAAAGAGAAACAGGAAAACAAAGGGTTGAATGCTTTACAGCATTCAACCAAATAAAGATCAGGACTGACCTTTATTTATATGGAAAATACATATTATTGAAAAATAAAGGAATCTTAAGTGTTTAGTTGGTTATTGACATTGGTGAAAAGGCTTTTTATGAGAAAACTAAATTATCTAGTTATTTTTATGAGTGCCTTTTCAAGAAAGATTTTTATTTTTATTTCCTTAAGGTCCATGCCAAACCTTACCGCCTCTATCATGCCAAACCCTCAATAGCAGGCCTCACACCAACAACTTTCCCCTCCATCATGGTCAAGTGCGTCAGACCAAATTCACTTTCAATGGAACCATTGTCCTCAGACGTGTTTGGTAACAGGAGCAGCAAACAAAAGGCTGCAGTGTGAAGGCCCCATCTGCACATGGGACAAAAGGCCTCCAATGGCACATGCTTAATTTGTTGATGAATGTGTGGGTGTGTGCCTTTTGGGCTGGGAATCAGCGCTAATATCATGAAAACAATGCAGTACGGTGGCAGACATCTCCTAGCAGACGGGTGACAGGTTGGCACAACACCACTCCAGCTGGGTCTTCTCTACCAGAGTGGGTTCCAGTAAACTACGCAGTAGCTGGTGTTCGTCCACACTTTGACAATCCAGGGCACCTGATCAGGATGAACGAGCTGCAGACGTCCATGGTGGCTTGTTGTGTTCACAGCATGTGCTCAACACAATAGCGGAGCCATCTTGCCACCCCAGAGATGTGATCTGGGTGGATCATGCACTCATCCATTCAGAGACTGCTATTAAACCTGTTTTAGGGTTTTTAGGTTAACCTAAACCTCAACGGTCAAGCCAAGACCTGGCTTAAGATCTAGACTTGGTTCTTAACCTTCAGGAACAAGAAAAATGTGGAAACCAGAGCAAGGTTTTTACTGTAGGAAGTTGATTAACTTTTATGTTGATGTGAGTTCCTGCAGACGGGGTGGGGGGGGGGGGGTAGTTTCAATAGTGCGTGTACTGTAGGTGAGACTGCTTTGAGCTTTGCCTTCATTTGCACATGAAAAGAATTTCAAAAAAAGAGATGAATATGAAATACCACAAATGCAGCACAAATATGTTGTCATTAGCATATTTCAGTGAGAGGCCTTCTCCCTCAGGATACTGTGACCAAAGAGGAAACAGGAACTTTACCTCCGCAACAGGCTGGAAACGCACAGCTTTCTGTCTGAAAATAGGAAACGGTGGATTAAAGTTTGGTAAAGCTGACAGAGACATACAGATCACGGGGGAGGGTGGGTGGTTCCACCTATTTAAACGTAGGTTTTTTTGCCCTTTTTTTCTTTACTGCTGCAAATTTTGTTTTTTAAGTTTCTATTTTTATTTTTGTTTTGCTGTCAGTTTCCCTAAAGTCAGTTAGTTTGATGAGTGTGCACTAAAGTTTGTTTTTATGGGATATTTTGTAGTTTTGTCATGTTCCGCCACACAAGTTTAAGTTTACGTCCCCCGGTAACTCAAACTCAAACTCATTTCTGTTTTTAGCACATAGAACAGGCTGGTTTTCAGGTCATCTGTTTGACATCCTTCTGTTGTTCTCTTAGTCCATGTTTTTCCTCATGTTCAAGTTTTTTATGACATGTTTTAGTGTCTGACACCAACATACATTTGTGGTCCTTAAAGCAGTTCCCTATAACTTGTTATTATAGATGTGCAGGTGTCACCTGAGTGTGTGGGCCACCTTTGATAGTCATAGAAGCTTAACCTGAGTCAACCTTTTTTTTTGTCGCATTTTGGTGCAGATGATTGAAGTTTTGGGTGTTTCATGACGTTAAATTGGAAGATTAAATTTAGGTGAAAATCCACCGTGGTGGTGTTTTTTTTGGTTTCCTCTGTTGTTCAGGCAGCTCTTGTGTTCGGACAGCAGCCTGCTGAGCAAGAGGAGTGAAGGGCAGTTCACTTCTCTGAAAAACTCAAGCAGCACATGTCAGTGTTTCCTTCAGACTTCTCTCAAATCTTTTTCAAGAGTCTTTGATGTGAAGTGCTTTTCGGCCCCGCAGAAAACAGAAAGAGGCTCTCCTTCAGTCTACCAGGGCTCTGATCAACAACTCTCATCCCCTTGGGACATCAGTTCCCATAATGCATCCCTTCAGACCAAAAGCACCCTGAGAAACACAAAAGCTCATGAAAGTTATGTATCACATGAAAGTAATTAGGTGGCCCCACATTTAATGGTTCACACACCTTTCATCTATATGTTTTATTCTTTTCTTAAAGTCTGCTCTAATGTTGGATTTCTCAGGCAACGTTTTGAATTAGACTATTCACCCAATGTAGGGATCAGGAGCAGGAATTGTGGGATTTGCGTTTATATTTTTGATTTAACTGGTGTTTTATTATAGTTCCATTGCCTCATTGCCTCTTTCTTGGCTCTTTCTCTCTCTCTCTCTCTCTCTCTCTGTCTTCAGGGGGGTGGGGGGTGGGAGATGACAAGGGCAAGTCATATTTAGAGCTGCAGCCAAGACAGCCTGGTATCGTTCAATATCAATACTAATGTAAAATCACTATTATCTGTGTTTAGATTGACAATATATCTATCAATATAACACATCAGGCCTTTATCGTTGAAAAGAGGGCAAGAAGACTGTACAAAGATGAATCTATTGTTTTATGGAGCTACATTAATTACAAAATACCTTAAACCAGGCGTGTCTGCCTCATCTACCATTTATTTCCTGGATTAGGTGTTTTTAGCCAATAAGAACCCTCAACAGTAGGTTAGTTGGACAACAAGTAGGACATTGAATCCATAGATGCACTGAGACCTGTGCTTTGAACTGTAAAACAAATTAAAGCAGTACTTCTGTTTTATTTTGATGTTTTTCAAATAAAAGCACATCTGAAAGCTCCAATGGCAAAAGTTTAATTTAGCAATCGCATGTGAAGTTTGCTGCAGAAATATGAAGAAAATCATCATGTGAACAAAAAGATAAATGAGCGATCATCTTTGTACCAAAAGGCCAACTAGCATCCATGTGGTCTGATTGGGGAAGCTTCCTGCTGCTTTCTTGGATCTTTATTGCCTTTTTAGGTTACAAAATGAGAGGAAGGCTTTCTAAAGTTGATCATCTTCATCCAGGGGCTTAATTTGGGTTTCAAGGTGTCCGCAGTTCTTTGAATCCATAGATGCACTGAGGTTAACCCTTGTGCTATCTTAGATCTTACATTGACGTGTTCTCCCCACCACGACAAAGGTGGATAAAGGTGGAAAGATTTCTTGTAATCCATGGACACCAGTGAAGATCACAAATCATTGAAGAAAAAAGGTTCAGAGCACTGTCTAGTGGGTCTAGATGACCCAACTCCCAATGGTAAAGTGCCTAGGATAGCACAAGGGTTAAAAATGTTGCTGCTTGTTTCTTTCAATAATGGCAGCATCCTTTAACTCTGAGGTAATTCTAGACATGAATCAATGTAAAATTAATGCTTTTGATTAGTGAAAAGAGCTACAAAAAAGATGCAGATTATCTGTCAAAAACACTAACACTTATCAATTATCTAATTCAGAAAAAGATCTATGGACAAATAACTTTGCTGATCACTGCGCCCTTTTCAAGAATAAGGTCAACCCCCAGTGAAAGGACGTGTCTGTAACATAAGAACAGGCCGTGCACGTGAATGTGCATGGATCAGGTTCATCAGGACTCAGATATTTGGTGATTCATGATGGGAAGTTTCAAAGATAAAAAAGCCGACCGTCCTTGATGGAACCACTACAGGGACGAGTAGCTGAATCTCATCCATACTAATGGTTCATCTCCTGGTTTATAACCACACAAGCAAGTTCACTTTGTTTAAGGCTCACTCACTGAGTGACAGGACATAGCTAAAGCTGCAGCTCACTCCACAGAATTTTTATCTTCCTTTTTATTCTCTTTGTCTCTGTATTTGCTTTCAGTCTGTCCACATCCTGTTTGCCCTTTTCCTTCACGCACTCTTTCAATTTGCTTTATTTCCCTCCTCATTACTTGTCTATCCCTCCCCGTCCTTGTCATGTCATCCGGTCTTCGTCTGGTCTCTGTCCTCAACGTCCTCGCCGTCTCATTTCCAGAGCACCATAGACGATTTGTGCCAATGTCTTTTTGCACCAAAGGCCAAAGGAGATGAAGAGAAGTGAGTCTGAGATGTGAGATATGATGAACAGCAGGGGTCTTCGAGTGCCCTGCTTACCAAATGCCAACATGCTCTTTCGCTTTCTCCCGTCCCTCTTTCTTTTATGCCTTTTGTTTTCAGATTGACATCAGAGTCTGCCTCTGCTGAGGATTAAGGAATTCAGCTAGAATGAGGTATTCGGCCCATTGTCCTTGTGAGCCAGAGGATCATGTGAGTGCTTCATAAATGTCTCTTTGTTTCAGAGAAAATAGTGATGACGCAGAAAACAACAACCCTCTCAAGCCTCAAGTTCAGTCGTCTTCACTTTCCTGTAACTCACAGATGTAAGGTCTCTCTGACATGGAAATGTAAACACAATGGAGTCTGAGAACAGATGTAGGTCAGAGAAGCAGAGCTGTTGGGCACAAAGGACAGTCGAGGTGGACGGACAATTAAAGGACACGAGGTTTCTTCTCTCTCCTTAAATCGTCACACAGTTCAGAACGAACGCCCTCCCCTGTCCGACCATACGCTAGCATACTAATTAGGTCAAACGTCTGCCTCCTTAGAGGACAGAGAGGACGACTGTCTGTCCCTTTGTTTCTTTATCCCTCATTCTGCATCCTTCCCAACCATCAACGCGGCGGAAAAAGTGTCCTTCAGTAAAGCCTGATATGTTCTGCATGCACAAAACACATGGAAGATTTCAATGAATGCAGGTGCTGCTGTCTGAAAATGGTTTAATTTTGTAAAGACTCACTCATATGAAAATTGGTTTTTGGTGTTTATAATATGGTCTTGAAGATTTTTTCTGATGATGGAAGACGTAAGAAAGTTAAGCTTAAGCTGCACTTCTGAGTATTTGTTTTTATTCAAAACATTGTGAATCAGGAGCGTCTCAGTCACGCATGTGCAGTCACGTACTGTATAAATCAGAAGATGTTGGATTGGCTGTTCTTCATGTTAATCAAGTAACATACTTTATGTCAGATCTAAACACTAAATTAACATTAGACAAGCATGAAATAAAATAACTATTAAATAGAAAGTGAGGACATTTAGTAAAGGCTCAAAATCAACTCAGTTTGTAAAGGATTGCAAGATCTGCTGTGGGCTGCTTTACCTAACAGCCTTCGCAGTAACTAAATAAGGAATATGCAAAATTCACATATTTTAGGGAAAATAAGGATTAAAATGATGCAAAGTAACTGAATTTAATAAACTGATTACTGGACACATTTCTTCTATTATAAGTCGCCCATGATGGCGAGGACGATGACGTGTGTGGTACTGCCTCACGTGCCTCCCCTGACAGCACATCCCTGGTTGAAAAGTATTTTGATGAGGAATAAAAACCGCCGGACTGACCCCAAACCCACCCAAACCAGTGTTTGTCCGCAAACCGAAACTGGGCGGTTTCCCGCCCAACAGTGAAGGAGGAGTAGGAGGGTCTCTGTATTAATGATTAAGGTTTTTTTATTAAAGCAACAATAATAATAATAAACTGATAATTCCTTGCTATTCTTGAATACAATTTCCAACCCAAAATTTAATTTAAAAATAAAATGTATAGAATTATTGAAAAGTGTTTTGTAGTTCCACAATTTATTTTCAAATTTAAAAGAAAAATTTAATTATAATTGATTAATTGATTAATAATATTGTGACTTAGAAAGATAATGACAGTTTCTGAGTGTTGCCACTTTGAGTAGGAATTTTGCCCTTTGGTTTGGTTTGTTATATTTTCCTAACATATGTTCTTGATTATCGTAGAATGTTTTTTTTTCCAGCTTATCACCCCCCCCCCCCCATTGTCACAGTCACACATGGTTTCATTTGTTAATTTTCCACAGCATTCTTCATTTCATTTTAGTCAAAGTCATCCTCAGTGTATTAGAGTTTCTGGTTTTCAGCTCATCCTTGTCAAATCATCTGCTTCATCACTCTTTATTTCTCCCTTGTTACACTTTGTTCATGTGTAAGTTTAAGTATTAAACATGTCAGGTTTAATAAATAAACTTAATATTTAAGTTATTGCTGCACCTTGGGTCCTACTCCACCAGTTCCTGACAGTTTAAGTCAGTTCATCCCAGTGAGGATTGTGACAGGTGAAGCTTTCAGTCAGAATTATTTCCCATCTATCAATTGTTCCACATATCATATACTCATTCTTAAACATAGCAGGTACATACTGGGTCCAAGAAAAAAGTAAAACGTGTAGTACTTCAGTATGACTCACAAAAAACCCCCAGGTGAATGAGACAGACTATAACATAGATACAGCACCAAAGAGGAAACACGCTATTGCTCATTCCAAGCACATATAAATACATAATCTGGTGTAACCTTTACTAATATTCTTGTATATATGCCTCTCCTTCTGAAAAAAAAATGTTTGTGGCTTTATTATAAATGTCTACCTTATCTTATTTAAGTTTCAGAAGCAGTTTCAAATTCGTTTATTTTTATTTGTTTAAAGCTTAAAGCCTTGCAGCTTCATTAGCTGTCCATTATCAGTTTTTGATTGAAAGTTCAGTTATGAGAATGTTTTGAGGTGAGATATTACATTCACCATTTTAATCAGTCAGTCATTTCTTTTTCTCTAATTCTGGAGTCTTCCAATTCATCAGTATCCCACCATATGAAGCCGGACCAAGACATCATCAGATTGCAGTCTAGAAGAGTCATGATTGTGCTCTTGTTTTTCGATATACAAAACTACAACTTCCATCTCCTGGGTTGTCCATCTGGTCTCACTACAGAGTGACCTGACAAAATGGACCACAGAGCCATTCCAGACTGCAGGGCTCAAGTAGAGGGAGCTATAAAAGTTTAGGAAATGCACCTCCTTATGTTAATATCCGGCATGGCGGATTTGGTTAATTGATTAAATGTTTTGTTTCATAGGATTAATGCTGTATCTCACCCTGCATGTAATATTCTCTGTTTCTGACATGAACCTCTAATACCTCCTACTGAACGTTTCTCCAGGGATCCCTGCAATTTACAGCTTTCATATCTTGTTGTAAAATACAGTTTTTTTGTTTCCCTACACACTTGGAAAACTGGCGGAATGGGGCATAGTATAATGGGAAGACCAATCCGGTGGTTTTTTGGAGGTTTTTGAACATTTTAAAAACAGTTTTTGATCAAATTCCACGTACTCATCTAGAGGTTTATTGTATGGGGGTTTTATTTGGCTTCAGACTTCCTCTTAACCCCATCATTTCTGATCACTTTATGATTACCTTCCAGTTTACACTGGAACATCCTTCTGCCCCAGTGAATAAGAAACAGCTTAGAAGAACCTTAACTGACCGTTCTGTGTCTGAGTTTAAACTCACAGTTCAGCCAGTACTTAGTGATATTCTGAGAAAATACTCAGAGTCCAGCTCCCATAGTATCAGTCCTGGTATAAATGACCACTTTGTTAATGATGCCTTACAAGCCCTCAGGAGTACACTCGATGTTGTTGCCCCCTTGAAACCTAAGTTCGTCAGACAAAACCGAGTAGCACCGTGGTTTAACGCTGAAACTCGTTCTCTTAAACAAGAAACCCGTAAGTTTGAAAGAGAATGGCGCCGCTCCGGTTCAGAGCAGTCTCTGGATATCTGGAAACATAGCCTATTAAATTATAAAAAAGCTCTGCGTAGAGCTAGAAGCCTGTACTATTCAACCTTAATATCAGAGAATGGAAACAATCCAAGATTTCTTTTTAGCACTATTGCTAAATTAACTCGCAGTCAGAGCTCAGTAGAACCACATGTTCCTGTTTCTCTCAGCTCTGATGATTTTCTTACATTTTTCGATAGTAAAATCTCAAATATTAGACATAAGTTAAATCAAGTTATTCCTACAATCAGCCCAGAACAGGCTGAAGTGGTAGAAATGGAGGCATCCATAGAAACTTCTGTAACATTGGACTGCTTTACTGCTGTGGATCAAGCGGAAATAACATCAATTATTACGTCCTCCAAATCCTCAACGTGTCTGTTAGACCCAATTCCCACTAGACTTTTTAAAGAAACTTTTCCCCTAATCAATGATCCCATATTAACAATGATAAATGCCTCTCTGGAAATGGGTTACGTGCCACAGTCTTTTAAATATGCAGTTGTTAAACCTCTTCTGAAAAAGCCCAGTTTGGATCCTAGCATCTTGGCCAACTATAGACCGATATCAAACCTGCCCTTTATTTCTAAAATCCTAGAAAGAGTTGTAGTTAAGCAGCTTTACTGCCACCTACAGGACAACTGCCTCTTTGAAGACTTTCAGTCGGGGTTTAGACCCCACCACAGTACGGAAACTGCACTTGTTAGAGTCTCTAATGACTTGTTATTGGCCTCAGAAAAGGGTCTACTTTCTATTCTGGTCCTGTTGGACCTCAGTGCAGCCTTTGACACTATCGACCACAGTATTTTACTCCATAGACTAGAGCAGGACATAGGGATCAGAGGATCTGCTCTCCAGTGGTTTAAATCCTATCTGTCCGATAGGTATCAGTTCGTTAATGTAAATGGCTATTCCTCTCAGTGCACTCGAGTCAACTATGGAGTCCCACAGGGCTCAGTCTTGGGACCGATCCTGTTTACGCTTTATATGCTACCCCTAGGAAACATAATCAGGAAACACAGCATTAATTTTCATTGTTATGCCGACGATACGCAGTTGTATTTATCCATGAAGCCTGACCAGAATGACCAGATAGAGAAACTGAACGCCTGCATCAGTGACATCAAGACCTGGATGACAACTAATTACCTCCTCTTGAACCCAGAAAAAACTGAGGTCATTATACTTGGACCTAAAAACCTCAGAGATGCTCTGTCTGCTCAGATAGTCTCCCTGGATGGCATAAGTATAGCCCCCAATTCCACAGTTAGAAACCTTGGGGTTTTATTTGACCAGGATTTATCATTTTAGGCTCACATATCTCAGGCGTGTAGAACTGCCTTTTTTCATCTGCGGAATATTGCTAAGATCAGAAATATACTTTCTAAGAGTGATGCTGAAAAACTCATTCATGCATTTGTTACGTCGAGGCTGGATTACTGTAACTCCTTGTTAGCAGCGTGTCCTAAGAGTTCCTTAAGAAGTCTCCAGCTTGTTCAGAATGCAGTAGCTAGATTGTTAGCTGGAACTAGCAGAAGAGATCACATCACTCCTGTGTTAGTTTCGCTCCATTGGCTCCCAGTTGATTCCAGAATCAAGTTCAAGATCCTCCTGCTAACCTATAAGGCCTTACATGGAATGGCCCTGTCCTATATTAAGGACCTCATAGTCCCTTACCATCCAATGAGAACACTTCGCTCGCAAAATGCAGGACTGCTTGTGGTTCCTAGAATTAGTAAAAGTACGGTTGGAGGTAGAGCGTTTAGCCACCAAGCCCCTGTCTTATGGAATAAACTCCCAGCTCATGTAAGAGAGGCCGACTCAGTTTCCACATTTAAAGTTAGACTGAAAACATTCCTCTTTGGACAGGCTTATTGTCAGACTAGTTAGTATTCAGAGATTATTTAACTTAATGTTAAGTTGTTTAAATTAAACTTAACTATTTCTTTTAAAAGGCTGCTAGAAGTTGAAGCTGGGGTAACTATGGTGCACTGGGGTTCTGTCTTCTTTTCTTTTCTACTTCTACCCTTCCTCTCCTCCATTCCTGATCATAATTTATCATTTAGTTCTCCATGCCTCTGTCTGGTACAGTGTGATTCATGTATTGTCCCTCTTTTCCTCTCCCCTCCTGGGGAGTGGGAGTGCTTCCAGACTCCAGTTGGCTCATCCGTGCTCCTGTTCCTGACCGTGTACCTCGCCTTTGCTCCCGCTCCTACACCTGGCTGTGGTTCCTGTCTCTGGCTCATCTCTGGCTTGTCTCTGCTCTGTACCTGACCGAGTACCTCGTCTCTGCTCCTGCTGCTGGCTGTGGTTCCTGTCTCCAGCTTGACTCGCGCCTTTGACTGTCCCCACAACCACGACTGGATGAAGCTCGTCTGCTGGACTTTAAATGTGTAGTTGTAGATTTAGATAAGTTAATTCTTCTCTAAGAGTTCTGGTACATCGCCTGTCCATCCTGGGGGAGGATCCCTCCTTCATGTGGGCAACCCTGAGGTTTCTTCGTTTTTTCCGGAATCCGTTTTTTTTGGGAGTTTTTCCTTACCGCGAAGGGGGGTCTAAGGGCAGGGATGCCAGTATAGCTTAGTCAGTTTGTTAGTCCATTTTTGTATTTTCCTATTGAACTCTTTGTATTCATGATCCTTTTGAGTTCATGTTTTACTTCGAAGCCCATCGAGACGACTGTTGTTGTGATTTTGGGCTATACAAATAAAATTGAATTGAATTGAATTGAATTAATCAATCAATCAATCAATCAAATCTTTATTTATATAGCACTTTCACATCTGCCAGACATCCAAAGTGCTGATCAAGTATAAAAACACTAAAACCATAGGTAAAATTCAAAGAAGCACAGTAAAAGGATAATTCTATTCTATTTACCAAGGCTGTGTCCCACCAAGGTGGGGTAGCCTAGACAGGGCACCCATCTTAAGGGTAAAATGATAATAAAATCATCAATAAAAGAAAACGCTAAAGAAGCTATCTAATTATCGTCCTCTCTGGTGTTAAAAGTCAATGTAAAAAAGATGAGTTTTTAGCAGAGATTTAAAATCATTTAAGGATCTGGCAGATCTCACTGACAGGGGAATGCGATTCCAGAGTTTAGGAGCAGCCACTGAAAATGCTTTGGTCACCAGTGGAGTCCTTGGAACCACTAAGAGCATCTGGTCTACAGATGACAGAACCATACGAGGACGATGGCTCTGCAGGAGCTCAGAAAGATAAGGAGGTGCCAGATCATTTAAACATTTAAAAACCAAGAGTAAGATTTTAAAATCAATTCTAAAAGAAACAGGCAGCCAGTGCAGAGAGCGCAGTATTGGTGTGATGTGATCACGCCGTCTGGTCCCCGTTAGAAGTCGGGCAGCAGAGTTCTGGACCAGCTGAAGACGGTGGTGTTACAGTTTCTGTTTCTTTGCCCTAGTGGTTTGTTTCCTTTTGTTCTGTGATGTTTTGAGTTTCACTTCCTGTTTTATTTTGTAGGGTTTCCTGTTTCGTTGTTTTGAGTTTTACCTTGCCCCATCAGTCCTGAGTGTTTCCACCTGTATCTTGTTGCCTTGTATGTATTTAAGTCCTGTCTTTCCCTTCCTCCTGTGCTGGTCCATATTGTGTTGTTTCCTGGTTCTGTGTCACAAGTGTTTCGAGTTTCTAGCCTGCCGTCTGCAGTGGTTTTGGTTTTGTATCTTTAGTTTAGTTATTAAAGCTCCTGTTCCCCTGCAACCTCCTGCCTCCTCTCCTCTCTGTGCCTGGGTACTTCTCTTCTCCCCCCGTTACAGGTGGAGGAGAGACTGGTCGATCCCGGAATAAAGGGAGTTACAATAGTCCAGTCTGGAAAAGATGAATGCATGAACAACCCTTTCCAGGGTGTCATGGGGGAGATATGGCTTCACTTTACTGATTAATCTCAGATGATAAAAGCTGGACTGGACCACTGCACTAACTTGTTTGTCAAATTTAAAATGACAATCTAAAGTGACCCCAAGAACCTAATGAAAGACTGGTTAGAGTCTAATGACCCAATGGCACTGCTGCATCCTGTCAGGAGGTCCGTTTTCCTAAACCGAAGGACCTCGGTTTTGCTTTCATTTAAACAGAGGAAGTTTAGGTTCATCCAGGCTTTAACCTCCTCTAAACACCTTTGTAGGTTCTCTACACACTGGACTCCCCCAGATTTTAAGGGTAGATAAATCTGGATATCGTCTGCATAACAGTGATAAGACATATTATGTTTTTCAAAGATGGAGCCAAGTGGAAGCAGGTATAAATAAAATAAAATGGGGCCTAAAATTGAGCCTTGAGGAACCCCATGTCCGAGTGGGACCTTTGTGGATGAGAATGGTCCCAGTTGGACAGAAAAACTCCTATTGGATAAATAGGACTTAAACCACTTAATGCTATTCAAAGCTGAATTAATAAACAATATCATGAGGCAGTTTTCATTGACACTTTCTGTGTAGTTTTACAACAGGTGGCTAACGTAGTTTATCATTATATTAAACAGGAAAGGTAATTCTTACAGCCCTGGATGTTAAACAAAGATAATTTCAGATATTCTTTTCAATTCTCAGAACACGTAAGTGGTGTTTAACCCTTAAACACAAGGGCTGTCACCAACAACAGTAAATAACGCACCATCTTGGATAACTCTTCGAGCATTTATGCAAAAAACTCCAAGTAATTCAAATGGATTCTGAAGCTAAGAAATGCATCAATATGCAACACGTTACAGTAATTCTGAAGAAAGCAGCGTTTCTCAGCTTCAGAATCTGTTAGAATTACATTAATTCTTTTGAATGTTTTAAGAGTTACGGTGTGTAAAGAATGTCGAGACCTGTGAGATCCACCTGTATAAGGCACACAAGTGGAAAACAATCCTAAAGTCTAAATTGCTCAGAATGCTTCATGTTGAATTAAACCATATGTGGTTTAATGAGTACAAATTTCAACTAAAGATGGACGTATTCCAGGAGCCTGGATTTGTCCTCTGTTTTCCATGTAATAAAAAAATGAATGCACATCTGAAGTATTTGTAAGCAGAACACTCACTTTGCTGTTGCTTTGCCCTTTACAACTGTGGCATTTCATAGCATTTTTAATGTCTATAGAGGACTGCAAGATCACAATTTTTTTTTACCTCAGGAGAGGATTGTTCCCAACACACGGCATGTTGTTCCTTGACTTTCCCAGAGATCAGATTAGGGCAGCTGCAGAGATAACAAGCAGAGTGAGATTGACATTAACATACCGCAGTCTCATCTGAGCGGGTGTGCAGAGAATGATGGGGAGGGGTTCCTTTTAGCTGCATATCTTCCAGCGGCCCTCTCTTTAACTGCATTATTGTTAATGAAGTGCTGACGCAATTACAGGAAAGATGCCCCCGTTTTTTTCTCCTCATTAGAGTCACGTTAGCTTCAGCAGAAACTGGGGTCATGCAGAACTCAGCATCATTTAGTGTTAGGCAATTCCATAGATTTCAGCATTGATTCGATACCCTGTACATGCAAGCCACATTTCACCAATATCAATCTTATGTTGATACTTTTTAACCACAGTAACCACATTCCTCCTGGTAACCTCAATGTCACCAACACCTATCCAACGCACTGTCCACGTTGCTAAGAAATCCTGGTAATGCCTTAGTTACAACTGCCTTACAGATGGATACAGGCTGTTTGTGGGGCACAAAATGTGTAAAAGCAGGTGGTCTTTACATCATTTTGAATTGTAGACAACTCATAACATAAGTAAGGGGGAAGTAGGTGAGATGCAGCCATATGGTTCAGATTTTTCATTTTGTTCAACAACCCCCCATGAACCCTGCACACCATTAGGGCTGCTAGGTCAGAGCACCTTACCAACGCCTGAAATTTGGCATTACCTGTACGCTATAAGTGCGTGTAACTTACATTTGTCTTATAAATAATTCACAACACACCCACAATACACTGCAAAACACACCTGTGCTCCTCTTAAGATCCAGCCGCTCCTGTCTACACCCCTCTATGGGTCCAGACAACCCAAAAACCTGCAGCACCCATACAAGTCAACTCCTCCAATATGTGCATGTGACTAAGGCATAAGGGGACACTTTGAAAAGAAATTGACTCATGTTGTTGAGAAGACTAAGTTCCTATTCTACTCAAATTCAAGTATTCCCAGTTTCTAGAATTTATTGTTACAGGACCACAGAATCAGTTTCACCTCTTCAGCCATTGAAACCAGCTTTCTTGATATTCCGTTTGAAACATGAGCTGCTCCTCTTGATTAACAAGTGTTTATCTGCTGCAGCATGAATATTTGATAAATATTGTGGGGAAAATGTATTTGTCAGTCACTGATTCGTAAAATGAATGGATTTTTAAGAATGTATTTGTATAATGGTGCAGAACCAAATAATTTAGTTTCCACAAAAAAGCAATATTTCTGTCCCTCACAGAACTGCTCCTCTTACTTTAAGAAGCTTCTCTATCCTTCACTCATTTCGTGTATTAACCCTTGTGCTATCCTAGGCACTTCAACATTAGGAGTTGGGTCATCTAGACCCCACTAGACAGTGCTCTGAACCTTTTTTCTTCAATGATTTGTGATCTTCACTGGTGTCCATGGATTACATGAAATCCTCTTCACCTTTATTCGCCTTTGTCATGGTAGGGAGAACACGTCAATGTGAGGGTGGGGCCATAGGGCAGCACAAGGGTTAATGTCACCTGTTTGAGCTGAATATCTGTATAAAAGACACCTGAACACACCCTTAGACAGTCAGACTACAAGCTCTTCAACATTACCAAGACCAAAGAACTGCTGAAATACACCAGGGACAAGACGGTAGACCTAAACAAGATTGAAATGAACCAATTTACAATAAACAAACGGCTTTATGAGAAGAGATCAACTAATAGAGCAGTTATTTGAAAAAATGGAAGACATTCAAGATCACTGACAATCTTCTTCCACCTGGAGCTCCATGCAAGATCTCACCTGGTGGGGTACAAATGCTGGATTCACAGATTAAAATCATGCATAACTCCAAAGATCCCCATCCTTGAGCCATCATATGTTACGTACGTACATACGTCTAAAGTTTTCCAGAGACTATGTAGATGATCCAGAGGAGGATAGGGAGAATGTCAGGTAACACTTTATATTAAGATTCCTTAACAAGCTTTGTTAACGCATTAATAAGCATTATAGGCATTATTAGCATTATAAACATTATTAATAATTTTACTTCTTATTTTGTTAACAAAGGTTGTTAATAAATCTTATTAAGCTTATTAACACTGACAAATTTGTTGGGCATCTATAATGTCAATAAATGCACCAATAAGCATCTTAAAAATATCCTAATAATAATGCTTGGAATTGTGTTAACTAAGTAATTTAATAAAACTTATTAGACTTATTGTACTTATAAATTTCTTACTAACACCCTAAAAACTCTATTATAATGCTTGTTAATGCATTAACAAAGCTTGTTAAGGAATCTTAATATAAAGTGTTACCGAATGTCATGTGGTCATATGATAACACAATTGAACATTTTGGTATAAATGGCACTTGCCGTGTTTGGAGGGGAAATAATGCTGAGTTCCATCCAAAAAACATCATAACAACTGTGAAGCATGGGGGTAGTAACATTATGCTTTGGGCTTCTTTTTTATTTGCAAAGGGACAGGTCAAAGCATTTGTATGATAATTCCATCAGTGAGAGCACTGAAGATGAATGGTTGGATCTTCCAGCAGGACAATGATCCCAAACACATTGCCCAGGGGCAGAAAAGTGGCTTTATATAAAAGTGGTCCAACCACTCTCTGGACCTAATTCTCATAAAGAACCTGTAGAGGGGAGTGGAAGTCCTTGTTGTCCAGTAACAGCACTGAAAGATCACAGCTTTTGAGAAGATCTTGATGGAATAATGGACCAAAATAGCAGCTACAGTGTGTACAAACTTGGTGAAGACCTAAAGGAAACCTTTGACCTCTTTCATTGAAAACTAGGATGACATCAAAAAGTATTGTGGTGAACTTTTGTTATCGACCAAATACTTATACGGAACTAATGGCTTTAAGTTAATTTTTAGTTTATCTATATTTACAGTGGGGCAAAAAACAAACAAACACCACTTGTGTTAAATAAGTTATCCTGCTTAAAAAGATGAGAGAGGCCTGTTATTTGCATCATAGGTAAACCTCAACTGTGAGAGACAAACTGAGAAACAAAATCCAGAAAATCACATTTTCTGATTTTTAAATAATTTTTTTTTAAAATTATGGTGGAAAATAAATATTTCGTCAATAAAAAAGTTTAGCTCAACCCTTTGTTACATACTCTTTATCGCCAATGACAGCAATCAAACGTTTTCTTCAAGGTTTTAACAAACTGTTGCTGGTATTTTGGACCATTCCCCCATACAGTTTTGGGATGTCGCTAGGCAACACAGATTTTTTTACTCCCTCCAAAGATTTTCTATAGGGTTGAGAGTGAGAGAATTTGCACGGTTGGTGGCTAACTAAATACTTTTTTTCCCCACTGTATAATAGCTAGCAGTTGGAGCTGTTGTTCTTGGTGGCCTTCTGGTGGAGTGTCCAGCCTAGGAATAGGATCTCATGGGTTCTAGTCCATGGTTGGGTCTTATCAAAGACTTTAAAAATGGGACCAGATGGCTCCCTTCTGGGAGTGGTTGAATGGAGGGGTTTGACTAGATCTGTACTCTATGAGGGAGGGGGTTCAAATTTGGAGAAAAAATATGTTGCCACACTCAGTTGTGTGTGGGAATTGTGGAGCTTTAAGTTTTGATGTGTTTTCTGTGTATGAGCTCTGCAGATCAGGCTTTAGCCTCTATAAATACACACCGAATCACAGCCCTTTTATATGTGGAAGGTCTGAGGACTGAACCAGTGATGTTCCAGCAGCTGAGCCTCGGCTGCCTCGCATAAACAGATCAGTCTTCATTACTAAGGGAGGGCTCTGCAGCACAGCTGCAAACATCATCATCTCCACATTAACGTGAGCATCCCTGTCTGCAGAGAGCCCAGTGTGCTAACAGCTGCAGGTGGCAGTGCCTCATGAAACGCCTCATCTCACAGAGGTCTGCAAGGAATTTGGACCTCCTTGCTGTTTCATTTCCTGTGGCTCCAGGAATCCACAGCCCCTTTTGTTTCTTTAAACTCAGCTCTCGAGACACAAATATCTTCTAAGGTAAACACAGGTTCACAGTTGAGAAGCAAGAAAGACTCCTGCGTTTTAAATTGTGTCTCTGGATGTCTTGTGGGTTTATGTGGTTAGCTGGGGAGGGCTGCATGTCAGTGTCAGGGGCCTGTGTGGATATTTATATGCCTCCTCTCTGAGTCACGGCAGGGGAATCACATTAGCTATGGCTGTACTGTCACCATTCAACTGCTTCACAGGATCCTCAACCCCCCCAGTTCTCTCTCCCTCGCTCTCTCTGGATACGTATTTATAAAGCACCAGGCCCTTGTGTTTTAATCCGTGGAGGTCCTGAGAGAAGTCATAACATTTTTTCCAGTTTTAGATGGCACCAAATAAGAGTCATGGCATACTGAGCCAGTTAACGGTGTCCCATATCCTTATGAGGCCTGAGTAAACACTAAAGGAGGCAGAGGTTGACGGAGTTGATGTCATTGAATTGGGGGTTGGAAAGAACTCCAAGAAAAAATCATCAGGCAGGAACTTTGGAAAATTGAAAAACAGACAACAGCAAAATGACAAAAAAACAAGCAAACAAACAAATGCATGCTTGGAAATGCAAACACATGAACCAAAAGAAAAAAAATGGTAAAGAAAGAACCGACAAGCTAACTGCAAACCTTAGAGGGACACACAATGACAGATAAACTCACAGAAAGCTGAGATGGAAAATGAAATATGGTCTAAACACGTCGGGAAGGAGAAAAAGAACCTAAGAAAGGAAATCTAAACACACACACACGTCAGTCAAAAATATGAAAAAGATGCCCTGACCTTTTAGGGAGAAAGAGTGAGAGGGAGAAGAGGGCAATGAACAAAAGTAAATAAAGTTTACAAGTCTCCTTTAGAAAAAGAAAGAAAAAAAAATGTTTTTTTTTCCAGACTTCCTTGTGACAAACATGGGGAGGTAAATATTTAACACTTATTTAACATTTATATACCTTTTTTGAGGGCCCAAAGTGCTCTACAGCCACAGTCCCACTCACACACTAATGGCAGCTCCGCTGGCTAACACTGACGCCAACCTATGACCACCAGGGACAATGTGAAGTTCAGTGTCTTGCTCAAGGATACTTTGACACATGGTCACTAACTGAACCTGTCATCTTCCAATCAGAGATTGGCCGCTCTACCTCTGCACCACAGCTGCCCTGTAAGGTCCCATAAGGCTCCTTTTAACAAACATGGGGAGGGTCTTGGAGACCTCTTGAAGCAGACAGACAGGGTTGGTTGCAGAGCAACCCAAAAACAATGACTTTTTTTTGAGCCGCAGAGATTTGTTTGAAAATGACCCTGAGTGTTTGCAGATCACATGATGGCAACCCAGCCATTGGAGTAACTCTCGTTAACTGTGAGATTGGGTGCTGTGATGGAGAGTATGCGCGGGGGGGTCAGAGGAATGCTTGTGGGTAGAAAGCAGAGACAAAAATCAGTTTCGTTATAGAGGGAAATTCCTGTTTTGTTCTGAGAACCAGAGATTTTTGGAAAACATTCCTCCAAATTGAACAAATTAAAGGTTTTTTAACACCCCCCCTCCCCCGTTTTCTGTCTCTCTCAGGCAGCCGGGAGGTCGGATCAACCTGCAGATCCCTTTTTTTGACTTTTTCCAGACTTTGAAAACCGATGGCATGGCAGCTTATTTGACAGAAATGTTCTCAAAACAGCAGAAGTGCTGATTTTCTTTTCCTTTGAGATCGAGTTTCTTCAAAAAGATGATAAAAAAGTTGAGAGGTAAATTGGATAAATCGATTGTTTGTTCAGTTCTGCAGCTCTGTCATTATAGAGCAATGCACAGGGCATTTTCCCTGGGTCTTCTCGGGACATTTCCCAAGTTAGCTTCTGCCAGAGAAAATCAATACTGTGTCTTTCGATTCCAGTGTCTTCTCTCAACCCTGAGATAACTCGAGTGCTAATATCACGGCCTACTTAGCAGAGCACTCACACGCACACAGCCAGCCTCCCTGCAAGAGGGCTTTCTGAGCTGGTGCTGCTGCTTCATTATCTGCTTGGTTTGGTCTCCTGGAAGGCGGCTGATATTCACCAGCAAACCCTTGGAGCCAACTCCCCCACCACCTGACTCAGCTGAAGAACACAAATGTTTGTTTTTTGGAAAAAACAGCAGAAACAAACATTTCTCTGCAGTAAGTACAGACGAATCCATCAGGGATGTCCAGCTTTAAGGAAGTTTGGTTCCTCACAGGCAGCTGCTTGTCTGAAACTTTAACCTCGCAGACTCAAACAGTAGATCCAGGCTTCTCTCACACAGAGCAGCTGAAGTCACCTGAGCAATCCCTCTGAAGGAGAAGTTTAAAGTAGTTATTTGTCACTAATCTAAGTCCAAACAATCCAATCCAATTCCGTTTCAAAATAGCACCAAACAAAAAAGTGAATATTAAAATATATTTTCAATTTCACGATGGATTTGTGGCAGAAATAAATCTATTTGAAGACCCACTCAGATGAAAATGGTGTTTTTGGTGTTTTTAACATGTTCTTGTGGCAGTTTTTCTGATGATGGAAGACATATGTTAAGTGAATTAAGCTCAAATCACATTTCAGAGTATTTCTTTGTTCAAATAATTGCGAATCATGAACAGACGAAAAAATGGTGCTTAAAGGTGATTTTATTTGTGACGTGGAAAACACGCTGGGCTTGGAATGGGTCTCGTTAAGGTTTTAACGGTACTACTACTCGTACTGATACTGCTTATTGATCCGGTATTTTAACGAGACTCATCGATACCTTTTGAGGACAAAAAAGAAATAAATAAATAAATAAAAAATAAGAGCATAAAGTGTGTTTTATTTCCTCATTATGCAACAACATTGTTTTTTAACAAAACATTTTACTCTATAGATGATAATGTTACAATACAAACCTGGAATGCACGTGGATGTGCAACTATGAAGGTAAATATTTACCTTCGTAGTAACCTGTACCACTCAAAGAGCCATTTGGATCAGTTTCCCACTGAGATGAAAGCACAGGGAGTGTTAGAAAAAATGTTTTTTTCTGATATATCATGATAGTTCATTTGGCAATACTTTATATTGATTCAAAATGCTGTCAGGATATTTATTAAATTATTTGATTTAATTATTTGTATTTTCCATGAGCATGATGTTTCCTTTGATCTTTTGTCCATTTCCCACAACCTTGAATTGACTTTTCTGTCTGTCAAACACCAGAGTTAAGATGAATGAGATGATGGAAACAAATTCACTTTGATGCAGACTCCTTTCTATTTTTTTCTTCATTTTTTTAAATTCAGTAAACCCAATAAATTATATTAATTTTATGGATGACAAGTATGTATTATTAAGAAGCAGCTGTTAGTTTGTCTGGAATCATAAGAGGTTAATCATCATTAATTAACGGAAAATTGACTGACTTGGTGAGTTAAATACGGCAGATAACGTTTATATCTTGAGGGACACCAAAAAGAAAGCGACTTCTCCAGTACCAATATCAGAACCGTTGAGGTCAGATCTTAACGATACTGCGGTCCCTACGCTGGGCGGGCCACAAGCTCCCTGCTCCAAGCTCTAAGCAGAGGGGAGGGCAATGGGGTGGGGTTGCTCCACACCATCGATCCCGCCCACAAATCAGAGGTCAATTTCTAATGAACTACTGTCCCTCTGCAGAAACTGTCCTAGAAAACGACACAGGATCAAAAGATGATCTGAGTGGGTCTTTTAAAAAGATATCTCACTTGAAACTACTATATTTGTCAGACTTGGCATTCTTATGGAACAGAGCTATAAAAAAGTAGCACAGTGGACGGCAGATGAAGCTTTGATGGCCTCTATGAAACTGCTCTGATCACTTCATCAATTTTCTGCCGTGAAGAACCCTGACACAACCCTCCGTTCTCTTCCCGTCGGTGCACGTGATGAGAGGTGCACAGACGTGGTCGAATCATCTCTGGGGATATTATCTGCTTTTAATTAGATGATTTCTTAACTGTCAGATGCAGAGTTTTAGATCATCTTCTTTTGATCATCTTCTGCTGGTTAGTTAGAGTGAATCATTAACTCGAGTCCTGAGGCACACCTCACACCTCTGCAGCTTCTCTGCACTCCCCAGTGTTGTTATTTTCAGATTCACACATTCATGAATGTGATGGGAGCGTATGCGCCTGCAGCAAACTTCATTTGATAAAACCCGTTTACACACAACTGAGTAAGTCCTGACGAGGCAGCTGGAGGGGGTAGAGGTGGGAGAAAACACAGCACTTTGGGTGGGATTTTCAAACACTAACACAGAGGAAAAGAGTTATTTTGGTGTCGTGAACTCACCTCCAGGTTTGTAATTAAATGTAACCACACAGTATGGAGACGGATTCCCAGGAGAAAAAAACTGGTGGACAGAGAAATGAGGACAGCAGGACTTCAGGACATTTTAACAGTTTGATTTCCTGCAGCAGCTGGCGTCTGGCCACTGCCATATGCTTACAGAAAACTGCAGCAATTCAGTCATTAATGACGGTAAGAATCACTATTTGGAAAAATAATAAATAACTTTAACTAAAAAAAACACAGAAAACTATCCAGAGGAAACTAAAGAGAGAAAATCCAAGTGCTTTTTTTCTGATCAATGTGCAAGTGAACTTCACATCAAACTTTCGGTGAGGGCCTTCCACCTCCAGTTGACCTGTAGGTATTCCGTCCTAGTACCGGGTTGGACCCTGTTTTGCTTTCAGAACTCCCTTAATCCTTGGTGGCATGGATTCAACAAGGTTCTGGAAACATTCCTCAGTGAGTTTGGTCCATATCGACATGAGAGCATCAGCAGATTTATCGGCTGAACATCCATGATGCTGATCTCCTGTTCCACCACATCACAAAGGTTCTCTATTGTTGAGATCTGGTGACTGTGGAGGTCATTTGACTCCAGTGAACTCATTGTGATGTTGAAGAAACCAGTCTGAGATGATTCCAGCTTTATGACATGGAGCCTTATACTGCTGGAAGTAGCCATCAGAAGATGGAACACTGTAGGCAGGCATTTCCACCCACAGAACTGCTGCTCGCTCGACATTCCTCTGTTAACCCTAGAGATGATTGTGGTTGAAAATCCCAGTTGATAAACAGCTTCTAAAATCCTATAAGCCGTCTGCCATGTTCAAAGTCACTTCAGTCCCTTTTCTTTCCCATTCGGATGCTCTTTTTGAACTTCAGCAGATCGTCTCTGGACCATGTCTACACGTCTAAATGCATTTAGTTGCTGCCATCTGATTGAATGATTAGAAATTTACATTAATGAGTAGCTGGTGTACTTGAGTGTATTTTCACTGTTATAATGTTTTTTTTTCAAAGATAACTAGGTTTGGTTCTGCTCATTTGACCTGGGTGCAGTTCATTAAGTTTGTTTTGCATTGATTTTTTCTTATTTTTTCTATTTTATTCCTTTTTTTTTGTTTTCTATTACATCAGTTTGGGAGATACCAACAAGTAAATCTTTGCTCCCATAGATGCATGTGTTCTAATCCCTGTAAAAAAAAAGACTTTTGTTTTGTAGCATACGTTCATGGAGCCCTAACATTCAAACATTTAAACAAATGTATATCATAAATGTAAAGTAGACACATTTTCGTTAAACATCTACAATATTGTTTTTCAGAAGATTTTAGGAGGAAAACATCTAATTTCTTAGAGCTGATCGGTCATATCACGTGGTAACAATATTTGCTAGGTTGCAACTTCATACATTTTAGTTTGCAAATCAATTATTTATGCTAGCTAAGCTTTTTAAAATAAAACACTTGAAAATGTTTGGAAAAAAGAAGTAAAAACAGATCAATTCATTTTAACTATTGTAAGCAAATCACAGAATAAAGGACATTACTTTTAGACTTAAGATTTAAAATAAAGTTATTTTTGAGTAATTAGGAAGAAAACTTTTACATGTAAAACCATAAACATGCAGTGCTGATTAAAAGATTAAAAAATAAATCTCTCAAGGACGTTAATTACGGATCCCAAACCCCGAGGAGTAAACAAACTCCTCTTCACTGCTGATCAATAAATTCCCCAGAGACGTTTTGAGGCGAGAGCAGGGAAAAGCTCTGATAACTGGTGTTTAAACGTGAAATATGACTTCTGTTCAATTAAAATTCTGCATTCTTGCTGCTTTTATGTTTGGACTGATTCAGAGGAAACAGGAATCGTGACTCTAAAGGGAGCGTGTTTAAACAGCGCAATAACAGGGTCAGTTCATGTCTGTACGTGTGTGTGTGTGTGTGTGTACATACGTGTGTGTGAGTGTGTGTAATGGTATATACTTACATAGTGCTTTTTTACCCAAAAGGTGTTACAGTCACAGTCTCACTGACCCATACACTCATGCACTCACACACTAATGGTGTCTTGGTAAACGGTGTAATTAACATATGACTTTCCAATAAGAGAACTTCTGTTTATGTTTCTAGTTTTTGTGTGTTCATATATTGTGGAAGTGGGTGTCTCTGTGTGTGCTATGTATCTATGTGGGACTTTGTCAGAGTGTGGGTGAATGTGAGTTTGTGTGTTTTCATGTTGCATATTTGGAAGGACCCCTGTGAGTTTTAACTTATGGAGGGAGATTTTCCAGCTGTTGAGCTGGAAGGTTCTTCTTGGCACCATGAGACAAAGCCTTTAGCCTCTACTAGGGCTGTATTGAGGAATGCTTAAATATTTCCCATCCTGTTCCTCTAAAAATTAAGAGCGACTAATAAAGATGTTTTATTAATCCCAACTTGGGAAATTCGCTTGTTACAGCGACCGTGTACAGGCTCAATAACAAACAAACAAACATGAGTGACAATCAGGGAAGCAATCAGTCAGATGATTGTGACATCCGAGATAGCAGATTCACAATATTTATAAATATTGTCTCAAACATAACATTCATCTAAAATTGGATTTTTAGTTCATAAATTAAATGAGCAAAATGTGCTGCTGTGTCTGAAAATTTGATGAATCTTCAAAGTAAAGTGTTGGTGTCCACTAAAGATGGAAAAAGTCCGTTTATAAAATAGGTTTGTCGGAAACACTGTTGTCAGTTTAGATGAAAGGACTGTGGGTGTTTTCTAGTGGTTATAGACCTATTTTTATCTAGGTGTTCCTGCATCTTCATTTACGATCTTCTATCCTCATCAATCTACTGGTACTATAGGCAGAGAAACTTTGATGATGGCACAGTACACCACTGTTACTGATCACTATGTTACAAGTACACAAACCAGGACTCAGTTATGGTTCTACATTCTGTATTTTACAGCATTGCTCTGTTTGTTGTTGAGTTCTGCGTCAGGAAACAGACAGAGGAAAACACCAATCAGAAAATCCTGTAAAGTTGTAATCGGGTCAGACCCTTTGTCAGAGGACCTGTCTAAGTAGAGAGAAACACTGAATAACAACTTCCAAACACTGAATGACAAGAAGTTGAAGCACGAGAGCAACTTCAAAGACTTCCACCTCCAAGATGCAAAATCATTTAGACCGGCCGTCATTAAACTTTACATCCCCTCCCTGCAGCATTATTCATGCATTTACTATCTCCAATATTATCCATCATCATAGTTAGGATCTAATTCTGCAAAAGTTCAGACAAGTATTGCCTTGGTTTTGAAATTGTATTTATTTGACTTAAGTTTTCTTAGATTTTCCTAATTTCTAATTCATTATTCAAAAAGTTAACATTTTTTGCAAATAGTTTAGACCGAATGGTCTAATCATAAATTATCTTCTGGTAGCCAAAATATTGTCGCTTGTTAAAAAAAAAGCTTTGGTATTTTGCCATTTAATATACAGTAAATACAGCTATCCAGATAGTCAAAAACTGGATTTAACAGATTTAATTTAAAATCTTTAAACATATCTTTCTATATCAATGACAAGTTCTATCAAGTTTTATCTTGTACGGAAATGATTATACTAATCAAACTGTTTATTTAGACAACGTCTAATTAAGAGCAGAGATCTTTCAGCTCATGAATAGAACAGACCTTCAGATCAGTTGAGTTTGCAACAGTAGATGAGAATAAGGTGATCATATGTAAACGACATGTGCTCAAAAGCTGGAATAATATCACCTTAAACCCAAAAATAAATGTATGGGGCACATACTGAAACTCATTATCAGCCTCAGACGCACAGGCTTAACCAGAACATCAGGTTATCTGATGCTTCACTTATCTGCCCACTCTGTGCCCTGAAGCCCTCATACAAGCACTGCATCAACACTTTGACACGTCATTAATTGGAAAAACGTATTGATCTAACATTTTTATAGCAAGAACCAGGCAAAGTATATTAATGAAATCAAATTGACAATAAAATATCATCACTGTCATTCCAGATGTGGAACATTCTGCATACAAGTGTATCACGGATGATGCTTTGGCTGTAGAGCCTCCTTCTTTCATTTTTATCAGTGAAATATGACATAAAAATGCTCACAAAGCAAAATAAATCAATAGAAATGGAAATAAACTCAGCACCTATTGCCATAACCGCAAAAAGATAACTTTAAAAAAAGTTAGACATAAATGTTTTAGAGAAATTAAAAAAATAAATAAATCAACAGCCATTCATTTTGGTGCACCTGAGCAGCTGCAGGCCTTCACCTCCCACCCTGGCCTTGAGTGACAATAATGAATTGTACAACAAATAACAATAATAATGCCACTGATGTTTGCATTAATATTGATCGACACCTGGCCAAAACTATAGTTGAAGTATTACTTTCATTTGAACTGCTTCTGTTTCTTTGTAGGAGAACCTGGCTGTCGTGTTTGCATCTCTGAGTGCAGTTCTTGTCACCACGCTTTCCTTCCTGAGCAACACAAATGCTCTGCTGTAGGGCCTACGGTTTACATGAGCACTTCACTTCCATTAGCTTCCTGCTTTTTGTTGACATTGAAGGCTAATGTTAATATCTGAGTCTGTTCATTTGTTTAGGATGTTTTTTTTTTCTTTTTTATCATCAACATATAGTTCTGAACAGAAGCCCTGGACCAACAGGCTGGAGCATGAAGTTGAGACAAACAAATTAAGGGTTGTTCCTTTGGCAAAGAACTTGTGATAGAAATCAAAGAACATGTATATCACCCTCAGAGTAAAACCCTGTGGGAGTCACAAACTAAGACCTGATTTTAGCTGTCTGTCTCTGCTGCTTACAGCTGCACAACAGCCTGTTTTGTCAATTCTGAAGGTCTCTGGCAGATTGGATAGAAACTTACACCAAAAGCTTACTGTATTTGACTGAGTAAAATCTTAGTTGTAATGTACAACAAAGGTGACAGACTGTAGAAAACTAATTTTGTTTTAAGAATTTGGAAAGTAAATGTTGTTATATTTTTATAAAAAAGAAAGGGTCCATGTCCTGACTACCAATCACTGCAGGAGTCCTTTGAGGCATCCCAGATATTGAGCCTCTCTTTATTTCGATCTGTACGTCGACAGTAGTACTTCTTCATATCGTGTAAGTCATTCCGGTTTGTGAAAATTATCCTTTGACACCAACAGTTATTGCTTGGAGTTACTGCTGAACAAAATTCAATTAACTGGACCTTTTGTTTAAATATGCATCAGAAAATCTGTTGAAAACTTTAACAACACAATTAACAGACAATTTAAACAGAAACAGCACACAAAGATTTAATGGATGCTGACGTCTTCAAATTTTTATTTCATCAAATACCTTATTTCAGTACAGAATCCTGTTACTACATGAATTATTCAACTACATGGATCATGGAGGCGGTGGAGACAAGAAAGCGAGCCCACACTTCCATGAACAGGGATGAGGGGGCCTTCCTGCTTTCCCACACCTGGAGCAACATCCTCCAGCAAAAAACGGACATCAAGGGGCGGAGTCACTTGTCAAAGTTTGACAGGTGACTCCGCCTCAGTCACAATCAGCTGTTTTTAAAGACGTCACACGCTACCACCTGATGACGACCCTGATGAAGGTGGAAGACATTCCACTGAAACATGTCGGTACGTTTTACACTACAAAACAAACCAGTGTCTGATAAAAAATAAATTAAATACGCAAAGAATTATTCAAGTTATGGAAAATAGTCTGTGCTGTCATTCTATGAATGCACAGGCAAGTTCTTACTGTGTGGACTTTCTTCTAAATTTCATATTTCTTTAACATTTTAGATAAAATGTCTGCAGCTTTTTTGTTCCTTGTCCCAATCCAAAACAGTTTGCAAAATTATTTTACGGGGGTTTATTCTTTTAAACTGAATCAAACCTTTTCACTATTGACATGAAGTCCATCGTTATTTTCATTTCTTTTACCAATCAAAATAATTGATGTTGGATTGATCTGTGACGCACATTGCCGCAAAAGTAGAGGATACAGTGATTGTTGGGAAAAAAAGTGAAACATTTTAAATGGGACTTATGAGCAGCTGCATTTACCTTCAAACACTGATGAAGACTCTACCTGAACATTTGTAACTTTAAACTCCATCTTTTGAGTTGGTGGACTAAAGACAAAAAAGATCCAGGAAATTACAAGGAAGCCCTGTTAGCCACATCGGCCGTCGGTACTTAAATAATAGTCAATCTGTGTCTTTGTTTTATGGTTTTCTGCTAATTCCCACTGTTTGAAATTGTAACTTTAGGAATCCTAAAAGGTAGACCTACAAGCTCCGTCATCAAAATGTATGATCAATGGGTGGCTAAACAAAACACTTTTGTTTCAAGGCTTTTTTATTTTATTTTATAGGGGTGATTAAAAAATGCTAAAAAAAAAACAGAACAGAGAAAAATGTTGGAGCCATAGTAGACATAAACAATATGAAGTCTTTGTCTTTTACTTCATTGTTTAATTCTTATGGGGGTTGGAGTGTCATTTCCAAGGGCTAAGGTCGTTTTTTTTTTTTTTTTTTTGTTTTCTGCTGTGAGATCCCTATTCTTATTTCAGGGCTAAACGTGTGTTGTTTTGTATCTATATCATTTTGTAACAGAAGTTTCGAAATAACAACCAATGTAACAAAAAGTCACGTTCTAAGAAGCGTTCATGCTTGAGATGTTGGAGCTGCAGCATCTCTGAGCGATACAGTTCCACCAACAGCAGCCACTGCAGGTTAGTGTGGGTGGTGGAAAGTTTGTCTTACCAAACAAACTAGACATGAAAGGTTGTTGCAGTTAAAGCTATTTTATCATCTTTTTAACGTTTATATAAATATGTAAAATATAAGTATAGTTTCTGTTTTAGGTGTCATGCTATATGCGGTTCCAATCTGTAATGATGGGTTCATATTGAAATGTTTCTTTGAAGTGGAGTTTAGCAGCTAAATAGCTTCCAGTCTCATCACTTTATAACTAAAAAATGTCAATTCAATTTTATTTATATTTATATATAGCATATATTCATTTTAATCATAAAAAACAGGAAGTCATAGAATTCAATAGCTACACTAAACTAAACAGCTTAGGCTAAAATAGGCATCCCTGCCCTTAGACAGAAGTATATTCATTACTGCATCAATGCACACAAAGAGCAAATCTGGATCAAAGAAAAAGGTATGAAATGTTTTTTTTTCATTTTCTTGCCTCTCAGTCATGAACAGCAATATGATCAAAGTAGCTCTTCTTCTATCCGTGCACAATTTGGTCCATCTGTGCATACACAGAAACATGCATGTTTTGTCTCATTGATACATTTGTCAATGAGGCAACACGATGTGCCAATTTGGGGGTTGCAAGTTCGAAGACCCCCCCCTCACGTCAACCAGTCAGGGACTCAGCTATGGGCAACAATGTATTGATGACATGATCAGTGGTTGGAGTCCAAAACCAACATAGAGGAGAATCTGATCTTTATCCTCCTGAACTTCATGATATTTTTTTCTAATTTCAGTCAGACAAACTTTTCACATTCTTAGTTGGCCTTCAAAATCTTTTCGTATGGCATAAGGCTCCGTACAATTCCATGAGATAATTTTTTCCATAAAACTTTTGGGTAATAACCCCGAACGGAGCCTACAGGTGGAAGCCGGGGAGGAGGGTGGGGCAACAAATGCAGCGCTGCGGTAAGGAAGAGAATGAACGGCTGCACACCTGGACTTAAATAGGACGCTGAACAGATGAGTTAATTGACTACCCGCCCTGGGGGGGGAACCGAAGCAAAATACTGCAGAGTCTGCCCTGCCTAAAAGGCAAACTCGTTCGCTTATTTCAGTCAGACAACCTCATGCAGTACAATATTTATTTTAACATACTTAATTTTCACATTCACAATCTTTCCGTTTGGCATAAGGCTCCGTACAATCCATGAGATACATTTTTCCATAAAACCTTTGGGTAATAACCCCCAGAACAAAAGATCATCAAGAAGAAAGAATGTAAATGTACAATCAGTGTGTAATAAGATGAGGTGTGTTTTTCAACGGCAATCCATTTTTCCTTTCATTTCATTCCATTTCCAAGTAAGACTGCTATGTGTGACCCGGCACCTTTGACCATTGGGCCGCCCTCTTATTTTCATTTCTTTTATACCAGTACAGCGCCACGAAGGGGACACACTATCTAATGGATCTGCTATGTGTGACCCGGCACCTTTGACCGTTGGGCCGCCCCCGTTCGAGGACAGCGCCACGAAGGGGACACACTATCTAGTGGAACTGCTATGTGTGACCCGGCACCTTTGACCGTAGGGCCGCTCCCGTTCGTGGAACCACTAGGGGAACATACTATCTGAAAGAGAGAGGGCAAAAAAATGAAAGGGGAGCCAACATAAGAATCATTCATACTTGATTTTTAGAACATAAGCCCACATCCGCAAACGCTTTAAGGAACTATAATTTGAACCGCCAAGAACAACCCGTATGAAGACACTACTTAACATCCAATCCAAGCTTCCAAAGCATGCTATGACATGCTTAAGTAACATCCAGCTTCCATCAAATACTAAGAACGAGCTTAACGGCTATAAACGTTCTTTCATTTGGCATACTATTTAAACAAGCTTAAGTAACATCCATTAATTCGAAGCTTCCAATGACAGGACTATGAACGAGCTTAACTGCCATAATGTTTCTCCATTTTGCATACCAAGATATGAGCTCAGAAACATCCATTTATTCAAAGTTTCCATCTAAGTATTAAGAACAAGCTCAACGGCCATATTTTCGATGCTTCATTGGGCATGCTAATAAATGAGCTTAAGAAACCAAATTCGAGCTCCATCGCATACTATAATACAGCTTAGAACATCTTAAATTTTGAGGCTTCCACCTGACAAATAATTTTCTTTTAACATCTATAATCCAATATTTTAAATTCATTCTGCTGCTGACATATTGATTGATTTAAGTCACAAGTGTCATTGACACGCAGAGGAGGTCCACCGCCCCATCACTTTCAGTGCAGCAATAGGTACGTCGAGCAGTCATCATTGCAATAAGGAATGCAGGGGTGTCATCATTCGCCAGAAACGGAGATGCTGACCGGGGAGTAGGGGTTCGTAGGCTCAGGAAGCGATGCATAGATAAAAGACAAAACCAGTATTAGGCTACGTTCACACTGCAGGCTGAAACGACCCAATTCCGATTTTTTGCCCCTATGCGACCCAATTCCGATCTCTTCATGACAGTCTGAATGACACAGATCCGATCTTTTCAATTGCGACCGCCGTCTGACCGGCCAGGCCACCTAAATCCGAATCGTACGTCATTGATACGCAAAAAACGTCATCATTCTGCGTTGAAATAGGTGGGAACGAGACCACGGCGGACGATGCTGCAGCCAGAGACCCGCCAGTGGAAGGGAAGCGAAGTCATGGATTGGATTAATATTTGGGGTGACAGCACTATTCAGGCCAAACTCCAGGGCTCTTATCGCAACCGGGCGGTTTTTGAAAAAATTAACAGCTAAATGGCCGAGCGTGGTGTTGAACATTTCTGCACTTTTTTTTTTCTTTCTCCCCCTTCCGACCGTGGTCAGAACCGCAGGGGGACCCAAGGCGGATCCTCCTCCTCCTCCCTGTTCTGACCCTTAGATTCTCCAGGATTCTCCGGCATGGATTAATAAAGAGTCCATTGCATTTGTTCTGGGGGAAACCTTCTTTTATTACCGTTGTCCATCCTCCGTAACACACAACATGAATACGCGCACACACTGCCGCCCCCCCATTCTCTCCCGCTGCATGCGCTCTTTTCCTGTCCCTTACACAAACGCACGCGCGTGGGCCCAATACGTTCCGCAACAGTGGTTACAGACGATCCTGGCTCCAATGCCTTCTTAAAAATGGGAAGATTGTTATTGTGCTGGCTCCTTTGTGAAAATAAATTTATTAATGAAAAACGAGCTCCGCTTTGACAACACTGTTGTTGACAACCATGTTAACGTAAGCTACTTCTGCAAACAACGAGTGACGTCATTCGACGTTGAGTACTCATACGGGTCAACTCTGGGTCGTTTCACGGTCACACTGTAGATCACAAAAGTTCGGATTTACTTGGAAATGTGAACGGTCTAGCAAACAATTCGGATTTTTTCAAAAAATCGGAATTGAGCATTAAGCCCTGCAGTGTGAAGGTAGCCTTAGTCTCAGCAAATAATATATATATAACCCAGAAACAGATTAGTTTTTTAAAATGCTTGAGATAAATGGAATAACAAGGCTTTTAAAGAAAAAAAAAAGAAAAGAAGAAAGAAAAGAAAATTAAATTTAGTAGATAAAGTCCCATTGTGGCTTCATCGCACCATAGAAACCACCAGAATCACAAATTCCAACAGTGAATTGATAATGAAATATAGAACCTGCACAATATCTTAACACCAATTTTATATACACCAATGGTAAGAGAAGTAATCTTTGACAGTTCCAGAGGGACGCACCTTCCGAAGGTCATTGAGGGACAGGCGATGGGAAGGGTAACCAAGGACCAAGGAGATTGTAGATGAGGAAGGTCAACATCCCACGTGGCAATGGATTGCAGCTCGGCTGAATTTGATTCTTGTATTTGATATTAGTGGTTCTCCAATAGGTGGACATCAAAGCACAGACTACTGAAATTTTAGCCAAGGGCGTCAGGAGATCCACAAGGGATTGTAGGTTTTGATGGATTCTGGCGGCCGGACCTACACAAACCACTCTTCATAAATCTTTCTCCCCAAAACCAGAGGACGCAGCCACAGAAGAATGAGTGGAGGGAGACTGAAGACACGACAGTCATCGTCATAACAAAACCACTCCAAGCATCGAGAAGGAAAGGCCAAAACGCAAGACAGGAATATCCAGAACAGGAACACCGGCCCAGGATCGAACTACCCGGAACAAGAACACAAGGTGAAACGGATGACCGTGGGACCAAAGCCACAGCAAATATCAGGCGGTCCAATCATTGACAAATTATAGTCATCAACCAAAGGAAAAAAATAAAGTACATGCCGCACAAAGCGAGAAGATGACATAATGGGAGAAGCATGCATCAATGAAACATCCAGATCCATAGAAGAAAACAAATCCGGACGGGTGGAGGACATCATGGACAATGTGGAAACCCAGATTTGAAAATGAATTTTAGCCAAAGAGCTGCAAAAGACCAGGCATACAGAGGAACATTGACCACCGAGATATCATCAATAACACGCAAAACAAAGGGGAGCCCATAGCCTACACAAAGTCTAGTACAGGGCTTCTTATAATACAGTCAATATTATGAGGACTGCCACGACAGCTGAAAGGTAAACCGATAAACACATCGAGCGCTGACTGAATGCCGAGAGACGCCACCGGGAGGCATAGAGGCAGGACAGTGAGAACATCAGTGATAAAAGTCATCCCCAGCCACATATCGCGTTTGGAGTAAAACGTGGAGATGGCATGGGCAGCCGAAGTAAGAACAAACTAATCCAGAAGGCGCACAAGGAAACAGGCCACTGATGCCCAGAAAGATGAACTACGAGGGGCCAACAGGTCCAAAACAAGTTCCATCAACATGAACACTTCCGAGGGAACACCATCAGTGGCGGATTTGAAAACGAACCAGACCCTGAGCAGGCGGAGGCGACGAACGAGGATTGCCAAGCCACAAACCTTGCATAAAAGAGACAAATCATAAGTAAAAAGTCCAGAGGAGAGAGGGGTCCAACAAAGATCAAACCAAACGCTGAGTAAACCACCAAATGTACAGCAGCCAAGACAGAAACACAAAAAACAAAGAGAGCCATCAAAATAATAAAGCCAGCGTCGAATAAAGACAGTCAAGATTCACATTAGGCTCCTAACTAACACACAGCAACAGATAAAACGCAGAAAGCCACAACTAATTCAGCCAGCATGAGAAACGTGTCCAGACGAGAACCACCAGACTTGAACCACAGAAAGACCCCCACAACCCCTGAAACAATAACCGGATGCAGAGCCACACAGCATGAAAACGAACCAGGTAGACCACAGAGTCAAAGAACATAGAACTACAATTCCCAGGGTCCTTAACTACCCACCCTAGGGGGGGAACCGAAGCAAAATACTGCAGAGTCTGCCTTCCTGAAAGGTGAACTCGTTCGCTTATTTGTATTGAGGTATTGAGACAATAATAAAAAGATCCTCTAATTGTATTCTAATTTTCATTTTTGCACTCGATCTAATGTGGGACAAAAGTCATCAGACTGGGTCACAGAGAGACGGAAGTACAGCTGAAATTGTCCGTCATTAATGGGGGCGGGGGCCTGGGCTTGCTCCGGGGGAGGCGGCGCTTTCTGGCTCCTCTCTTTCTGGGTGGGGTGGGTGGTCTAGGGCCTGGGGGATGGGGCCCCTGGGCTGAGGAGAGCTAGGGGACGGCTGTTTGACCACAGGGGTACAGTCTACGACAGGCGTGGGCAAACTGCGGCCCGCGGGCTGAATCTGGCCCGCCTCCATGTTTGGTCCGGCCCACTGAACAATATCAAAGAGCCATGTTTTTTATTTATTTTAATCTGGCCACACAATCAAGACGTGACATTTTATTCCCCCCTTCTGCACTCTTTGCTCCAACCTGAAACCCTCTAAAATCTCTGTCAAACAGAACAGAAGAATTATTTCCTTTCTATATAGCCTCTTTCCCGGTTTAGCTCGTTCTTTTAGAGCGATTATGCTGCCTTTTTTAAATAGCGCACCCTGTTCTGTGTCCTGATTGGCTGGAAACCCTGTCAATCAATCTCCTCGGTCCGTGCCGTGTCTCCTGTATAGGAACGCGGAGCTCTTCAGATCAGAAATCTGTGATCGATCAGATCTTTGTTTTCATTCTGAGATCCCTCATTTCTGTGAAGGTTTGAGAATTTAAACAGGAGAAAAGTGTGAAAATGTTCATGTTTGTGTAAGAAAAGTGTATTGAGGCAGTGAGGAGTTTTACTGCCATTAACATCTGTTATCATCCTCCGTGGATTTCACGGAACACGGTTATTTTTAGAACGTAACTCCTGCAATAAACGAGGGAACTCTGTGTTGGTGAAAAGGTAACGCAGATATATGCGTAGCTGCAGCAGAAGACATAGAAATGTGCTTTTTTATTGTTACTGGATGAGAAACAGACGCGCAGGACACAGCCCAGCTGGGCAAACTGATGTGCTGCAGCCCTCAAAGTTTTATTATGATTATGACGGGAGAGGATATATTATTGTTTTTTTTTTGGTGTTTTTTTAAAACGTATCATTATATTTTTTCTGAATTTTTGTCTTTGAAAATCAAAGTGTTATTTGGTCATTGTTTTATTTCATAAATAATGTTTTCCTTTTATCAAAAGGATCATGAATGAATTAAACTTTATTCATATAGCACTATACAACTCCTTGAAGGTACCAAAGGGCTTCACAATAAAAAAGTAATCTAAAACTGGAACAAAGTTTAAAACAAAAAACTCTAGAATATTCTGTTTTAGTATATAATTTTAAATCCAAATGTTTTCATCTACACGCCTGGTCGGGCCCTTCTATCAAATTTTAGAACCCAGTGTGGCCCGCGAGTTAAAATAATTGCCCACCCCTGGTGTACCAGCTGTCCCCGACTTATACCCTCTTCCTCTTATAATCTCTTTTTAGGGTGATGGGGGGGGGGGGGGGGGGTCAGCCTGCGATGCACCTTGGGGGGAGGAGCTACTTGGCAGTGGTCCCCCTTCCATGGTTGCCGTATGGAAAAGGCCCCCCCCCTCTCGATTTTATTTGCACCTTTGACATGTAGGGCCCTTGGTAGGGGGGGTGCTTGGAAATCACTGCCAGCAAGCAGCGGATGTCCTTTTAGCACCCTACCCACCAATTTTAACTCCAACTTAGACATTTAGGGCTCCTTGGTGGGGAGGGTGATTGGACTTCACTGTGAGTAATCAGGAGATGTCCCCTCAGTGCCCTACCCACCAATTTTAACTGCACCCCATTAGAACACACACCCTTTAACCCCTCAAAATATATACTCCAGTACCAACACACATACATGCACACACACACCCTCACACACATGCATATTGCAAGGAAGGTTGGACCTCGGACCAACTCTCCCCTATCCCTTCCCTGGTAGGGGGTACTGGGTCCTTGGCAACGGCGGCCGTGTTCCCTGAGCTTCCTAGCGAGGCCAAGACCCGGGGATCACATCACACCTGAGCCGGGGGGTGTCCGTGTCCCTGTGGTGTGGGTTCTGGTCCTGGCCACTGAGTGCCAACTGTGGTTGAGCCTGGTTGGGCCATGTTTGGATGTCCTCCTCCTGGGCGGGGGTGGCTGGCCCCTGCCTTGCTCCTTCCTGGACCAACCGTGGGCCGGGTGGGTAGCTGCCTGGAGCGCAGGGTGGGTCTCTCTTGGGGGTCCTGGCTCATACCCGGGGTTGGGGCGGGGGGATGTCCAGAACTCCAGGGTGGTGATGGGGTGCTCTTCTGGGCCTGTGGGCGCTCTTCTGGGGCGGGGCCACGCATTGGGCCCTCCCGGCCCAGCGGGGGGCTGCTCTCCTGGTTGAGCCGGAGCAGCACTCTCTTACCCCCCATGCCTCCCTGCTCTCTGGCTCTGGGGGCCCCTGGCCTGGGTAGCGGATGTGATCGCCCGGGGGGCTGTTGATCTCTATCTGCTACCATGCGGGTGTTGAGGGGTTCTGGCTGCCACTACCACTGCAGCGGGAGTCTTGATGTGGAGATGGCTGGGCACTTTTTACATTCCATCATCCATTTGAGAAGAACATAAACAATCACTTGAGCACAGGTGTTAGCTCACCTAGTTTGTGTGACTGAATAAAATATTTGACACTTGTTGGTTTGAATGCATAAGGATCCGTGTGTGAACATTATTTGTATTGTTTACATGTTGACATGTGAACATTTTTTGAGCCAACAGGTGTGCTTATATCAATTGAGTGTGTGTATAGACAGGCCTCGCCCTTATAGACTTGAACCTCACGGTAATGATAACCATCCAGAAACTTGTTGCTTTATGCTGCTTCATGGTTTTACCCCCTTTCCTATAATCACCCTTCTATCCCCCCTCTCTAATATCCCTCTCTCTTCTTCCTTCCTTTCCTTTTCCGTCCGGTCCAACACCAAAAATTTTCAAATACTAAATAAATTAAATGAAAGTTTGGCCTCGATTACCAAAGGGGTTTATTCAGACATACCTCTGGTTTGTCAGAAGATTCATAACCCCTTTTGTTAAAGTAAAATATGTCCAACACAAGAGGACTTCAGCTCTCATCTGTTTGCCCAGCTGTTGGACAGGACAAGAAAAAATAAAAAATAAGAAATTGTCCATCATTCAGACACAGCTCCGGCAGTAAATGGTGAACCTCACTGTACGGAGAATGTCTGAGTTATCTAATGAACCCAAACATGGAGACATGATTACTGAGACTTATGTAGAGCTTTTTAAAATAAATAAACCTGAACTCCCAACCTCATCTATGTCTTCCATGCATTATAAAGGAGATGCAAAGTCATTGTTCCCATTTATGGGTGAGGCTAAAACCTGTCAACAGTAGCTCCTCCCCCACGCGGCTGGAGCGTCAAATTTAAGAACTTTTTGGACAACTGCCCAGCAGCGAATTTGACACATGTTGAAAGAAACGCAGCGGACCAGAAACCCTTCATTGTTCAGCAGCTGCTTTAAAAAGTTGCAGTTCAGTGCTGAACCCGTTGTCCTATTTCAAAATCCTGCAGAACCTCTTTGTGCAAACAGTGGAAGGTTCCTATGGTTTCATCAGAGTTTCTCAAGCTGACATCAGAGTCCAAACTGGTTCATTTCTGTAAATATTCTCTTACACAAGCCTGAAATGTTTGGTGTGATGTTAAACAACAGCGATGAATGACAGACAGCCTGTTGTGCAAGAGCAGATGAGAGATGGAGGCCAGGAAAGAAGAGGGCCAAAAAGAGTGATGGCGAGAGGGATGAAAAAAATCTGACAGGGCAGGACCAGCAGTAAAGTCACAGCAGACTGAGAGAAAGATGAGGGAAAAAGACAGAAACTGCAGAAGAGAGCAGCAAAAATGACTGCAGAGAGAAGAGGCAGAGATGCTTGACTGCTCGTGTCTTTTGTGCCTGGCTCAATGGCCCTCAAGCGGACAGGATGATGGGCACATGAATCAGAGGCTGTCTGTCTGAAAAATGGCTGGGAAAAAAGAGAAACGATTGAGCCCTGCTCTCTGACACGAGAGAGAAGAAGAAAGACAGGCGCAGACAGAAAAATGGAAAACAAGAGGAGTAATACAGAGCCGACCCACATGACAAAACAGAGGAGATCAAAACGCATCACGGTGACTCTGGAGAGTAGGGGACGACACAAGGAGAAAAACAGCATGATGGAAATGAAAAGAAAAAAGAACAGTTGAGAAAAGAGCAGGTTATCTTTGTCTGAATTTGGAGCAGGCGTCCTAATATAATTTAGAGTAATAAAAATGGATGGAACAGGGAGGAGAAATGAGAGGAAAGATGATGGAGAGAAGGAACAGGAGGGAATGAGAAAGAGGGGACTGCAGCTTCCTCCCCTGAGTTTAGGAAATTCTCTTTTTTCTTTACAAGTATGACTTCATGCAACTATTTCTAAATAAGTTATGACATTTTCATATGTAAATTTTCACATGGATTCACTCAGGAGAGAAGAACATTAGCTCCCTGATTCTATTAAAACTTTGTGAACTTTTGGCCAAACTTCTGAAAGATCTGCACGTAAAGATCAGGATGAGGAATATTTAAATCAGAAATTAGCACAAACTTTCTGGGCTGTAATAAAGGAGTTTCCTTTCTCAGATGGTCGTTGATGCATCATGATGTCATCAACTGCTGATAGTGCTTAATGTAGGACATTCTTGTGACCATGTAAACCAGAATTATTCATGTGGCTGACCCATACAGAATTTTCTTTATTTTACAAAAAAGTAAAGTATTTCTAAATGTTGCATTTAAGTAAACTTCACCAAAAATAAAAATAAAAAATCCCATGAAAGCAGCACCTCAATGCTTCAGAATGCAAACTAATTACTCCATTTACAGGCTTTCAAAAGCCAGCTATTTCCAGATATTTAAAATTTAACTGGACTAAAATCTTGGTTTAACTTTCTAACTCTAAACTTTGGTTCTTCTGTAAAACAAAAAACAGAAATACCAAGTCCCCACTCCACCTTCCTGGAGTCAGAATCATCTGTGTTTCTAATAGTTTCCAGACAAAAAAAACCCCATAAACTTCTAAAAATAACTGAGCTGCCTGCCTTTAAGCTGTGCCTTCCTCCTCCAGAAATCACAGCGGGTGGGTGAGGTTCTTGACTGCACAGAGACAGCTAAAATTATTATTCCACACATGCAGAATCCTGACGGTTTTACTGGATTATCATATGTCTGAGGATGGAGTGCACAAAAAGTTGCCACACTTTCTTTAAATCATAGCGCAGGTTTTTGGTTGGATGAGGAGCCCTTCCTGTATAAGCTCTGTTGGTATCTGCATATAAAAATGAGGGAAAATAACACCAGTTTTAAGCAGCTTGAGGACATCCTAAGAGATCCTCAATGTTGCCTCAGTAACAGCTGACGCTGTGGAGATGAGAGACAATAGGTGACTGCACAGACGTAAGCTGAAATGGTGCAGTTCATTCTACTCGTGTTTTGGTGTAAGCCCTCTGGAAAGACTTGTGACAGGTGAAGGACGAGTCCCGGCAACAGACTAACAATACAGTTGATGACAGAGTGTCAGCGGGTATGTCTGATAGTGTCTGATGTGAAGAACAGAAAATGGGTCAGAGTCAGACAACGTCAGCTTGAGCCAAAAAAATCATAGACCCCCGAGACCCAAAAAAGTGATCCAAAATGTGAAAAAGATTGTTCTGAGCGCTGTTCGGAACTTATGGCTGAGGTCCAGAAAAAGGTTTGTAAAATAAATCCAGAACTGGTCCTCTGAGCCAAGCTGATACTGCAGACTGTGACCCTGCTGACAAACCCTCAGAAGAACCCAAACAACAAAAGCTGAACCCTCCACAGATGAAAGCAGATTGGCAGGGGGAGCAGGTCAAGGTCACCATTAGTGAAGACGTTGCAGGTTTGACCCTGAAGATGTGCATGGTAAGGCTGGACTCACAGCCACAGGACTGACCACCTGGACGTAATGGGTCACAGGAAACGGGGGTTTCTATCCTCACTACAGAGAAGAGTATTAGCAGTGGATAGCTATACGTTTAGGCTAACATTGTAACAAGGAGCAGGTCTACTTTTACCATCAGCCTGGGGGAGCACCAAGCCAGACCATGCATCTGAGAGCAGGGTACACAGAAGAAAGCATCACTTCCTCTTCAAGTGTCACAAAGACTCCTTGAGATCCTGGTAGTCCACCAAACTCAACCAAAACTATGTCCCAAAGGAGAAAAGACTCATGCAAGAGAGTTTCCTGCAGCTGAGAGGAACTTAGGCTACAGAATGAAGTCAAATAGTTACAAAACAGTGTGAACTCTGGATGTGGGCAGTCAGAGTAACTGTCTTCACGGATACGGTAGACCAGGAAAATTTTAGTTTGCTCAAAAGGTGCAGAAAACTAGCAGGTGGTTCAATGCAACATTGAACCGCCCGCTGGTGGAGACACAGCAAGAAACAGATGTGTCGATTCATTTCCTTGGTCATGGTGAACCACCAAAATTGTTTCTATATAAAGTTTTGCCCCAACTGAGGGCAAACATAAAGCTAAGTTAAGATGGGTCTAAACAGAAAACTTCCATGCTCATAAAAGGCAGTGAAGACAGAAAAGGTAAGCCATCTTGTTCCAACATGCCAAGAGAAGATCCAGTGGTTTTCAAGACATCTGCTGACGATCAGAGATTCAACTAACCAAGCAAAACCTGCTTTTGAAATGTACATTTTTAATTGATCAAAATAATTTTTGCAAATCACACAAATATGTTAAATTGTTACTTAGAGATATCCATTCCTTGTTGGGTATAAAACTCAAAGGAAAGCCACAACTCAGCCGTTTTCCTGATTCCCCTGCAAAGTTTTCTGCATTTTTGTCAAGAGTACTAAACAAGTGTAAATGACGCTTCCCTCGGAGCTCCGGAGGTGCCCACCCCGCCCCCATAATGAGTTTTTTTTTTTGTTGCAGTTGGTAGTTGAGATTCTCTTGCATACATCCCTCCTGTCTCAGCACACTGAGCTGTTTCAATCTTGACACTTCTACAAAGAAACATCAATTTGTCATCAAAGTCTTGCGAGAAGCACCCACAGCCCTGCCTGCCCCCCTCCTGCTGTTGTTTGCTTCTGCAGCCATTCGTCTCCTGTTCGGTCCAAATCAGACTAATGTGGTGCTCTGGCCCGGTTCCAGTACTCTCAGTGGAACAGCTGTTTTCAATTAGATCCCCTTTTAGTTCCCACTGTGCTCGCTCCTCAGAGCAGACACATGCACGTGCACACACAGAGAAGTGGTTTGCTTTCTTTGGCTCGCTGCTGATCATAAAAAGTACTGAAATAATTCAAGCCGACTTTTGGTGAATAGCTCCAGTTCGGCTCGACCCAACATTTCTGTGCAGCTCTGAGGACAAGAGGAGGCAGAATTGAAAAACTTGAAGACTTTTAGCAAAGTTCTTAAGGCAGAACGAGTAGACAGAGCAGCATGAATGCTTCTCACAGCCTCAGACTGCTGCATGTCGCACAGTTACTATTCCAGGAGATGGACAACAGTTTGCTGAGCTCAACTTCAGGGACTTTTAACATGAGTTTACAGGGATGTTTTATTTGCCTATCCTTTATTGGTGGTCAAAAGGATGCAGGTAGAAGAGAAAATAGTTTCTAAAAATGCAGCTATGAGTTCTCTTTGTGGTGACCAAAGCATTCCTGACAAGTTGGTGTCTGTGAATTCTGGCAGCATGTGCCCCTCGTTACAGGCTGCACTGAACCAATTCAATGGAAACAAAAGTTCCCTAAACTTTAAGACACTGGATTCCTTTTAAAAAACTGTTTATGCTCAGAAAGCAACAGGGTTTTGGGAAAACTGCCAAAAAGTCGACTTTTTTTTTTCTGTTGCCAAAAAAGGCATTTAAAGCCATTGCATCTGTTTAGACCTGACAGACAATGATCATTTCAAGAGTATTCTTCTTGTTTAATTTTAGAAACAGAATTAGAATGCTTTGTTGTCATCATGTAGCAGCATGACGAATTGTGTTAAGATGATAATAAAACAAAAAAAAAACTATTTGAAATGATCAATAATAAAAAGCAAAAATATAAGCAGTGCAAAGAAACAGAATAATCGATATATACATGTGTACAAATGTTATGGTGTTGTTTGGTAGCTTAGAGGCCTGATAGTCCATTGGGCAACTGTTTTTGAGTATGTTGGCTTAGTGGGATCTATATCGTTTTATATCTATATCTCTATTCTTTTTAACAGACAAAAAAAATGTTGGACTAAAATACACCTTATAATTTCAGAAATCTGTCATTCAAATAGAAATGAGGTCATTCTGATTAGAAACTGTCACAGGCAGAACAACCAAAAGGGTTTTTTACATGTAGACTGTAATAACTGTAAATACATAACTTTACATAAAACATTAAACTAATGGTCTGTCTCACTTAATTAGGTGCTGTTGTCTTGGTTTTGAAATCACAGCCAGGTGATTCTTTCCAGCAGTGGAGCCTGGATTTCAGATCAACGGAACCTGGTGAGCTCAATCCATCAGGTTTTTCAAAAGCACTCATGTTGGGACGTCAAATGTGACTTATTGTGACGTTATCACAATAATTCATGTGCTTCAGAAAAGCAACCATGCTGCCTTCGTGTTTGGTAACAGGCGACTTAATTCCCACTTTCTGGATTTTAGGAGCAGGCCTGATTTGAGTCCGGGTGTCAGGTGAAGCTGGCTGACATGCAAAAAGGAATTTTGCTCTTCCTTCACAAACTTATCTCTCATTAGTCAAACCTGTTTCTGCAGCTGGATTCATTCATATTAGGTTAGCATCATGCATAAATCACTCCTAATGTTCGTACCCATGTGCTGATTTATCCCCGGATGATGCAGACTGATGATCCGTTAACTCCCACAAATCCCAGCATGTGATTCCCACATAAACAGGAAGAAGAATGGCTATCTGCGTTGGACAATGGTTCATTTAAATACCATTAATTTATCTTGTACACATTTGATTAAGAACCACGAGAAAAACACTTTATTTATGCAAAGTCAGCAGAGGTAAAATCCTTTTACGGTGATAACAGAGATGAGACTGCTGCTGCAGTTTTCTGCCGACATCGGCACTATTGTTGTTCACACACGCACGCACACACACACACACACACACACACACACACACACACACACACACACACACACACACACAGACGAACTTTCTAATCTGATTGTTCCGGAAAACTGAATGTAAAATTGCAATCAGTGTGGTGCAATTATTAAGCATCCTGCAATTCAATCTGCACCCCGCTCTGCCCTCTCCTTTGCTAAAAATCAGCACATTTGCTGCATAAAAGAAAATGAGAACAAATGAGTGGAGGGGGACACAAAGACAGAAGTGAAGAAACACGAAGATTGAAAATTGGGTGAAAAAAAAAGAAAACTCAATTGCTGTCACATCTATCAGAGAAAGCATGCCAGCAGAAATGAAATTAAAGATATGAAATTGGCTCAAAGATGAAAAAAAAAACGGTGGAAAGAGGCAAAACTGGAGAGGGAAAGAGATGAAAGAAAAAAGTAAAATAAAGAAAATATGAATGCTGCGTTTGAGGTGCTGCAGAAAGGAAATAGATGTAGGAGATTCTAGCTAACCAGATTTATAAATCTAGATAAGCAACCTATTTTGAGAGAAAAATAAACCAAACTCTGTTTGTCACAGGTAGACTAACATGTATAATGCAGGTGGAAGTCAGTACATTTCCATTGTGTTCTGAGCGTGCTCTGTAGCTCCTAAACTACCGGTAGGGTTTGACCGATAAAATCCAAAGTTGCTGCCCTGCGTGGAGGAAATGCACAAAGTGAATACGCTGCCAGACTTAAAGATAAAGGGGGCTTCAGTCTCTATCTTGGTTTGATGTTTCTTTCTTTTGTGGAGCGCCTTGACACAACCCGTCAGGACTTGGCGTTTTGGTAAGTGAACTAAATTGAAACTGAATAAAAGAAAACCTATGAAAAAGCCAAAAATCAAAAGTATTTAGGATTGTTATATCCAAACTAATCCCAGATCATTCCAATAAACGTCTCATTTTTTAACAACATTTTTAGAACAGACCACAGATTACATGGAGGAGTTTTCCTTTGTACACAGGATGAAACTGGGTCACTCTGGAGAGGATTACGAACATATAAGAAGAAACTTTCTGCATTAAGGGAAACCTGTCTGTTTTAGTGAGAATGCTGGCTGCAGTGAAGCTTTTCCAGAGCAATGTCTGCCGCTTTCCTGACAGGAGTTCATGTCCGAGTTTGAGACGAGGATGACAACTGCTGGAAGTTCAGAGGATAGAGGATCTGAGGCTCAGCAATCGGAGAAAGTGTCCCAATCTTCTTGACTTCACTGACATTGTCTGACTAAATCGGAGTACATGGAAGTTAATAACAGTTCACTTCCATCACGTTAAAGTCCAGTTTCAAAACAGGATTCTGTTCTTTATGATGTAAATCAGAATGTCAGCCAGATCCTCTGTCGTACATCACCAACATGACGGCTCTCTTCCTCTACATCTTCTCTACATTTGTGACGATGTACACAGTGTTCAACACATCAGTGTCAGACATCCAATAAAAGAACATCCCTTACAAGCTGACGCAGCTTCATGACACACGTTTAAGTTCCTGTACAAAGAGGACTGAATCCAGACGTCTGACATTCTTCCATGAAGTTTCCAGACCATCTGACTCTCTAATCACTCCCTCTGCTTTCAAGCATCGAAAAGGAAACCTTGACCTCAGCTCTAACTCTAATTCCAAATTCAAATGCAAAGAGCTTCCTTGCTGAGCACATGCTCACGGGAAGCCCCCGTCTGTGCCAAAGGCAGTTTTTATGGGGGGCTTTAGTGTGATCATGGAGTTGGAGCTTGCCAGTGCCAAACACAACAGTCCTCTCAGGGGCTGGCCTCCGTCCAGCTCCCAGAGAGAGGGAGCAATATTATCTGCCCTCAGAGTTTGGATGTCTGTGATTGCAGTTGGCATCACTAAACTGAAATGTGGACGTTCAGCAAACGTCGCTGGTTAACGAAACCCAGAGAAGAATCATGACTCCAGAGCAAAGAGGTGGTTTTCAGATTTTATCCACAGCACATGAGAAGCATTCTTTCTCAGTAATAAAGTCCATCTTTAAGTCTGCCGAATCATTAATTTTCCAGAGTTAATGTCCTTCAGAATATGTTCAACAAACCCCTTCCAGGAATTTGAACGTAGATTTCCCGTTAAACACGAGTTCATCCTTTAGAAAGATTTATGGTACCAGATCATATCCATATTTGTTCTCCTTTTCTCTTTTTCTCTCTCTTCAGGCATCAGGACCCCTCTTTGTCTAAACAGGATGAACTTGGGTGGGGGGGCATGAAGAAAAATGTAAAACATGTGAGCGCAGCTGGGAGCACGAGTGCAGCTTGTGTCAGCGCCTCATCGTTAGTCGTCCTCTCTGCAAACACGGGTTCAATTCAGGCGCCCACACCGATGCGGAGCATGTGAGCAGCGAGGTCGGGGTCAGTGAGCAGCCTGGATGGGGGCACCAAGAGCAGCCGCAGGACGTCCAGGCGTCACGAGGGCTGAAACTCCGGGGCACGAACTCACAGAGGATGCCGGTCTGGAATGTGCAGTTGGGACGGGACTTTCTGCACTTCTATCAGGAAGATCTGCCTGGCTGTAGAGTTCATGTCATTCATTTTCACATTCCCCCCACCCCCACCACCCTAATTAAAGGCATGAGGTCCACACATCCAGTAATGAACAGCAACCTCAGACCAGACTTGGAAGGTTTTTTTCTATTAAAGTGCTTCTAACTGAGGAGACTGGAAAGGCTTGATTTTCTAAAAAACAAACACAAAGATCATAATCATATGTGCACTTTAATAGATTTCAGATTATGTTTAATTAAAAATTGCAGTTTATGTGTTAAGACTGAGATAACAGCTGAAAACTACACAATTTATGAAGGTCATAACTTTTGTTAACCCAATACAGCCAACATCTACTAAGAATTGAGAAAAAAAATATTTTTTGGAACTAAGATGTTTTCAAGAATCTTTGATAAAATCTCAAAAAATGTTTACTTATTTTATACATAGATTCAATTAAATTTGATACTTTGGGTGATTTTGGGCCGTAACATTGCTTAAGATCCAGAAAAAAACATGTAGATTTATATATGTAGAGCATTTTCAACTGATTTTCTCTTTGTTTTTTAATAGTTCTGGAAGACTCAAAAAAATGTTTTGCCCTTGTTCAAGCAAAGATGCACTTTGGATGCCTACTGTGAGTTCTACTTCTCACAGTATACATAAGAAAGTGAATGCATGTGCAGTTATTGCATCTTTAATGGGTTTCCTGGAAAAACAATCAGTGCTGTTACTTCTCACATCAGTAGATACACTGCAGCCCGGCCCTTCATTCAACGTTGTTGGAAACACTTCTGGCGAAGACAGAAGTATTTGTCACTGCCTCTATTGGGATGATTTTCCGCTACAGGGTAGAAAACATGGACAAGTTCTATACATTGGGGTTTTGAGGAAAGTTTGAATCATGCTAATGAGGAAGGGGTCTCAGAAATGCATGAATCAAGTATGATATGAATGGTTATATAGGGTAAAGAACTATACACGTTAAATCAGTGCAATGGAGAGTAAAGTATGAGTGGAAGGAATGTGGGGGTTTCACAAACAAATAACATATTTACAGCCTTTGAAGATGGTTTGATTATGTTACATAAAAAGTGAGCTCCTTTTTCTGTGTCACAAGCACCAAGAAGGGACACTCAGGCCAAAGCAACTGAGACTCTGCAACTAGTCAGCCACTATCAGCCCTGATGATGGGCAAAAAGCATTCTCACAAGAGGAGTCACAGTTGGAGTACAGGCGGGAAGTCCAAGCTCTTGTCAAGAGCTGATGGAAGCGCAGAAGAGATATGGAGCAAACTGTGCACAAAAAAGTGTTCTCAGCTTTAATACCAAGAGTGATTAAATATCAGTCATGAATTTATCCAAATGCTCAATTATTGTAAAGTTCGATATTTTATGTGTCTCAATGATCTTTGTCTCTAGCATTCCAAATTTAGATAAGCAGAAAATAAATTTCCTTTCGCTGAATCAACCTTTACTCCTTGAAACAGCAGATGTTTGTGTTAAGGTGTCAGACAGCACATCCCTTTGAGATGAGCGAAATATTGCTGCAAAAAGCTGCAATCCTGCGTCATGTGATAAATCACAGTGCTTGTGCTGAATTTATCTATTACATCTAGTCCTTCCAGTTTATGTGAGCTCTGCCAAAAATGCCCACCAAACTCATTCAACAAAGACAAACAGGTAAAAGACAGTTAAACTGGGTAGACAGTACACTTAAACCCAGCTTTTAAAAAAACCCACGCTACTTGTTTATGCATACACCTTCAAGTTTTAGTAGGGCGGCCATGGTCCAAAGATAAATGTTCATCTTCTGATCGGAAGATCCTAGGTTCATTTCCCACCCTGCCTTCTTGTCTTCTTGGTCAAGACACTAGACATCGCATTGCTGGTTCTGTAATGGTTCCAGGTTGATGCCAGTGTTAGGCAACACAGTTATCAGTAGCTGCGGTTAAATGTGCAAAATGTCTTTGATCGGATCAAAGATCAGATTAGAAAGGAACTGTGGGCCCAGAAAAATATATTTGATGTTCACACACACGTTTACACACTTTCAATTGGAATAAATCATTTGGACATGCGCAGAACTCACTACAATACTGGAAATGGCCATAGAAGAAGAAATAGCGTGTTCCATTGTAAACAATGGATGGATGGATGGATGGATGGATGGATGGATAGATGGATAGATAGATAGATAGATAGATAGATAGATAGATAGATAGATAGATAGATAGATAGATAACTTTATTTATCCATTTGGGAGGTTCCTGCATGGAAATTGACATCTCCATCGCATACAGCACTGGTTGACAAACAGGAAAGAGCAGTACAGTAATCAGAAAAAGTAGAACAGTAAAAACAGTAAAAAACAGTTTAAATATCTGCAAAACAGCATTTAAATAAAAAGCTGCAGCAGAGTGAGATGATCTTCTAAACATGCTTTTATTATTCAAGTCTCTGCCACTTTATCCCTTTCGGGGTCACTGGGCCGCCAGAGCCTATCCTGGCCACTTGTGGGTGAAGGCAGGGGACACCGTGGACAGGTTGCCAGGTCTGTCACAGGGCCGCAATCACACACCCATTCACACTCACACCTAGGGGCAATTTAGAGTTGCCAATTGACCTATGAAGCATGTTTTTGAACAGTGGGAGGAAGCTGGAGACCCCGGATAGAATCCATGCATGCACGGGGAGAACATGCAAACTCCAAACAGAAAGGCCCTCCATTGATGTTCTGGTTCATGTCCCCCAGCTGGGACTTGAACCAGGGTTCTTCTTGCTGTGAGGCAAGAATGCTAACCACTACACCATCAAAAACCACTGCACCAGTCCAAAAATAAAAGAGCGCACGCTGTAACAAAGCACCCTTGCCCTGCTCGCAAAAAATGAAACTACGAGTCTGGCTGCTCTGCTTAGTGACACGGTTCCCTCGCGCGGAGCAGCCAGTTGGTACTGTTTGCACTCCAAAGCTTTCTCTGGAGCGCCACACCCTGTATGCATAACATAGAAGCCAGAGCAGTAACGACCCCCAATCACAGATACAGGTACAAATTGTTTACATGCACCACAATCGGACCAACAATCGGCATAATCCACCTATCTCGATCAGAAGGAAATTTCGGCGTATTCCGAACGGCGTGTTTACACAACGCATTTTAATTCTGATTACTTTTGTTCATGTAACCGCAGCTATTGTGTGTGTGTGCGTGTGTGTGTGTTGGGGGGTTGTAGGTGTGACTGTGACTGTAAAAGCACTTTGGGCCTCAAAGAAAAGTAGAAAAGTACCATAAATGTGTTTCATTCACACACAGACCTTTTGAACATCAGGCCTCATGTTTGTACTAGACAGGAGGAGATTTAGAGACAGGACCTTCCCTCAAAAACCTTTTGCCTTTCATCAGAGCAACTTTACCTTCAAACATCATATTTCCACTATAACAAGCTTTTCGGAGCAGAAAAAGTTACTTTTATCAAAAGTTAAATTAAAACCATATTTTAGAACCCTTTAATATTTTCAAATGTTTTTAATTGTTGGCAGCCCAATGTTGCGGCAAAAACCAAGTTAGCAGTTGTCTGTTTTATTTCCAACTGCAACAATTTTAATTGAGATCAAGCAGAAATTCAAAATTAAGTATTAGTGTGCTCAGTGCATAATGTGTCTTTTTGAGCTCAGAGTTTGGAGAAAATAACTGGAAAAATAGTGAATAACTGCTGTGTGTCTAAAGCAGTGTTTTTCAACCAGTGTGCCGTGGGAGATGGTCAGGTGTGCCCTCATTAACTGATCTAAAAACATTTCCCATCTCCAGGATATCATCTCTGTGTTCATCCAAACAGGCCCTGATACAACACTGAGTAAATAGGAATATGAAAGATCGTAAAATACTTTTTCTTTGTGTTTATTTGATTCTAGTAAAGACACTTTGATAAGATTGACGGTACCGTGATTTAGCTGCAGCTATAACTGTTTTCTGAAAAGTCCCGCCCCTTTAACTGTCTCCACCAATCATTCTTAGAGGCTTAATCACATGTCATCAGTCTGACCAATCAGAAGTGGTTCAAGTCTTCACTTCCTTGTTCAGATTCTCCTCATAAAGTCTATCAGTTCCAACAAAAATACCAGCTAAAGCTCGTCTTTAGCGGTGTAGCTTTCCACAGAATCCGGTATTAGACCGTGGAACAAGTGAACATAACATTGAAACCTAGAGATGCTAGTCTGTCTGTGATCGGCCGCTGTTTGCACTACATCTCCCATGATGCATTGGGTTAAAGTGACAGCATCTCAGCGCACAATGAGTCGTCCTTGTTAAACGTCTTGAAACCACAACGAACACACATCAAACAGTTTTTTTAATCTTTTAACTCAACTTTTATTACATATTTTAGAAAAAACAGCTGCAACTTCCAGATTTTTCTGCCACAATTATCTCAAAAATGCATGTGAGATTGTGGAGGGGCTGTAGATCAATCAGACTATGAGTTTCTCCTTTTTTAAATTTTTGGATGCTGGTGTGCCGCAGGATTTTTGTCGAGGTTAAAGTGTGCCGTAGCTTTAAAATCAGGTTGAAAAACACTGGTCTAAAGCACCTCAAATCAGTCTGAAGTCCCTACAAACTAAGAAAATGTATATTTCAGTAGATTATTTCCAAAGCATGTTTTTGATGTAAAGTGCAGCAAATAAGATGTTAAAATCTGAATATAAGGACGAGTGTGACACTGATGAGAAACACCAAATTACACAGTATTTATTTGTAAATAGTTAAGCCATATAATAAAGATGGTTATTAAAAAAATAAAATGATCAAGTCGCCTTTTTAATCAAAAATGTTATTTTCATGCTATAAGTGGACAGACAAGGAGGGTCAGAGCAGGAGACATTTAGAGAAGCGGACAATAAAGAGACAAGTGAAGAAGAAGAGAAAAGGAGGAAATGAATATTGAGGATTCAGATTCAGTGGCTTGGAATTGCATGCACTAACTTTGACTATTTAAGTTTAGTTTATTGTCTGATACTGATGGGAATTTTATTTTGGAAAACTACCAGATTCTGTTTACCACAACCCTGACTGCTCAGTTAAAAGCCCAAAGCCTAAAATCTAAGGAAAATCAAACAAAAAAACATAGTTGGAAGGTTTCTTTGGGGAGAAAAGAGCCACTTCAAAGAAAAAACAGAGCTGCTGTTTACAGACAAAACCAGGAGTTTTCCTGGACATATGGATTTATTGATGCAGTTCTTCTTACGTAGAAGCTGCTCTGCCTGAAAAGCAGCGACTGATTCTCAAAAGTTTCAACACGCAGATAATAAATATGCAGACACTGTGGATTCACGTTTATCATTATATCTAGAAAATACCTTCTGTGTCATTGTATTTTGCTGTATTAAACCATCACACCTGTAAAGTCGGACACGCTAAAGATAGCGTCCTGTTGTCAGAATCCACTTTAATGTCTTCATCTTCATCATAAACTTTAAGTTTTAACATTTGTTTGTGGCACCCCCCCCCCCCCCCCCCTTTGCCCATGCCTAGATCCGGGCCCGTATGAAAAATCTTTTTGCTCAGAAAGATGAGCTGAATCTGGGTTGAGATCTCAATGTCATCATGGCAATGCATGGGGAAAAACAAGACGCCTTTATTAAATTCTTACAAATCAGAAGTAACTTCTACAAATCAACAATTTTCCTTTATCAAATCCGCATCAGCAAAAAAAAAAAGAAAAAAATACAAATGTTTCATTTTTAAACTTTGTTTCTTATAACATTTTTAATGTGAAAAATATGTTATTTAGAAACTGGAGGCTAAAAAATATGACACGCCAACTTTGGCCCCGTCTGGAGCAGTCCATGAAAACATTGTCTAATATTAAAGCGGTCTGTGGCCTGAAAAAAGGTTGTGGACCACTGCTCGTGAGGTCGAGGGTCTCTGTTCACCTACAGATGAACTCTGCTGGTTCTCTTTAGTGAGAATGCTAATGATCTTTTCATAAAGGAGGAGAACTTAAGGGAATAACTGATGTGAGTGTTGTGTATAGACGAAAACAGCCACAGTGGGAATCTGAAAAAGCTGAAACCTTAAAAAAAAGTTTGAAAATGTCTGCTGAGTAATGTAGTTTATTGAGGAGCGCTGCAGGTTCTTACACAATCATTAGAGAAGTTTTCCAGCAGAACAAGACGACAGTTGAAGGAAAAATAGAGTTATTTACCCTTCCATGCAATGTCTTTGTGTGCTTGTCTGTTTTTTTGTATCCTCATCACAGGACTGTCCCAGGACTGTCCCAGAGAACCAGCCTCAGGTTGATCAGGCTGGTCCATCCAGTCCTCCTGCAGGATCGGCACAACAGCAAGTCTGCTTCCCACTGCGTTTTAGTGCTGTTAATGATTTCATTTATCTGCTGCAATGCCCCAAAACTACACAAATGAGCACGACTGTAATTAGGCAGAAATGATAAATGTACAGAATAACAAACCTGATGCAGCTGCTATGTCAGACCTCTGCACAGCAGCTGCTTCATCCTGATGGTTCACAGCCGGTGAAGGTCTTCATTAAAACTAACATGAAATCATTGGTGGCCGTCTTAAACAGATTCAGAGGGAAGTTATGGAAGTTCAAATATCAGGAGGGAGGCTCCAGAAGATGGACATGTACATTGATCAACAGGGTTGATTCTGGTCTTGTCTTTTGTCGCCTGCTGTGTACCTGAACACAGCACAGTTAAGGCTGCAGACTTTCTCCTAAAGGGCTCTTCTCAGGTACCCCCCCCCCCCCCCCCCATAATACAAACACGTGACTGCGGCTCGCTGCTCTCAGTTGGTGGAAAAGCTGCTGATTAGGTCTCACGCTGTTTGGGTTTGAAGGAGTGGAGCATAAATTGGAGCGCTCCTCTAAAAACAGGATTATTTACTCCTTCATGCAGGTCTTTGCATGCTCGTCTGCAGGTTCACAACTTCGTTGTGCGTGTAGGGATGCTGAGGCAATGGGCACCCGAGACCGAAGGCTGCTCTGTCCTCGGAGACTCTTCTATGGTTGTTGCAGAGCAGAGAACTGCAACAACTATGCAGAAGCAGCAGGAAAAGGACACGAGCAAAGCCTCAGTTGTGGCTCTGTGTACTGTGGTCATGTACACAACAGTCATAGTTCTGACGTGACGAGTCTCTAAACACGATGAAGAAAATAAAAGCAATATTAGTTTGAGATCTTCTATTTTCCCTTTTATCTGTCTTTGATTACTTTTACTTCCTAGGTTGAATGCTCTTGTGATGTTGTTGATTTCTATTTGTCTGCAAAACTGTATAATAAATTCAATCTACAAAATCTCTTGTTTTGACATGACTGCCTTCTTCTAAGTATGAAAATAAAATCTGTTAATTTTGTACATTTTACCAAATTTATACGGCGTATCACACTATCTAAAAGAAAGCATGAAGACAATACAGAGCATGTGATGAAGTTGATCCGACAGTCATGAAAATGGATAGTCAAATGAGTTCAGGCAAAATGTGTAACTGTGTGTGTCTGCAACCACGTCTTATCACATTAGCCCACAGATTATCAGACATCATAGATGCTGAGGCGTCTAGGATGACGCCAGTGAGACGATCAGCAGAAGAAGAGCAGCAGCTGAGCATCACTTATGCGTTCATGTTGTGATGGCTACATTTCAGGTTCTTAGCAAGCTCTTTCACCATTGCTTCATATGTTCACTTTCATTCGGCGGTAACGTTCAACCCAAAGCTCCTTACAAAGCAAGGGGTCAGTGTGAAGCTCCAGAGACTGGGAGAGGAACCATGATAAAGAGGAACTCATCTGATGGTTTTTGCAAGTCAGCAGGTGGAAGAAAATCTATTTGAAAAGATTCTCAAAATCAAAGGTGGATGTTGGCAATAAAAATGAAAGAATATATGAACATGTCAGTCATAACAGAGGTGAGACCAAACAAGACATGGTTGTCATTTAGGAAATAAAACAATTTATGTATTTGAAACTATCTGTTTTTATGTTTTTAACTCTGCTTCAAGATTGCACAAAACAAAACAATACCATCAGCAGTTCACATGCAGACGTATCAAACTTAGGATAATTAGACATTAAATCAAAGATTACTTGAAAGGGAGTGGAAGGAATCAAATTTATATAATCCCACTCTACCTGTTTTGATTAACTTATTTTCATATTATATAGAACCCCCTCGATTCCGTAGAATTGATTCATACATTTGAATTTGATATTTTAAGTCATAGCCCTCTCCATATTAATATTGCCCCCTCCTGTCTGCACCCAGCAGGCGGGGGGACCTCTGACCCACACTTTGACCCGTGGCGTTCTGCCTGGATTTGGTGATGAAAAGGGCATCTGTCGTGCTGTCCTCAACTACCGTCTGTTTTTCTGCACCCCCTCCCCCCTCCAGCATGCTAACAATGTTGCAGCTGAAGGCAACCTGCAGACCCTCAGATCATGTTACTTTGTGGATTGGAGTTCCCATGAACATCACAGAGCTTTCTTAAGATGGAAAGTTCATTATTTCACTGTAAAAATAATTAGATTGACTTTAAAAGTTATGTGACCACAGAAATAATGTTGTCGTGGGTCCCGTCGGGAAATAATGCAGAGGAGCCAAGGTGAGAGTGGCCTTTCATTTATTTCAAGACCTCGAGCACTTCATTTGCTCCACGCAGGGCACAACAGGTCATGTCACCTCCGTCACTCTCCCATTTCACTTCCTCTGATGCTCCTTTTTAAATGATAAGCCCCTCCCATTGGGCATGGCTCTTCATTATCTTCCAGGTAACATCACAGGAATCAGTCTTACAATCATTGGCAAGACATATTTACATAAAATAAATACATGACCACCATTTGACGGTGCCACACCGTCACATTCACCAATCCAATAATTCTGCATGTTTTTCAGCACAAGTCTCCATATAAAAAAAATACGTTAGTGTTTCCCTCAACTCCAGCTCACAGATCATCTCAAGATCGAAACATTTATTTTAACGTTCGCTGATCGGAAGGTGGTGACAGACATCGTGTTGTGTTAGGGTTCTTCATCGCTTCCATGGTTTCTGCAGTTAAATCAAACTTCCTTTTAGATGATTGACATCGAGCCGGTCAAGAAAAATGAAAACATTACCAGCTCCAACCACGTTTAGGAGTCTGACACTGAATGCTCGTACCTCTTTGAAGATTAGGAGGAAGAAAAACTCCATAGCTGGTGGGAAATGTAAAAAATATCATTAATTACCATTAATTGTTATTTAAAAAAAATATATTTTTTTATATATGTATGTAGTTTTTTGGTACATTTATTTTTGGATGATCTACCAGCACTTCCTTTGCAATTAATCTGTCATGGCGCCTTTGTCAGTTACTCTCCCCCTCCTGCTCTGTTTTGGACGCGACCAGCTGGACTCATGGATCATCATTCGACGCCAGTTCGTTGTTCCTCCCACAGTGCATTGTCTGGCCTGCTCATGCGCCTGTGTGTTGCCAAACTTCGTTTTACTTATTGTGCTTCTCGCTCTGTCACAAGAAGAATCTCCTCTGGTACTCACCTGGTTGCTGTCCTCTTGTCTCCCGAGTCTCACTCCTGGATTTCCTCTGCCGTCCTCCTCCAGCCAGCCGCCGCGCCTCCTCCTGGAAGAAACCATTACTCACCTTCTGTAATATTAAACCATCTAAACTTACCTCGCTCCCTGAGTCTCCTTCCGGGTTCCAGCACTTGGGTCACCCTGAACTTACGTAATATCATGACCTAACCAGTGAATCGTGATTGACTTATTGGGCACCCCTGTTTTACAGAATAATGAAGACACGGATGTGTGGGAGCCATGAGACTATAAATCAATTCATTTCTGGATCTGTAATGTAAAACCCTTTCCCTGCAAACCCCAGATGGAGTTGGAAGATCGCCCCTTTATGCAGGGCAATGAGGGGTTGTTCTGAAGGGACCCACTTCCTGCAGCAAGTGTTTGACTGAGCTCTTGTCAGAGGTGTTAAACTTGGAAGAGCTCTGAATATCAAAAACAGAGACTGTGTTCCAGATTGTACTCTGTCTGTCTGCTCTCTGCGCATTGAGATCAAACACTGAGGACATGGCATCATTAGTGGGTTTTCAGATGGTCTTTGCAGGCAGGGGTCCAGCTCAAAGAGAGGGGGGGAGGAGGGTGAAGGGCTCTCCTCTTTGCGTACTTCTTCCTCTTAAAGCAAGCTGTTGATGCAGCTCTCGGAACCATTAGATCTCTTGGTGGTTCTGAAATTTCTGACCTGAATGGACTCATGAAAATGTCAGACTTCTAGAATCTACAGAGGAAAATGCGGAAGCCCCTCAGGTCTGTTTGTGGGATTTTGTTGAAGTGTATTTATTCTTTCATGGAGCTCTCACAACCAGATTAATTCCTTAATCGGGGTGAGGATGTTTTTTAACACCCTAATCAGATCAGAGGCACTTTAATCAGATTAAGAGCGCTGGTATACACCTATCTATGTAATGATTCTCTCAAAAGAGTGATCATGCGCTCAACATGATCACATTTTTCGAAATAAATCTAATTATTTCCTTCAGCATCCATTTTTGTCAGGAGACTTGAAAATGGATGATGCTCTCGAGGGCCGTCTGTTGGTTCAAAATGAGGAAAAGTCTTTGAGATCTTCACAGGCTCACAAACTGTTCACAATCTTTATTCCAATACTCTCTGGGTCTAAAACAAGATGGAAGTATTTGATATTAGAAAGTGAAGAAAATGAGCTTTCAGAGAGTTTGCCATTTTAAAGATCCATCAAGAAATGAAAAAAACAACAAACGTGAAGGTTTGTGAGCGTTGCATTAACTCTTGTGCTGTCTTAGATGACTCCACCCTTACTTTGACGTGTTCTTCATACCATGATAAAGGTGGATAAAGGTGGAAAGATTTCATGTAATCCATGGACACCAGTGAAGATCACAAATCATTGAAGAAAAAAGGTTCAGAGCACTGTCTAGTGGGTCTAGATGACCCAACTCCCAACGGTAAAGTTCCTAGAATAGCAAAAGGGTTAAAAAATGAATAAATAATCAAATACTAAATTATACCTCCTGAAAAGTTCTTGATTTGATCATGTTCAACTTTCTAGGACACCTTAGGAGCTTGAAAATGTTCATGCTATGTCCTGGAAAATGTTTTAGCTTGATCACTGCTGAAAACCTCTACAAGAAAAACATCTAGTCTGTAGTTTTCATGCTAACACCCAGCAATTGTCAACATGTTTCCAGAAAAACGTGAATTTCTAAACATGTTTTTCTAAAGAAACAAAACTGTTGTACCCTGTGTGAGAAAGTGTAACTATTTTCCATAAATCCAATGAATTACAAGTTCTTTGACATCTGAAGGATTAGCTTCTGCATCAAACACTTAATGGTCTGAAAGCCAAAAAAACTCTTGGAGCTGCAGAGACCGAAACATGTTCTCTCTGGTCATTCAGCTACATTCATCCACGGTTCTTGCCAAAAAAGATCTTCTCATCTCAGGCCTAACAGTCTAAGAAGTGCGGCAGAAATGTGAACCGTCAGCTGGGACTTCCAGTCAGACACATGGAGGATCTGCTTCCTCCTGCAGGAGATGGCGCCTCTCTCCAGTCTCCAAGCAGAGACCTCTCCAGAGCCAGAATCACATGCTCCCTACATCACTCAAAACCAATATTTGACTAACTGCAGTCTCCAAAGTGTGTCGCTCTGGATGTTTTATGAAAGCACGAGGGGGGGTGGAAAGCTGCTCACACTGCAGCCCCCCTTCTGTTTTCCTCTCGACTCTTTTTCCTGCTCACTTTTTATGTCTGGCACGCGGGGCTCTCCGGGGATTGCTGCGAGTTTTAGCTGAATGTGGAACAGAGCTGGACTTTTTTTTTGTCTTTAATGTGAGGATTCATGTCTGCAGCTGAAGCAGCCTCCCAAGGATGAAAACAAACACCAAAGTGAATAAGGAAAGGGAAGGGAATGTCTGAGATCTTGCAGGAAAGAGAGGAAGTGAACCACTAAAATATAAAATTCCTCTAAGTGTGGTCACCCTCTTAGAACAACAGTGCTCTACAGAAAAATAGCTTTTCTGAAGGCGGGTCAGATTGCACTTTGAATCACTCCATTTTTAATTGTGTCTTCATACATTAAGGAAATATGCATATGTGCATTTCAAACTGCTGCTCATTTGGAGGCACTTTGGTTTGAAATGATTTCTGACTCAGATTTTAAAAGTGGGAAGAAGAAGATCAGCTTGCGCTCCTAGACCTCTGCCAACCATAAATCCAAAAGCGCCGCCGTAGGTACCAGACGTATTCCGCCTGCAACAACTGTTCGGGGTCCTGCAACTAATGATGACATCACATTATGTGATTGGCTGTACGTTTGTCTGATGACGTTAAAAATAGTGATTGGTCCGCAAGTTTACACGCTAACACTGTTCTTCATGAGAAACTTCTTTACACTAACACCGTTCTTCGTGAAAGCTAAAAAAGTTCTCGTGAGAAACATGGATGATTTGTACATCATATATATCACAAAGGACTAATTTTAACTCCCCTAACAGCATATCATCTGTGGCCAGCTGTGGAGACGAGCAGAAAGTAGGATTTAAGACATTTAGCATTAGTTGTAGTGCTAATTCTTTGTTTTTTGGTTAGTTGGTTGTTTAGAAGTGTGTGCTGTTTTTAATGTTTTTTTTTTTTTTTGTAATTAGTATATAAATGCTTTCGGGAGCTAATTTAGCTTGTGCTGGTTTGCGGCGCCTTTCGTCCGTGAAACCAGGGTTCGAATCCCGGCTTCTCCCTATTCCCTTCTCTGCTTCTGTGCCGGTCCCAAGCCCGGATAACTTGAGAGGATTGCATCAGGAAGGGCATCCGGTGGTGTGGTGGTGGCCGTGGTGCAGCGGTAGGGCGGTCGTCCCATGATCGTAAGGTTGCAGGTTCAATTCCCGCCTTGCACGCCCATGAGTCGAAGTGTCCTTGGGCAAGACACTGAACCCCACCTTGCCTCTGGTGGTAGGCAGGCGCCTGTGTTTGGCAGCGGAGCCGTCACCAGTGTGTGAGTGTGTGAGTGTGTGAATGTGTGTGTGACTGGGTGAATGGGTCTGTGACTGTAAAGCGCTTTGTCCTTGTAGGAAGAAAGGCGCTATATAAGTATACGCCAAAAACATTGCCAAGTTTACCATGCAACTCATCCTCAAAGGTGAGGTTGTTTCGCTGTGGCAACCCCTGATGGGAAAAGCCGAAAGAGAAAGAAGAGTATATTAATGCTTTCAACAGGTTTTTCAAAAAGGAAATATAAACTCTGCAATCATAACTGTTAGAATCTGGCATTTGGGCCAATTAAACCAGACTGCACACCATAAATAAATATTGTTTCTAATACAGTCAATCGTTTACTCATTGGAAAAAAAAGTTTATATTGCCAATGTGTTGTAGCATTGCCACACAAATATAGGATTGTCATTTCGCTGTTGGGATAAAAAAACAGTAAATACTTTCCAAATTATCCACCAATATTAATGGTCCAGTATGTCATTAAGTTTCCAGGTGAGCACATTATAATAGTTTGATTTGTATGTATTTGGTTTGGATTATGTGTTGTGAACTACAAATATGGCGGCACAGAGACTTCCTGCCGGGGACTTCCGGTTACTCAGGTGTGTGGCTGATGACAGCTAATGACAGCACAAAAGAGAGAAAGATGGAGCCAAGCGAGAGGAAGGAGAAACAAACTGGCTGGGGTGATGTTTGACTGCCGCTTGAAGGATGGATTAAAGCAACGGATGGTTCTATGGATTAGAAAAGCTGAGGAATATACCGGAACTTTCTGCCACACTTCCTAAGGTCTTCCTTCACCAGAAAGTCTCACGATTTCCATCACAGCTGATCCGGTAAGAAGTCGTTGACCATCAGAAGGCGGACGGAGCATCACAGGCCCCACTATCTTTGAGACTGCTTTGTCCAGAGGGACAAAAGACGCCAAAGAAACTTTAGAAACTTTAAAGTACTGTGTAAATAAGAAAAAGACTGGGTGTAGTTGGGTGGTGGTTTCTTCTAAAGGTGAAGTTGTAAGTAGATGTGTATATTTCAATATATCACCATTACCTGGGAAACCTCATTGTGTTGGAGTTGTTTTGAATAAATGGAGAAAAGGAATCAAGCACATTCAGTTAAAGAAGTAGATCCCTGATTAATTTTTTTGTAAATACTCTCATTTGATGCTGAGTGTTACAGTGTCTCCCTGTTATGTTTTTGATGTAACAAACAATTATGTCAGACACTCCTTAAAATTCAAAATGGCATTAGTAGTTAGGAGGGAAAAGAGCTTTAGGTTACAAAATGAAATGTAAAATGAAAATATAGATCCCTAGCCCTAGCTTGATGCTATGTAGCAATGTAGTTTGTCCAAGCGGTGTTACCATAGTGTGACATCATCATTACTCGCAGGAACACGAAAAACAGGACCCCAAACAGTTATAGACCTTTTTCGCAAAAACCGGAAATACGTCATCAACGTGTAAACCTAGTTCCGGTTTCTGCTTCGCTGGCGGAGGAATGGCAGAGCCTAGAGTGTTTTCAAAGAGCCTGAGTTGTGTTCCGAAGTTCACCAGCGCCGATGTGATGAAGAGTGTGAAGATGCATTCGTCCACTAAAGGAAACAAATTGGACAAGGGATATAAATTCTTCCACGAAGAGTTTATCCACCATTCCCAAGGTAAGCTTCAGCTAGCTTAGCCATAGCCGCATCACCGGTAACTCTTTGTTTACGTCAACTGTAAATCCTGGTGTTATTAATTTGTAATATAAGGTATAACACATCGCAGTGAATATGTTGTGTGTATGTTTAAGTGAAAAGGCATGAGATTAACATAACACCCAAAAATTTAGTGAAGCTGTAAATAAGAAATGTTAAGTTGCCCGGATGCGTGTTCATTCTTTTTGCTGCGGTTGCGGCACTTTCTTCACTTACTATTAGTATTATTTTTCTGAAACTAGGGTGACCACACGTCCTCTTTTCCTGGACATGTCCTCTTTTCTGATACCTATATAATAAAATAACATTGAACATAGATGAAATGCAATCATATTTGCTTTATGTACGCAGCTCTGCACACCAAACTCTGGATGAAATATCTCACAAACTCACTTCACTCCTCTTTTTACAAACTCAAATCTGGTCACCCTACTGACAGTTATAGTTTCATGTTACATTGATGTAGCAACATAAGTATGTCTTAATTTTAACCTATTTAATTTATTGTTTCCAGATATCGCTGGATGCAGAAAGTGCCAACCTGAAAGCTTTCTCCTGCAGTTGTGTGGCTGGTAAAGGATTCTACAATCACATAGTTGCCATCCTGTTCCAGACCGCACATTATTCACAGCTGGGTCTGCAGGCTGCTCCACCCCCCCTGGCCTGCACGAGTGGCTTGCAAAGATGGCACAGACCAAGAGCACAGGTGGGTTTGTGATCAAATTGTCATTAGGATTTAAGAACGGATGTGTATCCATAACAGTTGTAAATTATTATAAAAACACCCCCAGTAGTGACTACAGACTGTAATTGCTTTCTGCCTTTTACTTATAAGGGAATCCATCCTGAACCGGTTAGTGAGCTGGTGGTGCAAAAGCCCAAAACAGTTGGCAGGGACGGTCTGAGCTCCACACTGTACAAGGCATATACAGGTGATTAATTTAACTTTTAGTTGCTTTGTGAAAGAAAGTTAATTTTTTTCTAATCTTATGACTAACCAAATTATGGTTACAGCAGATATAATGAATTAAATTTAAATGTAGTTATGCACTTATGTCTAACTTTTGTGGGTTGTGTTTCTCTTGTGTAGGACCACAGCCAGATCCATATCTGATGGCATCTGGAAGCAGATTATGCCAGGTGCAGCCCCAACTTCTCATGGCTGTGTTTGGGGTTTCTGAGATGGAATGAGAGAGAACTTGGATATATATTATGGCAAATACATGAATGCATACCTTAAATTACACTTATCTTGTCTTTAACAATCAGTTCAGCCTTCTGTCTTACTGTTGATCTCTAATGTTATTTTTTATTGTAAATGTTTGATGTTATTTGAGTTGTGATTAATCAGTTGTTGTTACGTATACCAAAATATTAAATGAGGCACAACTTTGATCAAAATTGTTTTATTTGTTCATCTAATTTTTTTGTGAAGTCAAAGTCACATTTCAATAGAAAAATATTACGAATATAACAATTATATTTAATTAGATTTTAAGAATATGTGGGAACACTACATTTTCCATTCTATTTGCACATTATACATTATCTACATACCAAACATAAATTCACTCTTCAAAACAAAAAAGTCCATGATAATTTGCCAAAACGCGTCAGTTTAGCCAGATCTGATTCACACTGCCCATCAGTGTGAGCAGCACAGGAGAGTCCCTGATGTGTAAGGACTTTATCCTAATGATCACTCTTTCCACTATAATTCTGAGGCGGGCAATGGCTGGGTTTGTTCCGTTTCCTCCTTGCTGAAACGCTCCTGGGCTGGTCCATATTGTATTGTTCCCCTGTTTCGAGTGTAATGTATTTCGAGTTTTCTAGCCTGCCGTATGCAGTGGTTTTTGTTTTGTAGTTTTGTTATTATTAAAGCCTCGTTCCCCTGCAACCTCCTGCCTCCTCTCCTCTCTGCACCTGGGTACTTCCCATTCCCCCCGTGACATTATGGACCAGCCCTACCAGTACCCAGCAGAGGGGACCTGTCTCTGGTGGACCCCTGGCTCTTCCCAGATCTACAGGGACTTCAAGGGGAGTCGCCTGGCTGTAAGGGGGGGTCGACCACATCACCGCCGCCCCCATTCTAAGTCCTCCCCTGTTTCCTGGTTGGAGCGAGACGTTCTCCGGCATCGGTCCTTCCTGGACCCTCTGGACCAGGACCTGTGGCTGTGGGAGGACCCCTACCTGGAGGAGGAGGGGGTCGAGTCCCAGTGGACTTTGGAGGGTCAGCTCCCCGCCTCCTACTTCAACGGGAGTCGACTGGCTGTAAGAGGGGGCCGCCGTCATCGCTGCCGCCGCCCTTCTCGGCGTCCCGTCGTGGTTCCGGAGGTGGACCTGGAAGCTCCCCAGCCCGGTCCTGCGTCCAGGGAGGTGAACCTGGAGGCACCCCATCCCGTTCCGGTTCCGAGGAGGGTCCCGGACGCACCCCGTCCCGTTCCGGCTCCTAGGAGGGTCCCGGACGCACCCCGTCCCGTTCCGGCTCCTAGGAGGGTCCGGGACGCACACCGTCCCGTTCCGGCTCCGAGGACTTTGCTGGGCCCACCACGACCCGTTCCGGCTCCGAGGACTGTGCTGGGCCCACCACGACCCGTTCCGGCTCCGAGGACTTTGCTGGGCCCACCACGACCCGTTCCGGCTCCGAGGACTTTGCTGGGCCAACCACGACCCGTTCCGGCTCCGAGGAGGTTGCTGGACGCAACTCCTCCAGTTCCGGCTCCTAGGAGGGTTCCGGTCGCACCACGACCCGTTCCGGCTCCGAGGAGGTTGCTGGACGCAACTCCTCCAGTTCCTGCTCCGAGGGCGGTGCCGGAACCACCACGACCCGTTCCGGCTCCAAGGTGGGTGCCGGAACCACCACGACCCGTTCCTGCACCGGACGTCTGGCCCGAGCCCCCCGCACCGGACGTCTGGCCCGAGCTGCCCGCCGCGGACCCCCAGCCGCTGCCGCCTGCAGCGGACCCTGAAACCCGAGCTGCCCGCCGCGGACCCCGAGCCGCTGCCGCCTGCAGCGGACCCTGAACCCGAGCCGCCTGCAGCGGACCCTGAACCCGAGCCGCCTGCAGCGGACCCTGAACCCGAGCTGCCCGCCGCGGACCCCGAACCGCTGCCGCCTGCAGCGGACCCTGAACCCGAGCTGCCCGCCGCGGACCCCGAGCCGCCTGCCGCGGACCCTGAACCGGAGCCGCCCGCCGCGGCCCCCGAGCCGCTGCCGCCCGCCGCGGCCCCCCCAGCCGCTGCCTCCCGGCCGCCCTCCGGATCCGCTTCGCCGGACAGGGTGGTCTCCGGGCCGTCCTCCGGACCCGCTTCGCCGGACTGCTGTTGGCCCTTGGATTGGCTTTTCGGGCCCCCTCCTCCTGGACTCTTAGAGGAACCTCGGTGCGGTTCCTTGAGGGGGGGGTTATGTTATGGTTTCAGTTCCTTTGTGTTTTGTTCTTGGATTTCCTGTTTTATTTTGAAGTATTTCCTGTTTGGTTGTTTCGAGTTTTACCTTGCCCCATCAGTCCTGAGTGTTTCCACCTGTGTCTTGTTGCCTTGTATGTATTTAAGTCCTGTCTTTCCCTTCCTCCTGGGCTGGTCCATATTGTATTGTTCCCCTGTTTCGAGTGTAATGTATTTCGAGTTTTCTAGCCTGCCGTATGCAGTGGTTTTTGTTTTGTAGTTTTGTTATTATTAAAGCCTCGTTCCCCTGCAACCTCCTGCCTCCTCTCCTCTCTGCACCTGGGTACTTCCCATTCCCCCCGTGACACAAGGCCCGTGGGCCAAATGTGGCCCTCAATGTCATTTTATGTGACCTGTGAGAGCATAAAAGTTTTTCATTACTTAGAATAAAAAAAATGGTGTGTGTTTATTCATATCTAAGGGGAATCAGACTGATTTGGCAACTATGCATTAGGACTTAAACACTGTCCATATAACCTAACCTGACAGACTCAAATGTAAAAGGATTTATGCTAAAGTAACAAGAAAATGTTTTCTATGCAACTGTAATTGTCACTTTAAAAAGGTATAGTAAATAAATAATGAGTTTTTCAACATAATACCATGGTCCGGGTGAATACTCGATTCTGATTGGCTGCTGGGTGTGGATTAAAACCTGATGACCGCACGGTGAAAAAAGAAGTTCCGGTCACCTAGCTTAAATGTTTTGTATCACTGCGCCGGCTTCTTTAAAACAACCTTTTGCTTCATCATCTGGACAAACACAAGCGGTAAAAGGGGAACTTTCTCTCTGAACTGATGCTTTATTCAACCGTCGGAAAGATCAGCATATAAATATCGCCGAATCTTGACTGCAGCGGTAACAAATAGTCCACTTTTTTGAGAAACGCAATCCAAATCGCAAAAAAAACAAGAGTTAAGGACTAAAAACTGGTTAATATGGATTGCTTTTGTAAGTGACCATGGTATATGCGGGTTAATGGCCTTCGAAGTGTACATTATTACTTTTTAACACACTTTGCGTCGGACAGTTCAGGCTTCCACGGCGTGCGTTAAAAAGTAATAATGCACATTTCGTCAGCCATTAACCCTTACTTAAGAAGTAGTTACATTTATTTTTCATTACTTTTAGTTACATGTATAAGTTATATCTGGCCCTTTGAGGACAGACACTATGCTGATGTGGCCCTCAGTGAAAATGAGTTTGACATCCCTGGTTTACATGATCAACATGAATCAGTGGCTTTTAATATTGGCTTTGCACAGATATGCAACACAATATGCAACAACACTTAACTAATGTAAGGTGTTGTTAGTAGCAGAGAAAAGTGCAAAGTCGTTTTCCTCCATGACAGAATCAGCTGATTTCCGTTGATTGTGTAAAGACTTCACAGTGCAAGGCCGCTTTTCTCCACTGGAATTATGTTAATGGAATAAAAGCTCCTGTGTTGAAGGGTTAAATGAGTTTGAGCTAATGCTGAAAAGATATGGTGGCTCTTCACAGATCAAACACAGCCTTTTGAGCAAAAGGATTCCCCTGACCAGCAGCTCATCTACAGCAAATCCATTGTTTGACTCTCGCCTTCTTAGTGTGTGATTACCGGAGACTTTGCAGGGGCAGCTGTTGCAGGGCAGCATAGCTTCTCCACCCTCCACAGCCGGGTGAAGACATTCTAAATCACGTTTGATCCACATTTTGAGTTGGATGACACAGACGACACAAAGCCTCGAGGCTGTGAGCAGTGACAGGAACAGAGCATCCCTCACTTCTGAGTCTGCTGGCTCTGTAGCTGCTGACAGGAAAAACCTAGCAAACATTTCATTCACAGGCTGCAACAGGAGACATGTGCACACCAAGCCCGTGTGTTTCTATAAAGCATGGTCTGCTCTTGTTTGCTGTAATTCCTCATTTGTGAGTGAATGGGACTCAATATTCCACTCATGAGGAAAACATCAGATTCCCATGTTTTTCAGCCCAGAAATGGATTTGCTGTGGTGTTATCTACAAGGATTCATCAAAAAGAAACTTCAAACCAAATTTTTCATGTAAACTCCATCAAATAAAAACACTGAGTTCTTGAACTGTTCTGTTCTTGAAATTTTCTGCTCTGGTTGGACCAAACACAAAACCTCCCAAGCACCTCACCCGTTGCTTGCCTTGGAGTGCGGGGGTGTTACCATAATGGTATAATATTACAGAATGGAAGCACACAACAGTCTACTCTTTGCAGAACAAGCAAAGTAAACTTTAGACTGTTTACCACGTTTGTGGCAAACAGCTCTGCAGCCTGACTGCTGTACAGCTTTTTCTGCCAACAGTGAACTCACTACCCACTGACTGTTCAGGAAAAGATCCGGCTGAGAATCCTCTTCACATGTCCTGTTTCCCATATGGTCAATCCGCCCTGCTTCTTCTTGAAAAACCTTTACAAAAATGTTTTAAACCCCTCTTGACTCCACCCAAAAAAGACATTTATGTTGCTTAAATCTATAAGCAAAAGCAAGAACGGATAAAGGCTCAGTCAAGGGGGGGGCATTGCCCCCCTCCCTAAATGCTGTAACTGCCCCCCAAATGTGATGACTTGCAAAAATCCAGAATAAGGTTAAAATATAAAAATTACTGTTGTATAGCCACAGGAGATGTTGCCGTTCAGGCCAAGAGGGGGCAGTATTGACACACACCGGGGGGGGTTGAGCAGTGAAGCTGGACAGTGAGCTCCCGGCAGTTTTGTACACGGCGTGAGCCGGCTATGGTTGGAGAATAAAGTCACACTTGAAGAGAACCCCGAGCTTGTCTTTCATTCTTACAAGCTACTACATATGGCGACGAGGATAAAAGTGGTCAATCAGGGGGTCGACGTGTGCAAGGGGTGGTAGCTGCTACGTTAACCAGGCGGCGGCGGAGAGGCAAGGAAACACGTGGCTATCAAGCTAGCTGAGAGGTCGGTGAGGACACTGGGGGAGACGATGGCAGCCACAGTGGGTTCGTTGGTCCAGTTTGACAGCAAGGAGCAGTCCTGGGAAGAGTACTGCGAAATTCTGGACCATTTTTTCATCGCAAATGGGATTGACGATGCGGTTAAAAAGAGGGCGGTGTTGCTGAGCAGCGTGGGAGCGCAGACCTACGCGCTGATGAGGAACCTGCTTAGCCCGGTAAAGCCCGGAGAGCGATCCTACCAGGAGTTGGTGAGGCTGTTGAAGGACCATTTTCACCCCAAACCGAGCGAGATAACCCAGAGGTGGAAATTTAATACGAGGGACAGAAAGCACGGCGAAAGTGTGGGGGATTACGTGGCTGAACTGAGGAAGCTGGCGCAGGACTGTAACTTTGGAGACACCTTGACCGTGATGTTGAGGGATCGGCTGGTCTGCGGCATCAATGACGACAGGATTCAGCGGAAACTACTGGCTGAAGAAGGATTGACCTTCGACAGGGCGTTCAAGATGGCTGTGGCCATGGAGGCTGCTAGCCGGGACATGGAGGATCTGCGGAGCAGTGGGGATCACAGACGAGGAAGTCTGACAGCAGCTCCGGTGTTGGCTGTGAGCGGCAGTCAGCAGGGTCCGCCGGGGGACTCTAAAAAGTGCTACAGATGCGGAGGGACTAATCATCTAGCAAATGACTGCAGGTTTGCCTCAGAGAAATGTCACAACTGTGGTAAGATGGGACACATCAGAAGGGTCTGTAGGATGAGACTGGGGGACAGAGAAAAGAACAAGCAACTCAAAGGTGGGAGTGGGAGACAAACGAAACAGACGCATTATATGCAGGGGGAGATCAGCCGGAGTGACAGTGAAGAGGATGACATGTTTCACCTGACAGAGAGTGTTACAACAATGTACAACATGAGAGATGAGATTCGAATACCAAAGGAAGATCCTATAAGGACTCAGTTGGTTGTAAACGGTAAACTGGTAACCTATGAAGTTGACACCGGCTGTGGTTACACCATAATGTCAAAAAAATCTTTTGATGGGTTGTTTAAAGACAGTAAGAGACCAAAGTTGTTGACGTGTGGTTTGAAGTTAAAAACGTATGGGGGCCATGCAGTACCAGTGTTAGGGGCTGCCAAGGTGAAGGTGCAACAGGGAGGCAGCGTGCAAAATCTGGCAGTGGTGGTGGTCAAGGGCTCAGGGACTAGTCTGTTGGGCAGGGGCTGGATTAAGGCTCTCAAGATAGATTGGGAAAAAGTGAACAGAGTGCACGAGGGGGAGGAGGCACTTCAGGAAGTGTTGGTAAAACATGAAACAGTTTTTAAAGAGGAGCTTGGGAAGTTGAAAGGGTTTTCAGCAAAAATATGTGTGAAAAAGGAAGCAAATCCTCAGTTCTACAAACCACGCTCTGTTCCATTTGCTATGAGACACAAGGTGGAGCAGGAATTAGAGAGGCTCTTAAAGGAGAAGATAATTGAGCCAGTGAAATTTTCTGATTGGGCTGCGCCTATCGTTCCCATTTTAAAGCCTGATGGTACTGTGAGGATTTGTGGGGACTATAAGTTAACAGTCAACAAAGTATCTGCATTAGAACAGTACCCTATTCCTAGGATGGAGGACTTGATTGCATGCCTGTCAGGAGGAGAAAAATACACCAAGTTAGACATGAGTCATGCATATCAGCAGATAGTGTTAGATGAGGAGGCCAGGAAGTATGTTACAGTGAACACACCTAAAGGTTTGTTCACATATACAAGGCTTCCGTTTGGAGTGAGTTCTAGCCCTGCCATTTTTCAGAGGACCATGGAGAATGTGTTACAGGGCATTCCAAATGTAGCCGTATATCTGGATGATATTATTTTGACAGGTAGAAGTGAAAAAGAACACATTCAGATTTTGGATCAAGTGCTGCAAAGACTTAAGGAGTCGGGTCTGCGTTTAAAAAGGAGCAAGTGTCAGTTCTTGGAAAAGGAAGTCATTTTTCTGGGTCACAAAGTAGATAAAACAGGACTTCACCCTCTCCCAGCTAAAGTGAAAGCAGTTCAAGAAGCTCCTTCACCCACGTCCGTGACAGAGCTAAAAGCTTATTTGGGATTGCTAAATTTTTACAATCGGTTTTTACCTAATCTGTCTACTCTGTTGGCACCTCTACATAAGCTGCTCAGGAAAGATGAAAAGTGGGTGTGGGGTCCTGACCAAGAACGAGTGTTCAAGCTATCCAAAGAACTGCTGCAGTCAGATCGTGTTTTGGTGCATTATGATGAAAGGAAAGAGCTGATTCTGTCCTGTGATGCGTCTCCATATGGGGTGGGGGCAGTATTAGCTCACCGCATGCCTGATGGGCAGGAAAAACCTATTGGGTTTGCGTCTCGCACCCTTGGGGCAGCTGAACGAAATTACTCTCAGCTGGATAAGGAAGGGTTGGCTGTGATTTTCGGAGTACAGTATTTCCACAAGTATCTGTACGGGAGGAAGTTTATTATTTGCACAGATCACAAGCCCTTGGTCAGTCTGTTAAATGAGATGAAAGCGGTCCCTCAGATGGCCTCACAGAGGATAATGAGATGGGCAGTTCTGCTGAGGGCATATGAATATGTCATATTGTACCGAGAAGGTAAGAAAAATGCTAATGCAGATGGGTTGAGTCGCCTCCCCATAGCAGAAGAGTCAGACAAAGAAATACCTGAAGAACATGTATTGATGATGGAGGAAATGCAAGGGCCGTTATTAAGGTCAGAGCAAATAAAAAAGTGGACAACCAAAGATCCAACCCTTGCTAAAGTACGAGAATACATTCAGAGGGGATGGCCCAACCACAAAAACAGTGAGTTAAAGCCTTTTGAAGTTCGAAAAGAGGAGTTGAGTGTGCAGGACGGTTGTGTTTTGTGGGGAGCAAGAACTGTAATGCCTGCCAGGGCCCAACCTTACATGTTAGAGCAGCTACATCAGGCTCATCCTGGGATGAGCCGGATGAAAGCATTGGCTAGGAGTTATGTATGGTGGCCTCATATGGACTTGGATATAGAAAATAAAGTTAAAACGTGCACGGTGTGTCAGGAACACAGGAAGGCACCTGAACACGCTCCACTCCATCCTTGGGAGTGGCCTGATAAACCCTGGAGGAGACTTCACATTGATTATGCGGGTCCATTCATGGGAAAAATGTTTTTGATCATTGTGGATGCACATTCCAAGTGGTTAGATGTGCATCCTGTGGCATCAGCTACCGCTGCAGCTACAGTGGAGAGTTTGAGAAGCAGTTTTAGTACCCATGGCATTCCGGAGATGATCGTATCGGACAATGCTCAATGTTTTGTGAGTGAACGGTTTCAAGAGTTTGTTAGTCGCAATGGCATCACTCATGTGACAGCAGCACCGTATCACCCTTCATCCAACGGGTTGGCTGAAAGAGCAGTACAGACATTTAAAGAACTCATGAAGAAAAGCAAAGGAGAGACGTTGGAGACCAAAGTAAACAGGGCTCTGTTTTCTTATCGCATCACACCTCAAACTACTACGGGGAGGTCTCCAGCAGAGCTGATGATGGGCAGAAAATTGAGGTGTCTGCTGGATTTTGTACATCCAGACTTGAAAGACAGAGTGGCCAGAAGGCAAGCAAAACAGAAAGAACACCATGATAGACATTGCAGACAGCGCACCTTTGAAGTGGGAGATCTGGTGTACACAAGAAACTACGCCAGTGGTCCACGGTGGATTCCTGGTTTGATTGAGGAGATGACAGGACCTGTGTCCTGCAGAGTGGTCGTGGGCAATAGACAGGTGGTCAGACGCCATGTGGATCAGTTGTTCCGGCGAATGGAGTCAGAAAGTCCTGGGGGGGTGACAGAGGCTGAGACAGAGGATGAGGAATTGCTTCCATCAAGTGAGGGGAAAGGTTTGAGTGTGGAAAAAAGTTCAGAGGGTGAGGGGGTAGTCGCTGAGAGTGGAGGATGCAGCGAGTCAGAACAGAGCCACGACCTAGACGTGAGACGTTCACAGAGACCCAGGAAGCCCCCAGCGTATATGAAAGATTATGTAATGTGATTTTTTTTAAATTATTTTTTGGGGTTATTTGTTTTGGAGTTGATTAAAAAAAAAAAAAAAAAAAAAAGTGAATGTAACAGCGTTCTGTATGATGTTATTGTATGTTTTTGGGCCTTGTTTACTTAAGTTAAAGTGGTCCTCTTAAAAGGTGTACTTTTAGTCTAAGGGGGGAGAGGTGTTGTATAGCCACAGGAGATGTTGCCGTTCAGGCCAAGAGGGGGCAGTATTGACACACACCGGGGGGGGTTGAGCAGTGAAGCTGGACAGTGAGCTCCCGGCAGTTTTGTACACGGCGTGAGCCGGCTATGGTTGGAGAATAAAGTCACACTTGAAGAGAACCCCGAGCTTGTCTTTCATTCTTACAAGCTACTACAATTACAACAACAAAAAAACCCACAAAAGCAAAAAATAAATAAAAATAAAAATATGAGGACAAAATAAAGATAAAACAAAAGACATAAAAAACACCTAAGGATGCAGACAGATGGACAAATAAGCAGAAATAAAAAGATTCATTCTGCCTCATAGGGCACAAAAAACCAGTGTCCTCCTTAAGCCTGTCCCAAGCTTGGCAAATGTAGAGGGTAGTGTCAGGAATAAGATTGAACATTAAACATATAAGACATAAGCCGCGTTTACATGGGCAAAAGTAATCGGAAAGAACGCCTGATCGGAAAGAAAAGGCGTCATGTAAACGCGCTGTTCGGAATACTCTGCCCCGGTTAGACTCGTTCGGATCAGAATTTCTTGCCGATGGAGATAGGTGGGTTATACTGATCGTTTATCCAATCGTGGAGCATGTAAACGGTCATTCCGATCGTGTGTCACTACTGCTCTGGGTTACGTCATGCATAGACGGTGTTTCGCTGAGAGAAAGCTTTGGAGCGCATACGGGACCGACCAGATGCTCTGCGGACGCCCCGTGCAAGGCGCCGCTCCACTCTCGCCCCGCTGGCTCTCCCCTCTCTTCACCCGTCACAGGGGGGATGCGGGGGAGGAGCGCTTCGTGCCCCCTGACGTCTAGACCCGGCACCCGAGCTCTGCGTTTGGGTGCCAGTGGACCGAGTGAACCTCTCTGAGCAGAGCAGCCGGATTTATTAATATGTGTTTGAGGGAAGGGTGCTTTGTTACGTGTGTGTTTTGTTGTTTTGTTATGTGTGAGAATTCGGACTGCGATCCGTCCCGTCGCTCTGGGTTAGCGGCTGCCGGCTTCAGGAGAACCTGTGTGTCTGAGCAGCTGGATTTTGTGTCCATCAAACAAGGCTAATGTTGTCAGCGCGTGTTAGCCTCTCATAACCCTGGCTTCCTCCAGCTCCGGTCTTCAACAGAAAAAGCCCTGGCCACACGGATTAAAAATAAAATGATGAGCAAACAGGCGCTTCATAATATTCATGACATTAATAAAAGCACGTTTGGAAGATCGTCTCATATATTACCGAGCTGCTGCATAAAATGTAAGTGGCAGCAGCTTGTTTACAATGGGACTCATTTCCGCTTACGATATTTTCAACACAACTGCGCATGCCCAAATGATTTATTCCGACCGAAAGTGTGACCATGTGAACGTTTTTTCTAATCGGAAAAAGGTTTTCTGATCCCATGTGCACTGTTGGATTTTAACCCGACCATTGATCCGATCAAGATATTTTGCCCATGTAACCGCGGCTACTGATATATGGATAGATGAACTGATATTTTAATAAGGAGAGATCTTGAAAGTGGGACTGAGAGATGTAATAGTGACAAAGGAATTGATCATGCATGGTTCAGAGTCTTTGATGATTGGGCTCTGGGCCTGAGACATTTTGAATAGTTGGCATGACCTCGAGCCAAACGAAGAGACCCCAGAGCCCAGACGCTGATGGTTACGGCCAGACCATGCCTAATCGAAGAGCCACGAGGACAACGTGGCAGAGGTGGGCCGTTGTCTGGAAGGCGGATAAATAAACTATTAATCTAAAGGTAGGAATTTGATTGTGGTTAAAATTGAGCACTTTAGCTATTGGCTGAGAGTAAGGACTAGTTGATGAGTGACATGTGGAGTGAAGAATCACTTGTGATTCACAATGTGCCAAAGCTTCACGATGAAAGCATGGACTTACCCCCCTGATATTATACCTGCACCCCATAGTGGGGCAGGTTTAATCTGGGCCTGATACTTTAATGCAAAACAATACAGTGAAATTGTAGCTGCGTATCTGCCATCCTGATGGTTGGGGGTTTAAAACCCAAAGATGGTAACCAGTTTCTAAAGCTAATTTGTAATTTTTTTTTCATAAAGGCCTTAGTAAACTTCAGTTTACTTTATCTGTAAGTTTGAACCTTAAATGGGCTGGAACCTCAGCAGAAAAACACAAATCTGTAATACAAACTTTATTCAAGGTTTTAAACAACTTTTTCAATAGGTTGTGTATGGCAGGTTTTCAATGGATCTCTAAATTCTTATGAAGAATCCGCTAATTCACAAGTTTCACAATTTGGGTGTTTTTTTAAGAAAAACGTTATTCTCCTAGTTTGAATTGAATGCTGGCATACCTCCCCCCCTGAGCTGGAGGACAACATTTCACTCTGTGGAAAAGTTACAAGAATTCAAATCTAGTTTGTTTTTACCAATGAATGTCTTTGGTTTGTGTGCAGATGTTTCAAAGCATGTTTTTAATCTGTTACGAACGGGGTTGAGGAAGTACCCAGGCGCAGAGAGGAGGAGGAGGCAGAAGGTTCCAGATGACGAGGTGTTAAATAAAGTAACAATGCTACAAACATAAAAATGCTGCTTTTGGTTCCAAAAACAGAGGTATGTTTCAGGGTATGCTTAGTTCCCATGGCAACTCATGCTCTAAACATAACCTGGTCTGGAGTAGGTTTAGTTCAGTCAGTTTGTCTACACAGAGGTGAAGCAGCATGGCGTGTCCATTTGAAGATGATTTAGTGGATGAAGAAGCTCAGATAATACTTTTTCCACCATGAGAGGGTGATAAGACCACATATGGATGCTGGAAAGAGAAACCTTTTTACTTTGATCTAACTTAATTATTTGCTTTAGTTAAGATAAATTAATTATTTTTAGTCAAGTCAGCTTAAAAATAATACATAGTTATCAGACATTTAATTTACTTTCATTCAAATTAATTCAATTAAAGTAACTTTGGTGCTGCTGTTAGATCGGCACCGCAACGAATTGTGGGATACCATTCCCTTTGCCTGTCAGGACGGATTTGGATTTAAATGTGTTTTTTTTTTCTTTCTTTTGCTGATGCAGCCGTGTTACTTTTTTGATGGACGTATAATCTTCATACGCCGTCATTAAAATCTCAGACTCCGTCTCACTGAAGTATAGCACTCTCTTTTTTCTCCATGTGTTTCTGGAAATCGTCGATCTATTGAGAATGTCTTTATGTACCTGCTGTGCATGTGCATTAACCCAGGGTTACCAAGTCGAGCGTAATTACACTAACTCATATCCGGTCTTTTGGAACCGACATATCCAGAGTAAGCAAGTTCAGGTGGACTTCAGCCAGAGTTCAGGGTTAAAGTCAGGGGAGTTTAAACATGGCTGTCTGGAATATCCCCCGGAGGAAGTGCAAGACGTAAATACACACAGACAAAACGAGACACAGGTGAATAATCAGGACACATGGGGAAAAGGTCAAACTCGAAACCAACACAAAACAGGAAATCCTACAAAATAAAACAGGAAGTTAACTCAAAGCATCACATGGCATGCACGTGAGTGGCGTGCACGTGACTGCATATCTGTGCACTGCAGTTTGCAGCTTTCTTCTCAAAACAAGTTTTTACTAAAAAAATCAAAAGATAAACTTCAAACTTCTGAGCAGCTGGATGGAGGAGCCGGCTGGAATGTGCACATGTTTTTATGCATCTGTGTGTCTGTTTGTGTGTGTTGGGAGGTTGGTGATTAACCATTACAGCACTTCTGACATTCATCATCTGCACAGCGCAGCTAAAATATTCTGCTGGAGCAGGAAATCATGTGTTTATGGGAATCTGTAGGTTTGCCAGGGGAAATGTTGCTGTTTCCAAAGTAGGGGTGGTCTCTGTGTTTAGTAGAGGGGGGGCAGGGGTATTGATGCATTGGGGACACAGGGTCTGCTGGTGTCTGGAGACAGAAACAGACACAGAGCGCACAAAGGATCTCATTGTTTCAGATCCCCTTGAAGGGGCGGTGTGGAGTGAAGGGTGGATAATGTTTCGATGGATGTGGAAGAGTTGATTTGGTGATGGGACACCAGAAGGGGGGAGGAGATGGTGGTGAAGTGGGAGAGAAAACAGAGAGAGGAGCTGAGGTTTCCATTTTCAATTACCCCCCTCTTCATCTCCCAACATCAGAACCTTGGATGTGGGCTGAATTCTCTTCGTTATGTAGACCAAAACCATAAAATAAGCTGGGTTTACCACAAAGCAGCAGCCCAGAATGTGGATGGAGGCTTGTGATCCTGCAGGCGGATAAAAGCCAGAAAAAGTCCCAACAACAGAAAGAGAGAGCACACCAGAACTATTCGTGGAGTTCAAACACACATAAACTTCAAGATTAAACATTAAAGCCGCAAGCGGCGTTGTATGGCCCGCAGACGCAACCCGCTTTCAACGCCCAACTCTACGCACCACCGCCCTCACCGCCCACTTTTGATAAAGGCCAGTCAAAAGTGCATATGCAAATTATGCTAACTATGCTAGCTATGCTAATGTGGCTAAAAGTGCTAGCATAGCGATCAGCATCATTAACTGACTCAGAAAAATACATAACCTTAAATGCTAATTATGCTAACTATGCTAGCTATGCTAAAGTGGCTAAAAGTGCTAGCATAGCGATCAGCATCATCAACTGATTTAGAAAAACACATTACCTAAAATGCTAATTATGCTAACTATGCTAGCTATGCTAATCTGGCTAAAAGTGCTAGCATAGCGATCAGCATCATTAACTGACTCAGAAAAACACATTACCTAAAATGCTAATTATGCTAACTATGCTAGTTATGCTAACATAGCTAAAAGTGCTAGCATAGCGATTAGCATCATCAACTGACTCAGAAAAACACATTCCTCCATTGGTGAGCGCTATACGTCATAAGTTGATAAAAAACCCACTTTTTCCAAAATGGCGTCTTTTCTGTTGATATTATCTCCATAGCAACCATTTTATGTTTTGGTCCCCTCGGGAGGACGAACAGATTGACGTCAGTTTCGGACAAATCGGTAAAAGTAAACTTTTTGTCATCCTTAGCAACAGTGGTTTTATGTTAACCACGCCCACATTCCTTATATGTACATATCCAGTGTTTTTCAATGTATGCAGTTTCAGGCATTTATGCATGCATTCAATTTTCACAGTAATCCTTTGAAAAACATAGGAGTTATAACAGTGCGCCACTTTGCTAGCTCGCCACGCGCACGCCGTTTAAAATCTACAACTTCTAATTCCAACATTTTTTCTACAGTAGCTTGCCATTGATGCCCAAAAAGTTTCGAGACAATCGATGAAAATTCCAACGACAAGTTTACGTTTGAATCCGGTGGTAAAGGTGTTTTTTATAGAAAATACAAGATGGCCGCCTTTTCCCGAGGTCAAAGGTCGACGAAACTCCAGAGGTGATTGTAGACTTATGATAGGGACATGCGCGTCAAATTTCGTGAAAATCGCTCGAAAAAAAGTTCATTTTTCCATATTGTGTAAAAACGCGAAAAACTCAAAATGGCAGATTTTGGCACAAAATGGCCGCCAAACCGTAGGTCGTGTCGCCATCAAGTAATGATTTCAAAACTTTCTTTGGATATACCCGACAAAGTTATCTGGGTTTCATTAGCCGATTCTTAAAAATAAAATCCGAAAAAAATTTTTTTTGCCGAGTCAGCACTTTTTTTTGCGATTGTTTTTTGCTTACCACGGCCACATTCCTTTATCGATTTTGTCGTATGTGACATCGTTTTGTTCAGTGTGGGCCAGGGTTTCGCATATTTCAGTTTCAGGCTATTCCGATAAAATATGTGCGAGGTTGCTAAAATGGCGGCGGTTGCGAATTCGCCACGCGCACGCGTTTCAAATTCTACAACTTCTAATTCCAACATTTTGTCCACAGTAGCTTGCCATTGATGCCCGAGAAGTTTCAAAAAGATCTATAAAAATCCCTAGGACGAGTTTTCGTTTGTATCCGTTACTAAAGGTGCTTTTTTTTGAAAATTCAAGATGGCCACCCTTTCCCAAGGTCAAAGGTCAACGAAACTTCTCTGGTAGTTGTAGAATCGTGTTTGTGGCATGTGTGTGCAATTTCGTGAAAATCGCTTGAACAAAAGTGTTGTTTTCCCATATTGTGAAAAAACACGAAAATCGCCATTTCTCTGAGTTCGCCACAAAATGGCCGCCAAGCCGTAGGTCGTGTGGCCATCCCATAATGATTTCAAAACTTCTTTAGGATATCTCCAACACCCGTGTTTTGCTTTCGTAACTGTATCTTGAAAAAAAAAAAATCGGCTCCATTTGAGATTTCGGCCCCATTCATTTTTTTCACGGTTTTGCCGACTGTGAGGTCATCGGGTTTGGGGGGGGGGCGTTCACTTCGCCGAAAATTCATTTTGAATTTATCCTAGGTGTGTGCCAATTTTGGTGAGTTTTCGAGTATGTATCGGGGGTCAAATTTGAGCTCAAAGACGCAGTAAGAAAGAAGAAACGTAATAAAAATGAAACAAAGCAGAAACAATATAGAAGTTTTTGCGGTTAGGATTTCCTATGTATTTCAATGCGGCCTGTCTTTTACTATAGGCTGGGCATGTCTTTTTGGCTTTAAACGTGTCTTTTGAGGGCTTTTTTGGGCTTTTTTGTGTTTTTGTCGTCATTTTTGCGACTACAATTTTTACGTTTTTGCGTTGGTGTTGTGCGTGTGTGTGTATATTTTTGTTGCGTTACACAATTGTCGTGTCGCTTTGTGCTTTGGGCGACCTTTGACCCCATTTTTTGGCGTTTTGACGCGTTTTTTTGACGTTTTGGACCTTTTTGAGTGTTCGACCCTCGTACCAGTTACAATATGGTCCTTGCACTCTGTGAGTGCTGCGGGCCATAATAAACATTTATATCCATATATTATAGCCTGTGAACTGAAATAAAACACAGCTTTTATTATAGCAGATCAGCTCAGATTTTACATCTGAGAGAAAAAAAACAGGTCTGGAACTTTTATCTGATGAGGTGTAAAAGATGTAATAAAATGATTTTCTCCAAGTTTTGCTCCAATAAAGGTCACGCTCATGTTTTCATGTTTGACCAAAGGAAACAATCTTTACATCAGTGCGGGAACGCTAGCAGCTTTCCTTTTGATTGACTTCAAAACGTATCAAACAAAGCAGCTGCAAAGGCTCTGACAAATACCAGACTGTATGAATTGATAGTCAGATTAGTTTTATTTTATCGGTGAGCCCCAAGGCTCATTCCCCTTAGCTGTTTTAACTAACCTAAACTAAGTTAACAGCATTAAATGGTAATAAAGTAAGGCCAGAATTCACAGCTCAGCTTTTGCTGTGGTAAAATGTGAAGATAATTATTTAAAAGGCTCTGATCTCAATGGTTGCCTTGGCAACTGCCTCAGTAATAATCCCGTTCTGTTCCTCTGCTCCTCATCAGTCTTTGATCTTTCTTGTTTGCTTAACCTGTTTCCCTGTCATGGAGTCAAAGAGGAGTCTAACTGACAGGAGTTTGTTGCTGCTGTGAATTCAGAAATTTTGACTTTGGTTCCACGGTGTGACACTTTTAGCTCTTGTTGATTTTTTGCTGATAAGCAGATGTGCAGCAGAGAAGGTGCATGTAAAGTTCAGCGTGGGGTGGAGCTGCAGCCTTGGCTTTCATTTGCATTCATGTTGTGTTTGTTGGCATGGACAGTTCATAGATGGGGCAAGCGTGTTTGGTTACCCACTAGTGTTGGTTTGGCTGGTCTAGAAGTAGTTTTTTTTTCAGTCCTGTTTCATCGTTCTACTCAGACTGGACTGAACAAAACCAGACTTTTCCTAAATACAGGAAAAAATGAGTGCGTCTTTCTTTTTGCATCGCTAACCCTCAACCCAACTACTGGTGCACTACTGCACCATTTTTGTGCAGTAGTGAAGTGAGCTTCAATGAGTGTCCTCATTCCACCTCAGCTATCTCTGACCACTGACTGTATTTAGCAAACTGGACAAAGCAATCTCTCCTCCTCACGTAGTTCCTGCTGGTTCCAAGAAGCCAAAATCCTATAGTCTTCTATAGAGAAATAAACATCCATTACTCAGTCATTATATTGCGCAGAATTACAATTCTTGCTCTAATACCATTTTCTTAACATCTTCTTGCTAATCCTTCTTTTTTTTCAATATAATTTTTCTTTATCGCAAGTTATTCAAGTTATAAACTGACCAATCAGATGCCTCAGTAAATGCATATAGTGCCCATTGACCTCCACCTTAAATGTTTCATTGACAGATTCTCCTGAGCCTGTTTCCAGTGAAAGGTCACTCTTGATTGGCGACATTGATTGCCATAGAAACGTTGACTCAGACCAATCACTGTGGTCTGGCTCCAACATGGCGAGGTCTGGTACAAAATGGTGACTGAATTGACTTCATTCTGCTGGAGCAGGAAGTAAGGCATCTTCTATGGAGGATGTCACGTGCAATTTGTCCAGTTCTCTATTTACAGTCAATGACCCTGACCCTCAGTATGTTTGGATACCGCTCACAATATTACTGCACAGGAGTGGATTTACTGCAGAGTCTCTGGAGGTCTCACATGAGGTCGTGAACCTCTATGAACCTCGTAAATGCTCATTCATACATGTCATATTGTTTCCTGTGTTCCTGTTCTTCAGAGTACCTGGACTTTAACATGTATATAGAGGATGCTTCACTTCTCACTCATGGTGAAGAAAGTAATCTTGTTTGGACTCTTTCTGAGGTTTGAAACCATAACCCAGGCTTTTAGTGGCAGTACCTGTATGATATCCACACTTGGTTTGTTGACCATGGTGTCACCCTTTGTGTTTCACAGACCAAACAGCTCTGAATCTTGTGAATGGCATCTCCTGAAATCTAAATGACAAATCACTGTGTATGTATACTTTTTTCATACTTAAAGATGGCTGGGGGTGGGAGGGGGTGTCACTTCTAGTACTAAAGACCTTGATGTGGTTCTCACTAAAGCAGATATTCCTTTTTTGGTGGTTTGGGTCCCTTTCTTGTTTTTCTCTTCTTTTTCCTCACTGGTTCTGAAAAGGTTCTGGTGTTAGCTGGATTACGGGACCTTTGCAAAGCCAAAGGTAGTCGTTAAACATCAATAGGATTTTACTGATGCAGCAGGTCTGCATGGGAATTAATGCAAGATGTCTGCTGCTCAACTTCAAAAAAACATATTTCCAACATTAGGATACAATTAATAATATTTGCACAAAAAACTACAGAGGACCTTTTTTCTGCCTTTTCGAGCCAGGTCTGTTCTGTTCCTCCATCTGGACTGCACGTGCGATGAGGTTCTGCGCTGGTTTAGGTTATCATGGTTTACCTCTGATAAATATTACCCTGGAAGAGGGAGAAGAGCATTCTTCCCTCCTAAGTGCTGCAGGTCATTCCTTGGAGCCTCTGAGCCCTGCAGACTGGAATGAATCTAATGTCCCCCCATTAACTGTGTTGAGCAGCAAAACGCCTTCACCTCTGAGAAATGTTTTCACAGCCATGCACTCAGTGACCGCATGTCACTCAGGGGGGTCCCCAGACGTTGCTTAATATTGTGTGTGAGTGTGTATTTGAGTCTGTGTGCGTGTGTGCTGTAAGTGTGTCTCTGAGATCACTTTCAGTCACAGCAGAACTCAGAACTTCTGAAGTGGAGCGTGACACATGTGGCTTGTGTTTAGATTTTCTGTTTGCACTTGTTGACATGCGCTATTAAAACAACCAAAGTCCAATGTTTGCACATAGGCACGCACACACAAACAGAACACACATACCTGAGATAATATATGGGACTATCTGCACGTGCACAAGCAGCATCTGCATGTTTGGTGCATATTTTCCGTGAGGCTCTTGGACGTCCTGGTCTGCAGTTGTAGTTCTCCATCCATCAATCATGGAAATGAAAAAACTGAGCAGTGAACTATGAGCTGCAGCATCTGGACTCAAACCTATAAATAGTGTCTCCATTTTCATTTTAGGAAACAACTTCCATTGCTTTTTATTCATTTAAAACGATTCTACAAAACAACTGAATCAGAATGTTGGCTTTTTCAAAGTTTATTGTTTCCAGAGTGACGATAAACCATTGATCAGTTATTGCATATTGGTACAGATGGTAACAAGAGCCAGAGGTTTAGGCAAATCCTTCGTTTTGGTGGATTTGAGACAGAGTTGCACGTCTTCAGATGATCCTGGGATCTTCCAGAGGAACAGAGTGGGAGGAGCTACGTGCACGGCTCAGTGTGTGTGCACGGATGTGGTGGAGGGTTACTTCTGTGATGTGGCTCATTTTCATCTGCATCTACTGTGTGTTCCTAAGAAGCTGCAGCAGATGCTGATGGCCTGCATTCGCACACATTTTGATGGAAATGTGTGTTTGCGTGTGTTCTTAGTATCTTTTGAGACGCCCTCCTGCTCACACATATAACACACACATACACACACTTCTGGCTCTTGTTGTGTCTGTTGCCTCTTAGATGTCGGCCTGTGCCTTCCACAAAAATAAAGAAACAGAGGACGGAGCTATGAGGTGGTGACAGGAGAGGAAATGACATTTTCAGGAGTTTTCTGAAACCACAGCGGACTCACACCGGCAGCAGGGTGGGGCCATGATCAAGCAGACTCTAAGGCTGCTTTCCAATGACCAGCTTTGCAAGTGGTTTTGCTGACTGAGTCAAAAGCAAGAGCCAAAAAGCGTTTGCGTTTTTGTCTTGTACCGTAAACGCTATTGTGATTTAAGAAGAAAACATAAAAAAATGGCAGAAAATAAAACCTAATACACAAAGATTTGTACTCAGTGAATGGGCTGCCTTTCTTCTGGGTTTCCTCATTCTTTAAAGAACGTCCTGGAGTCCAGTCTCACCTGCTGCAGCTGCTCATGTAGATTCCTCTGACAGATGATAGATGCAGCCTCTTCAGGATCGTGACTCCAGCTGTGCCTGCTTTCCATTGCAGCTGCTAACGGAACAATCAGGCATGAACAGATTTAAAGGCTGCCACCTTTGCATGCTGTTTGAGTTTGTTTTCTATAAGTATTGCATGAACAAACAAAATATAATAATAAATGTAAATCTATCGTGTTTGCATCTTTATTATTGTCAGAATTTAGAACTCTGTCTCCCTCTCTGGTCACCAGCAGCAGCCATCCCCAGAGTTCTAGACCAGGGGTCGGCAACCTGCGGCTCCGGGGCCGCATTCAGCTCTTTCATCCCTGAGCTGGGGCTTTCTGTGTTTTTGTAAAATAACAATTTTGTTCTAAGATTGTCGTGGCGCCTTTAACACCGGTGGGATGTGCAAGCGGGCAGAAGATGGATGGCAGCGTGAAAACGGACCAGTTATTTCTGTTATTAGAAATGAAGTTCTTATAAAAAGACAGTTGAATGAATGAATGAAGTGAATCAAAGACCTCATCGTGCAGAACCTCTCCGGGTCGTCTGTAGACAGCTGTTGTATTTTTTGAGCAGGTCTGAACCAGGAGCGGGATGGAACCAGGCCTGGAGTGGCTCCCCAGGATAGGTTAATAAAAATAATGTAAAAAAACAAAACAAAAAAGTAACGGCCTGAGTATTTTGTTAAAAAAAATCTAAATGTTGACATTTTTTTTAACTTATCCTGTCCAACAGCTGGGCAAACAGATGAGAGCTGAGGGCCTCTTGTGTTGGACATATTTTACTTTAACAAGAGGGGTTATTAATCTTCAGACAAACCAGAGGTATGAATAAACCCCTTTTGTAATCAAGGCCAAACTTTATTCATTTTAATCATATTTGAAACCCTTTTGTGTTGGACCACATGCTTTCTGAATGGTTGAGACATACGCCATACATTGTTTTATCAAAAATAAAACAAACTAAAGGCATATGCATGAATACCATAATTCCATGGCTTATGAAGAAATGTTTTACTATGAAAACAACTTTCCCCAGTGGACAATTAATATGTCCGTCCGTCTGTCTGTCTGTCTGTCTGTCTAATTGCACCTATATCCGCTCCGCCAGACGGACACATTGACGAGAATATCAGTTGTGTACATTATTTCGTTCTGTTAAATATATTATTTATGAGGATGAATTGCACAACATGCCAATATTCCAGAGCAGTTACCTCTCTTTCAGAAACGGGTTTGACTTACTCTGCTTTCTCTGGTTTAACAAACCTCCCATTCTGAAACAGAAAACCCAGGGTTTCCCTGATTTCAGGGTTAATGCACTCAGAGTTTACACTTAACCTCCTTTCTGAAACAGGCCCCAGGTTAAAGCTTTAAATTTCTACACTTGGGTAACAACCCCCTCCGCTTCCATCAGTCAGACAGTAGCCGCGGTTACATGGGCAGAATATCTTGATCGGATCAATGGTCGGGTTAAAATTCACCCGTGCACATGGGATCAGAAAACCTTTTTCCGATTAGAACAAGCGTTCCCATGGCTCACACCTTTGGTCGGAGTAAATCGTTTGGGCATGCGCAGTAGTGGTAAAAAAACCCGGAAGAAGAGATGCGCCTCGTTGTAAACAGACCGCTGCCACAGACTTTTGTGCAGCAGCTCCGTAACACGAGGCGATCTTCCAAACGTGCTTTTATTAATGTTATGAATAGTATGAAGCGCCTGCTCGCTCATCGTTTATTTAATCCGTGTGGTCATTGCTTTTTATGTTGAAGAACGGAGCTGGAAGAGTTAGGAGGACAGGCTATAAACACGCGCTAACAACATTAGCCTTGCTTGTGGACACAAAATCCAGGACCGTGCGAGAGACGCAGCAATCTACATCTGCTGTCGGGGCTCTCGATCTTGGGCACGGCGCCCACACGTAACTAAGCATCCCTCCCTCCCTTCACACACAAAGTTATCTGGCTCCTCTGCTCACTTGGTCCACTGGCACCCGAGCCCCGGTGCCAGTGGAACAAAGCGCTGCTGCCCCGCATACCCCTCTTGAAGGAGGGAGAGGCAGAGAGCTAGAGGGGTGAGAGCAGAGCGGCGCTTTTCACGGGGCGTCTGCAGAGCATTCAGTCGGTCCCATATGCGCTCCAAAGCTTTCACACAGCCAAACACCGTCTATGCATGACGTAACCCAGAGCAGTAGTGACACAGGATCGGAATGACCGTTTACATGCTCCACGATCGGATAAACGATCGGTATAACCCACCTATCTCGATCGGAAAGAAATTCTGATCCGAATGAGTCTGACCGGGGCAGAGTATTCCGAACGGCGCGTTTACATGACGCATTTTCTTTCCGATCAGGCGTTCTTTCCGATTACTTTTGCCCATGTAAACGCGGCTACTGATGGACGCCAGCTAATTCTGGAGAGATCCTGTTGTTCCCCCTCCCTCCTTCAGTCATCATGACGGTGGGGGCTGTCTCAGTCTTGGCTCACTGACCTGCAGGAGGCTGATTCTCTGCCAAAGTGCCTTTGTGTGAAAGTGTGTCTCTGGGTGGGTGACGCTGCGCACAACCTGTGAGAACGCGTGACTTCACTGTGTGTGAGTGTATGTCTGCCTCATGGAGGAGGGGCTCTGGGGTCAGGGGTCACCTGTGACCCCACAAAGGAGCCTGAGCCTTTCACAAAAGTCATGTGGCCTGGAGCGGGGGCTGGGAGGAGATAGATTATTACTATGGGCACTCGCCTGGTCTCAAACAATGAGCGATCAGCATCTGTACATCCCGACATACTGACACTTATCCCTCGCGGGGAGGGGGGTGGTGCTGGACATCTGTAGATGTGTAACAGCGTGTTGCTGCTCTGAGGAGCGCCGGCTGTCAGGCCTCGGCAGATTGGCTGATTTCAGGCTGCCGTCCATCTGCAGTCATTCAGAGTCCTGTGCTGACCAGGAAGAGGTGACGGCCAGCAGCAGAGGAGGAGCAGGTGCAGTGCACACATTGTTCATCTGCAGACCAAGGCAAACACAGCAGAAAAATACTGGTATTATGAGGCGTACCAACATTTCAGTGCACTTAGATCAACTAATCTGCAGTACCAAAGTATGTAAGACCCTTGAGACACTTTCATTTCATCAAACCTAGAAGTCATTTACATACCCCCTTGTTAGTTAGCGATGGATGTTTTGCCTTTAAATGGCAAGTCTGCAGTTTTTTTCGTGTCTTATTCCAATCAAAATCACCAACGTATCATCAATCTGTGGCAAGGATTTTCTGTAGAGTTAGAGGAGGGTGAAATGAATGTTGAAAAAATATATTATATGTTGATGGATGATTAATCACTAAAAAAAGGGAGTGTTGATAGAGGCTGAGACATTACCGTCTGCACTCCCTACTCAACTGAGAAAAGTTAGATTGGGATCTAAATTTAGCATGGAAAGGTGCAGACTGGTTGGTGTCAGTAGAATGTTACTATGGAAGCTCCGGTCATCCGTAGAATTGTACTTTTCATCAGAAGATTAAATCTGAGCCCACATTTCTGCGCAGATTCTGGAACACCTTTATCCCAATCTGCAGAGAAGCCTGGGACCCCTGTACAGAAACCAAACTGCCTCAGCAGAATGTCATGAATGAGCTCAGTCTTCTGATATCTGACAGGAAGGGTGGCTGAGCACCAATGAGAGCGCTTGGAAAAAGTTTTATTTAGTGTTGGTGCTGAGGCTGTCCCACAGTGCTGACTCAGCCTGTTGTTGTCTCCCACTCTCCCACTGTCACAGAGAAATCAGCTTGCAACAGATGTCATTAGAAAGAGTCTGCAGTGGATGACTGACAGCTTTCCACCTCAGTCTGACATGCACATTAACTGCAGTCATGTCTGACTGTCAGGATGCGCAGCTCTTCGGGCCTTCCTCTGCCTGGCTTCACATTTTTGCTACACTGATTCCTCACAGTGAATTAATGTTTAAATTGAGTCAAAAGCATGACAGATTGTCTGAGATTCTTTTGCAGAAGGACCAAGAGTTGTCTTTCCACCATAAAAAATAGAATGATATTATGTTCCAGTAGTAGAAAATCAAAACAGAAAAATCAAGGACTGCTCTATTATCACCAAATCTAATCTATTTTTTGAAGGTGTAAGGGGGGTTGTGGTTTCAAGGAGATCTAGGCTAAAAAAGATCAACAAACAACAAAATCAGTCAGTTGCAGAGTCTCAGTCTAGAAGAGCCTCATACCTACACTCATTTAGACCACATTATGTTGTACATGTTTACATGCATTCTGCTATAAAGGAATTTGATTGGTTGGCCGAATCCAAATTCTTTACCCTCCCCTCCGCTTCTCCCTACTCCTCCAATTATAAGGGCATTTGGAGGGGTAGGGTTGTCAGAAATAGGTTTTTTAAGGACAGAACACCCACACGGCGTAGGGATACCCAGCCCTCTGCGGCAACGGTTTTTCCGTGTGGTGCAGAGGAGAAGCCTTTTTTTTCGCGTGGGTGTGCTGTCATTGCATAAAAGTTTACATTTAAATGCAAGCAATGACATCCGAATTCAAACACAGAAAATTTTTCCGTAGCTCTCCGTTCGAAGGCCTAAATGTTGGTTAGGAAGAAGCTGTGGGGGTAGGGGAAGAGTTCAGATTTGGCCATGTTTCACAGAAACTTGGTAGAAGTTAGAGAATGTGTGTAACCTGGAATGAACACCGAGGTGATCCTCAAGGGCCAGTTCAGATGAAGATACTGATACATTTACTTTTAAAAGAAATAGCATTTAATTTCTAGTTTTTAGTGACTCCCTGTGGGAATATAAAAGTCCAAGGAAAGAACCTGAATCTCTCACTTTCTCCCTCTGATCTTATTACAACCAGATGGAAAGTGAGGCAGTGAGGAAGAGTAGATTAGAAATGAAGGCTGTGGACGGCGGGTGTGGGGAGGGGGGTGTAAAGCTATGGAGAGACGTTCCTTTAGGCAAGACTAATGAATGAGGTGTCGAGTCTGATGACTGGGACTTTCTCATGGAAATCAACGCTGGCAAAGTAATTAGGAAGTTCTTTCATTAGCTTAAACACGGCTCTGCATAGAAATGCCTCTCAGGCACCTATCTCTCTTTCTGCAGCCTGCCCCAGCAGAGAATCCCTCATGGGGTATTGGATTTGTTTGAGCCTTAAATTTTCATTAACCAACCCGCTGGGATGAAAAGGGGGAAAGAAGGGGAGCGACGAGGAGGAACAGGGCGCCCAGTGCCTCCAGTCAGATCATTAGGGGGTTTTCTCTGAGTTATTTTTATCTTATAAAGACTCTGATTCAAATTAAGAGTCAGTCTGATGGCTCTCGAGCTCAGGAGCACGGTCCTGTATGCGCAGGAAATCTGACGAACCTTCTCCTAATGCAAATCAACTCCCCCACCCCGCCCCACCCCCACCTTTTGGGCTTGTGCATGATTTAAGAAGGAGCGTGCCGCTCTCTATCTGTGGCTACTAATTCAAATCAGTGACTGCTTTCAATGTGCCCCCCATCCGCCGGCACACAGGTACCAGCCCAGGGCCTACATTTCAGCCCTTAGATTTAGCAAAGGACTGCCAGCGCATACACACTGAGCTCCACAACAGCCTGCACACGCTCCTCCTTCTGCATAACCAGAGAGGTTTTATCAGGAGAACATGAGATCGAATTATGCCAAGAGACTGTTTAGCTGTCAGAAAGTCTTGTTTACTTTTCACTTATACACTGCACCACAGCCCCACTCTGGGGCCTCGTCGTCCCCGCAACACTCCAAATCTCAGACGCCTTGTGCTGCTCAGCTCCCCTGTCTGTTCCTTCCAGCATCTTAGACCAACAGATGGATCATCTCAAGCAAATATGGAGGAACAAATGTTCCTACAAGCTCAGCTGGGTCATGTTTTTGAAACAAATTACAAGTATCATCGAGACTTGAGATCACATTCTTCTAGATTTCTGTTCTGTACTCTTCCCCACTTTACCCAATCCATGTTTTTGGTCCATCCTCATCCTAAAACAACAACAACAATCATAAGTAAGGGTTAACAGCAGACGAAGTGTGCATTATCACGTTTTAATGCACGCCGTGGAAGCCTGAACCGTCCGATGCAAAGCAAAGTGCGTTAAAAAGTGATAATGCACACTTTGAAGGCCATTAACGCGCTTATACCAAGGTCACTAACAAAATAAATAAATATTAACCAGTTTTGAGTCCTTAATTCTTGTTTTGTTTCCTGATTTGGATCACTTTTTTCACAAAAACTGGACTATTTGTTATGTGGTGCGGCGCCTTGTCATGGTAACTTGACAACGTGACGCACCGTTGCTCCAGTCAAGATTCAGCGATATAATGCGATATATATATGCTGATATTTCCGTTGGGTAAATAAAGCATCAGTTCAGAGAGAAAGTTCACTTTTTTCCGCTTGTTTTTGTCTAGATGAAGAAGCCAAAGGCTGTTTTAAAGAAGCCGGCGCAGTGATACAGAACATTTAAGAAAGGCTTCTTTAGGCGTGCGGTTATCACTGTGCGTTATAACTTGTTATATCATGGTCCGGTTGAAAACTCGATTCTGATTGGCTGCTGTGTATGCATTCAAACCTGAAAACTGCACGGTGAAAACAGAAGTTCTTGCTTCGCGGAAGCAACCGTCCTCCGCTTCGTGTCGGACAGTTCAGGCCTCCGCGGCGTGCGTTAAAAAGTAATAACCGCACACTTCGTCGACCATTAACCCTTACTTAATGCACACCCAGCTGCCATCAGAATTGAGTATTCACCCGGACCATGGTATAACAAAATTTAACACACTATGTGGAAGCCTGAACCATCCGACGCGACGGTGTTTGCTCCTGCAAAGTCCATTAATTTCTGAGAATCCACACTTCAAAGGCCGTTAACCCACCTATACCATGGTAACTTACAAAAGATATAAATATTAAATCATTATTTAGTACTTCATTCTTGATTTTTGTTCAGTTTAGATCGCTTTTTCACAAAAAGCGGACTGTTTGTTACGTGGTGACTACCGGTGAGGAGCAGGCACTGTAGTGGAAGAAAGAAAGAAGAAAAATCATGATCGTCATGATAAAATAAACGTCATTGTGCACCTCTAACCGCTTGTTATTGTCCAGTTGATGAAGCAAAGTGTGTTTCAAAGAAACAAAATACAGAAGTAGTTTCCAAGATTTTATTGTAAGAAATCTCTGCCAACAAACCTGAACATTAGCTGTCAACAACAACAAAAAACGTTTTTATTACTTAATAAGAAAGCTATTAAACAGCAAGCCTGTTACTTTGTATTGAGCAAAAAAGTCGGGTTTTGAAAGACAGAAATATTTTTTTAAATCAAAATTCAACAATTTGAAAAAGAGCCTGGGGGTGTCTGAGTCCCTGTGGTGTGGGTTCTGGTCCTTAACCCCGGGGCGCTGGGCCTTGCTAAATTTCCAACTGTGGGTTAGCCTGGTCGGGCCATGTTGACAACACTTCTTGTGGACCCCCTCTTCCCCTGGGTGTCCTCCTCCTGGGCGGGGACCCCCGCTGCTGCTGGGGTCTTGGTGTGGGGATGGCTGGGCACTCCCCCTCCTTCTTTTCACATTCCATCATCCATTTTAGAAGACCATAAACACTCAATTGAGCACAGGTGTTAGCTCACCTAGGCAGTAATCGTTCGGGTGACTGAATGAAATATTTCACACTAGTTGGTTTGAAGGCATAAGTATGCCTGTGTGAACACTATCTGTATTGTGTACATGTTGACGTGTGGACATTTTTGGAGCAAACAGGTATGTTTACAACATCTGAGTGTGTGTGTGGACAGGCCCCGCCCTTATAGACGTGTATTAAATCTGAACCTCACTGTAATGAATATAACCACCCAGAAACTTGTAGTTTAATCCTGCTTCATGGTTTTACCCCCCCCCCCCCCCCCCATTCTATAATCACCCTCCTTTCCTTTTCCGTCTGGTCCAACACAAAAGATTTTCAAATAGGATTCAAATGAATAAAGTTTGGCCTCAATTACAAAAGGGGTTTATTCATACATACCTTTGGATGTCTGAAGTAGAGCCCTGCGCGGGACTATTTTCTTCATTCCGCTCCCGCTCGCTGAATTTTTGACCAATCCCGCCCGCTCCCGCAACGTATGCGTTACACTCCCGCAATATGTATGTCCACTCCCGCCCGCACCCGCAAAACTCAGAGAATTTAGTCCCGCACAGTAATAGAGATGCATTGATTTTGTATCGTCTCCCGTCCCGCAGGAAAAAAATACGTATTTGTATTGATATTATTAAAGAGATTCATGTCCTCCTCCAGCCTCATCTTTTCATGCATTCCTCTTTTGTGTAATGTGCAACTTAAATATTAAATATATTTTCACAAATCCTCTTCGGTTAAAAGTGTGCGTGTGTGCGCGCGCAGACAGACGGCCTGAAGCGCGCTCTTAGTAAGAGGCGGGGCGGGGCGCACCCCCAACACCAGGTTACATGACAGAGGCCATTGGGCGTCTCTACCTGGTGCCTTCAAGGAGCTTCAGTACATAAGAATCCAACAGCCGCTCAGCCTAACGTGGTCCGCTAATATATATTCATGCCAGCACTGATCCCGCGGGGTTTATTTTTTGCCGCCCGCTCCCGCCCGCAGCACAGTCCAAACCGCCCAATCCCGCGAGATTTGGGTTGGGTCCCGCGGGACCCGATCCCAATGCAGCCCTCTAGTCTGAAGATTAATAACCCATGTTAAAATGTCCAACACAAGAAGCCCTCAGCTGTCATCTGTTTGCCCAGCTGTTGGACAGGACAAGTTAAAAAAATAAATAAATAAATATTGGAAAGAGATACTGGCATGTCCATCATATTGCTGTTTGAAGGACAGAGATTTAGCTTTTGTGGACCGTGACCACTGCTGGTTGAGACGTTGACAAATGTTGCTCCATTCTCGCCTCTCCTGTAGTGCCTGCAGGCTGCTTTCACAGTGGTGCCCCGTCACAGACAAGATCTGGCGTGATTCCAGACCGGCGGCTGAGTCGTGATTGGTGGCAGGGGAGTTTTCTAAGTGGATGTTCATGTTTTCTTGAGCCAGGAAGTCTCTAAATACAGTGGTCCCCAACCACCGGGCCGCGGACCGGTACCGGGCCGCGGGACACTAGGCACTACCGGTCCGCGGGAAATTTTGGCACCGGGAAGTACATAAAGAAAAAATAATTTTCATTTTAGTGTTTTTTTTCGAAAAACCGTTTTATTTTGAAAATTGACCGGATTCTCTCTGTTACATCCGTCACACTTAACGCACGTCAAAGTCGCGATACCAAACCTCACGTGATACATCCCGCTAAAATTAAACCCAAACAACCAAAATGAGCAAAAAACTAACTTCTTCAGAAAGTTGCTTCGACAAGGGGAAACGGTCCAATGAAGGGACAGAAGAGGAACCTGCACCCGCTTAAAAAGGGAAATCTGCCTTTAATAGGCAGCGGTAAACGTGCCTTGCGTTGGAGCTCAGGGTGAAATGCTGTGAAGAAAGACACAGACCAAAAACTGTGAAAGCAGACTGCCCTAATGAAATATTTTGACTACTATTTGACAAATGTTTCTCCATAACAATGCCATCCCTGGTTCCCACGGTGATGACATTGGGGGTGTTTTGTTGGCCCATAAAACTGTAGGAAAACGGGTTTGCAAAAAAAGTGTTGAAACCCCAATAAAAAGTCTGTACCCTGCAAGATTGGAAGTGAAACAAAAGGTCTTTCTTTCAACATAGCAATGAAAATAGAGAAAAAAAAGTCCACAGACATGAAACAGAAAGCAGGGGAAAGTAATCTCTCAACAACAACAATGGAACTGTTGTTGAAATGCTTTTTGTTTATATTGTAACTTTAATGGAACACAGACCTGGCTCTGGGCGGTTGAGGTGCACCCTGTAGGAACCACTCCCCCTGGGGCCACCATAATGAACACGGCTGCACTTTTCCCTGTCTGGACCTTTTCACTGAGATCGTGGAAGGAGATACAGTGATAACTAACAGGGTGGGGGGTGCTCAAAGTGGAAACCCATAGAGATTATTTGTTTCTGTGTGGGCTTCTCTTCCAGGCACTTATTAACAAACTGCTACACAACACGGTACTCAAAAGGAAATGTGGGCGTTTTGAAGTTGGTAAGGTGATTGGTGTCTTATAAAAGCGAATCTGGTGATGCTCCCCCACATGCCCTACCCACCCACCCACTTCATTTACAGTTTTGCTCCTTATTGCATTAGAAATTATTGAACCATTAAGATGGAAATATCATTGTTTTGCATCATCTCATTAGTTCTATTGTTGCAAATTAGATGCTTTAATTACATTTCTGGATTAACTAATCTGTTTACTGTTTAATGACTGCTTCAGCAGAAACTGACAGAGACGGGGGGGCTGCCTGACTCTATTAAATCTCAGGTCAAAAAGGGAAACCACTGGAAAAGGGGTTCAAGCTTTGGATTGCATTAAAATCCAAATCTCAACAGTGGGAGGGGTGCAGCCTTTGGTGAAAGCTGATCTAGGGAACCTAAAGAGTTTCCACACAAACGACCCCCAGAAATTGAGAACACGTGGCGCTTTGGTAAGAAAAGTCCACCCCCACAGCAAAAATGAAAAGAGACATAAAGGATCTTGCCTGCTTCACATCTGCCAAGACAAACAGAAGAGAAGGAGGGGGGGGGGGGTTGCAGGGAGACTGAGGGGAGTAAATCTTCAGTCTAATGAATGAAAGCTCCCAAAAATGTGTCACCCATTGGCCCTACACGTGGTAAACATTCAGCTCAGGCCACATTTGAGGCCTTTGTGTGCTCCTTCCTCCCCCATGGTTGTGCCCACCCCATTGTCCTGCTGGCATGCAACAACTCTGAGACATTAAGAAGGTAAAGAGACAAGGATAATAAGTTTCTTTTCTTCTGGGGGGGGGGGGTTCCTCTTGGTTAACTAGTTTCCTCATCACCTGATCAGTGTCTTTCAGTCCTGTTGAAGTGATGCAACAATTGAGCATCTGGCAGATACACCTGTGAGCAGGTAAAAGGACTGTGTGGTTGATCTAAAGCAGAAAAAGCTTTAGAAGTCCTGACAGTGTGACAACAACGTGCTGTGCAGTGATAATAAGTGAAAAGAGGGCGTAAACCCAGAGAGGCTTTGTGGTGCTTTGTAAACAGAGCGATCAGGTATCCGCGCAGCATATGTCAGACGTGTGTCCACTAGAGAGAACGTTTTTTTCTCCACTGCATCGTCAAAGGTCGCCGCTTTAGAGTCTCTGTGATCTCTGAAAACAGAGCTGCACTGTTGGGGCAAGAAATGCAACACCACCCGCGTCTTAGGAGGACTGTCTGAGAAGTCAGATGGCCTTTGTGGCAAACTGCAGCGGCAGACAGACCTCTGTGGTGGCTGTCAAAAGTAGGGCCAGTGAAAGCTAACACAGAGTGCTGACCTGATAATCCTGATTTCTAACGTTTAAATCATTCAAAGCTTTTAACAAACTTTGGCAAGTTTAAACTCTATCGTAACAAAGCCGAGCCTCCAAAGGCTTTTGGTGAAATGCCCTTGGGTTGCTTTCTTACTGGAGTAGTCTTACTTTTTTTTTACAGATGGGTGGGAATGCTGACGCGTCTATCCCTTTACAACGTTTACCCAGAAGACACTTCCTAACCTTTTTGAGATTGCTGCTTCCTCAGATTCAGAATGTTTCAAGTTCATTTCCCCTAATACATTGAGCTTATCGTATTTCCTCTATTTGGTCGTTAAACTTTGTCTGCATTAACACTAAAGTGAACCGCACCATATCTGCAATCTAAGAGATACATTTGTTTCAAAATTGAGTTTAGGTAAGTCTTCACATTCATTCATTCATTTTTCTATTCCGTTTTTCCCTTTCGGGGTCACGGGGTTGCCGGAGCCTATCCCGGCCACTTGTGGGTGAAGGCAGGGGACACCCTGGACAGGTCGCCAGGCTGTCGCAGGGTAAAATGTCCACAATCACACACCCATTCACTCTCACACCTATGGACAATTTAGAGTTGCCAATCAACCTATGAAGCATGTTTTTGGATGGTGGGAGGAAGCCGGAGATCCCGGAGAAAACCCACGCATACACGGGGAGAACATGCAAACTCCGAACAGAACGGTCCCCCATTGATGTTGGGGGCCGGGGGCCTTATTGCTGTGAGGCAAGAGCGCTAACCCCTGCATCACCGTGCAGTATTCAAAACTGACAAAAAAAACTACCAAAGGAATCATGTCTAGTTCAGACCAGATCAAAAACGGGATAAGATCAGAATCAAGCCTAAATCAGACTGTAGCCGACTAGGACCAATCCCAGAATCTCAGACTAGAGCCAAAACTGGATCTGACTGGAGCTGCTGTTCTTTACAGCCTGCATGTGAACCTCTGCAAATCCCACTTTTCTACACACACTTCATTAAACTCTTCCACAAGGCAACATAAAAACATCTAACAACCTAAAGTTTCTTTAGGACATAGTTCTTGCACATGAAATTCACATGGTAAATATTCAGTTTGAAAGCAGGTTAACAGAAAATACCTAGCTGTCCTTTAGGGGACCCTGGCTGATGTCAAAACGCAAAACTTTTTGGGGAGTTTAGAACGTCTACCATGTTTACCGACTTTAATAATGTGTCTTAATAATTATGTGTCATATAAACTTTGGGATCATTGAAGAAAAGTACAGGCTCCAAGCAGTGAGTAGCCTTTGAAGGGTAACACTTTCTCCACAAATAAGGGATACCATTGATAAAACAAGGGAGATCCTCTTTTAAACTTTACTGAAAAACAACAAAGAACATTTTGGATTTACGTTTTGGGGTAGTGGCAACTCTGATTGGATTCTTTGCTTTAAGCTCAAGGTGACTGTTTTGCCTGTCAGGAAACTGAACCGCTGGATGAAGCACAATCAGAATCGGTGCTGCATTTATCATTCAGGCTCCTGAGATCTGGGAGAGCCTTCCTCCTGCTCTAATGTCCCACTTTTTCTCTTTGTTTTAGAGCCGCCTCAAGGAGACATGCTGGTGATGGGAATACAAAGTAAACTCATTTCTTTGACACAGCAGAATAGTCTCAGATGTGTCTACACTGTCCAAAGTCAGGGGTTTGAGTTGCTGTGTGTACTTCATGTGCTGTGGATGCACTCTCTGATGAAAGCGTCATCCTGCAGACAGGTAGGAAAAGAGCCACGAAGAAGAAGCCAATTTGCAGAATATTGAGGTATACATCTGTCACTGCATATTCAGTCCAATTCTTCCTGTTTTGATTTTAAAACGTCTTCTTTTCACTTTCATAACTTAACAGGAAAGATGTTTCCTCCTAAGAGATCAACACTCTAGCAAAGCATCAAGTCACTGTCTGTCGTTGAGGCTGACACATTCAGCTGAGAAGGCAAAAAAAGAAGTAAAAATTGTAAGTTTTGCATACTAAGTAACTTCTGAAATACAGCAAACATGACAGGTAGAGAAGGCACTCCTCTTTGCACTAGAGGCACATGCAAAGAAAGTCAACGTGCAGATTTCCTGGTCTACTTTATTTAACAGACTTGGAAAAAAAACCCAATTCAGTTCACTCCATTAAGCTTGTTAATGAAGCTCCTATTTGCAATCAAGGATTCCCAATGAGCCAACTAAAAAGGGGCAAACACCAAACCAAGTTACATTTCTGTCTTGGGCAAGCATTTTGCCAGGGCCTTACTACAGCCCATGGACGGGGTCAAAGCATTCTCGGTAAATCATTAAATGCTCCCACGAATCTTACAACCATGGAAATAATGATAGGGAAACAAAAACATCAATGGAAAGTTGTTTTCTTTTTTCAGATTTGCACTGCAGCCCCTTTCAAAACAATGTCTTAAATATAAATATGACATACCAGCATTGATAACACATTCATCCAAAAAATCTGTTTTATATTTCACCAGAAAATGGGAGCAGCACTGAAGCTACACTCAAAAGCTCCTCTGAATATGGTCTTCATGTGCAACAATGAGGTGGATATTGTTAGCAAGATTGGATTTTATGCTAAAAATTGTGATTTTACTACATGAATTTTGAAACTAATAAAGTCCCGTTCCAATCATCCTTTGATCCGCTGTAAAAGCCCTCATAGTGGTCTTTTAATTATGATTATTCCCTTTAAGTGATTAGGATACTTGATTCTGATCTATTTTTTCTGATAGTGTTATTTTGAAATCATAATCATGGTTTTTCTAATGGAAATAATCTGCACTTATTTTTTATACTTGATCTGCATTTGCCATGATGTCTCCCACTCCCAACTGTTATGAATTGCAACAGGTTTTATAAATAAAGTTAAAATAAAGAAAGGGGAAATACTGGCTCCACCCAGTTTTCCCACCCTAGTCCAGTCTGGCTCGCGACCTGACTGCATGTTAATAAGTTACTGGCAGATGCTCGTGTGCCTTTACGATCTGTTTACGACAGCGCGCGCCGCCGATGGCACTCTCAGCGCTCAGAACTGCAGCTATTTAGATTCCTACTCAGTTCTAGACCAACCAGAAGATTTCTGATTGCAGCTTTCATTTCTTTTATTTTATTTTACAGCGTTAAACCTGCCCCACCCCCCAACTAACCACCACCATCGTTGTCTTCCGTCAGCCCAGCCGCTCCCTCCACCTGCTCAGCTGCCTTTGTCAGGGGGGCGGGCGGGGGTCTCGTGCTTCATTTCAATGACAAAGTTCCAGAGACCCCCAACCTGCTCCTTTCTTTCACTTTATGGTCCTAAGGATCGCATCTCCCCATACACCCCCCACCCCCAACAGGCTGCTGGATCAGACTGATCTTCCGCATTTGTAAATAAAACATGCCTGCAGTATCTTCATCATCATCAGCAGCATCTTCTTCTGAGGAGCATCTCCATCATCTCCATTTCCAGTAGCAACAACAGCAGGCTCAACTTTCCTTCGACATCATGTTTTGGGCCACAACTCAGATGTTCTCTGCTGGAGGGGAGGGGGGGGGGTGTTGTGGGTTCAAATGAGTGTAATGTGTAACTTCTCGCGCTCTCCTTCGCAGTGGACATTTTATTTGCGCGCGTGTCCGTGTGTGCCTGGGTGCCAGCACGTGGATAGCCCGTTCCACAGTGACCCCCCCCCCCCCCATGCTCAGGTAGCGCGCGTGCACAAACTGGCAACATAAGTATGAATCAATGTATGCCTAAAACAGTCTGCGGATCCTTCAAGCTTAAAGCACGCAAAAGTGGGTCATTAAGGGAGTTTTGCCCCCGACACACTCATCTGTGACTCAGGGGGCATCTGTGTTCTCTGATGAAGTTTCTATTAGCAGAACCATCTGATCCAGAGAGTGCAGAACACAAAGGGGAGCAGCAGCTCAAAAATCCACCTTCTGCCGCCCCACTCAGCCAAACCTGATCACAGTACACATGCTCAATTGACCCGCATATTGAAGTCACTGGGTCACGCTCATGGTAAAAGTCACTGCGCGTGTGCGCACAAATTGCGTTTTGCAGCAGCGGGGCAGAGTCTGGGAGCCGGTGTCCATGTGTTTGCTCGGGGACAGATGGCGGCGCAGGGAGCCCGTTCCCACGGGTCACACACAGGAATTTAAATGCAGATAAAATCCATCACAGAGGCGCACCCCCCCCGCAGAGCCCCCAGATCATCGCTGTAATGACTGCGGGGCCGCGGTGATCAGATAAAGTGGCTCAGTCGCTGACAGGCTGTGCCGCGGGACTCATCGCGCTCTCTAGGTTTGAGCTGGAAATGGATGAAAGTTCCATCAACGATGTGAAGTCAGATGGTGTCTCAATAGTGATCTTCCTGCTGAAGCAGCAGTGATACGGGATAAACTAAGGCTCGCTGTCCTTCAGAGCCGCTTACGAAGTCATATAGTCCAGTTTACAAAGGGAGGATATTAGATTTTATCCGCCAGGCGTTGGGCTTAATTCTCTCTGGCTGATTGTCAGATGGGGGCGGCGGGGTCTGAATAAATGGTAATTGCAGGTTTGGGATGTCTGTGGCCCCGGGCAGATGGCCTCGCGCTGCTCTCATAAAGCTCCACTCGCCCACTTGTTTGCCGATGAGGAAGATGAGGAGATGAAGGCTTCCATGGAGCATTATCGAGCAGCGGGGTGGTGGTGGAGTCATGAAGGTGCACATGCCTGAACAAAACTACCCCCTCTTTGTGGAGAAACTACTATGAGGGTTCTGTGACGTTATCAACATTTTAAATAACTAACAATCTGTTTTAAATGTTTAACCTTTTGTTGGCAAAACAGTTAAAAGTCAGCATTTTTTGGCCTAAATGAAAGTATATAGTCAAAGACTGTGTAGCTTTAGCTTTCCAATCTTGGGGTGTTTGGCACAGACGGCTCCACAGACGGCTCCACGACAACAAGTGATTCTAAAGTCTTTATTAAGTTAAACCACAAGTAACCATTCAGAGAAGGTTCAGTAGCCGTCGAACTGTCAACATCCCAGCTGACTGAAAAGATTAACCTTTAAAAGAAATTCTAGTTAGGAACCAAACTATTTTCCAAAAATGGACATGACGGAAAATGAGTGGAAACAGAACCAACGTTTAAATAAAATCGTATGAAAGCTCGGATTAATGGCTGATCAGGACCACCATGAAGCATCCGTTTAAGTCTTAGATCCAACATTTTGACCTAGATGTATTTGTACTCATGTATTTGCATTTGTGGAAGTATGAAGTTAGTTGGGTCAAGAATGAACCATTGCGTCACGTGCCTTCATTTGTTGGACTTGTGCGTTATTGCGCACAGAGTATGAGAACCCTCGTTGGTGGTGACTGGCACGTTGACATGATTTTATGCCTCTAAACTTCAGTTTTGGTGTGTGAACAAAAAAGGTCTAAGCTGGCACGCGCTGAAGGCAGCAGAACAAAGCGCGTTCTGTCGGGTCACAGGCGCAGGCGCCGCGCGCAGACCAACTTCTCCGGTCCATTGTTATGGCACACTTCGGATTCAGAGGAGTCTTCTGGGTCTTTTGGGGGGAGGGAAGAAACGGACTTAGCATTAATACAGCTTGAAAGGGGCCATTCTGTGATTTTTTTGGGAGGGGGTGTTGGTTTGCGGAAGACAGAGGAGAAAGGAGCTGGGGTCGCGCGTGCATTCTCTCTCTCCCTTTCCTCTCTCTCTAGGAGGAGGCTGCGCCTTTCTTTGCGCAGACTTCACTCTCTCCCGGCGCGCACACAGGAGGTGGCGTTTGTGCATTCAGGCAACAGTTTGGACTGCCAGGATAAAGCCTATATGTATGTGTGCGCAATAATCCTTCAGAAAGACGCACAGATTTTTTTTTCTTTTTGTTGATTTTGGAGAGTTTTTGTTTCGGACGCTGAGACGGGGGATTGAACATGCCAGAGCTGTGAAGAAATAGCTGCGCGTCCCTCCACCGGTTCTTCCCGCTGTGGAAACAGTGCGCGCCCAGAAGAAGATGGGGGCAAAGAGGATTCGAGCCAAAGCCAGGACTGGTCCGCTCTCCACCGTGGCTCTCCGGCTGTTGTTTGTGCTCGTGCTCGTGGAAGGCACCGCGGGGAAAACGCTCAAATACAAAGTTTACGAGGAGCAGAAAGTGGGCACAGTCATTGCGCGGCTGAAGGAGGACGTGGCCGGAGTTCTTTCCAAGCTCCCCAGCTCCCTCACGTTTCTGTTCCGTGCAATGCAGAGGGGGGGGCCACGGTTTTTGTCTGTCCGGGAGGAGGACGGAGAGATCAGCATTGCCACCAAAATCGACCGCGAGAAGCTTTGTGAAAAAAACTTAAACTGCTCCATCGAGTTCGACGTGGTCACGCTCCCCACGGAGTACCTGCAGCTGTTCCACGTTGAGGTGGAGGTCCTGGACATCAACGACAACTCCCCGCACTTCTCACGCGGGATAGTGCCCATCGAGATTTCCGAGAGCGCGTCCGTGGGGACGCGCGTCCCGCTGGACGGAGCGGTGGACGCAGACGTCGGGGAGAATGCTCTGCACACCTACTCACTGACGCCCAACAACTTCTTTAAGATTGACGTGAGGACGAGGACGGACGGGGCCAAGTACGCAGAGCTGGTGGTGATGAGGGAGCTGGACCGGGAGGTGCAGTCCAGCTACCAGCTGCAGCTCACTGCCTCTGATAATGGCGCACCCCCCAAGTCAGGGTCAACTCTGCTCAAAATAAGTATCTCAGATTCCAATGACAACAGTCCAGCATTTGATGAGCAGGTATATATCATCGACCTGCTGGAAAATTCACCCCTTGGGACTCTCATCATTGACTTAAACGCCACAGACCCAGATGAGGGCACCAATGGGAAAATAGTCTACTCTTTCAGCAGCCATGTCTCGCCAAAGATCCTGGAGACATTTAAAATCAATCCAGAAAATGGCCACATCACTCTAATTCAGAAAGTGGACTATGAAAGCACCATATCATATGAACTGGACGTTCAGGCTCAAGATTTGGGCCCCAATTCAATTCCTGGACTTTGCAAAATTGTGGTGAAAGTGGTGGATGTGAATGACAACAAGCCTGAGATAAACATCAACCTGATGACAACGGGGAAGGAGGAGGTGGCCTATATTTCAGAGGGAGCCCCAGTGGATACATTCATCGCTCTGGTTCGGGTTGATGACAGTGATTCAGGACTGAATGGTGAAGTGGTGTGCAGGCTGCATAGTCAAGGCCACTTCAGGCTTCAGAAGACTCATGAGAAGAACTACATGATCTTGACCAATGTGTCGCTGGACAGGGAGAAGAGGTCAGAATATAGTTTGACGGTGATAGCTGAGGACAAGGGCCTTCCCAGTCTTTCCACAATCAAACATTTCACAGTCCAGGTTCTGGATGAAAACGATAACCCTCCTCGTTTTGAAAAGAGCCGTTATGAGGTCTTTAAATCAGAAAATAACTCTCCAGGAGCCTACTTGATGACTGTGGTGGCCTCAGATCCAGATCTGGGTACCAATGGCCAAGTCACCTACTCCATTATAGATGCTCTGGTCCAAAACATCCCAATTTCCACCTGCGTCACCATTGACCCCTCCAATGGTGCCATCTATGCCCTGCGTAGCTTTGACCATGAAGACGTCAGCAGGATTGCCTTCACGGTTCGGGCTCGTGATGGGGGGAACCCCGAGCTGTCGGCCAACACCAGCGTCCTTCTCACTATTCTGGATGAAAATGACAACCCGCCGGTCATCCATTCCCCTTCACTGCGGAACCACACAGCCGAGCTTCCTGTGTGGAAGTATGCTTCTCCAGGTCAGTTAATCACAGCGCTCAAAATCATTGACCATGACTCTGGTACCAACGGAGAATTCAGCTGCGCCATTGTTGGTGGAAATGAGGATGGGCTCTTTGTGATGGACGCGAGGAGGTGCGAACTCAGAACTAACACCAGCCTACAACAGGCTCCACGGGATGTGATGGAGGTCCGAGTGGAGGTGCAAGATCGGGGAGCAAGTCGCCTAACCACAGGAGCCTTGCTCAGGCTGACCATACAGGAGAACATTGACCCCCTCCCCTCCCTTTATCCCACCGGCTCCAGTCAGGCCCCTCTAGATCCCTCCCTCATTGTCATCATTTCTCTGGTTGCTGTCTGTACTCTGCTGCTCATCGTCATGGTGATGTTTGCAACTGCCCGCTGCAACCGTGAGAAGAAAAACCCCAGACACAAATACAACTGCCGAGTGGCAGAGAGTAGTTACCAGAACCATCCCAAGAAGCCTTCCAGGCAGATCCACAAGGCCGACATCACACTGGTACCCACCATCAATGGAACCTTACCGGTCCGAGCGCACTCTCGCTCTCCTCTGCCCTCACCTACAACTGAGAGAGGCACTCTGGGGAGCAGACAGAGCCATCACAGCCGCCAGTCTCTCAACAGCCTGGTCACCATTTCCTCCAATCACGTGCCGGAGAACTTTGCTCTAGAGTTGGCTCACGCTACACCTCCTGTTGAGGTAAGACATTAATGTGTGATTGAACACACGACTTCCTTGGTTTTTAGTATTTGGCAAATGTCACCTTACACTGGACAAGGAGACATTTGGTCCTAATGTTTTTATCCAGTATTTGTTGTGAATGTGCCCCCCCCCCCCACACACATTCTGTTCCCCAGCCCTTTGTGCCATTTATTTGTTGACCATCACATTCAGGATTAAATCCCAATATCATGCCACCCGCAACCCTTCCCTTTCCCAGAATGCACCGCTCCCTACATTGTCTTGTGGCCTTGCTTGTTTGACTCCATTCATTTTTCCCTCTTCATTTTTCCTTTTATTTCTTTTTTGTCCTGTTTGTTTCTCTTGGGACGGTAGCAAGTCTCACAGCTTCTGTCCATGCTCCATCAGGGCCAGTACCAGCCCCGGCCAAGCTTCAGAGGCAACAAATATACCAGGAGCTACAGGTAAGCTACTGCTGTGCTCTGTTGTCAGGGCTCAGCAGAACCACATGATAAACACTCTCAACTACCCATGATTCTGCAGCTCCTCGATGGCTACTGCCATTAGATAACAGGTTAGTTCTCTATGCAGATATGCCCTCAACGAGATGGACAAGTTTAGCCTGAAGGACAGCGGGCGCGGGGACAGCGAAGCGGGGGACAGCGACTATGATCCTGGGAGGGAGTCCCCCATGGACCGGCTCATCTGTGATGGCTTTACTGAGATATATACCCCTGATGGCCGGCACAGACCACATGCAGGTACAACCCACCCCACCACCCTTCCCTCCTTTCCTTCCACCCATCCTTTCCAGGGACACTCTCATCCAGTCCTTAATGTAAAAAATGTTAATCTTTATGTGAAACTTTAACAATGTTTTAAAATTTGAAATGGTTTATTTCAAGCAATCAAATAAGAATAATACACAAACAATCATCAGTTATACATTCATACAGTAACTTTTCAAACTTAGGATAATTAGGCATATTAATAAATATTGCTTGAAATGGAGTGGAAGGAAGCAAACTTATATAATCCCACACCGTTATACCATTTTATCCGGTTCCTAGCTTTTATCAGACAGAATTAAGAATCCTGAAATATCAATGAAGCACATTACAAAGATGAATTACTTAATTATTATTTTTACTTACAACTGAAATGTTGCTCATTTCTCAAGTTTGGCTTCAGTCTGTTGAAGTGGTTTTAAAAAACCCTTTTGGTCTATTCTAAAATCATTCCCAGTGGTCTTTTACATATGATTATATCATTTTTAGTCAAAATAAAACAAAAAACGCTTTCATTTCCTAGGATCTAGTTTCTGCAGAGCAGCAGGAGTTAATGAGAAATTCACCTGTTAGCTGTGAGGGGACGGTTTGCGCAGAGCAATCCCACCTCCTTCCCTCTATGGTGCTGAGAGCTCAGAACAGGGAGCTTGTGGCCCACCCATATTTTCTACACCACAAATAAACTTTCTTCAAACTGAGATTTTTCGTCTGCGCCTGATTCACAATGATTTGAAGAAGAAATACTCAGAAATGCTATTTTGAGATTAATTTTCTTACTTTAGCTGCTCCATCATAAAAAAATGCCCACAAGAGCATTTTGAAACACCAACAACACAATTTTTATATCGGAGTGGATTTTTAAATCATATTTCCCCAAGACCCCTTCAAAAAAGGTTTATTTTGTCTGCTGCGTGCTTGGTGTTTTACCATCACCTTACCAACGATTTAGGGCAAATAAGGGCCCGTACACACCGGGACGAATATTCGCCAGGCGTTATTCGCCAGCGTTTTTCGCCACGTTTTTTGTGTTCACACCCAGGGGATTTTCGCTGACGATGAGTCGAGCGAACATGCAATTTCATTCCCTGACGTTAGATGGCGCTTAATGTAAACAGAAATACTCCTGTACACAAGGTGGCGCTGCGCAACTTTACGCTTCTCAAAGTCGCTTTTCACTCAGAAGAAGAGAGCAAGTATTTACGCGATTGTCAGAATCAAACAAAGAAAACATGAATATTTCAAGCACCAGTAGCTCCAACTGGTGCTTGGTTCGGGGATATTTTAGAATGTCCATCATTATTTCTTCGCGGCAGTGTAGACGCTACTTGACGTCTATCTTCTTTGCTGGTATGTGTGCTCAGAAAGGCAGTTTTGTGTTTGAGCGCCCCCAAGTTGTGTTTTACTGTAACTTCAGAAGCTCCAGACACGTGTGCAAAAGCGCCATTCTCATTGGTTGAGTAGATTTCGACGCGACGCGTCGAAAAAAAAAAACGAACCCGAGGCGTTTTTTTTTTGACGCTTTAACGCGTCGCGTTTTTTCGCGTCGGTGTGCACACTCTCATTGGTGTCGTTTGTTTAGTCACGAGGCGTTAAACGTCGGCGAAAATCGCCGGCGAAATTCGTCCCGGTGTGTACGGGCCTTAAGTCATTTATCTAAAGAGCTGAGTGGAAAACTGTTGTTTGAACTTCAGTCTGGATTCTCTGAGGTTAAAAGCAAAAATAAGGGTGACAATTTGATGAAGCATTTTTGATGTCGTCTGACAAACCCCATCAGTAAAAACTCCTAATTAAGGTCAAGTAAAACAAACATTTAGACTGAGTGAAGTTTGTCTCCAGATAGAAAATAAGAAAAAAATGATATCTTGTTATACTTTTAATGCAAAAACCTGTCATCCACAGAGCCTTTGTTTATGTTTGAGCACTCCACAGCATGAGGAGGGCCTCTCAGTCTTGGGGTTGCAACCCCCTCTAGAGGTCATGTACTGAAGCTCAGTAATGCACACGAGTCAGTGGGTGGAGGGGAAGTTATTCACTCATCGAGCAAAGAAAGATCATGAGCACTGCAACCAAAAGACCAGTTCCTGCTGGTTTCACATGCAACGGCTGAACTACAGATTCTCTCAGTTCTTCCTCAGTATTTTTCTAAATTGTCCAGCTTCACAATTCATCTCAACTGGAGAAAAGCTCAGATCTTTCAGAGCCATCAAATCATCTCAATATGGTTGATTTATCATAAAATCAGGCAAATAGTCCCTGAATTCAGTTTTCTATCCTCACTCTTCATATTTCCTTTATCGATTATACTTTAATGTAATCATTAATAGGAATTTTTATCAGAAGATCTGTAAGTATCAAAAGATTTCCAGTGTATTTTACCTATCTTTTCATTTTTTTCTCACTATTTTTGGAGAAATGTAAACAAGGACAGAGCAGTCAGTGTTTCATTTGCTGAAGTCCACCTATAGATCAGGAGAAAGTGACCTCTGCACGATCGTTTGCTTCTCTGTAGTTTGATAAAAGCCAACACGCAGCTGTTGCAGAAATGCTGTGTCACAAAGGTACATGTGGGTGGTTGTTAATGATCATGGACCATGTTTTGTTTGACACCCGCCTCCCATTGGCTGTGGTGCCCCCCTGCCTGGACGCTCCCGCTCCTCCACCACTAAGGTTAAGCAGCAGGAGCTGAACACTTGTAATATGACCCAGCTGACTTTAAAGCTTCTTGCCTCAGAACAGCAAAGGTCTGCCACACATTTGCACGGGGTTATAAACACTCGATGGTTTCCTCCAACCCCCCCCCCATCCATCTAAACAAATGTCAGTCAGGGTGAAGCCCCCACAACTTCTTTAATAAGGCCATCCCTCTGCTCTCAGGGCTGCAACTTCCCACACAACCATCACTCTAGGCTGCATCCAAGCAACATCCCAATTAGAGTCTACCAGAAGACCAACAGCCCCCCCACCCCATCTTTTACAGCTGTGTGGAGGAGCTCCACTCGTTAGACTCTCTCCTCTTTTCAGCCCTGGTTTTCAGCCGTCAGAACCGGGGCTCTGATGAAAAAGAGCCATTTAATTACTGCGTGGAGAACTGTTGCCATGGAGTCAGTGCTGAGCTGCCGCATGATTGAGCCCAGAAGAGCATAATTACACCTCAGAGCTCACCTTGCACCCCCGGTATGTTCAGCCCCCGTGTCCATGGCAGCGTCCATGATTCGGAGCCGCCCCCTCTTTATCATCAGTCGCTGCTCAGCGTGGTAGAAAGTGGCGTCTGTCAGGATGCAGAGGCTGGATGGAGGGTATCAGAGAGAGGACCATAACAACCTGATCACAACCGCGGCCTCCTTTGTTTTCCTCTCTCTGCAGTCACCGTGTGCTCAGCCCCTGCTGGCTTTAGAGAGCTGGTACCACACAATAATCCAAACCGTCAGAACCAATGAGATTCAAATTCAAGAGCCCTGAGTGTCTGCAGATCATTGGACGTGGTGGTCAAACAGACCCACACAATGACAAACAGGCTTTCCAATATCTCTCTGTACAGTCTCTTATTTTGAAACGCAGTGTAAAGCCAGCAAAAATTGCATTTCTAAGTATTTATTTAGTTAAATCAATTTATTCAAAGCAGAAGATGTGAAGCCTGAAAAAGACTATAACTATGTCAAAACACTTTTACTCTCTCTACCTTTGGCCAATTGAAGCAATCAGTCAAATCCAAAAAGTATTGTTGAAGGAATTAAACTAAACCTGTCAGACGTGAATAAAACTGTTGCATTCTGTTTTTTTAAACAAAGCAGAAAATTCCCTTTTGTTTGCTTAAAGCATGGAGCAAAAACGAACAGATGAGCTCTCAGCATTTCAATAGACTCACAAACTGTTTCTCCAGTAAAGACGAGAATATTTCCTAAATAAAAGTGTTTCAAAGATGGACTTTCCACAAACCAAAAGGAGGAAATCTATGTGTTTTAGGAGGGGAATACGCAGCATAAATCTGAAAAAGCAGGAATCATGAAAACATTCAAAATTGTCTGCTGGGTAGACATAGTGAATGGAAGAGCTGCTCATTCCTATGACAGTCAGAGGACTAGAAGGACGAGCTGTTGTTCTTCTTTCTGATTTCTCTGTCCTGGTCAGAGCTCATGTTGTGACCTGTAAGCACAGTTTAAAAAGTCTCTTAAAATTTCCCGTTATATAAAAAATATTCTTCAGTTTTTTAATTTCTTTTCCGTTCTAGGTGATGATAAACTTTTTGGATTTATTGGTACGTTGCAAATTAGCGACATATGACATGAAGAGGTTAATGCAGTTGTATTTAAGTATTTCAAAATAAAACAGAAAATTAGTTTTGACCCAGTTTCTAATTCTTTTTCAGTTATTTCAGTTATAAAAATGTTCGGACACAGATGGGGCATCTACATCGGTGCAGCTGCTCCATCTCCATCACCTCATATCTCACTGAACTGCTGACTGTCCCAGCTCTTTCAGAATAATAATAATTAATATTATTAATCATTATTTAAAGGCTCCTGTTTGAGTTCTCAGAGTGATGGAGATATTATTTCAGTTTCCTTTGTGCACCACAGTGGATCCTTGCCCCCCTCTGAGTGGAGACAAAGCCAACATTTAGTTGTGCGATAAAAACAAAAAAGATAATGAAAGAGTGTGTGAAGTAAACAAACGCAGTATTGGCACAGAGCTGAATGAATGAGTTCCTGGCAGTGAATCAGTCGGTTAAGCTGTCACACAGCCGGCTTTCCGTTTGCCGAGTGCATTCTTTTTAACGCATCGACTGGGTTAAATCTTCCCTTTTTATCCATTCATCAGCCTCTGCCTCCACATGATTTTCCTTCCACAGCACTCAAATGCACTTTTCATCTGCTCTAAGATGTATTATAAATGTTCCTTTCATGTTAATGAGGGGATAATGAAGTCCCTCAAAAGCGCAGCGTTGTTTTAATGAAGGCTTTAAGTTGGCATATTTCATTTGTCTAATTTATTCTTCAGAGATTTTCTATTTGAAGATTTAATATTGAAAAGAGTGGCTTGAAAGAGAAAAATGCAGGGCTTTTAGAGGAGAAGTTAGTCTGAATGTGTAACAGGCATTGATCAGCTCGGCTGAAGTGTCTCTGTGGTAAATGCGCTGGAGCTCCTGCAGAGAGCCTTTCAGACTAATTAGGGCAGATTTCCCCCACGCTCACAGACGCTGCAGAAAACACCTTTGAACAAACATTAGCTGGGTGCAGAAGACAAGCAGCATCTCCAAGTCTGTTTAACTTTGGGACTGCATTGATGATTTTCAAGAACACAAGTGTTCATTACAACAAAGCCTGTTCTTTTTGGGCTGACCTCCTGGGAGGGAAATGTCTCCTTTGGTCGGAAATGTTAACATTTGTCACGGGATTCCTGCCATGCTTTGGACATTGGCTTGAAATGGACGACACTTTATCAGGCGGTTAAGATCCAGAAAACATATGACCCCATTTACCAAAGTGATGCTGTTGTACTAAACTCTGCACATTTCTGAAACACAAAGCTGATGAACTGGAAAAGAGAGCACATGACTAGAAAACCAGACAAAACTTTAGCTGTTTCACTTTCTAAGAACAATACAATTCTTGAGAAAACACTTTAGTTTCCTGTAAGTTAGAGGTCATAACAAATTTAATCAACATTTTGGATTTTAAACCCCAAGAAAAGAAGAATAGAATAAAGTTTTCCCCCAATTTTTAAATGAGGAAACTTTAGCAAGGTCTCATCAAAAGCCTAAAATGTTTCTGCAAAGACAAAAAATCCTCCCAAATATCAGATAAATTAAATAGTTTCACTGTATTTACAGACCTACTTTCACAGAAAACTCTGTTTGAAGGGCATCTGCAAAAATGTCTGCAGATTTCTAATCTTCCCTGAAATCTTTTGGACTAAGGAACATTTGTTTGAGCAGGTAAAAGAAAATCGACAACTAACAGTACACGTCCATGTTTGGTGTTACAAAGTGAAGGAGAACAGTAATAAACCCCCTCCCCCAACACAAAATCCTCCGGCGGGCGGCCGTGTCGCGCATTCAAGAACGCACGCAGCTTGTAATGGAAATGAATACAATGGAATTAATAATTTGAACGCAGTAAATTTGTGGTATTTCCACGTGAGACAGAAACTTCTGTTGGAGAATGAGGATGTGTTTCTGAAACCACGCTCGTGTGTGTGTGAGTAGAGGGAGCGCACCGTGTGCAGCGTAGAGGCAGTGACAGCCGCGCGCCGGCAAGTGGGAGTGAGAGGCGCAGGGAGTGAAGGAGAACAGTAATAAAAGGTTTCCCCCAGGAACCCTTAAAATGTGAACACAGGACTAGCAGAAAAAGTAAATTATCAGCAAAGATGAATGTGTTTAATGTTTATTATAGTATTATAATAAACGGCGGTGATGCGGTGCTGACCTCATCACCGTGGTGATGCGGTTATCGTCACACCCCTAACCTGTAATCACGTTTTCATGTATGGGTTCATTCACATCCTGGTATGCTCTCCGTCCATCCTGCTGCAAAAGTCACTTTCCGCTACTTCCGTGTCTCTTCGTTCAAGAGGGGAAAAATAAAAACAAGAATGTTCAATTTATTATTGTATGGATGAAGATCAGAAAATATAATGATATTTAGGATGCCCAAGCTTCCTGCTTCCCCATACCGCAGCCATTCTCCGGATATTGCTTGCTTGAGCCATGTGCTACGAGCTCCGGCCGGCCGCGGAGCTCTTCTGCTTGTCATGCTGGCATTCGGGCAGCTGGTTGGCCGGTAGATGGACACATCTGAAGGCTACATGCTACGTATCCCATAATGCATCTTGACCAATCGCAGTAGCCCTGTAACGATGATGCATTTAAATACAACAGGTCAAATGAAATGCTACGTAGCATGTAGCCTACTAGCCTTGGAATGTAAAGCGACTGCTAAAGAGCATGTTATTAAAAGACTAGTCCTGGATATTATTATTCCTATTTGACCCTAAACTACAATATCAGCTGGATGTCCGTCTACCTGCCAGCCAGCATGAATGCCGACATGACAAGCAAAAGAGCTTTTCCGGACTATAAGTCGCCCTTTTTTTCATAGTTTGGCAAGGGGTGCGACTTATACTCTGCAGCGACTTATATTAGATCTAAATTGAAACAAATACATTGTTAACCCTCCTGTTATGTTCATATGTGAGGAACAGAGATGATGTTCCTGGGTCAATTTGATGGATGAGAAATGTTAAGTGTTAAGAGTATGTTAAGTGACTCAGGGAATCAGCAACATTTTTTTACAGTAAGATCTTGAAGGCTAACAATATAATATTCTATTTTCCAATGATTTCATAGATTCAGAAATGCAATAAAAATGACAACTTGCTACAAATACAGGGTGAAAACAGAGTATTAGTTGGCCAATGATGCTTCATGAAAGGAATAAATAAATAAGTATGAGAAAGAATTACTGTGCAATTATGAGATAAACAGTCTGCTATGTTTGTGTCATATGAGGTTGTGCAAGTTATTATATCTTGGTCTCAGATTTTGTCAAATAAATTTCCTGTCAAAATGCGACTTATAGTCCAGTGCGGCTTATCTGTGTTTTTTTCTACTTTATAATGCATTTTTGGGCTGGTGCGACTTATACTCCGGAGCGTCGTTCGCACAAATGATATATTATATATTAATTTGTGGGAACGAGATATCTATTATTTTATCCATGTCGGGTCACGGGCTCTGTAAATATCAGACCACATACATGGATCTAATTTCAAATAAACGTTTTACATGAATAAAATAGAGAGTGAATTTTTGCGGGTATAGTAATTTACATAAATATAATGACATTAATAACAAAGAAATTAACCTTTTTTCTCAACACCTGACACGTTTCTTTGTGTCTGAATGTTGCTTCTGTGCTCATTTTGGTTTGACGTGTAGAATGTTCATCAGACGTATTCACATCGTATTCACATTGACGTTTTTGCAGCATCAGATCAGTGAAAACGTGTGGTTGACAGGATCACTCATGAGTCTCTCCTCCTTCCTCTGCAGCCATGCGTCTCTGCACAGAGGAGTGTCGGGTTCTGGGGCACTCGGATCAGTGCTGGATGCCCCCCCTCGCCTCGCCAGCCTCATCCTCCTCTGACTATCGAAGCAACCTCTACATTCCTGGGGAAGAAGGCCGCCAAGCCGCCGACATCACCCAGGAGAAGGTACCTCAGCCATGCACTGACACCGGACCGGCTCGGAACCAGAGCTTCTCCACCTTCGGCAAGGACCTGGGTGAGGAGGGTGGGGGAGAAGATGAAAGGGGGGAGGGGAACTCCACTGAAACCAAAGATGAAGATCTGTGTGGAACCTCATCATTGCTGTCAGAGATGAGCAGCGTGTTCCAGAGGTTACTCCCCCAGGGTTTGGACTCATACATGCAGGTCAACGAGAACCAGAAGGGAACTAGTTTAAGTGGGGTGGGGGTCCCCATGACAGGATCTTTAGATCGTAGGAGGGGTCACCTTCCTGGAAAGCCCAGCCCCTCCGTTCATCAGCAGGGCGTGGCGGCCTGGGCTGCCAACACCCACTTCCAGAACCCCGGAAGCAGCATCGGCCCGTCCGGTCAGCATCAGGGGGGCAGCTACCACACCCTGAAGCCCAGCACCAAACTCAGCTCCCAGAGCGGTAGCCACAAGGGCTCACAGGCCCCCAAAAACAGCCCCCAGAGCAACGGGCACCACTCCAAACCCCACAGCACCCCCCTGCTCACAGCGCTTGTCAGCCCAACACTGGCGCAGCCTTCCCCGGCCCCCCTCCCAGCCCAGCTTCCTGGGCCCTCTTCAAAGTGGTTGCCGGCCATGGAGGAGATCCCGGAGAACTACGAGGAAGACGACTTTGACTCTGTGCTCTGCCACCTTCAGGGCAAGCGTAGCGACAGCCGGCACGAGCTGGTGGATGCCAGCGAGCTGGTGGCTGAGATCAACAAGCTCCTGCAGGATGTGCGGCAGAGTTAAGCAACTTCTCTGCAGTCGCTCCTGCAGAGCAGCCGTGGCTCCAGCGGACGCAGAGCAGCAACCTCTGTGTTCCTGCAGAAATAAACTCTGAGCATCAAGAACAAAAACATGAAAAGCAAAGACAAAAAACAGGACACACTGATGTCGTTAAAGTTGCATTTCTTATAAAACTGTTGTGTTTTGTGAATGCTACATATCCCAAAAAAAGTTAAAATGTTTGTTATTGCTGGTATCGTACACAATGTACACCATGTGACTGTATTTATCTTTGTATTTCAAAAATACATTTGTATACTTATATTTATAAAATTGTAAATACATCTAATCAAAAGTCTATTTTTATATTTTGGTGCATGTAGAGTACAAAAACTGTATCAAGACTGACATGCGATCGACATTCTGCATATTTAAATTGTCTTTTGTATCGTGATTCTTTTTTATTTGCCTCTATTGTATGTTTAAATGAGTATATTAATGAAATATTGAATGCTTGTTCTGGTGATAAAATGCTGGAGGGAAAGAAAGGAGGATAAATTAAAGTAATATACAAACATTTGGGTGTTTTTGATCTCTTCATGAGGATGAATGCAGGGATGCAACTTTCAATTTTGGTGGTCTCCTTATGCTCTTCTCAAAGTTTCTGTTATTCATCTGTTAAAGCTTGTCTGTAACAAGGAAGAAACACAAAAATGTTATTATTATCGCTTCAGCACAAACCTTCAAGTGAAAAAAAATCACGTCTTAGGGTCTGATTTAACAAGTTTTTAATTTTCTAATAGAGATTTACTTGAAAAAAGTATAACTCAAAAATTCAAAGCAAGGTTGAAGCAGCGGTCCAGATTCCAGGATGAGAAATATAAAACATCCCACAGGAAAGCCAACTGTTACCCTTTTAAATACTCTTAAGTTACTTTTTTTTTTAATGCTTCGAATCCTGGCTGGGTCCTCTCTGTGGGGAGTTTGCATGTTCTCTCAGTGCATGTGGGGGTTTTCCCCGGGCACTCCAGCTTCGTCCACCGTACAAAGACATGCTTCATCCGTTTGTTGGTTACTCTAAGAAGTGTCCCTAGGTGTGCATGTGTGAGTGTGGGAGTAATTTGTAGACTGATAGTCTGGTGACTTGTCCCGGGTGTACCTCACCTTTGCACAACAGCCGGGACAGGCAACCATGTGACCCTGAAAAGGATAAAGCAGGTGAAGAAAATAGATGGATGGCTGGATGGATGAATACAATTCTTCCTTTGCTGCAGAGCTGAAGCTACGATGGAACAGTGAACCAACAGGTTCAGTTTTGATCAAACCTATTAGTCCTTAAAAGCAAACAATTGCTTTGGCCTCTTTGGAGCCCCTCCTGCTCAGATCAGGAGCTTTTTCTCCTCACCGCAGTGGGTTGTCATGTCTAGCACGTCAATCTTTTTTGAGATCCTCCTCAAAACACACAATTACCCAGAAACACACGAAAATAGGGGGTGTTTGCTGCTGGGAGACAGTGCTGCAGAGCTGAGGAGGAAAAAAAAAACAGGGGGGGGGGGGTCATATATCCCCCCCAACCCCCCTGCTGTTCTACAGCTGGATAATGAGTGACACCTACAGGTCAGCCGGTGAAATGGAAAGTCACGACTTCAACACCCAGCTCTAAGCCCGCTGTGACATCAGATGCAGCAGCAGCAGCTCTGCAGACACTCAGAAGCAGCTCATGACCAGACAGAGCCCCCTGCAGGAGTCACCGCTGTACTGCAGCTTCTCCAGGGAAGAGACGCAGGAACCAGACTGGGAGATTTTGTTAAATGAGCAAATACGAACTGTGAGCAGGACCGCACAACAATTTTGAATGAGCCAGTTCAGCTCTCAGTGGGAGAGGCTGAATCACTGCTGCTGTAACTCTATGAACTGTTCAAGAAGCTGCTTCTGTATCGCTGTAAAACGATTTAGCAGGTATGCATAGAAAGACCATGAAACAGATCAACAAAGTTTCCTAGTTTCCTCTGACACAAAAAGGAAGGAAGACTGTGACAAAATGCATAAAATAAAAGGCAATTGTTGGTGGATGTGTGTCAAGAATAAGACAGCAGTACAGGTTTAATATATAAAGTTGGTTTGCAGCAACTCAGGGTGTGTGTGTGTGTTTGTTCTTCCAAACAAATGGTTGTGCATCAAGTTGTGAACAAAGCCCAATCTGGAAGTAGCAATTGCTGCAACTTCATTTTGAGACTTTTTTCTCGAAAAGGACATAAAAATCCTATAAAAAATACCCAAAACAAAAGTCAGATTTTACAACAACACGTTGGTTTCAAAAATCTGGTTGATGTTTGGTGCTTTGTAGGGGTGGGGGTCAGTAGATAGGGGGTAATTAAAGTCAGCTGTTTTTTATTTTACCGTCCGTGAAACCAGGATTCGAATCCAGGCTGCTACCTATTCCCTGCTCTGCTTCTGTGCCGGTCCCAAGCCCGGATAAATTGAGAGGGTTGTGTTAGGAAGGGCATCCGGCGTGAAACATTGCTAAGTTAACCATCCGACTCATCCTCAAAAGAGAGGTTGTTTCGCTGTGGCGACCCCTGATGGGTAAAGCCGAAAGAGGAAGAAGTTGAGGTGGGCAGAACAATCTCTGTCCCACTTCAGGCTCCATTTTCAGCATTCTGATTCCTCAGTTCAGATTCCAAGTGTGACCTATAGATGAACATCCCCTACCGGTGTGGGGGCCTTCAGTCTCCCATATTCTTCAAATACCAGTAAATGTAAAGTGTTAAATAGTTCATCTCTGCTGCATTACAAACATGATTTGTTCGTGATCATTCACAGCTGAACCATATAAGCTTGACACATGATCATACCAGCCAATTCTTACTTTTATTTAGTTATTAAGTTAAAAAATATTAGTTTGTTATCGATTGTATTGTATAAAATGTGTTAACATAGTGCTGAAACCTTGTTACTGTTGTGAGAGCTTCTTGTCTTACTTCACATCCTGCACAGAGTTATTCTAAGATCCCAAATGATGAGCGGAAGGGAGACTTCTGAAAGGAGCTTCAAAACTGTTATAAACAAACCAAAAAAAAGTGATGTTACAGAACTGAAGTAAAATATGACACACGAAAACGGAATAAAAAAGCTATAGAGTAAAGAAACATAAAGTCACAAACAGAGCATTAGACGGTTGGCAGCTACAAGTATGGTTTGAGGGTGACGTCACCACAGATAATGTGTTAGTCAGAGTCTAATCAAATGAAGTCACCAGTTTTTCATGATATGGACGGCGCCCATGTTGGAACAGGCCAACCTTAGTAAGCACTGATTGGTCAGAGTTGGGTTGATCAATATATATATATATATTTTTCTTTTTTTTTACTTGTTCTGTCCAACAGCTGAGCAAGCAGATGAGAGCTGAGGCCTTAAATGTTGGATAGAGCAGATTATTATCACAAAAAGAGGTTATAGAACTTCCAAAACTAGAGTGTGTAGATTTGCATAAACCCTTTTTGTTGTATTATTTTTTATATATTGGCATTTAGTGTGTGTGGGGAGGAGAGGGGCAGACTGAGAGGGGAAGAGAGTAAAAGGGAAAGAAAGGTGAAAAGGTGGGGGATATACACTGATTTGAATAAGTGATTTTAAGCTGTAACAATTATACCAGATCTGCTGGAAAGACAAATATTACATCAAAGATGAAAATCTGACACTAAGATGAGTGGAAGATATCTGTCCATCAATACATTGTGGTAAGGAGGAGTGGATGAAGCAGACAGGGAGCAGTGGTGGCAGTGTGCATGCACGTGGGGTGGAGGATACATGGCTGTTGCCGACGTGAAACTGTGTGTTGTAAGGGGAACCAGATCCTACCTAGCCAGACCAGGAGAGGGGCCAGGAGGACTATGGCCCGGCATCGGGACCCAAGGTGAAAGAGATTCTATGCAATCCATGGACACCATTAAAGATCACAAATCAAAAATGTCTGGTTCACGCCTAGTGGGTCCAGATGACTCCAACTCCAACGCAAAGTGCCTAGTAGGATACCACAAGGGTTAAAAAACAATTTTTCTTTGTGGTTTTGTGACCATACATTTCTAAAATGTAGCTTTTTTAATATTTACAAAATTGCCCGTATTTTTCTAATTATTACAAATCTAACTTATTTCCTTTCGACAACAGCAAATATCAAGTTCCTTTCAAAATAAAATACACCCTGTGTCAAATAAGATCCTCCTGCTGCAGCATATTTGAAAAAATAAAAAGCAAAAAATTCAAACCAGTCAAACAACACTTACGAATAAACTATTCTGACAGTACACTAAACATTTACCATAACTCTACTAAGGTATTTGGCATTTTAAAATCTAAACAAAAATACGACTACCGTTGTCCGGTTTCTCTTGAAAACCAGAGCCAAAGATGTGTTACAGAGCTCTCAGTTGCAGACCCTGTACAAAATAACAAGGAGCTGAGAACAGAAATAACAGAAACCACTGAGTCATTTGGAAGACACAAAGGTGCCCTGCTGCAGCGGTAGGGTGGTCGACCCACGATCGTAACATTGCAGGTTCAATTCCCACCTCGCACACCCATGTGTCAAAGTGTCTCAAAAGACACGGAACCCACCTTGCCTCTGGTGGTAGGCTGGCACCAGTGTTCAGCAGTCAGATCAGTGGAATGTGGACTGTAAAGCACTTTGGGCCTTGGTTGCTGCAGAAAAGTGCTAAATAAGGTGGCATAATTGTTTACCATTTACAAAGGTGATTTAAACACGAGGGGCACAAATCTAACAAACACCCCATAAGTTCTTCACTGTTGAACCAGATCTGAAGTGTTTATGTTTCTCTTCATGATGTGAAATAATCACCTTCACAGTAAACATTTTAATTATCACTGTTATTACAATAACATAAAGATAATCATATGTTTTAAATGTTCACACTGTTTACCAAAAAATGACAAAACACCAAAGTTCAAAAGAATAACAGTTTATCCAGCATGACACAGATTCCATAACAGAGTGGAGTTATTTTTCTAGATTAACTCTAGAAAGTTTCAGCTCAGGACAAAAGGAAAAGTGATTGGTCAGAACGTTTTCTAGTACCCATCAGCCCGCAGGCCAAGGATGTCAAAAAAGCTTCAAATTAACATTTACATTTTTACTTTACATTATTAATATAGATCAAAAACAAAATTCAATGTTTTCTATCCTTTTCCACCCAAAACAAAAATCATTGTTTTACTGCATCACATTGACTCAGTTTCGTTTCTGCGTGGATTTGATGAACTTTGAACAATATTTAAGCTGAGTCCAAATGAAAATCCAACTGTCCTATTATGAATAAACCCCTTATTCAGAATAAAACAAATTTTGTGTCTGATTAGAAAAATGATCAGTAGTTTGAGTAAACAGAGGATTTAAACACAGAGGGGTGGGTTTAATCTGTGGTTCAGTTCAGTCAAGGTCTTCGGTGTACAGCAGGTGGAGCCCTGTTTCCACAGGCAGGGGGCTGTATGGTCTAAAATCTCTTCCATGTAGGGGGGTCTGGAATTTGACCCTGCAGCCACGTCTGTTCTTATCATTCAGGCCCAAGGAACTTCTCTGCCCCCCATGAAGACGTAAAAGCTTCAAGTTCTTCTTTCTTACTGGGAGTTTTCATCTTACCCTGCATCCTTGACTCCTCTTTAATTCTTTCCAGTTTGGTGTCTCAAGGGTATTACTTTGGTGTTGTGAGGCCCAGTTTGCTGCCTCACATGAATGCTAAATCGTTGTCGCGGTTGGCTGATCGAACAGATTTTGAAGTGCGCCAAAATCAGCAGCAGAAATGCCCTCAACGGCACAGACCTCAAACCAGCATGCGAGTCTTCAAACACGTATCTGTGATTTGAGATAAATGATTCAAGTCAATGAAAAAAGAGGGGGCCGCTCTGATTCAACTGTCATGATGGTCCCTCAGAATCTGAATCCCAGCACCGTGTGAGTCCTGCATGTAAATGGGTGAAGTTAGCTGGTCTGTGAGAGCTGCTCTCACACTCCTCACACAGCAGTGAGGAGGATAATTATACTGTTTCCACCCCACACAAAGCAGCGCCGCTGCTCTCTTTTGTCACGACAATATGCACCTGTTTTCATTACAGTAACGCCACAAGATGTTCTTTTCCTTTGACTCAACAATGCTGGTTTTGTGTTTGTGGCTTTGTGTGTGAGTGGGTGCCTCTCTTGTTTGCTGTGGAGTGAATGTTGCAGCGACAGAGCCACAGTGGGAGCTGTGCTGCCCACAAATACCCACACAAAACACCGGCACACCCGAGCCGTGATGAGGAGGGCTGTTGGTGGCTCGATAATGGACCACTGGCTGAACAATGGTAGTGAGTGAGTGAGTGTGTCTGTGTGCAATTGTCTTCTTATCTGTCCGTGTATGTGCGTTTCTTCTTTGGGTCCATTTTGTCGGTGAGCAATTTTTTGATTTTTCAATTTTTTGTGTCCCCCATTTCTAGTAATGGCATGTTGTAGAGAGCTTAAACATAAATGCATGTATATGGATGTGTGTGGTGTGTGTGGGTGTGTGTGGGGTGTGTGTGTGTGTGGGTGTGTGTGTGTGTAAATGCATGTACTTGATTTTTGGCTAGACCAGCATTAAACCCAAAGTCATAAGACCTTTTTATAGATAGAATGTGTGAAAGTTGCACAAAACAGTCACATGATCATAACATATGTGAGGGTGTGTATGTTTCACCTTGTCAGGATCATAACAAAGGAGGAACAGCAAGACTGCAGATAAGGACCAGTGAGGAGCCTGGATTAACTGCCCAGAACATCCCCTGGACAGAAGTTCGGGAGTTTCAACCTACAAAACTCAAGCTCCTGTTCTAGTCATTGAATAATGTTCTCCCTGGTTTTTCAGATGTCCACTTCTGGGGGCCGGTAGAAACATAATGCTCACTGTTTCCAGTATGGGGAACTCTGGAACTTGTTTGAGCTGCTGCCCTAAAGCTCTGGGAGAGGAGGTACACGCGGCGCCATAACCAGGGGTTGTGGGCAGCCGAGGAGAAACCTCAAACAGGATGCAAGGCCCCAACTCGACAGCCAGGCTTGAGACTGGTGATGAGATTTTCAGAGTGCATGGCAAGGATGAAACTGAGGCCAGACTCAGTCTTAATGACTGACGGATTTAAGCATGTAGGAACCTTGGTGGTGGTGGTGGTGGGTGCTTGGACATCTGTGCCGGCAAGCAGAAGATGTCCTCTCAGTGCCCTACCCGCTTTAACTGCACCCTGCACCCCTAAGAGGCGGAAGGCTCTTGTGTTGGACATATTTTACTTTTAACAAGAGGGGTTATGTTGAATGTATATTTTGAGGGTAGAAGGGTGTGTGTACTAAGGGGGGCAGTTAAAATTGTCGGGTAGGGCACTGAGGGGACATCTCCTGATTACTCACAGTGATGTCCAAGCACCCCCCCTACCAAGGGCCCTACATGTCTAAGGTGCAAATTAAACCCAGAGAGTTTTTAACTGCACCCTTTAACCTATCGTAGGCACTTTACCATTGGGAGTTGGGTCATCTAGACCCACTAGACAGTGCTCTGAACCTTTTTTCTTCAACGATTTGTGATCTTCACTGGTGTCCATGGATTACAGGAAATCTTTCCACCTTGATCCACCTTTGTCATGGTAGGGAGAACACGTCAATGTAAGGGGGCCACCTAAGATAGGTAAGATAAGGTCTTGACATGGGTTACTAGGCACACCCTTTACCCCACAGCAATATACACTCCCATCACACACGCATACACACATACAAGGAAAGAGGGACCTCAGACCATCTGTCTGCTACCCCCTCCCTGGCAGGGGGAACCAGGCCCTCTGCAACGGCGGCCGTGTCCCTTGGATGCTGGCTTGGGCCCGGCAGCCCTCTCTTCACGCAGGGAGACGGATCCCTGAGTTCTCTGGCAAGACATCACACATCACATTTGAGCCTGGGGGTGTCTGTGTTCCTGTGGTGTGGGTTCTGGTCCTTGCCCTTAAGCACCTGCCTTCTCCAAAATTCCAACTGTGCGTGAGGCCGGTCGGGCCACATCTACAACACTCTGTAGGGACTCCCACTTCCTGGGTGTTTTCTCCTGACCTCCAGTGGTGTGTGGGTGGCTGCCCCCCCTTGGGGAGATCCTGACTGTTTCCTGGGGTTGGGGTGGAGGGATGCTCAAAACTCCTGGGTGGTGGTGGGCTGCTCATCTGGGGCTGGGTATGCTCTCCCCCGGCCCCAGTGATAATCCAATTATCAAAAGATAATTGGATTATCACTGGCTTTTCACACAGAGGCCGTGGTAAAGTTACCAAAATGGATGTGAGGAGTTCAACAGGAGCAGCTTTGCCCAGGTGAATGAGCAGGAGGCCGATGAGATCATTAGAAAGGATTGGAACAGAGAAAGGACAAAACCAAATCATCATGAAGAAACTGCAAAACAACAACCACTGGAAATTATTGTAAAGGAAAAGAAAACCTGCCGTGTCTCGCTGCTCACTCCAGTGACAGCTGTTTCCATCAGAAATCACGTGTTTATAAAGTGCGACTGCGGCTGTGTGTGTCTTTCCGCTGTTTTCCTGTAAAAATACTCTGAATTCACCGGAGCAAGCCCATTTACAGCAGGAGGACAAACATTTGTGCGTGATAGTCTAGTCAATATTTGGCCCAGCATGTATCTGTTCTTGATGCTCCAGCAAATGCGATGTGTGTGTTTCTCAGCTGCTGTGTGTCTCTGGGCTCAAGCTGCACCCTGTAAGCAGGGCTCGCAAACACCTTTGCTTGGTTTCTGGCTGCTAATAAAGGAACATGCTGTGGCTGCCCAACAGCAGAGATTAGAAACGATAGGAATGTGGATGGTAAAAATGCACCTGTGTGTGCACGTGCATGTGTGCATGTGTGAGCTACAACTTGCCTTCAACATTGAGTTGATAAAAGCCAGTGTGTGCAGGCCTCATTTCATTTCATTTTAACACTAGATGGCAGCATGTTGTGAATGTGTGTTTGAATGTAAGTCTTCTACACACACAAGGACAACAGAATGACGGGCCGTGAGGGACTACACTCTGGGATGGGGGTACCAAAATAAGCTAAAAACGTTTTTGATGAAATTCACAGCAAAGAAAAAGAGAAGTTTGAATGTGAAACAAGATGAGTTGAAATCAATTTCATGGTCCTACAAGAATAGTTACACTGCAACCAACCACCAATCAACAGATGAATAAATCCAGCAGGAAATCAATATTCACATTTAGTAGTTTGATGCTGATAGAACTGCTTTCAAAAAATGTAAAGGATGTGAGCAAGAATGAAAATAACCCTCAAAATTACATGAATATTTCCAGATTCTTTACAGCTTTGCTTTTGTATTTGTATAAAAATGGCTCCCGTAAAAAAGCACCTTCTTGTGAAGACACCAGTTCATGTTCAGGTTGCAAACTGTGCCGGGGGAAGTTTTCTGTGTGAACACCAGAGATGCACCAGTCATACGCATACTGCAATTCATTTTTCGAAAGTTTGATCTTTTGATGCCAATTTTTCCTTCTTAGAAAATACAACCTTGTAATAATTAGTTTTATTATTGAATAAAATCAGAACAACAGTTTTGAGGTGTCATCGTATCTCCCAGTGAAATGACTAAAATGTTTAATGAAAACTGCAGGGCAGAGAAGGAACACTGCTGGAGAAATAAAAAACACTTTAGAAATGAAGTTTATTCTGTGTTTGTCTTTTTTTTTTTCCAATCAATACCAGGTCCTGCAAGGCTGATTGCTGCTGGTCGTGGGAAAACTTTCAGATTCTGATCAGCCAATTTATCAATACAAAGTCTCCTCAGGGTAGACTGTGGATTTTATCCATATTTCTTCTGGCCCAAAAAACAGTTTCTGTCCAAAAAGTGTGTGTGTGTGTGTGTGTGTGTGTTTGGAGTGTGTGTGTGTGTGTCCCTCCAGGTCAGAACGTATATTTTCTCCAACAGTAAAGAACATACTGTATAGGTTCATGTTCCTGTTCACCATGTAAACAAAAGGCAGGATGAGAAACTGAACAGTTCTTCATTTCTATCTTGCAAAATTCATTAAACCTACAAAAAATATATATTTTTAAAACCTTTTTAGCTACAAAAAGTAAAAAAAGCAAGACAAAGAATTGATTCTCTGTCAGTTTTGATTTCAGATAAAAAAGATACTAATCCCATCAGATTGAATGTGTTATGATTAGTTCATCTGCCTTTTATTGGGTTTTTGAGCTGGCTGACTGACTCCGCCCATTCACCTTTTGTTGAGCTGCCTGTCTGCTCCTTATCATCCCTGATTTCAGGACTGAGGCCTCTCCGTGTCCTCAGTTTCCATTTTTTGTTTTGTGTCTTTCAGATATTTCATCTTGACTTTGAGTTACTGTTTTTTTTACCTTGAGCTTTTTACACCAAGGCCAACAAGTTTTTGTTATTACATTTTTGAGACTCTTTCATTTCATTGCTTTGGTTCTTAACGCCTGCTTGCTAGATCGTAACAAATCATTAAATTCTGGAGCCAGAATGAAGTCAGGAATTTTCTAATAACACCCATCCCTAATGTCACGGCCCTTACTTACATCATGTCGGGCTGCTTAAAAGTAAAGGCTAATTCAAAATCAATTCATAAAAATGAATGAAGACCTGTCCTGTCCTGTGCAGTGATAGTGCAAACACAGTCTTGCTACACTGTCACAGACTTTAATAAACAGTGAAAATTATATAAAATTAAAACTATGCATTTACATGAAAAGGATACATTGCATCACAAACCCTCTATATTGCTGTATGATGGTGTAATTTATGGGCAAGAAAAGGTTAAAAAATGTATCTGTGATATGAAACATTGAAGTTGAAAAAACTAAAGACCATTTAAATGAAAACCATGCAGACGTGAATGACAGAGACCGAGGAGATTAACCAGATTAAACACAACAAAAAATTAATGAAATAACCTTTTAGATAACCTTTGACCTTTAAAGCAAACCTTATCCTCTTTAACATGCTTTGTTTTTGTAAACAGGACAAAAATATTATCGTGCTTTTTTCTGATAAGTCTTTCTGAAAGAACAACATTGTTGCTAAAAGTCTTTTTCTGCAGCCAGTGCTGGTCTCTGTCCACCTTCTAAATGTGCCCCATGAAAGCTTGAGAGTTTACCCAGAATTCCCTGTCTTCCTCACAGGAAGAGATGGCTACATCCAGCCTGGAAAGGCTGCTGACCATCTCCACTCAAACTGCTGCTACATTTCTTTCCCGAGGGGTATTTTTCAAAAAGATTGGCATTTTTAAAATAAAACGTTAAAAACAGGGACAGTGTTCTATCTTTTTCACTAACGCTTTTTTCAAAAAGTGGTTTGTGTCGGTGTCAGGTTGGAGCAGCTCATGCTTCAGCTCTTCTGCCGGGGCCAACCTCAAATTTTGTCCACCACTAGGTGGAGCTCTTCCTTTCGTATGAATCCTGGCCTGGGCTCACGTCCTTCCCTGTGGATGTGTCTGCCAGTTCTCTGACTAAAGCAGCAAATGGATCAGCAGCAGAATAACAAAAGAATGGGTATGATCCCTCGATATCCCCTCTTTCTCTACCGTGAGCCTTCTTTCCAAACGATGCCAGCAAGGCCTATATCTGCGCAAGTCTCGCTTCCATTCATCCAGATTACACAATGCACCTGCTGTTAAAATGCATCTCCAGTACACACACTTAGATTGGATTTATCTTCCCCCACCTAAGCTTCAGCAGATTGTTGCACACATCTGTTGTCATTTTCCCTTTTGACACGACTGTGCTGCGAAATAATGATTTCAAACTGTGCGCGTCGGTGTGCTGCTCCCTGCTCCAGAGCAGGTGGGTCTGTTTTAGCATCTCTGCACAACACAGGAGCGCTACCATCAGCATCAAACAGAATCACATTTTCATCGTAATTGTGAGAACTTTCACAGAAGAAAGTTTACTTCAGTATAAAAATGAAATCACAGGTAGCATTAATAACACTCAAAGGACTCTTAGGTGTGAATTTTCCATCTCACTTTCTCTATAGTGCTATGGCCGCCTCTTCAAAGTCTGTGGAAAATGTCATGTTCTGTGCAGGGTGACGAAGCGCGTGTCACTTCCTTATGATCTGTTAGTAAATAGAGTGGGATGAAATGGTGTCATGTGACCTCTGGACTTCTTTTCTCTGTGCTGAGTCTCCTTTTTTTTAAGAATTCAAACTTAGATGATAACGTCTCAGGCCTTAGAATGATGCAATTAATAAAAATTGCGTTTAATTGAAAAAATGGGTCAAGCTCTAAAATAAACGCTTCAATATAGACAGCATAGGGAGCCTAAGCATAATCTTCCTTTCACAGCAATTTTCATACTTGGAAGAAACACGCTGTTTAAGAACGATGAGTTCTCAAACAAACAAGCCTTTAAAAAAAAGGGAACCTTTTCACTTCTGTGGTTTATGTATAAAAACCAAAAACGTATATTTTTTCCATCTCATTACTGGATGTTGCCCTGCGACCTGCTGGCAGTCTGTCAAGGGCGTACAGGATAGGCTTCTAGGAACCTTGTGACCCTAAATTATGGATATAGCGGGGTAAGAAAATACATGGATGGGCAACTGAATGTGACACCGCCCACCACACACACCCTAAAAGTATTTTTTTTTAAAGCATCCTGCCAATTAGAACATTTGTAGGATTATCAGCATTTAAAGGTTTGTCTGCTGCCAACAACAGCCAGTGGCCTGGTGGAGAAGAGCGTCTGCCCTGTAACTAAACCTTATGAGTTTAAATCCATACTTTAGTCCTACAAAGACTAAAAATGGCAACCACTTCCTCTCTGATTGACGTCAACATCAGGTGTTTCATTTGAGAGTTTAAAGAGCCACTCCGATGAAAATAGTGTTTTTGGTGTCTTTAACATGTTCTTGTAGCATTTTTCTCATGATGAAGGACATTTATAAAGAAACATTTAGCTCTAAATGGGTTTCTGAGTATTTCTTTATTCAAACAGTTTGGAATCAGTGATGAAAATGCCGGTTGAAAAAGATCTTATCTGTTATGCAGAAAATATGCTGGGCTGGCCACAAGTTTCCTGCTCTGCTCCATTCTGATGCATCCACGAGACAAATAGAATCGTAGCGCTCTTTGTTTTCCTGGTCTGGCTGGAATCTGGATCAAACTGTAATAAACTGGATCAGCCCAATATTTGTCGCCATTGTTGTTGCAACAGCATGCGCTAGCATAGGTTCGCTAGCATTACTGTAAGCTAGCAGGAGAGAGTGTAAACAGATGGAGGATGGGAAGTGGGGTCGGGGTTTACTCCATCCCAACAGTCCTGTCCACAACTCAGAGGGAAATTTCTAATAAACTCCTGCTGCTCCGCAGAAACTATGTTATAGAAAACAATAGTTTTTTATATATTTGTTTTTCCTAAAAACAGCACATTTATAACTAAAAGATGACTGGGAACCCTTTACAACAGATTAAAAAAATGTAGCTGTGACTCCAGGTGACCATGTCCTTCAGGAGAGACCAAAATGAAAATCACCTTTTGTTCTACCTACTCAAGCAGTATTACCACTATTTCCATAGGAAAACTGGTCTGTTGTGAACAGCTCCTCCTGTGCATTCTGTGCATTTGAGGGACATGTGTTGTAAAAAATGTGCTATATAAATAAAGGTTGATTAACAATAAATAATAGCATCTACATTAAAAACAGACGAGAGGTAAATGAGAACAGATGAGTTGACCAAAGAATGTCCTTCAAACACATCAAACCACCTTGATGCCGCGTCTGGATCAATGTGTGGGAGGAAGCTCTCTGCTGGTTTTCAACGTAGCGCATCAGCAGCACCTGAAACCGCTGCTTCCTGAGTTTTTCCTGATTCTCGATCAGACTGCCTGGTCTGTAGGCAAACTCCCTGCATCATCAACTGTTTTCCGCCTTTAAAAGCATTTTGAAGCGGTAAATCAAAAGGAGCACACACTGATCCATTTTTCAAATGGGCACACGCTGACAGCGCTCTGCAAATGGAGTCTGGCTGCAGCCGCTGCCTCGGTGGGAGTGGGGGCTGCTTCACTCGTGTGCGTGTGTGTGTTTGTGTGTGTGGCTGCTGGAGCTCTGCCTTCATGTGTATTCATGTGGCCAGATGTGTTTCTGAGCACCTGAGGGGGCGGACTGGGTTATGATCAAATATGGATTAACATCAAGTCCAGCAGGACGGAGTCTGACCGTGGGGCCCAATGAGTTAATGTCCCTGGAGCTCTAAAAATACAGCAAGACAATGAAAGAAATGTGTGTAAGAATAAGTCTGTAACACCTTTCTTAGTTTGTTCTGGGAGCTTTCAGCTCAGACACTGAAAGCTCTGAAAACAATCAGGAGAAGTGAATTGAAGCTGTGTTAAAAGCCCCCCCCCCCCCACAGCTGCTGTCTGACACTTCTGAAGCCCACCTGAGCCTGACCTGACCTGACAAACATGAGGCTTTTACTGCAGCTGCAGGAGATGGCGGCTGCTGCATGCTGACGCTGTGGACGTCATGATCAGAAAGTTTTCATCCCGTCGAATGTGTTTCTGTGACTTTGAGTTTGAGGAAACAAACTTCAGAGCATTTTAAGAAGCCATTCAGGTTACCTTTAGGATTAAAGCTGAATTCTCCCATTCAAAGCCCAACAACAGTTAAGAAACTTCTCTGCAGCCTTTTAATAAACAATGATGTCTGCAGGAGTTTGACAGACGGTCATGATTTCCGCCTGGAAATATGAATTCATACTATGATCATTATGACTGGACCTCTGCAGCTTTCTTCATCAGGCTGATCAAGCAAACATGATTCTTGTTTGCAGTTAGCTCAGAGTGCAGGTGCTCTGAAAACAAAGCAAAAGCAATCTTTTTAAATCTGGTCTAAAAACTCATTTAATCCAGTTTGAGATGTTGACTCTTATTGCTTTTTTCTGCAGACTTAAAAGAAAATGTGGTATTTGTATTATTTATTGAATTTCTTAGTGCTTTCCGTGTTCCCTCCATCTTTTCTTTGAGTTATTTTTTTTTTTTTTTACTTTTGTTTGCAACACTAGTGCATTGTCATTTTAGGTGTTTGTAACCTCAGTGACAGACTGGATGGTTGCTCCTGATCACACAGACACTGACATTTTGTTTATGATGAGAGGTTTACAAAACCCTCTTGCCCTTCTAAACCACACATACCTCAACCTGTATCCTCTGTCTGAGAATGTGTAAATAAATGAAAGATTTAAAAAGTTTCAATTAGAGCCGGTAGAACTTTATCCTCTTTTTAATGTGTAATCTCAAATAGTCCCTTTGTTCATCATCATCGTTTATTTATTCATAAAGCACCCTCCACCACCGGCAAGGACGCCCAAAGTGCTGCACACATGGAGATTAAAACATTGTGCAATCATAAAAGAATAAAAAGCATAAAACCAAACAAAACATTGTAAATGGAAAGAATAAAAACTATAAAACCAATTCTAAAAGAGATTAAAACCAGTGTAATAACAGACATGCTGAGTTGCTAAAGAAACAGCAACAATTTCTTTTCAAAACTCTCCAAGAGCGGGAATTGTCTAATTGCTGGTGGCAACAGATTCCCTAATTTAGGAGCCAACACAGCAAACACACTGTCCGCCCAAACTATGTTTAGCCTCAGTATTAACACAAACAGGTCCGTGGAATGTGAGGTTTTTAGGGGGGGGATTTAACTTAACCCCTTGTGCTATCCTAGGCACTTTACCATTGGGAGTTGGGTCATCTAGACTCACTGTGACAGTGTCCTGAACCTTTTCACTGACTCAGATTCTACTGGTGTCCATAGATTACATAAATCTTTTCCACCTTTTATCCACCTTTGTCATGGTGGTAGTGGTGAACACGCTAATGGAAGGCTAAAGTCACCAGATATATAAGTGTTTAAAGGTTAGACCAGAATTTTAATACAAAGCAAGTTTTGTTTCAGAAGCAGTTCAAAGAGACCACGTCCGGTGTTATGTGGTCAAACTTCTTTGTCCCACAAATAAATCTGGCTGCTGAATTTGGACCAGCTGCAGCCTGGCTATTGAAGCCTTGGGTAAACCAGTATACTACAACCCTAGTCCGACAACATGACGCCCTGCCGGGTTACAGTTATAAGGTTTACTTGATATAAAAGACTTAACTTAAGCCAGACGTTGTATCTGAAAAAAAGCAAGAGCTGGTCACAGCGTTTATTTGGAGGTTGAGCTTCAGAGCTACATCAAGTTTAACAACCAGGTTCATGACCACAGACGGTTCAAAATGGGCAAGAGAGAGGACACCAAGACCATAATCTTTTTAACTACCAGGGGTAAAGACACCACTCTAGCCTTGCTTCATTTAGGCCAAGAAAGTTAGCCGACATCTACAACCTAACTTCAGCAAGGCAATACCATTATGGAGTTACTCGTGCTGTCGGGTCCTTTACAAATAGGGACACAATGGGCAGCCGCCAGCATAAAGCAGAAATTGCACCTTATGCTTCCAAACAGCATCTCCTGGTGGCAGTGCAGCAGGAAAATAACAATGGGCCCAGAACCGACCTCTGAGGGATCCCTCTACCAGGCACACTTGGATGAGTGAGGCCTAGCCCCAATACAGAAAGTCTGTAAGGTAAGACCACATCCACTGTAGGGCTTCCCTGGAAAGCCCCGGGAAGAACGACCAGTTCACCTCCACCAGGTGCCATCAGACATCATTAAAAATGTTTAAAAGTGCGGTCTCCCTGCTATGTCCAGGGCTGAATCCTGACTGTAAAGGTTTCAGGATCTCATATGCTTTTAAGAAAGTAATCAAATGTGAAAAATACCTCCTGGTACTCTGAACGCTGAGATAAACTACAAGAGGAAGTGGATAAACATCTGGCTGACAGCAACCCAAGTGTGACAAGGGTTGCAACACCTAACCAACTCCAAGGCCAACCAGTCAGAGGCACCAAACAGTGACTCAGTTTTTGTGGAGGAGCTAAATTAACTTTCACCCACTTCCAAGAAACAGGCTTAAACCCTCCACCGCAGGCTCCAGAAAATAATACTCAACATGACAATAAAGGTATTTTATCCAAAAAACCCTCCAGCAATTTTCTTACGACTGTAACCTGCTTGTTTCCATGAATGTGTAAAATGCTGTCTTAAGTGTGATGTGGTTTGATTTTAGAAAAAAAATGTTTTCATAAAATCCAAGAAGTTTTCCGCTGTAGTACTTGGTTGAAGTGGGTTCACGCTTCATTCATCTGTCCTTCACAAACACTGGCTGGCTGCAGTCACCTCCTCCTGAATCCCAAAGCCATTATGTTGGACATTATATGTAAGCAGACATTCCAGCAGCCTTCATTAATCTTTCAAGATCTTGGTGTTTTTATGGGTCTGACATTTTCTACATTACTCTTTAAAACATATTAATCTTTATATGGGGTCTGATGTTTATTTATTCCAGACAGAAAGAGACACTCTTGAATATTTTTTTATATTAAAAAATACAAATAAAACTAAAAAGCAGACTTTTTTCCCCAAGATCCAGAATATTTTTCAAAATGACTGTCAGCTTTGCCATTTCAGTTTTACTAACCTGAAAAAGCCACAAAAGCAAAACTCCTTTCTGCTCAGAACTTCCCCACCCCACTGACATGGTCATTGGTTACACTGTGTTAGTGCTGGTTACAACTAGGATAAAACATTACACAAATACTGAGACTTTGAAAGTTTTACTAGGAAGATTTAGGATTTTGAGATAAGTTGAAAGCAGTCAGACGTCAGCAAGTCCAGACCTCACCGTTTCTTCACTCATGCAGGCTCAGCAGAACACCAGCGAATCATCAGGAGCTTCTTTGAACAGATCAGTCTGGGAGCAGACCAAACATATGACTGCACTGGAGGGCTCCACTTGGTCTTTAAATATTCACTTCATATCATTTTATGATAATCTAATAAACCTTACTACTACCAAATACAATTACTTCTAGTCCATGGTAATAATAATCCATTCATTTGCAGAACCTACAAAATCCCTTTCAGGGTCACAGGGTTGCTGTAGCCTATCCCAGTACTATTTGACGAAGACAGAGTACACACTGACCAAGCCGGGATGTGACAACAGTGGAGCGCTCTGTACAGAAATAAAACTAACATGGAAAAACTGAAGAACATGATAAAGAATCAAATTGACAAAAGAGTTGTAACTTATAGAAAAAAAAACAATTCTAAACAGATGAGTTTTGAGATTTCACCTAAAAATAGGAAGTGAATAAATGTTGTGAATGTTCGATGGATGAGCTCCAATTTGAGGAACTGAGGGACACAGAAATCTCTGTATCCATATTGTTGAGCCATACAGAGGTCAACACTGGAGGACAAAGATCTGGGAGAATCCTGTGGAGATGTGAGATATGGATGTTAGACAAATATAAAGAAAAATGTAGTAAATGGCTTTGAAAGTGTACAGGAGGATTTGGAACTGGAATCGGAAAATGAACAGGGAGACATGCTCTATCAGATGTCACTGCACAATATGCAGAGAGAGAGAAGTCTCTCTAGATTATCTGGTCGGCAGAATTTTCTCTTCACTTTCCAGTCTAGAAAGAGATCCACTTCAACCATAGTGAAAATAAAGTTTAGCCTCAATCAAAGTGGGTTTATACAAAATACAATTTTGTGTCCAAAGCGACACCCCCCTCCCCCCTTTTGGTAACAAAACAAATGTCCAACGCAAGATCCCTTTAGCTCTCATGTGTTTGCTAAGATGTTGGACAGGACAAACTAAAGAAAAACAAAAGGAAATGGGTCAGAGATGATTAAAATTGGTGGGATCTGAACTGGGTTATAAATATAGGGGAGAAAGCTACTGCTTTGAAGAGGGAGGGAATGAGATCAGTGGTGAGTGAAGAGAGAACGACGACTTGTCGTATTTCAGGCAGATACTCGCTGCAAAAAGCTACAGGTAACACCCTAGGGCGGTTCAGTCAATTAACTCACCTGCTCAGCATCCTATTTAAGCCCAGGTGAGCAGCTGTTCATTCTCTTTCTTACCTTCAGCGCTCATTCTTGCGCCGGTCTCTGTGCCCTGGTCTCTCCTTTCCTCTTTCGGCGTCTTGCTGTGTTCCCCATCCTTCGGATGGATGATCCACATTTTTCTGATGTGGTTGGATACATTTATTAATCATTCCACCCCTGATGTGCATTTCTGCTATTAAAAAATGATGTTGATGAAATTTGCTATAGTACCAGCAAACATAAAAATCTACTTTCATACCCGGAAATATTGCACTTCAAACATAAACGGAGGATCTGCTGTCTTGGAATCATTACAAAGCACCTCTAACCTGGCATCAGTGTTTCTGATGGAGCACCTAGCGTGAAGGACTTTGTTGCTTACAACAGAAGTCCCTGGGTAGAAAGCTGCTGACATTTCACTATAGGGGACTGTGTGTTTAAACATTCCCTCCTCAATGCACAGAGGTAACATCCATCCATCTTCTCCCACTTATTCAAAGTAAAGTTGCAGGGTAGCAGTCCAAGGCAAAGATACCAAAGCCTTCCTCCCCACAGAAAAAAAACTTCCACTACCTCTACCATGGGAACGTCAACCAGCTAAAAGACATTGTCTCTTCAGAAGTCTTGGAAGAACTTTCTCCCAAGGAGGCCTTTTAAGAGCAAGAGAGATCTCAAGCCTCCTGAACTGCCCTCTCTTGATGTTAAGGAGCAGAGACTCCATTTCAAGACTGAGCTCTCTACCTTTTTTTAAGGGAGCACTCAGCCACTGCGGAAAAGAAACTCATTTTTTCACCTTGAATCCATGATCCTGGCCTTTTGGGTAGGAACATAGATTTGACTCAGTAAATATCCTTTCATTACTAATCAACTCCACCTTCCAAATAAAGGGAAAACTGCTTTTTTTGGGTCAGGAACTATAATAATAATAATACATTTTATTTAAAAAGCGCCTTTCAAAACACCCAAGGTCACTGTACAAAGTTAGAGGTAAACACAATAAAATCATGTTAAAAACAATAAATAAACTGGATCTTATTAGTAAAATCAGCTGGACAGAAAATGAGAAACTGTGTTCCGGAAATGCAAGCTTAAACAGATAGGTTTGAGTCTGGATTTAAAAATTTAAAAGGAGTCAATGTTACGGAGGTTCTGGGGGGAGAGAGTTCCAGAGTTGGGGAGCCGAGCGGCTGACGCCACGGCTCCCCATGGTGACCATACGGGCCGGAGGGGACAGAGAGCCATGAGAGTGAAGAAGACTGAAGAGAGCAAGAGGAGTGTTACACATGGAGGAGATTAGAGAGATAGGAGGGAGCCAGGCTATGGAGGGCTGAGGTGTAGAGAAGGAGCTGAACTGAATCCTAAAGGCTACTGAAGCCAGTACAGTTGCTGGAGAAATGGGAGATGCTGGATGGAAGGAGGGGGTTCTGGTGGGATGATGGCAAGCTGAATTTGGACTAACTGAAGCTTATTTAGAGTTTTGTTGGGAAGACCAAAGAGAAGTGCATTGCAATAGTCGAGACGAGAAGTGACCAGATTATGAACTAAAATGGAGGCGGAGTGGATGGTGAGGGAGGGGCGGAGACGATTAATATTGCGTAGATGATAGTAGGCTGACCGAGTAATGCTATTGATGTGGGATTGAAATGATAATGTACTGTCAAGGATGACACCCAGACTCTTTGCATTTGAGGAGGGGAAAACTGAGAGAATCATGAAAGGTTAAAATTAGAAACTTTGGAGTGTGGATTTGGAACCTACGAGGAGTAATTCAGTTTTATCACTGTTAAGTTTGAGGAAGTTTAGGTGAACCAGGTTTTTATTTCAGACAGGCAGGAGGAGAGGGAGGCAGGTGGAATACAAGAGTTGGGTTCACTCGACAGATAGAGCTGAGGTCATCCGCTAAACAATGAAAATCAATATTGAATTTACAAATATAATACAAGGGGTAGTAATGAAGAGGAGGGGACCGAGAACAGAACCTTGAGGAACACCAGATGAAATGAGTGAGGGTTGGGAAATAAGAATGAAAAAACCAGCGGAGGGGGGTGGACTCGATACCGAGAGCTGAAAGTCTGTGGAGGGAAGATGGAGTGAGATATGTGCCAATCGCTGGGCTGGGTCGAGGAGGATGAGGGGATGGTGAAGAGTCCAGAATCAGCTGCAAGGAGAAGGTCGTTGGTGATTTTTAGTAGGGAAGTTTCTGTGCTATGAAGGGACGAAACCAGATTGGAAAGGGTTCAAAAGATCATTTTGGGTGTGAGATGATGGGAAAAGTTGGGAGGCGAATATTTTTTCAAGAATTTTTGAAATGAAGGGAGGTTAGAAATAGACGCAAAATTAGAAAGGAATTGGGGTCTGAGCTGGTTTTTTGTGGTGGATGGGTCTGACGTGCGAGCGATCTTGAGGAGTGAGGGGACAATACCTGATCTCAATGTGAGGAGTGAATAATGGCACAAATGAAAGGAAGAAGAGAAGGAAGGCAGGATTTAACCAGGATTTAACCAGGGATGTTGGTAGGGGATCTAGCAAACATCTAGCCTTCAAGGTGCTGATTCTAATTCCCATTTATTCTCATCCATCTGTTTCATATTTTCACAAACCAGACAGACTCCCTCTGGCTTCTGGAAGATCTTACCCTGTCCATAAAATAGAACCAGTGACAAAATATGTCCCTGAAGAAGTCCAATATACACTGGCAATAGGTTTGGGGTAATGTTGGCAATATGAACCAAACTCCTGCTGTGATTGTACAGAGATACAAATGATGTCATTAGCAGTAGGACTTGGATCCCATATTCCTAGATTATCTTCCACAGAACACCACAAGGAACAAGACTGAATGGTTTCTCCAAATCCAAAAGCACATGGGAATGTGCTGACTTCCATGAACCACCGAGTGCTCTGACTTTAGTAGCCTCTTGTGTTCCCACTCGATACAGTCCAGCTGGTCACACGCCTCAGGCCAGTTCAGTTCCATGCAGAGCTCCAGCTGAAGACCTGTGATCTGTCCCAACTAATTACCCCACTCATACCACACAGGAAGCGGATCATGCTTTGATATACATTTCTGCGTGACCCTGGTTTGTCTGTGGGATGGGTGAAGAGGCATGGTGGGTTTTCAGCACCCTCAGTCAGTGGCTGTTCGGGGTTCTGCATGTTTATGTTTCTCTTTCCATATTCAATCCTTGTCTTTTTATGTCTTTCTGTGACACCCCCCATAATTTTCTTCCCTTCAATAGGAATATGCATCAAGATGAATCAATAACTAAAGTGCAGCCTCAAATTCAAAAGGTTTTAACAGTAAGTATCCCATGACCTAGTTTATTACAATAAAATCTGTCCAACACAAGATGCATTCAGTTTTATATGTTTTATTTAAGCAGCTGACAAGACAAGTTATAAACAAAAAACAAAAAAACAAAAAATGCATTTCAAACACGACATTGCATCTGCACAGCTCTCCTCTGGAAGAGGCGTTGGCATTCAAGCCCATGGTTGACATTGCTGGCAGGATAATTAAAAGAGGGCTTCCTAGTTCCACTTCCCTTCTTTGAGAGTTTAGTTGAGCTCACCATGTGACCAACTCAAAGTAGGTGCACTCTGCAGTCACTGCAATAAGACTGACATAAAAAAAACATTTTGAGTTAAAAGAGAAAATAAACTGGTGGAGGTGGAGCACAACTCCACATATGCAAGGCTGAAAACTGTAGCCGTGAGGTTAATAAGGGTATATGAGAAGGTCCTGTCACGAGGATAAAATAGCCAGAAAAGAAGAACACCATCCAGTGGATCAGCCCAATCTTGAAATGAAACTGACTGACATGGCTAACAGAGGATTAGGGGATCCAAGTTCCAGCGCCTAACAGCTGATCTAGAAGAAGTTGCCTCTTAAAAGGCTATTTTTGTGTTGATAATGACATGGAGTATGGTGGGAACTTTCTTACGCTCAACATTTTTGTGAATGAAACATGTAAAACCATCTCAGACACTGAAACAACCATAAGAAAAATCTACAATTGGAGTCTTCTTGTTATTTGAACACATTGGCAGAACAGAGCACATCTTCTCTCCAGCATTAAAATTCTGTGAAAAAGAGGATGTCCTAATGTGTGAGTTTTCGGAGCAAAAACATCCCACTTTTCTCAAAATTTTATTGTTAGAATATAATCTATACAGTTCACAATTTTAAAACATTTAAAATAAATACTTTTAATATCTGTCTGAATGATTTAAAAAGTCAGAGGTTGCTGATCTAAGATAAAGGCACATTTTATGTGTTCCCAAAAAGCCTTAGAACTCATACAAATACATGTTTAAAAAGAGCAGGAAGAAAATGAAAATAATTGATTTGAATGCATTCGTAACAGTCCCTAAATGAATATAACCTACACCAAACAGACTCCATCATCTCTTTCATTTTGTTCTTCTTATGCTCCATTCTTTGGTTCCTCCTTCTTCTATCCTTCCTCCTGTTAATCTTCTTTCTTTTCAGCTGTTTGCGATCAGAGCTGATTGCTTTAATTGCTCCGACATGTTGCTGATTAAACTTGACATGCTGCGGGAGCACGTGCACTGGATGCAATACACTCTTCCAGCAGAGAAGACATCCCCAAATCTCATTCTGCTGTACAAACCCAGCTGAAACAGAGCTGCATTCTATTTGACAATTCAGGGAGAAAAACATCCGTATCTACTCAGAACGAGAAAAACGTGCTAAGCAGAAAATTTGAGTCCATAAAAAATGTTTCTTTAAAAAGCACTATAACTTCCATCCTCCCATGGCCTCTTTTTTTCAATGTGAGCTTTCAGACACCAACCCAGCTCTGCATCCTTCTGATCAGATTAAGTCCTTTGGGGAGGGGGTGTTGGGTGTTGGGTTCAGCTGCTTTGAGACTTTTAAAAAAGAGTTTTGACTTTGTAAATATTTTAGGCTTTTACTTGTATTGTGACATGTCACTATTTTTGATAGGTACCATCTAAACTAATAACTGTAATATCTAATATGTAAGGATTAATGGCCGACGAAGTGTGCATTATCAATTTTTAACGCACGACATGGAAGCCTGAACCATCCGATGCTAAGCGGAGGATGGTTGCCTCCGCTGGCGCGCAGTGCGATAATGCACACTTCACAAAGCCATTAATCCGCTTATACCAAGGTCACTTACAAAAGAAATAAATAGTAACCAGTTTTTAGTCCGAAATTCTTGGTTTTTTTATGATTTGGATTGATTTTTTTCATGAAAAGTGAACTATTTGTTACGTGGTGCTGCGCCCTGTCATGGTAACGCCGCTGCAGTCAAGATTCAGCATAATCGATATAAAGCGATATAAATATGCTGATCTTTCCGATGGGTTGAATAAAGGATCAGTCCAGAGAGAAAGTTTACCTCTTACAGCTTGTTTTTTTCCAGATGATGAAGCTAAAGGCTGTTTTAAAGAAGCCAGAGCAGTGATACAGAACATTTCAGATAGGTAACAGGAAGTTCTTTGGTTATCACTTTTTAACGCACACCCAGCAGCCAATCAGAATTGAGATTCACCCGAACCATGGTATAAAACAATAACATTCAATTTGATATTGATTAAATTATCAAAAGGGAGAAAAAAAGAAACATTTCAGAAAGAGCAAATGCTCAACTTAATTACATTGGGCTGGCAATAATCACTGCTTCAGCAGTTTTAAGCAATATTTTTGCATTTTGGAGATAACATTGCTGTCATGAGAACTGTTACATTTTTGTGATCTTTAATTACTGAGAAAGTCAGGAATTTGCAACTTTTTTGATCCATTAAGTTCCAAAGAATAACTTGAATGCTATGTTCCAACTGTTACTCATGGTTTTATTAACCAGCTACTGTTTTAATCTACTCTTGGATGATTATATTCATGAATCTGTAGAAACAAAAACAGGAAGAAGAAAAAAGCAGCTCATTGCAGACCACGCTAAAAAACCAGTGAAGGTTTGAGGGTACTTCAGGTACAAACAAGAGAAAAAGCCTTGTCATATTTACAAGTGCAGAGAAATGATTGAGAGATCTTAAGTAAATTACTATGAATTCAAACCATGATCCACTTGAAAAAATATGATGCAGACAAACACTGCTGTGTTCAAAGGGAATTGTGGATTGGAATGTTGCCACCCAGCCAAACAATGCCTGTGACAAAAAGAAGCGCACTTCCCCTCACTCAATGACTTGCATTCACTCAGTGCCTTTATCATTTCACACATAGAAGTTCAAACAAATACTTCCGACCCAACTGGTATAGGAGCTGTTAATGTTAGAGCTAATATTACATAACATTTTTTAAATGTATCTTGATCACAAGTTGTTGAAACCAACTTGGCAAACTACTATGTTAACTTTGCTCTTTAAATGTTCTTTTTACTCCTTTTTAAAGGTTATTAACCCAATTAATTTACTTCACAAACATTTGAAATAAATAACATTAAATGTAAATGAGTGGATCCTAGTGTCCTTGAGTAAAATCAGTCATTTGAAGTTGGGTCACAGAATGAAAAGAGCTTCATAGACTGACGAATTTTGTAGAAGGTGTGTGTGTGTGTGTGTGGGGTAATCTTTTATATTTTTTTAAACATATTTTTGCATAAATTTAGTTAAACACCTACTAAACTATATATATACTGTACACTATTCACAATAGGTTAGATATATTGTTTACATGCGTGCTTTTTCTCTTTCCAATGAAAATAATGTTTTACGTGTTTTTAACATGTTCTTATAGTTCTTTTATCTGATAATGGAGAACATGTATAATATAATTTAGGATGAAAACTGTGTTTCTGAATATTTATATTCAAATTGTGGTCAATCAGGAGCAGATGAAAATATGCTACTAAAAATATTGCAGGTAATGTCTGTTTTCCCCATTAAAGCTGGTAACTGGCTCAAAACTGTACGGCTTGCTAGCTCTAATATTGCATTTTTGTTGCACTGGTAATGTTATATTTCACTAATCACAACCGACTCCACTTGATTGGAATGACAGATGACTGTTGCAGGTGACTTCACTGACACCAAGACACCGCCGTGAACGTTAGCAGTGGGCACAAGACCTGTGATCTGACCATGCAGCAATGGTTACCGTCCTGTTCACTGAGTATTGGGTCAGCATGCACAGAAATGATGATGGTGAGCGATACATTGAGGTCAATATGGTCCCCAGGGTTGTCTTTAGTGGAGGAGGTATCACCAGTCGGTGCAAAACCCATTTGATTATTGTAGATGGTCCAATCACTGCATGTTCTCACCTCAGAGACAGCATAGAACCATCATCATCCCCCATGTCCATGAAAACACCCCCAACTTTCTGTTTATGTGTGATAAAGCTCCACCAGATCGTATTGTCACAACCGAACTTCAGGAAGTTGGAGTGCCTTATATGGTATGATCAGCAAAGTCCCCTGACCTGAACCCTAAAGAGCCAAATGACCGTTCCTCGCCCCAGGTGACGTGGCAGAACTACATGTAAAGCACTCCAGACTAGTGAAGCATGGGACGTCACTATCAAGCCACACCAGTAAAAGGTGGAAATACCAGCTACTGACATAATCAGTTATTGTTATTTGGGGCTATCTTTATTGTTGGATTAGAGCTACCAGGAAAGGAGGCCTAGGGAAGAGGAAATTCATGGATGTAGAGAAAGACATGAGGGTGATTGGAGGATGCAGAGGATAGAATTAGATGAACGAGGAAGCATTGAGCAGCAGAAAGGCAAAGTAGAAGATATTGTGACTGAAGACAAGGATGTTATTCATTTTTAAGAGGAGCCACTAAGATTTTAGCCTGACATTTATTTCCAGATCCTTCAGCTGAACTTGGAGTTTATAGACGTTTTTCTTTCACATTATCTTTTATGTTTCATGGTTTCATGGATTACTCGTCACCCTCTTACAAGCAGGATGATAAAACATAATATTGTGAATTAGAGTATCTGCAAATACTTTGAAAATATCACTAGTTTTATCTCTCTATCTCTTAATGTAACAAATAAGTATGCGACAGTCACAAGCGCAGAAACGATTCCACAATAAGGTTTTAACTGGATGATTTAAATACTAATTAGACTGTGTGTGAGTGTGTGCTTAGATATGGAAGGGTAAAAGATAACCGGGGATCAGCAGTCGTGACACCGAGTGTAATCAGCTGCTGGATGACAGATGCTTTAATTAGGAATTGTGTTTGAAAGTGCTCTCTGACCGTTATTAGAGAAGACTGATTCAAGATTAACAGGATATCTCCTGAATTTTCTTTTGTGCATTTCATAGCCTGAATATTTGAACCTTTCCAAAAGATTTTTATCTTTGGGGTTAATTTATCTTCAAGGCTTGATGGACAAAGATTTTTCTAAAATTTATGGCAGCAAATGACATCCGCCAAAAAAAAGAAAAGCATTGAGCTTATCCCAGACAGAGTATAGCAGCTTCCCATCTGTGGAGTTGGTCTTACATACATCATAGGGAAAACAAAAATAATAATTTTGGATTTCACTGCGGTGTCACGGAACAATGGGATGGCAGAACTAAAATGACAGGTTCCTTTGAGAGAAAGAAATAAAACCCTTGTAGGCACCAAAAACAGTATTATGGCAAAAACATTAAAGTTGCTGACAGCCTATAAATAATTCAAAATGTATTCTTTTGACCTTTTGCAGAAAACTGCACAAACAGAATGTCAATCAACTTTATGTTCATTAAAACTTTTTAACTATCGGTGGATTATTGTAAAGAAAAAACATACCATGACAATGCCAGTTTTCCACCCACGGACCAGAAAATACTGTAACACAAAACAACATGTGGCCCCACAGTGACATTAAAAACAAATGAAGATTGAAAAAGAAAATGTTGTTACTTAAAAAACCTTGTATTTGTGAAGAAAAAAGAGATGCAGAGTAAAGAACAGGTTGAGAAGTTAGCTAAGTCCTATAAATTGAGTTAAAGTCAACAATACTTTACAAAAAAAACCTGATAAAATACATACCTTATAAATGAACCGAAAGGTTTTAAAAACAGGTTAATTACTTTACAGATCAATAATATACAAGCAAAATTAAGGAAAATGCCAAAATTAGCAAAACCATTTACCAAAATGATGGATTAGGATTAGCCTGGCATTCCAAGCATTGACTGTATATTGAGAACTGGATAAGGCAATTACAAGCTCAAGGCCCCAACTGACAGTGTGCTCAGTGAATGTCTCAGGCAATGGAGAGCAGAGGAGACAGTGCTGGAGGACAGATCCTCATGGCAGGACAAACCCCTGCATGGGATGTACCACCGGACCATAACTGAAGTGGCTGATATCAAGAAGTCCCACTAATGGCTAGGAGAGGGCTGGGCCTACAGGCGCACTGTAAGCGCCATCCTGGCAGCTCAGGAACAAGCCCTGAGCACCAAGAGCGATAGAGGCTCAGATCTACCACACCAGACAAGACCCAAGGTGTAGGGTGTGCAAAGAGACACCTGAAACAATCCAGCACATGACTGCAGGGTGTAAGATGCTGGCAGGTAAAGCATACAATCGAGTGGCTGGAATAATATACAGGAACATGTGTGCAGAATATGGACTGGAAACCCCAAGGTCAAAATGGGAAACACCTCAGAATGTCATAGAGAATGAGAGGGCAAAGACTGTGAGACTTCCAGATCCAGACTGATAGGATGGTAATGGTAAACCAACCAGACATTGTAGTAGATAAAGAACAGAGGAAAGCTGTTGTGGTGGATGGTGAAAAGCAAGCGAAGGGGAACATCAGGAAGAAGGAAACGAGAAACCGCCACCACACTGGAGAAATACCAAGGGACTCAGAGAAGAACTGGAGAAAGCCTGAAAGTGAAGGTGACAGTGGTGCCTTTGTAATTGAGTACTAAGAGTAATCCCCAAGCTGAGGAGTGGCTACAACAGATACCTGGAAAGACCTCTCTGCCCAGAAAAGCGCAGTGCTAGGAACAGCTAAGATACTGCAGGACCCTCAAGCTCCCTGGCCTCTGGTAGAGGACCCGAGCTTGGAGGAGAAACCACCCACGGAGGGTGAGAGGGGCGCATTTATATACCACAATTTATTTACAGCATAACATTACAAATTTGGGGTGTACTTGGACCAAAAAATTAGACAAGGTACGGTAGTTTTTATTCAAATATAAATGGCAATGACGTGTTTACAAAATAATTGAACTACATTTCCAGTTTGAACTTTTTGCAGACTTCAAAGAAAAGAATCTGAAGGTTTTGGGAGTTCTGAATCCTTGAGGAAAGAAGCATCTGAAAAATAAGAAGAACCTCTAAAAAATCCTAAAGTCATTCCTGTCTCAGTTTTCATATAATTTGTGTGAAGACAAGTTTCTAAATTTGGGACCAGAGGGGGGTTAGATGAAGACTTTCATGGTAGGCCTTCAACATCTGCAATCTCGCTTTCTGACAGCAGCAAGTAATGCTAAATAGTTTCAAAGTGAGAGCTAAACTCGTGCTTTTAAACAGGGAAAGACACAGAGGGAAACTCTATGGTGTCCAGAAAGATTCTGAATCAAAGAAAACCAGTGGCGTTCCTGCGCTGTGGCTCCAGATCAGCATCAGCTAATCCACACCATCCCTGAAGGGCTTCTCTTAAAGGCCTGATGTAACAAGTGGGTGCTGCTGTTCCCACGGTTTGTGCTGTGTTCCTCAGGGCCGTACAACACGTGTTAAGGATTTTGAGTAGGAACTGCACACAAACATTTCCACTGCAAAATATTCTAAAGGACATTTGAAAATGTTTGGGAAAAATGCATGGGTAAAAGTACTTTTTTTTAAAGAAACATGTTTTAGTTACTGTTGACTACACATTGGTAAAGCTTCTGATCACAAATATTAGCATAAAGAGTCTATTTATAGTCCATGCTATTCTTAAGCCTTTCAGAGTAAATTATATCCATATAAATTATTATATATTACCTTTGGTAGACTAAATAAGGATGTTTTATGAAGTATTAGTTATTTTTGTAGCTCCTTGTCCCACCCGAAAGTTGAACAACTCGATCTTCTGAGGCCTCGCCTTGCGCTCCTTGTGGGTGCCGCCCCTTCTATGACATCAGCCTAGAGTCGACCTCGCGAGCGAGTCTGTGTTTCACCCATGAAAACAAACTACATCCGAACTTTACAAAGATAGATGTGCATATTGTATATAAAACGAAAGTGTTTTAGATGATTTAATGCTTAGCCCACTAAAAGTGGGTGTGTCTGTCACCTGGGCGGGGCTGGAAGCGCAGACTCTTCCTGAGTGCTGTTCCTCACTTTGTGATGTCACAATGTGAGAAACCACTCATTTTTGTGGGTTGGGAGGGGCTGGTCCTCAGATAGTAGGTTTTAGCGGAATACTCTGAGATGTGTGAATGGATCAAAATACCACTATAGGTTTATTTTTTTAAGGAAATAACATTATAACATGTTAAAAAGCTCAGAAAAGTAGATTTTGTGTGCGAAAAACCTTTACGGTGAAAAGATATTTTACAATTTCTTTAACAATACTTTTATTACAGTTTTTTTTTTTTTTAACTTGTTCTGTCCAACAGCTGAGAAAACAGATTAGAGCTGAAGGCTTTTTGTGTTGGACAGGTTTTACTTATCACAAAAAGAGGTTATATAGCTTCGAAACTAGAGTGTGATTTGTATAAACCCCTTGTTGTATTAGTTTTTATTTATTTGTTACATTTAGTGTGTGTGTGGGGAGGGAGAGGGGAGAAATGTGAGGGTAGGGTGGAAGAGAGTAAATAAGATGTAAAAGGTGGATATACACTGATTTGAACCAGATCTGCTGAAAGATAAATGTTACATCAAGGTCAAAATCTGACACTCAAGATGAGCGAAAAAATCTGTCCATCAACACACTGTGTGGGTAAGGAGGAGGGATGAAGACAGACAGGAGCAGTGTGGCAAGTGTAATGGGGGTGGAGATACATGCATGCGCCGACGTGACCAGTGTGTTTTTCTATATAAAACGGCATCCCACCAGCCAGATTCAGCCAGACCAGTAGAGGGAGGAGCCCCCAGGCCAGAGCCCCATCCGCACCCAGGCAGCCCGCAGAGGGAGTGAGGGACCGCCACCTAATCGGCCAGGCACAGAGGGCCTCCCACAGCCCCCCAGTGCCCAGGAGGCATGCTAACTCCAGGTCCGGCCCCCAGGCCACAGACAGGGGAGCTGCGCAGGCTACCAGGTATTATGAAGCCACTGGCGCCGGACACCGAGACAAGGGCCAGGACTGGCCAGGCCCCCTGAACCCCGCTGAGCTCACCACCCATCGGCGCCTGTCAAGCCACAGCTCAGGCACGACCCAAGCAAACTCCAGGGATACTGGGCACACCACCCCTCAACCCTGGCCCCCCCCGGCCATAATATCTGAGCCCCCCTCCCCAACCCTCTCAGTGCCCTCCCCTCTCATTACAGTTTTTTTTAACGTGCTATTTCTTGTGTTCATTAACTTTGTTTCTCCAGTGCACCTAAATAAAGAAGCAGCAGAATGCAGACTTAAACTTCAAATAATAATGATTGAAAGTTGAATGAGTATTTCCTCCAAACCTTTTTACTCCAGGATCACCATGGCAAACAGACTGCATCACATAAACTGTGTGTCCACAAAGTGGAGATAAAACCCTTTAAATGATACCGCTGCATGTTTTCCTTGAGCCAACATCACCCAGCACTGTTTGCTGTTTCCAGATTACTGTTTCTTTGGGTTTATTTCTCCCTTTGAGTGACCTGAGCACTCATTCCAGTGTGCTGTGGAGGGATTTCATTCATTCATCTGAAAAACCTCTCACGACATCTGCCTGCTTCTGTCATCAACAGCTGCTCAGTGACTCCGCGCACAGACGCCCTCACTGTTGCGGGAAGACATTCTGACACGAGAAATCACAGTTTAAATGAGAGTCACATTATTTTGTGTCTGCCTTTTCTCCCACGGAGTCCTCCTTGCAGTGTTATTATTGATACAGACATTAATTATTCATGCATTTAAGGAAGCTGCAGCACAATTAGAATGTACTGACTCAAACAGATCCAGTCCAACTTGATTTATAAAGTGATTTCAATGTGTGTCGCACTGTAAACAAACACAACAGCATTACCGCATAACAATATCAAAATTGACAAATAAAAAAACTTGGAACAATAAAAGATTAGGACAGGCCTTCTAGGCTGAAATGATGAAACCGTTTAGACATTTTCCTAGAAGAATGGTCAGCAGAGTTCAGGAAATCACTAAATAAATAAGAGTGATACATTTAAAAGCATTTCTGTAAAAAACAAAAATAATAACACTCCCAAATTCTGTTCAGAGCTTAGCGACCGAAAACCCCCCGTTACGTGCAGATTTTCTACCAGTCTAATGTCTTGACTTGCAACAGAAACAGACATTTCCACAGTTGTTTCCTCCTCTGTCTGCAGCTCCATCCTAGTCTCATCCCAAATCGTGTAGCAGTTTTACAGAAGGGCTTTAAATTGTGGGATGGCTACGTTTTATTTTCCCATTTACTTCCTACGAGCCTACTCAGGATCATGTGACTTTTGATTTTCTGCCTGATGTGAACAAAAAATATGGCGGATATTCACTATTTTTTTGGTGGAAAATACAACAAAATAAGATATTTTGTGGACTATTCTTTATTTTAATATCATTTCTTGCAAGAAATATACCCTTTACTTTTGTAATATTTATTCATTTTAGACATACAGTTTGTAGCTTGTTTGTTTCATTTAACTTTTCCTCTAAAAGGGTCTGAAATCGTAAAATAACTGTGGACAAATGTAGCTTCTACACATTTTGGGATGAGATTGGTTTGGCAGCTGATGACTCCCCGGCAGCTCGACATCATCAGCATTTCGGTGGTTTTGAAGTTTCCTCCTCTCGCCACTAAAATAATCTATTTTCCTCACAAACATCCTGTTTTATATCAACCCGAATGCACTCAGACACAGATTTATGGTTTGTGGCTCCATTTGAATATTGTAAGTCTTTCTGCAGCTGTTTCCATCATCAGCCCTTCACACTTCAAATTAGCAGATCTCACAGCAGAAGCCACCGCGGTGTTTACTACAAGTTTGTTCCCTTTAATGAAATATTCTCATGTTTCACCCGGCTCTGACACCTGCTGAAAGGTAACAAATATGGAAATGATTCACTGACACGGGCATGATCTGGAACAGCAGAGGACTGTCTCCTGCAGCTGCGACAGAGCAGAGTGCTGTTCAATTTACAGCTCAGAGGAACACTACGCTCTTCCGAGCCTGCTCCATACTACAGCCAAGACACACTCACTTTGCACTTCATATGCCAATAAACATGCGTGTCAAATCTATTTTAGGGCTTTCTGTCGATCTGCATATTCTGCACTGGAGCCTTACATCAAGGGAACAAGTGAGGAAGGAAATTATATGAAGATATGGCCTCCACACACCCATGTGACCTCACAATGCAGCCGGTCACCTGCAATATGCTTGAACCGGCAAGTTGAAAGCTTCAAACTGAAAGTTTGCACATTTCGCATTAATGCCGTTCTTCCAGGGCTTTGAACTGCGAAGGAAAAACTTCAGCTTCAGGAAGTTTGGTCCTTAAGCGCAAACTGTAGGAAGTTCGTTTTACATTCCATTTATTGTTAGCTCCATGTTTCAGGCGTCCTAACCTGACATTGCGCCCTAAAATGACCCACTGACCCAGAATATTCCCCCCTTATTACTTGTTGTGATCAAAGACAGTCAATGTTTCTGCTCTTCCAACAAAAAGGTTTTCACTTTCTGCAACACTTGTTTGTGCAGATACAGTGAGACATTCAAATAATTCATTGATTTCACAGTACTAATAATGTGGGCACTTTGTTTGGTTTCAACCATTGCAGATTTCTCTGTTTTAACAGAGCAATGTGTAGACACCCCCATTTCAAATTTAGGCTATGTATCCACCCTACCCCTTTAGAACTAAAGCGGTTGATGTCTGCAATCAGAAGCAACTATCTTCTGAAAAGATGCTTATTGAGGTCCTTTGGTCCAGCAGCTACCAACCATGTCTCACAGGCGCAAGGACACATTTCTAAGGTTGATTCAAGTCTAAGATTCAAGTCTTCATACCTCATTTAGTCATGCTTTCTTTCTTTTTTTTTTCAAGACTAAACCTAAATATGACATTCGAAAACACATCCTGTTATTTTGGCTTGCAACTTCATGATTCTTCATGGTGAAAGAACTTCAACAGTCCCCACTGGGAAATTTAGTCAGTGAAGATAAAGGAGAAGAAATCAGAGGCAACAAAAGCAATAAACAATTTGACAATATGACAAATCTGAACATTTACAAGGACAAAGAGAGGAGCTCTTCTTCATCAGCCACATAATTATAGGATTACAAATTCACACAGTAACAAAGAAATGAGGCATCACTTGCTATGGGAGGAGGCAGCACAGACTGTGCAACAGCTGCACCTATAGTCCGCTGGGGCGCACAAGTCTCATCCATTTATCCAAAATCAGCAAAGCTCCACCCACAGGTGTGCTCACCTCTGTCATGTATTTAAGCCATGTGTGAATAATGGTGACTAATTTCACCATGACCTGACCTGATTTTCTTCACTTTACTGTATGTGCCTGGAATTCACAACCATGTCAACTCAGATCCCACGGACTACTGTTAATGATAATCCATTCATGATACCGCATTTTCATAGTGAGTCACATTCTTTGAAGTTTTGGGGGGGTTTGCATTGAACTTCTGATTCTCCAGTAGAAACCGTTGCAGAGCTTCATTCTAACTTTTGCTGTATCTTTTATAAATGCTGTAATTTGCCTACAGAATGAGTCTGCAGATAAATACCTCTTTTCCACAACCTTTCTGTGTGACGCAGTCGTCATGAATGAAGCCACAGGTTCTGCATGGAGCTCTAAAGACGTTTCTTCTGACATTAGCAGCATGTCATTGTTTACTGCTAACTTCATCTCTGCTTGCCTGCTGCAGCAGTGAATGCAGGTCTTCTGCTTCTTTTCAGACAAGAAGCCGGCCAGGCAAACAAAGAGAGCGTGGAAGTGATGAAACATGTTGTAAGTCCATTTTCTCTGATCATTTTTCACATGCTGGGATGAATTTGTTCCTGTCAGCTGATGTGCTCCATCAAAGGAGACTCGGGAAATCACAACAAAGCTCTGTATTTATTCCAGGCAAAAGCCATTTAGAGGCCCGGAGAATCAGTGATAGACTCTCACCCCACGCAGTGCAGGATCGCTCTGCAGAGAAACGCATTTCAAGTCGAGACAGTCAAAAAGGAGGCAGATACACCCCCCCCCCCCATTCATATGCATCCTTCTATTTCTTTGTTTGAGGCGATAATGGCTGACAGAGGGGACACAAAATTATAAATCTGCTCAGGGGCAAATGCTACACATTAATATCAAGATCCATTTTTCATACATGCAGAAACAGAGCCTTATTCTAGGCTTCAACTCTGCCACGGTTAGACAAATGAAAGCACTTTTTCCGCAGTATAATTCGGATTTGTTATCACATTGTATTACATGGACGTGATCACGCCTGTGATGCATGCTCGGGGGAGGGAGGGAAAGGCATTGAGAGGCAGAGTTGGGGAAGTCAGGGTGAGGGAGGGAAATTGGGAAGTGCAGCCACCAGAATGGGCTTCATGTCCTTAAGGCAAGGCTGTTTAATATTTAAGTCAGTTTATAACCTTTCATAGCATGGGTCTTCAGAGGGAAATTAATCTTGCGTGAAGGGTGATTTCTGTGACGAATTACAGAGCTCTGCTGAATGACCGGAACTCGCACACAGTTCATCTTCAGCAATCTGTTAAAAGGATGTGCAGAGAACTGTGAACAGCAAACAAAGCACGCCCGCTTTTCCATGAGTCCACTGAAGCTCCCCAGGAAACTGAAACCAGGATCACTGTCCCTGAGTCTCACATTTACAGTCCCTGCTTTGGGGGGAGGAGGGGGAGGAAATATTCCAACAGAGACATTGTTCTGGAACAACAGCCAAGCCAGTGCAGGAGCGCCGTGTGAAGAAATGCAGTCATAATAAGAAATATATGGACCCTGAAATCCTTCCTGACAGACTGGAAACGTTTGTGGGATTATCAAGTCCAGTTTTCAGCTGATTTAAGCTAACCCCCCAAGGCAGGATCTGTGCTGTTTGTGTGACCATGAATTGAAACTGACTGAAGCGACAAAAGGGTGTAGGGTGGGTCTGTTCTTCTTCCTCTGATCTTCCAGCTACTCGCTTGTTTCCAGAGCAGTCTCATACAACAATGGACCCTCATCACAAACCCTTCTTCCATCTGCAGCTTTCTTGTGAACTCCAGATGAACATGAACAATCCTGAACATTCTTAACCAAAAATTAAGCAACTGGGTTTCTGCATCATATTAATATTGAACCTAAAATAAATCTGTATATTTTAGAACACACTGCAAATGAACAGAAAACATAATTTTATGCCTTCAGAGACACCTTTTTGAAGATCAAAGTTGGAACAGAAGCTCAGTGTGGGTTTGATCCCTTTTATGTACGCAGCCTGGATTATTGAGAGGCAACGGTCCAGTTATGAATGCTGGACCCTAAATGCATCAGTATGGGCTTTGGACAGGAACTAAAACCTTATTAAATAAACTTAAACATGACAAAGCTATAAATCATGGGAGAAACAGAATAGTGTTTGAAAACCAAACAGAGATCTAAATGAACTAACACCTTTGATAATTTGCTGGGTCAACCTGGTGAAACTATTATGTTCTATTCACCCTGAACATCAAATTTGAGCCCGCCGCCTCTCTTTTCACTGGCATCAAGTTTACTGGTCCAATAATGTGTTGATAAACTTGATCCTGCAGACGTGTGTGGGAGGAACTACTGTCAAATGTTTTTAGCTCAATCACCACTTGGAGGAGAGCCTGTGTCTCATTTAGATGCACGGAAGAAACGGATGATGTTGAACCACCAGGTTTATTTATTTTGAAGAGTTCCACAAAAGTATTGGTAATGACGTCTCCATGTATGGATTTGTGACATCATTTAGAGATTCTTCCAGTACTGTGAGCTTCAGCATCTACTGCAGGAGCTGCATCTGAATGACGGACGCTTTCAGCGGTACTTCTGTCTCTCTGTGACCCAGTTTGATGACTTGCTGTCCCCCTTTAGTCAGGTGAGAAAAAAAATAAGAACTAGAGGACTTTTTTGTTACTGTATGTATGAAGATAAGAAAAATATCATTAAGTTCAGCAGGAGAACAATCAGATTTTCTCCCATATGGGTTTCGGACTCCACCTGCCTTCAACACGTCACTGGCCCTGACTGTCTTCACCAAAGTTCAGATCTTTGAACTCTTGACAATGCGCTGCAACACCCGAAAAGCCCTGCTACCGTACCGCTGTGCCCGGTGCTCAAAACACAGCGCAGGACCTCTGATTGCATCTGTACCTTCACTTAACATTGAAATTGGACGTCCCTGACCCACGTCTCACATGCAGTGTAAACAGAGCTTTAAGGTGGGAGAAAACAAAACCTGAAAACAACATAAAACCTGATTAGAAAACATTACTGTTGCAAGGAAAGCTAAATCATCACCTCCCCATCCCAAACAGTCCCAGCAGGTAAAAGCAAGTACAATTTGAGGAACTGGTTCAAAATCCATTAAACCTCCTGTGGGAATGAAACTAAATGAGCCTCTAAGATCTTTATTAGGAATAAAAATGTGATGTTTTATCATTTTTCCCAAAGTAACCCCTCACCCCTCACACACACATTTATTTTCCCTGGTGTATTGTTATTGGTGCTAATTAACTATCTATGGAAAATAAGTAATTAACTGTCGCAGGAAGGTTATTAATATTCAATAAAGTTATAAATGAACATAATTAATTATGAGTCAGCACCTGGTAAGGCAGGAACGATTAATTAAAACCTGCGATCGGTTTTAATCAGGAGCAGAGAAGGTCCACAGAGCAGACAGTGGCAGCGGAGCCACAGTTCCGCTCAGGGTTCTGACCTTGGAGCGCGGCACTCATCCCGCCAAACGTAAAACCGCTCTGCAGTCGTTTTAGATGAAACCACAGAGGAGGATGAGGGGGCTCCAACTGCCCCTCCATCACACCTGAACTCCATCTTTCTGCAACTGTGAAGAAGGTATTTCTAGAAACCTGTGAACACACTTTGTTTCTGATTAATAAGGCCAACAGAGTAATATCCAGATTCAAAATAAAATCCATTTGTGACTTTTGAGTCACGAAGAAAAGAACTATATCTCTGGATATGGATAAGTGTTTCTGTAGCAAACCTGTTTCAGGTAAAGCAAGCTTCTAAGGATTTTTTGAAGATTCTGTTTAACTATTGCAAAGTTTAATCAGAAAGTTGTTCAGTGCTTTTCATTTAAAAGGAAGGGGACGCAAATTCTAAAACTTTCTAGGACCTTGAGTGCTGCTAAAAAACTGATCTTAAAATCAAACTAGAACAGCAATAAGAATTCAGGCAAAAGTATTTTTGGAGCTCAGTTTCAGTTATGTTGTCTGTGACTATTAACCAACAAACATGCTTGCTTAGGTCAATCATTTGACCTTCAAGAAGAACCATGAAGCAGTTTAATGTCACAGCAGGGACCTGCAGATAATGTGGTTGAAAGTCTGATCTACATACTGATGCTGCGGTTTGGTGAAGACCGCCTTGGTCTCATGTCTGGAGAGCTGACACAAGGGTTAGACTGATTATGCTGTTCAGCCAACACTGAACTTAATTAAAAATCCTGCATTCAGATCATTTATATGGTGGCCAGACACTTGTTAGTCAGCGTGAGTGCTGCATCCTGAGGAAAATCTCCATGAGCTGCTCTGTCCTGTGCTTTGCTCCAGCTACTGAGGAACATTTTAGAAACTTCATTTACTCTATTTTTCTGGCTGAGAGCTGTTTTTTTTTACAATAATATTGTATCACAGTACAAACAGAAATTGTATTTTTTCCCCCCCAAAATAATTCTTTAATCTCTTGTTTTTGGTGGTTTAGGCCCTTTTTCTAGCTCAACGTTTGATCTGAGCTCTGATGGTTTGGCAAATAATCTGTTCAGACATTTCTACGCGTATTTTCAAACTACTTTGCTAAATATAGATGGGTGAACATTTAACAATTTCATGGTTCTTTGGAAATTTGCAACAAAAAGATCGTAGATCAATCAAAACACATAACGAGGTAAATGTCAAATGTTAGTAGACAGCCAGATTTCATATTGAAATGAAAAAGCTTTACTTATTTCTCACAGATTTAAATTGTATATATTTTATTTGCCGAGAGCAGCTGACATATATTTAGATTTTTGTATCTAATCTTACTTAGATTTGTCATGACATTATACATTTATACATTTTTTTCATTGTCCCAAAAATTGTTCAAAATTATGGAAGCGATTCTGTCCTTGCAGCGAAGAAAAAAGCACTGACTGATTTAAAAAAAATATGAGCGAGCAGGCCCTTAATAATAATAATCATAACAGTAATAAAAGCATATTTAGAAGTTTTACGTGGTCGCTGCAAGACCCCGAAAGACGGGTTAGCATTTGGCCAATATGTGCTAAAAACTTTTGCCGTGGAGGTACTTAAAACTCCGTGTGGGCAATGAGCATCTTGGATGTAAATATGTGGGAATTACGTCATCCTTTATTTTGTCACTGCAAACTTCATGACGGTTTGGAGTTTCTCAGATCGTAGCAGCACCTTCGGCGATCTGGAGCTTCGGATCGCAGGGCTTCGTGCTCCGCTATGCAAAGGCGGCTGCCGGTCCGAAGACAATGCTAGTGCGGGGGAGGGGGAGTTTCGATGAACTGCTGTGTGTCTGAAAGAGGAACGCGGAAGGCAAAAATGCTGCTACGTAGTCCTGAGAAGCTGTGTACAATCATCAGGAGTGCACAACCGTCACAAAGCCCTCTCCTCTGTCGCTAACACAAAGCTACAAGCCTGGCCGCACTGCTCCTAGCATGTTTCTTAGCAGCCAAACACACGGAGATAGCACTGACTCTCATCGCCCCGCCTCCCCTCTGGAAATGCTAAGTGGAATTGAATTATACGATAGTGTTCGCAGGGTGGATGTCAAAATGAAAATGCAATCCCCTCTTTGCATTTTCCTTTAAATCATGTCACAGAATAAGCGGTTTTTAAGTAGAAAATGAAAAAGCATTTCGAAGAATTGATTTTCATTTTAATTTGAGTCATTTGATGCAGTTACATTTTGAAAATGAAAAAGCATTTCTGGTTTTGACTTTTATTTTTAATTATGCTACACAATCTCTTCCATAACAAATGAACTTCAATTGAACTGAAGAAATTTATGGAGGAAAACACAGAAAAAATTCTTAATATCCATAATGAAACAAGAATTAAATATTTACTTAACATTTATCAATGGAGTCCTGATTTGACTTTTTTCCTGTTCAGCCTCACCTCATCCACGATGGGTGCAGCTGGGAATTTGTCTTCTATGGATGTTGCTCACTCAGCCTCCGCTGTTCCTCCTCTGCAGCTCAACATCCAGATTCTGAAGCTTCAGAATGGCTGTCAAACAGTGTCCCACACATAAAACCAACCACTAAAGAAACAAAGACGTGACAGATAAAGAAAAACCATGTGAATCACAGACTACTACCTCGTACCTAAACAGTCAGCGCCTTTCTGATTGTTTGATATTTCATAATCAGTCAAAATGAACTTTAAACAGAAGGAACTTCAGCCGTAGGAACTTAAAAAAAAAAAACAGAATGTGCATCACTGGTTTGTAAACTCCATACAGTCTTCTGTCAGCTTTAATCTGTGATCAAACAACATTCAAATCAATCGTTTCCATGTATCCAGTCATCTGTTTACACTTTAGCATGAGACTGAAGGAACTCTAAGGGAGGGGGGGGGTCTCAGTTCTGCAGACTGTGAGCCACACAGAGACAACATCAGTGACTGTGACAGACTGCATTAGTGTGTGTCCCCCTGCAGGAGCGGGACGTGCCTCATTAATAATCAGCCGTGGTTAAGCAGTGACCTGAAGGACCTGATAAACAAAGACAGTCATCCGGGAGACTCGAGCAGAGAGCTGAAGGCCAAGCTGAGCTGGGAGGAGGAACAAGCAGGAAGCTCAAAAAACATTCAGACAACCTTCACTTATAGTGCAAAAACATGGCTGGCACTGTGGTGCAGAGGTTAGCACAGTCACTGGGAAAAGTCCCTGGTTCCAATCCTGGCTGGCTTTCTGTGAGGACACACACACATGACAAATACAAATTTCATTCAGAACACCAAAATGGACCAGAACATTTCATGTCCCTCCTAAATGAAGTGATGATGTGATGTCTGAATGTCCTCAGTTCTTGTGACTGTAGGTTGAATTTTTTTTGTCTCTTAGATGCTCTATGCCAGTGTTTTTCAACCGGTTTAGAGCCACGGCACACTTTAACCGTGACAAAAATCCCGCAGCACACCAGCATCCAAAGATAAAAGGAGAAACTCATAGTCTGTATTGATCTACAGCCCCTCCACAATCTCACATGCATTTTTGTGATAATTGTGGCAGAAAAAGCTGGAAGTTGCAGCTGTTCTTTTCTAAAAGATGTAATAATAGTTAAGTTAGAAGATTTAAAAACTCTTTGATGTGTGTTCATTGTGGTTTTAAGACTTTTAATAAGAAAGATTCATTGTGCGCTGAGAAGTTGTCACTTTAACCCAATGCATCATGGGAGATGTAGTGTGAAAAATGCCACAAAAGGGCAGAAAGACTCACGTCTCTGAGCTTCATTGTTTTGTTCATTTGTCCTGTGGCACACTGGTTGAAAAACACTGCTCTATGCATTCTAGGTGCTGTTTTCTCTTTTCCTGTTTCTCCTCCATGTCTTCTTCAGGAAAACCTTTGTTTCGGTCCAAATCTGTTCGTTCTCAAATAAAGACTCCTTCCTTCTGACTGCTGGAGTCAGTAGCGCACGTTTGAAAAAGGCCTGAAGTAGTGACCCTTACAATCAGCAGGCCACAAGCTCCTTGCTCCGCTCCATGCCGATGCATCCACTTGCAGACACACAGATCCATGTATGTGTGTGTTTACCTCATCTGAGCTGGAATCTCCTCCTGAGACCCGGCCCTTTCATTTATCTCCTTTATAATGGGCATTTTGTTTACCTGTAAATGTATCAAGTATTTGCAGATACCATTCAAAGTCCTATAGTAATCTGTTGAGGGCATCCTGGGCTTTCCAGTTATGTGTCATGTGATGAGTTTGCATGCTGGGAATTTGACTGTTTTTTTTCTCTACCAAGATGGCTGCTCTTACATCAACATAATTTAATGGAAAGTAGAAAGGTAAGTCCAATATTCTGCATCTGCCGGGTTTTTTTACCATGATATTTATATATTTTTTCTTGGTCATAAAACATGTTATTAACAATATTTTTATATATGAAACAGTTTAATGTTTTCTGTTTTAAAACAGCAGGCTTTTAATGAATGTCAACATTAATGGACACCAGGACCATTTTAATGTATTTAATGGCTGCACTTTATTTTTGGAGAAAAAAGTGAAGCAGAGAGGATTAGAAAGACTAAAGTGCCAGTTATTTGCAGGAAAATGACAAGGGATAGATTCTACAAGCTGAGGAGCTCATTTAAGATTGTAAATGAGCTGGATGCAGCTGAAGAGGCAAAGGAGTCAGATATTCTTTGGAGAGTCAGACCGTTCCTTGACCGCGTCAGGCAAGGTTGTGTCAGCCTTGCTAGGAGTGACGAGGTGTGCATTGATGAGCAGGCCGCTGCTCAGTATGTGCCAGGAGAACCAAACCCTATTGGCCTAAAGGTTTTTGTGCTTGCTTCACCAAAAGCTTGGTCCTCAATTTTTTAGGTCTATCAGAGCAAGAACACACAACTCAGAGGTGGATTTCTAATAAACTCCTGCTGCTCTGCAGAAACGTCCTAGAAAACGACACAGGTTTTTTGTTTTCTCCTAAAAACGGAATAATAATTAAAAGACCCCTGGGGAGACTTTTACAATAGATCAAAAGATGAGTGGGACTTTAAAATGTAATCAGATTGCTCAGATTACATGGGCAAAATGTCTTTGATCGGATCAAAGATCAGATTAGAATGTAACTGTTTACACAGGCACAGTAAAAACTTTTTCCGATTATAACAAACATTTACATAAACCACATTTATGTAATAATTTAGACATGCGCAAAACTTTTGCAAATACCGTAAACGACCGCGAAAGAGAACTTATTGAGTTCCGTTGTAAACAAACAGCTGCAGCAGAGTAAGAGGATCCTCTAAACCAGGGGTCGGCAACCTTTTTTACTCAAAGAGCCATTTGGGACCGCCCCCAATGAAAAAAAAAGCACCCGGAGCCACAACCCGTTTTGACATCATTATATATATCATGCATGTATATATTATATCAAGGGTGCTCATTACGTCGATCGCGATCGATCTTCAAGGACATGAGTGTAGAGTCCAGAAAAGATTAAATAAAAATGTACTTCTTTCTTTTCATCTTCATGTTTATTAGTTACATGTTTATTTGAACATTATTGTTTATGTACTGATGATTAAAAACTACACAGTGAGTTTACATAAAGATACTTTTGTATTAACAGATGAAGCGTTCTATTACAAAGACAGAAAGCAGCAACCATCGTATTCATGCTCTGCTGTAAACGGTGCAATGGGGGGAGCAGGGCATAAAATGAGGCATTCGGCGCCGCCGGCTCCACACAAAGCGCGAGCCTCGCAGCTTTCCTAATGAGCTCGGATCCACCGGCCGAGAACTGCAGAGCTGAAAGGAGGAGAAACGCGGAGCGACCCCAACAAACTCCGGTTGTTAGGAGTGGTCCTCTGCCGGGGACACGACGTGCAGCGGGGCAGAGAGCAACTCGACAGAGTCTGCGCTCAGTGAAGTTAAACCCGCGTCTGCAGTCACGTATGTCCGATTGGCCATTCTGCATGTCAATCAAGACCCGTACTTTTCCGGGAGGATTTTGATTGGCTGGTGGATTTTCAAGCAGCACTCTCTTCCCCTTCAATCTCCCCCACGTCCCCGAAGATGACCCGCCTATCGCGACCGACGCAACAAGCTCCCCTGCTCTGAAACACACATCACCGCACACGCGAGTCCAATACACCGGCGCAAACTCTCCGTCATCAGAAAGCCGCTCCCCGTTCCGCGCCACGCCAAGCCCCCGGCAGAAAATCACTCCAGACCCGGAGTGTTTATTGAAGCCGCCCCGCGTGTCTCCTCCTGCTATCAGCTCCGCAGCCCTCGCCGACAAACACGAGCCCACCAAGGAAGCTGTTTTTTACGTGGCACGTGCCTCGCACAGAGCCAGCACCGCCTTGGAAATGCCATGAAAAATGAACAAACTAAAATAAATTTGAATTTTTATAAAATACTCATTATTTTTCCAAAGTCACAGGGAGCCACAACAGAAGGATGAAAGAGCCACACGTGGCTCTGAAACCATGGGTTGCCGACCCCTGCTCTAAACGTACTTTTATTATTGTTATGATTATTATTAAGTGCATGTTCCCTTATAGTTTTTATTAATTCTGTGCGGCCAGTTCTTTTTTCATGGTGGAACGGAGACGGAAGAAGGGTTAGGAGTAGGCTAATACGTGCTAACAACATTTAGCCTAGCAGAAATTTAAAATCCATGCGGGAAACACCCAAATGTGCATCTTGGTTGCATGAGGATATGTGGGAATAACATCAGCCTTTATTATGTCTGGACACGACTAAAACAGAAACCACGTCAATTTTTACACAGTTTCTAAGGACTGTGCGGAGCGGCATTTCCGCATTCAAAAGCGGCCTCCGTTAGCTCACACTCCGTCCTCCTCTGCTCGCAGACACGGTTCTCCTGAGTCCAGCAGCTCGCTCACACAGAGCAGCTGGATGGCCTGTGGTCCAAAGCCTCCTCCAGAGCGCACACTGTAACAAAGCACCTTCACCTGCCCGCAAACAAAGGTACGACTTTGGCTGCTCTGCTCAGAGACACGGTTCCCTCGTGCGGAGCAGCCAGTTGGTCCTGTTCACGCTCCAAATCATTCTCTGGAGCGCCACACCCCCTGACGTAAAACCAGAGCAGTAGTGACCCACAATTGGATTAAACTGTTTATATGCACAACGATCGGGTCAACAATCGGCATAACCCACCTATTTCCTTCGAAAGGAAATTTTGATCCGAATGAGTCTGATTAGGGCGGAGTATTCCGAACGGCGTGCTTACATGACGCACTTTTATTCTGATCAGGCGTTCATTCGATTACTTTTGTCCATGCAATCGAAGATATTAACTCATAATGTAAACAAATGTGACCTGCATTCCTCCAACAGATCACACTTTTGATAAATGATTGTTGGATGTGATGGAAACTTTGGTAAAGGCTCCATTAATGGTGTTAAAGTCTATTAAACTTCTGGTGCAGCTCCGCTCTTCAAACTTTTCAACCACTAACACAATAAAAACACTTTTCATTTGTATCGTGTTGCATATCGAGGCAAAGCTGACATGAAAAGCTGCTTTTTTCCGCATCAGCTGATTCATGTTGATCATGAAAAATGGTTCGAATATGTCCAAGAGTTAGTGTTATTTAGGTGTCACATGTGACCTGTTAAAGGGTTAAAATGTTGAGACAAGGTAATGGATTTTCAGACAGTTCATTTTTATCTGAATTTTTTCTTTATCCTAATAATGTGAAAAAAGAGGGGGAGATTTTTGCAAACTTGGTCAAATTGTTCAGATCTTTGCTTTAAAAGTGTCTGTTTTCAATGTTTTTTAGAGCATGACGTGGCAGAGATGCTGCAGCCAGCGCTTCCCGAGTCAGAACCAGTGCTGTGACTTTGCTTCAATCAGCACAATCAGACTGTATGTTCAAATATTTGTGAAAACTTTATGAAGCATGTGATGACCCTAATCTGACCTTTGCTGACTGATCTGCATTTCCATCTCTGCTGCACTGGGCTGCTTTCTGAGAGCACACAAAAGCTGTTTTGAAGACTTGACCCTTACATAACTGTAGTTTGCATTCAGCTGTGGCAGTATGCAGGTTCCTGACATCAGGCGCAAAAGGACTTCTCACAACTCACCATTAATATGTAAAAGTAACTGAATTTGTTTCAAAGCTTTCATTTCAGCCCGTGAAGAGCTACTCGTACACTCATGTCTGTTCTCGCCTGGAGGTGCCTCATTAAAAACCAGGCTCACGCGGGAGGAAGCACAACTTATTTGATACAACTTCAACAAGCCTGACAGCAAAACAGACAGAAGTTCATGCTCCCTGTTGGAAAAATAAACCGCTGCATTTTTGTGAGTGACTTTTTGAAGTGTCTTGAAAAGACTCCATGCTGCACAAGTAAAACAGAAAATGAAATTTAGCTTAAAAAACAAACAAGCAAACAATAAAGCTATGAATGATTAAAATTCTACTGACAAAAAAAAAAAGGACATTTCTATTTGGTAGGTTACAAGCATTTTCAGCCAGAATGATTCACAGGAGATTAATAAAAACCTGGTCGGATTCTGGTTTGGTTTGTTTTAACATGACACTCTGAGGAGAGAGAGCCAAAGACTGAAGCAGATCAGACAGAAATTACGCATCTCCAACCGCTTCTCATTTGGGGGTGTTATTGCCTAAAAATGAGGCCTGACCAGGTCAAAAAACAGGAAGGAGAATGGCAACTTGTCCTCTGACAGTTGTGTTTATTAGATAAGTGCCCGCTGCTACTCACCACATCACATTTAACCAAACTTTAACATTTAACCCAACACATTTGAACCCAAATATTTCTGATTTAATATTTTGCCCCCACAGATAACAGTGAAAACTTTTGAAGGCATGCATCTTCTCGCAGCATCACCTTAGTTTTAGAAGCATTCACAGTCAAATGTCAGAGCCATCCCAACTTTCATTTCCCAGAAACAGTCTGTTAGTGAAGTTCCAGGGAAGATAAGTAGGTTTAAGTAGATGCAATTGATTTGACAGCTCTCAGTGTAGCAGTGGAATAAGATGCTGTCTCTAAAAACTTGAGTCAGGGCAACAAATATGAGGAAAAAAGATTAGCGTCCAAAACAGAGCCTTGATGGTTTACCCAAATAGAGGAAGGATGAGGTTTGTCCCTTAAATTTGATTTAACGAAATTCAGAGGAACATCCCTATGCATTTAAGAAGGAAGATAAGGGAGGTTCTGTGAGTTTACATGCTCTCTAACAAACAGGGACATCTGATTTTGGTTCTACCTACTCTAGTATGACAGTACACAGCCATTCATCCGTCCGTCCGTCCATCCATCCATCCATCCATCCATCCATCCATCCATCCATCCATCCATCCATCCATCCATCCATCCATCCATCCATCCATCCATCCATCCATCTCCCTGCTGAATCCTTTCCCATTCCCGGTGGGACTGGAGCCTATCCCAGCTACTGTTGGGCAAAGACAGAGCACATACAGCGGGGAAAATAAGTATTGAACACGTCAACATTTCTCTCAAAAAACACATTTCTAATTGAGCTATTGACACTAAATTTTCACCAGATGTCAGCATCAACCCAAGTAATGCACACATAGAAAGAAATCCAAACATTTATGTCCATAAATGAAGTTATGTGTAATAAAGTGAAATGGCACAGGGAATAAGTATTGAACACATGAAGAAAAGGAGGGGTAAAAAGGTCTGGCAAGCCAAGAAAGCAGCTGGAGTTTGTCAGTATTCAGAAGGTTAACCTGCCCCCTATGAGTGCAAAGTAATATCAGCTGAGGTTTCTCACCAGCAAGGTGTTAGACGAGAAGCATTGCATGATGGGTAAAAGCAAAGAGCTGTCCAAAGACCTACGCAACCTTATTGTTGCAAAACACACTGAAGGCATTGGTTACAGGCGCATTTCTAAACTTCTGAAAGTTCCAGTGAGTACCATTGGGGCCATCATCCGGAAGTGGAAAGAACAAGGCATTACCATAAACCTGCCACGGCCAGGTGCTCCTCGCATGATTTCAGACAGAGGAGTCAGAACAATCATCAGAAGGGTTCTCCAACAGCCCAGGACCACTCGTGGAGAGCTATAGAAAGACCTGGAATCAGCAGGTACCGTTGTTTCAAAGAAAACAATAAGTAATGCACTCAACCGCCATGGCCTCCATACACGCACACCACACAAGACTCCATTTTTGAAGAAGAAGCATGTTGAAGCTCGTTTGGAGTTTGCCACACAACATTTGGATAAACCCATGACATTCTGGGAGAAGATACTCTGGTCAGATGAGACCAAAATTGAACTCTTCGGATGTCATAAGACACAACATGTTTGGAGGAAAAATGGCACCGCACATCACCCCCAAAACACCATACAAACAGTCAAGTTTGAAGGTGGGAGCATCATGGCGTGGGGCTGTTTTTCAGCATGTGGTACTGGTAGACTTCATATCATTGAAGGAATAATGACTGGAGAAAAGTATGGAGACATTCTTGATCAGAATCTGCTGTCATCTGCCAGGCTGCTGAAGATGAAAAGAGGGTGGATCTTTCAGCAAGACAACGATCCCAAGCACACAGCCAAGGTAACACTCAACTGGTTGAAGAAAAAGAAAATAAAGCTGCTAGAATGGCCCAGTCAATCACCAGACTTGAATCCAATTGAAAATCTTTGGAAAGACCTGAAGATCCGGGTTCACAGAAGAGACCCCTGGAACCTTGGAGATTTGAAGGCAGTTTGTGTGGATGAATGGGCCAAAATCACACCTGAGCAATGTATTCCACTGGTTTCTCCATACAGGAGGCGTCTTGAGGCTGTAATCACCAACAAAGGTTTTTGCGCTAAGTATTAAATAAATTTCAGTAAGCGTGTTCAATACTTATTCCCCGTGCCATTTCACTTTTTTACACATAACTTCATTTATGGACATAAATGTATGGATTTCTTTCTATGTGTGCATTACTTGGGTTGATGCCGACATCTGGTGAAAATTTAATGTCAATAGCTCGATTAGAAATATGTTTTTTTGAGAGAAATATTGACGTGTTCAATACTTATTTTCTATGCTGTACGTCATAAAAAAATTGCAGCTCCATGACAGGGCCACACAGTCACACACACTCAGACCTAGGGACAATTTATAGTTTCCGCGAAGGGGGGTCTAAGGGCTGGGATATCAGTATAGCTAAGTCAGTTTGTTAGTTCATTTTAGTATTTTACTATTGAACTCTTTGTATTCGTGATCCTTTTGAGTTCATGTTTTACTTCGAAGGCCATCGAGACGACTGTTGTTGTGATTTTGGGCTATACAAATAAAATTGAATTGAACCAAATTAAGCCTTTAAACTGGTGCTGTCACAGATGAAAGCTAAATTACACATGCTTTTTGGACTAGCGCAACTCTTCGACCGTTTATGCAATTAATGTAATTTTAATGGGTTCTGAGGTGGACAAACGTGGCTTTTCCCCTCGGTTTATGTTAGTTGTGCACACGCTTTACTATGATAATGTGTTGTATATCAGCCCTGCTTTTCAGTGCTTCAGAATCAATTGGATTTACTTAAATTTCTTTGTACAGTTGAAGTGTTGGTAGTTCAAAGATCATCAATGCAGTAGCTGAGGCTCCAGTGGTAAAGGGTTAACCTATGAAGCAACTTCTATGCCCACAGAAAACCCACGCATGCACAAAGAAAACATGTAAACTCCACACAAAAAGAAGACAGCCAGGGTTTTCTCACTGTGAGGTGGGTTTGCAAACCATATACCACATTTAACACACATATCCCCCATCTACCATTAACTTTTATCTATAGAAAAGTGAGCCTCCAGTCCAATCACAGGACCATGCTGTGATAAGAAATAGATGCACAATAAGAAGAATTTAGAGAATGAATTATGAACCTTGTCATGGATAAACCAAAACACTGTCAGCTGTCACACATCCAATGTGATTTGGGTTCTGCGTAAGCCCCTCCCCCAGGGGAGTAGTCAGTGGCAGTTAGTCATACTTGGGAACCCTTTAGTGGTTTAATCCTCCAATCAATCCCATAATTTCAGACCCTTTTGGCTAAATTTAGTGGTAAGGCTTTTTAAAAAAAAATTACAGACTCATATGTAACTTGTGTGCACTCAATGGCAACATGGCCCACATTAATAAAGACATTAATATTTGTTTCTGATAGATCTTTGGTCCAGTCATCGGATTTATCTATGGCAGGGGTGGCGTACAAGTTTGACACAAAGAGCCAAATTTTTTCACTGTGAGAGTGAAAGAGCAACACCAGACACTGACCTGCCAAGACGTACACACACAAACACGCAAATAAAGCCGTATTATTTTCCATAACACACTCCTCTCCCTGCAATACAACGGCAAGTATTGTACTTGTGTTTATTTCAAGGAAAGTGTCCACCCTCAATACACACATCAAATGCAGCTTAGCCAGAGTTAACACAGCGACTACCCTGGAGGTCAGACACCCCCTCCACAAACACACAGGCACCTCTCTCTCATCTCATACTCACACACGCACACACACACACACACACACACACACACACACACACCCACCCACACACACTCTAACTAACTATTTTCTCTGCCTCTCTCTGACACACACTACTCAGTGACGTGCGTTGAGGTTGATAGCTGGTGAGTCTAAATCTGAAGTCAGATTTATGATGATAAAAACTGAACATATTTCACCATTCATCCAACAGTATTTAACTGGTAATTCTTTGTATCCCAACATTCCTCTTTCGATGACCCTTACACCAACAAATACACAAACATCTGGACAGAGCATCCTTCTGGGGGGTATTCCAGGAAGCATGTTTAAAGTAGCCTGACTTTAAGCCTGAACTCTGGCTGAAATCCGCCTGAACTTGTTTACTCTGGGTATGTCGGTTCCAAAAGAGCGGATATGAGTTGGCGTAATTACGCTCGACTTGGTAACCCTGGGTTAATGCTCGTGCACAGCGTGTACATAAAGACATTCTCAATGGATTGCCGATTTCTGGAGTCACCATGGAAACGCGTGGAGAACAAAAGAAAGCGCTACACTTCAGCGAGACGGAGTCTCAGATTAATGACGGCGTATGAAGATTATACGTCCATCAAAAAAGTAACACGGCTGCATCCACAAAAGACAGAGTTTCTGCTTGTAGTAGAAGAACAGACAAAGTAAACGCACGAGTTTCTGTTCTTATTTCCATTTTCATGTAATGCATATCTATATCTATCTATCTATCTATCTATCTATCTATCTATCTATCTATCTATCTATCTATCTATCTCTTTCTTTCTATGTGTGCATTACTTGGGTTGATGCCGACATCTGGTGAAAATGTTGACGTGTTCAATACTTATTTTCCCCGCTGTATATATATATATATATATTTTCACATCTAGTCCAACTCCTGGTCGACAGAACAGTCGCTCAAGACTGCAAGTCACGACACACCAACCTGTGCACAGCCTGGATTGATTACAAGAAGGCCTATGACTAAATGCCACACACATGGATCACTGAATGCTTGGAGCTGTACAACATCTACAGGACTCTTAGAGCCTTCATAGGAAACTCAATGAAGCTGTGGAAAACCACCCTCAAAGCCAATGGGAAGCCACTTGCACAAGTGTCCATCAAATGTGGGATATACCAAGGTGATGCTCTGTCCCCACTGCTGTTCTGCATAGGTCTGAGCCCCCTCAGCCAAATAATCAACAAGACTGGCTATGGTTACCGACTCAGAAATGGGGCCAACATCAGTCACCTCTTCTACATGGATGACATCAAGCTATATTCTAAGAGCGAGTGTGACATTGACTCGCTGATCCACACCACCAGGATCTACAGTACTGACATTGGGATGTCATTCAGGCTCGAGAAATGCAGCCGGATGGTGACAAAGAGAGGCAAGGTAGTCCACACAGGAGGGGCCACACTCCCAGAAGGAACAATAGCAAACATCAAGGACAGTTACAAGTACCTTGGAATTCCGCAGGCAAATGGCAACCACCAGCATGCAACAAGAAAAGCTGCAATAGCTAAATACCTCCAACGAGTGAGGCAAGTCCTGAGAAGCCAGCTCAATGGCAAAAATAAGACCCGGGCAATAAACAGCTACGCACTGCCAATTATCAGATACCCTGTAGGAATAATAAGATGGCCAAAGGAAGAGATACAGACCACGGATGTTAAAACACGAAAGCTCCTCACCATGCATGGAGGTTTCCACCCCAAATCCAGCACCCTGAGACTGTATGCTAGCCACAAGGAAGGAGGCCGAGGACTAGTGAGCGTAGAAGCCACTATCCAGGATGAAACATCCAAGATGTATGAGTACATCAAGCTCAAGGCCCCAACTGACAGTGTGCTCAGTGAATGTCTCAGGCAATGGAGAGCAGAGGATACAGTGCTGGAGGACAGATCCTCATGGCAGGACAAACCCCTGCATGGGATGTACCCCCGGACCATAACTGAAGTGGCTGATATCAAGAAGTCCTACCAATGGCTAGAAAGAGCTGGCCTACAGGACAGCACTGAAGCGCTCATCCTGGCAGCTCAGGAACAAGCCCTGAGCACCAGAGCCATAGAAGCTCAGATCTACCATACCAGACAAGAACCGAGGTGTAGGCTGTGCAAAGAGGCGCCTGAAACAATCCAGCACATAACTGCAGGATGTAAGATGCTGGCAGGTAAAGCATACATGGAGCGCCACAATCAAGTGGCTGGAATAATATACAGGAACATGTGTGCAGAATATGAACTGGAAACCCCAAGGTCAAAATGGGAAACACCTCAGAAGGTGGTAGAGAATGAGAGGGCAAAGATCCTGTGGGACTTCCAGATCCGGACTGTTAGGATGGTAATGGAGAACCAACCAGACATTGTAGTGGTGGATAAAGAACAGAGGAAAGCCTTTGTGGTGGATGTGTTAGTGCGAAGCGATGGGAATATCAGGAAGAAGGAACATGAGAAACTGGAGAAATACCAGGGACTCAGAGAAGAACTGGAGAAAGCCTGGAAAGTGAAGGTGACAGTGGTGCCTGTGGTAATTGGAGCACTCGGTGCAGAAACCCCCAAGCTGGAGGAGTGGCTACAACAGATACCTGGAAAGACCTCAGACCTCTCAGTCCAGAAAGGGCAGTGCTAGGAACAGCTAAGATACTGCGCAGGACCCTCAAGCTCCCAGGCCTCTGGTAGAGGACCCGAGCTTGGAGGAGAAACCACCCGCAGAGGGTGAGAGGGGCGTTTTTTTTTTGTTTTTTTTTTATAAAACGTATCCAATTTTGCCAACTTAAATGAATTACTTCTATTAGTAACAAGTAATTGACTTAAATTTATTCAACCTAATTTCTTACGTCTATAAAACTCAATAGTTGTTAATACAACTCAAATTTACATTTTTATTTAACTAAATGTAATATGCATGTTCTCCCCGTGCATGCGTGGGTTCTCTCCGGGATCTCCGGCTTCCTCCCACTGTCTAAAAATATGCTACATAGGTTGAGTGGGAACTCTAAATTGTCCATAGGTGTGAGTGTGAATGGATGTGTGATTGAGGATATTCTACCCTGCGACAGACTGGCGACCAGTCCAGGGTATCCCTTGCCTACGCCCAAGTGGCCGGGATAGGCTCCGGCAACCCCATGCCCCAAAAGGGAATAAACTGTAAAGAAGATGAATGAATGAATGATAAATGTAATATTACTCCAATTCAATTCATCTTTTTTCCATCTTAATTAATAAAAATTCTTGACCTCTCATATCTCTAAGTTTGAGCTAGCAGATCCTCATTTTTATAACAATATAAAGAACAAAACAGTATGAACTTATCACGTTCATTTATTTAGGACTTTTCCAACATATTTTTGAATCATAGGAGTGCTATATAAACTCATCATTCTCTCCCTCCCTCTCCCTCATGGTGCAGAGACTTGAGCAAAGTAGGACTAAATAACTCGTCAAAACACGGTAAAACACAGAAAAACAGCTAAACAACTAAACACATTTGGTCAAAAAGACACACTTAAACCCAAATCCGTCCAGACAGGCAAAGGGAATGATATCCCACAATCCCTTGCGGTGCCGATCTAACAGCAGCACCAAAGTTACACCTACTTAATTGAATTAATTTGAATGAAAGCAAAATAACTGTCTGAAAACTATGTGTAATTTTTAAACTGACTTAACAAAAGAAAAATATTTTTAATTATCTTAACTGAAGCAAATAATTAAGTTAGATCAAAGTAAAAAAGTTTATTTTTCCAACATCCATATGTGGTCTTAACACCCTCTCATGGTGGAAAAAGTATTATCTGAGCTTCTTCATCCACTAAGGCCGCCTTTACACTGCGTGGTTCAAGTGACCCAATTTCGATTTTTTCCTCTCATTTGGCACAGATTGGATATGATCGGTGAACGTGTAAGCAGGACAAAAGCACATGGATTCCGTTTTTCTCAGATCGGATACAGCCCTCTCTCATATGTGGAAATAAATCGGAAACGAATCGGATACGTGCATTTGCGTGTGCCATGTAAGCAGACAAATCGGATATTCCCCAGTAAATGCGAGTCGTACGTCAGTGACATCAACTCAGGACACCACCAACTGAGATTACATGACTTATTAAGATGATTTTTGTGCACTGATTTTGCTGTCAGCGTGTTACCTTTCAGCCTCAGGCTTCAGACCGTAGTTGGAAACCGCTGTTATGTCCGGTCCGGATGCAAACGGTAACTAATGAAGCGGGACACCGTTGCTATGGAACAGGTTAGAAGCCGTTTATTTCTTTGGGGGCGTGTACGATGGGGACCGTGTGTGTGTGTGAGCGCGCGTGCTTGCATGTGTGTATGTGTAAGGAGAGAGAGTGAGTGTGAGTGCGGAGCGGGGGACTGTTGGAGAACCGTAAATTAAAAATAAGGTGTCTCCCCTAAAAGTTTTGGAGTCTCTTAGCCCACTCTGGAGGCTGAGGGTTCAGAACGGAGAAGAGAACCCCGAGAAAATCTCCCGTGTGTTTCTGACTACGGTCAGAAAAGAGAAGTCATCGCGCAGGAAAGATTCAACACTTGGATCAAACTGTTAGTACAGCACAAAGTCTGCAAACACTTCCTCATTCAAAACTCAGAGAGAGCACATAAGACGGCCGACCAGCCCTCCTTTTTACATCCCCGTGCATCCTGTCAGGAGCGCCCAAGGCAACACCTCCCTCCGTCGCTGCCATGACAACCGCAATCACAAAAGTACGAAAGAGGTCCGCGGAAATACTGCCATGGCGTCCTCAGAACGTCTACGTTTGATAGTTTCAGCATTGTATAGTGTAAATGCAAAAATCAGATACGGGTCACTTTTAAAAGATGATGTAAGCGGGTCGTCAAAAAAATCGGATAAAGTCAGAAAATCGGATATGAGCATCAAGACCTGCAGTGTAAAGGCGGCCTAAATCATCTTTAAATGGACACACCATGCTGTTTCACCTCTCTGAAAACAAAGTAACCTTCAACCTAACCTGCTCCAGACCAGGTTATGTTCAGAGCATGAGTTGCCATGGCAACTTGACCTACCCTCAAACATACCTCCATTTCTGGAACCGAAAACTGAAGTTATCAACTTCCTTAGCCTCAAACTTACCGTGGGAGCTAGCATAACCTGCTTTCTGGAATACCCCCCTGGTATTCAGAGTCTGAGATTTTAATGACGGCGTATGAAGATTACACGTCCATCAAAAAAGTAACACGGCTGCATCATCAAAAGAGAGTTTCTGCGTGTAGAAAAAGAGCAGACAAAGTAAACGCACGAGTTTCTGATCCTGTTTCCATTATCCAATTTTGCCAACTTAAATGAATGACTTCTATTTGGAACAAACAATTGAGTTAAATTTATTCAATCTAATTTCTTACGTCTATAAAACTCAATAATTGTTCATACAACTCAAATTTACATATTTATTTAATTAAATGTCACATTACTCCAATTGAATTAATCTTTTATCCATCTTAATTAAATATATTTCTTGAACTCTGAAATGTCTAAGTTTGAGCCGGCAGATATTCTCATTTTTATAACAATAAAAAAGACGGGGGGGGGGGGGGAAATGCACTGAGTGCAAAATCTCAATAAGGATTTTATCGTCATAGTCGTTACAACTATGGCCCGTAGGGTTGCAATATAAACTCATCATCCTCTCCTTCACTCTCACTCATGGTGCAGAGACGTAAGCTCAGTAGGGCAAAATAACTCGGCGAAACATGGCAAGACACAGTAAAACAGCTAAACAACTAAACACATTTGGTCAAAAACCCACACCTAAACCCAAATCCATCCAGACAGGCATAGGGAATGATATTTGTGTTATTTTTAAACTGACTTACAAAAAGAAAAAAAGATTTATCTTAACTGAAGCAAATAATTAAGTTAGATCAAAGTAAATAAAATATTTTTCCAGCATTCATATGTGGTCTTATCACCATCTCACTGTGGCAAAAGTATTATCTGAGCTTCTTCATCCACTAAATCATCTTCAAATGGACACTCCATGCTGCCTCACCTCTCTGTAAACAAACTAAGCTTCAACTAAACCTGCTCCGGACCAGGTTATGTTCAGAGCATGAGTTGCTGTGGCAACTTGACCTACCCTGAAACATACCTCCATTTCTGGAACCGAAAGCTGAGGTTATCAACATCCTTAGCCTCAAACTTATCGTGAGAGCTAGCATGCAGCTTGAGAGCTGCGTGTTCGCCACCCCTGATCTATGGGATGAACTACTGGAATGGTGTGGCGCTGCCCATTGTGTAATCCCTGGATTTGTTTATGAATGTTTTATTAATGAGCAAAGCTTAGTGTGTCCCTGAGGACGACGTGCCTTCATTTGTGCATCAGCAGTGACCCAGCTCCACTGGTTTCTGACCCTCATCCAGCTAGCAGCACCTCCGTGTTCAAACAACCCCTCACCCTCCGCACCCCATTGATCTTCAGTCATATTGTTTAGTGCAGGGCCAATAAGCCACTGTAGATGAACCTTCTGAATAAGAGTGCTAATCAATAGCTTTTCTCTTCACCCTGCTTCTCTGAGCTTCCCCTCTGCTCCCTCCATCTTCCCAAATCATGGACTTATCAATACTTAATCTACTGAAGGCTCCAAAATGTCTGCTGGCATGACTTCTTTGGGGGTGTGATCTTTTGGGATGGGGCAGGGATGAAGTGCTCTCTTGCCAGTAGGAGACAGGTATATTTAGCTTTTAGCCATCAGCACCTTATTGATTCAATGCCTGACAGAGGAAAGAAGGTGGAAAACATGCATCTCCTCTTTTCTCTTTTTCTGCATCCATGGATACATCATCAGATCGCCTGCAGCTGCACTAAATCCTGCTGGCTGACTGTAATGACTGGAAAATGAAATGGAGGTCGAGGGTTGAGGCTGAGCCTGAGAGCATTACGGGGAGGATCAATATGGCGTTTAGATTTGCCTGGTCACATTAAGTAGCACATCTAATACGCCCTGAGCTCGTCAATGCGTGGCCCGCATCATTTAGTTATGCCATGATGTGTTCCTCGTACAGTAAGTCTAATTTGTTAACATCAGGAGAGGCAGCCCTCAGTCTGTTCTTCCCTCTTTTTTTCCTCCATGATTATGCAGATATATGATTCCCTCTGAAACATAATGATCAATTCCATAAGAGCTGTGATCTTATTGATCATCACTATATTAAAATGAAGAAACAGAGACAGAAACACGATATGCTTCTGACTAAGGAGATGAGAAGACTGTAAATTTATGCCGTTTATGGGTATGAAAACCATATCCTTCTTTCTTTTCTGTTTTTGTTTGTTATCTTTCAGCACACTGACCTCCTGTGAACCAGAACAAAGACACAAGCCCAGTGAACTTTAAAGAAAGTTTTTTTCTAATGGATTCAAGCGTCTTTCTCAGTTTGTCTCAAACACCATAAGACCACCTTTGAGCTGCTTTATGCTCATCTTTTTGTTGCAGAGTTCCTAGAAAATGATGATGATGAAATAATGGGGGGGTAACATGACACTGGGTCGGAGGGTGGGGGGAGTCAGACCAAGTGGAAAAACATGTAAGAGAAACAAGATTTTGAGATTAGGAGCTGACAGTAAGCGTGTGGACGTTCCTGAGCTCTCGGAACAGACTCATGTCCAGTGTGAAAGCTCATCCTCCAAAGTTAAGATCCTTTAAAGAAAAGCTGCATTTAGTGGGAAATTTGACTAAAGTCTTATGTAAAAGATCAAATTTATCTTATTTGTTCTCTCCTGTCTCTGTTGCTTTAGAACTCCATGAGAAATTCATGAAAGTTGTTTTATTGATGCAAACATTGAATGTTTATCATCTGAGGCCCAGAATGGTGATGAACGTATAGATTGTTTCCAGGGTGAAAGGTCATGGTGGATAGCTAGTGCTCAGGGATTCACCCAAAGCACCTCCGACGGTTTCATCAAGCATACAATCAAGGAGAATCTGCAGTATGAGTCCAGTGATTTCTACTTTTAGAATAACCTGTACTTCAAACTCCTACCTGATAAGGCCTGGATTCTCTGCTTTCATTATGTGCAGGTTTGTTCTCATAATGGAAAGCGTTTGGGTGGAGAATTTAACATCTGTCTTCATTCAAACACATCTTCTGGCAGGGGATCATTTTTCCCTCGTTATCTCTCCCCAGCTGTTCAACGTCTTCGAATCAGCGACCTTTTTCCTTTGTCTGTGGTTCTCATTGCCACCCACGGATTGTCGGATTGTTCTTTTTTGGGAAGACAATTTTCAAACTAATTTCTCATTGTTTTTGGGCCAAACTGCTACTTTAGTCAGGCCTAAACTGGAAACACAGGAGAAGACTGGTGTGAGCTGGAGGTCCAACTCTGTGTCTTGTCAGGGAATCTATTCAGGTGACAAATGGCAGATTGTGAATTCATTTCCATATCAATATATATCAAAAATCTTTTTTTTATGGATACATCACATTGCCTGCAGCTGCACTAAAGTTTTAAAATAAAATTTTTCAATAATAGCTTAAGAAAATATCTCAAAAGTGTTTTTTTTTTTTTTTAATGAAAGAAGTTTCCTCATGCTGAATAAGATTAGATTCATGACAAACCTCTGGCTGTCTCCTTTTTTCTTTTTTTTTTTTAATATAAACAGAAAGCTCTTCCTGTTTTCAAGCATTAATGCTCTTAGGCCAGATCTGGGCATTTTAGGGCCTGCGGGCAACATCCGGCCCTTTGAACACCTCTGTCCGGCCCGCAAGAGGCCAATCATAAACAACATATATCAAACAAACATCTGCATTCTTTTTTTTTAAAATGCAGACTTTTGTTTTGAAAAGCTTTACTTTACGACGGTTACGCATACGTGAGTGAATGTCAACAGCAACGAGTGATGCGAGCCAGCTCACCCTCAAGATGTCAGCACACGCTAAGAAAAGAAAAATGGAATGTCGTGTTTTCATAAAGACGCTAAATATTTCTTCAGAGAAGTCAAAGGTGAAGCAGTGTGCTTAATCTGTGGTGCAAAGGTCGCTGTGTTCAAAGATTATAATTTGAATCGCCACTACACGACCAGGCACGAAGAGAAATACAGAAATCTGTCTGATGAAGAGGGTGCAAAGGAGTCTGAGGCGTTGCTCCAGAAACTCCAAACACAACAGGGACTTTTGACCAAACTTCACGCACCCAGAAATGCAGCCGTCGGGACAAGTCATGTAATTTCTCACAAATTCGCCAGGAACAGTGAGCCGTTTCTGATGGAGAGTTTGTAAAGGAGTCTTTACTGGACTCTGTTGCAATGATATGCCGGAGAAAAAGAGTGCGTTTGAGAGCGTTTCACAGTCTGAGGCACGGTAGCGAGGCGGATTGAGGACATCGCGGGAAACTTGGAGCTTCGGCTGAAGAGCAGAGCGGCTGACTGTTTCTCTCTGGCGTTGGATGAGAGCTGCAGTATACGTGACACCGCCCAGCTACTCATCTTCTTACGTGGGATAACTGCAGAGTTTCAAATCACAGAGGAGCTGGCAGCCCTGCGATCGATGAAAGGGACAACCACTGGAAAGGACTTGTTCAGAGAGGTAAATGCATGTTTGGACATGTTGAAACTCAAATTGGACAAACTTGTAGGTGTGACAACAGATGGTTGTCCAAATACGGACTGGAAAAAATGTTGGACTTTTAAAGATAATGCTGGATAAAATGACAGAAATGAATCCTGAGCAGTAGTTGACATGTTTGCATTGTATCAAACATCAGGAGGTAAGATGGTGTTCAAAATGAAACATGTTGTTGATGTTGTCACCAAAACAGTTAACTTCATCAGAGCCAGAGCATTAAATCACAGACAATTTGTTGCATTTTTGGAGGAAAATGAGATTGAACATGGTGACATAAGCTATCACTGCACTGTTAGGTGGCTCAGCCTTGGCAAGGTGCTGAAAAGTGGGACCCGAGAGACCAGATTCAGGATTTCTGTGTTGACAAAGGTCATGACGTCCCAGAACCTTCAGATGAAGACTGGGTGGCAGACCTTGGATTCGCTGTGGATGTGACTGCACTAATGAACCAACTAAATGTCAAACTGCAGTCCAAGGGGCTTTTTGTGCATGAGATGTACAGTGCTGTGCATGCTTTTATAAGAAAATTGCAGCTTCTCTCAAGCCAAGTGAAGGACAATAATCTGACACACTTGGCAAAACTAAAGGAAGCCAAAAGACCAGAGGATCACCTCCAAAAGTACTCAACCATGTTAGAAGCACTGCATGCAGAGTTTACGAGGCGATTTAAAAACTCTTGAGACTGAAATGCATGTGGTTCCTTCTCCCTTCAACTGCACCAAGTGAAGTTCAGATGGAACTCATTGAGCTTCAGTCTGAAGCAGAGTGCTTCAGGTCAGTCTCAGTGCTGGACTTCTACTTCTACCCCCCCCTAAAAAGAACTTTCCACACCTGAGGAGGCATGCTCAGAGGATCCTAGTCCTCTTTGGATCTACCTACCATTGTCAACAGGCATTTTTTAGTTATGAAGTTCAACAAATCCAAACACAGATCTTCTGTGACTGATAGCACTCATAGCACAGGTGTGTCTTGCAGTTCCTTTGAGGCTTGTAAAACCACCTCAAGAGAGGTAATGAAAATAGAACGCACCACTGTTGTGTGTGTGTGGTAAATGTGTCATGAAGTGTTTGTAAGGATAACGGAAGTTGACGTATGGTTGGTGCTGTCATACGGTTTCCTTACACCAATCTAGTCATTAGTAAGGTGCGAGTACTTGCCTGTTACAAGGGATGCATAAGTGCTCGTAGAACCTCTATAGGATAGCTACAAAAAGTACACCCTCATTGTCAAATTTCCTAATTTCTAACAGTTAGGCTGCATGCAAGGAGGTTGGAAGGTGTTTACAATTATCATGTGAACTGAACTCATGAGCCACTTGTAAAGTCTTTAGAATTTGGGGGATAAAATACGAACAATCCATACTGTGTCCCCCTTGGTTTAACCATTCATGATATTGAAATGTTCAATTAGGCCTGGGCGATAAATCGATCAAATGAATTAATTCGAATTTTTTGTTACGGGCGATTTCAAAAATGACTAAATCGAGTTTTTATGTGGCGCATTTTTGGCTCCCCAGAGCTTCCGTAGCGTTAGTGTCACACGGCGACACGCGACGCAACAATCGACGCACGAAGCAGCTAGCGACAGCATGGCTACCGGTGACAGTGGGACGTTTGTTCCCAACAAAGGAATAAAATCATCTGTTGTTTGGAACTAGTCTGGGTTAACTGCGACACACGTGGAGGAAAAGACCCCACGCTGCCTAAAGCCCATCAGAGTCAAAGGCTCTCTTGCACGCTCGGGTGGCACGCGCTCAGTCCTCTTAAACACGCACGCGCCCTGACACACACATATTGATTCTACAACGCCTGTATAGTTAGTTAGTTGTTACTGCGTTGTAATTTTTACTTTTACCGATATATTCATTAGGATTTTGTTTTCGGAGGAGGCGGCCGCGAGGGGGGGGGGGGTGACCTGCTTCATCATCGTCTCTGTGAGGAAGATGGGGTTTATTAATTTAATTAAAACCTTAGAGCCCAGATATGTGCTGTATTGTTAATCCTTTAGAAAATGGTTCTACTGTCAAGGTGAATGTTTGTCTCCTTTTAGTCTAGACTACAAAGTGGGACTTAAAACACAGCTGTGACTTTAAGTAAGGAAGTACAGCAACCTTTTTATTTTGGATAAGTGAAAACAAGTTTAGAATAACGAAATTAGACAAAAACAAGAAAAAAATTATATAAAACAAGACAAAATTATTTAAACACAAGTCCATAAAGGGAGTAAGAAGAAAAATGTTATACTTAACTTGGATTCCAAGAGTGTGTTCATTTATTTATTATTCATCCCAGAAATGGGCGTTACATTTGTCTTGGGTTTGATTAAATAAAAGCAACATTTGCTTGAACTTGTTTGCCGTTTGTACTTATTGCTTTCCTTAAGTAGTGTGGGGGGGAAAAAGAAAATCGGGAAAAAAATCGGAAATCGAATTAAAAAAAATAAAATTGGAGATTTTATTTTTAGGCCATATCGCCGAGCCCTATGTTCAATTCTTTCAGAAGATTATTGCTTGTAAGAAAGAAAAGGTTGTTGGCATCTAAATATTGATTATAATTGATGATTCTAAAGGCACCTTAATACAAGATCAGTAAAAAAAGTATATGCTGCTGGCTATGCATGCACAGAATTAACGGTAGCTTCGCAGTGTGATGCATTAATAAAATAGTTCACTTTTTTTTTTATTCAAAAAAAATATTTAATAAATATATAATTTAATATCAGATATTTTCTTTCATGTCATTTATGGGCAACTTCCTAAGGTTATTTTTGAAATCTGTAATAAGAATTTTTTGATTGTAAATGTCACCAACCAGATGGCAAAAGAGTCTTTTTCCAAATCAAAGCTGTTTTTGTCTGAGTAAGATGGAGGTTCTCGTTCTCCTCTGTTAGGATGTCCAGGTTTCAATGTCACAGTCTAAATGTTGGTTCAACCTTCATCCTGTAACAACTATTCCCCTGCAGGTGCCCCAAATATCAGCAAACACTTTTAGGGCGTCCTGGTTAATGACAGCCATGGCAGAGACCGTTCCCTCAGTTACCTTTAATGACTGTTACTGGTGGTCTTGTAGGTACAAAGACCCTGGGGGTTTGGGATGGAAGGGTGGAGGAGAAGACTTTATTAAACTGATGAAAGAGCTTGACAGTAAATCCAATCCAGCTCTGCAGCCCAGCCAGAATGATTGGTTTTCTGCTTCCTCGCCAGCATTATCTGAGTGTTCTCGCACCCTGGGAGCCATTTCAGCAGCTGAGAAAATAAATCCTGGATAGGATTAGGCATTATGGGACAATAATACTTAAATGTGCTCGTTCCTTCCTTTTCATTAATAGAATAGTTTCCCAGGTCAGTCGTATACATTGATGTAATTTTTGGGCGAACACTGGCTCTTCATTGTGGCAGGGAGAATAACAGTGAACACATGGAGACTCACTTCTGTTTGGTGGAGCAGCCTCAGACAACCCCTCCTTTCTCTGAAATATGCAAAGCCAGAACTATGAAAATTCCCACAGCCTTCACTATTATGGGATGAGATTGTAATGGCCCTCTTTCAAGCACCAAAGCTGTTATTGTTATGCGTTTGGAACAGCAGATACTGGGAGATGCAGGTGGGAGCTGGCATTTTCCTCCATGTGGCTGCTCATTTAAAACTCAATGAAAGCAGAGAAGTGCTGAGTAAAGAGTTAAGTGGAGGCGGGAACATCTGTTGCTCTGCTTTTTGGTGTTTTGCAGCATCGTTCTTGAGTGTTTGTGCAATTCCTGGCTGACAGTGTTATGAATCATGCGTTACGTTTTAATTGTACCACAGGTATATCTATTCCTAATTATCCAAAATACTTTTAAAAAGTATCTATGAATGAGCAAATGTCAAACTGATCATTAAAACTGGATCCCTTCTTGCTGATTGTACTCAGCAGTGATAAGTACAGCGGCTGCCGGTGGGGAACATTTTAGGTGACAGTCCCCCACTGTCAGCGCTAGATGATCTTCAACCATCATCTTCACTTGACATGATGTCTAAAATAGTGCAGAGGAATTTTAGTAGAGTAAAATTCTCATCTGATCCCAACCAGAGTTCACATGAGTTTTCACATTTGACAAACAAAAAAAAGATCATCTTTGGAAACCAACCCTGGGTCATGACCAAACTTGGATCAAACCAAGACTGGACCTGGATCAGATCATGATCAGACCAGACCTGAAGCCGTATCAGAAACAGAAACGCAGTGTAATCTTTCATTCATCACTTAGAAGATGAATTAAATCATACCGCGTTTCTGGGTATTAAAAAAAAAACAGAAACACAGTGTACCGATAATCTTAATTTATATTTTCTATATTATAAGAAAAACACTACAAGAACAAGTTGAAACCACCAAAAACATGATTTTCATTAGAATGAGTCTTTAACCTCATTAGTTATGAAGCAATGTCAGAAAGAATGAAGAGACTTTTATTTATTTTTTTGGGAAAACCAAAAAAATGCGGGTAGACCTTCAAGGCATCTGCACAAACTCCATCCAGTCCCAGTAAAGGACCAGCATGCAGCCCAAAGCGCCTGCATCTGTGTCACTTCATAAGCAAACTGTGAGAATAAAGCACCTGCCTTTCATGCAACAGCTGTGACCACACACAATGATTCAGCTGATTCAAGCAACTGCAGGAGTGACTTTTCAACTTCACTTCGTTAATGATGGTTCATTGACTTTATGAGGAAAATAATAAAGCATTCTGCTCAAAACAGACACTCAAAAATGTATTTTATCAAAGGAATGAAGTCATTTAGACTTTACAGAAATCACTGAGTTTGGAGATAAAAATAAATAAATAATGTAGCTAAATGCTTTCAATTTTAAGGAACTTTGTTTGAGCTTGTCGTTCAGGGACATTTGTTTATAGTCGACACTTTTAGTGGACATTGAACTGTCAGTATGAACAGATACACAGGTGAACAAATTCATTTTTAGGACTCTGCCCAGTTTGTCCTGACAAACCTAAGCAGGCAGGACTGTGTTCCACTTTAATTATTCCTCTGGGATTAAAGTTGCCTGCTCATCCAGTTTATGATTGGATGCACATTAAGTGTCTCTCATTGTGTACACGGCTGATGAAAAATATTTACAATCTGGACCTTTTATACCAAGAGAATATTCATAAAGATTTCCCCCCTGTACTGGGGTTATTGACTTTTGGTGTTTACAGATAATTTTTTAGTTTTTTATCTGCTTCCAATAAATCTCAACAACAAGGGAGAAGTCATTTTACTGAGAATGTATCTGTTGAAAGTGCAAATGCAATCAACATCAACTGTTATGAATCAATAAAGCTTAAAAAACAAATCAAAACAACAATAATGACTGATCAGAACATAGAAGCCTCAGAACTCTGATGCTTCCTAATAATAACTCTGCAGAGTAGCAGGATATTAATAGAGACATTTCTGTATGATGTTGCAGTGTTTCCAGCACTGTAACGATGGGGAGGTGTCTTCCTCAGAGGCTGGCATTAAGCTTGCCGCCACACCGGTGCGGCTCCTGGCAGGGACTCCAGACAATGAGCCAGGTTGGTTCCTGCACAGTTTTTTATGATAAAGTAAAAAGTTCTGCTGCCTTCATGAACTTATTTAAAAAACGAGCAAACAACATCAACAAAGACAATCAGTATGTGTTCAAATCCCATCTTGCGCACTGGGACAAACAGCTTTAGAGTTAATGCAGAATTGTAAATATTTCATTTCCTGAAGCTTTTGTAATTTGCTTCCCTCGCCTTTGCTTTGACATCACCATTACACATGACATTTAGGAGCTGTTGTTTTCGATTGTGCATATAAATGGCAACAAACAATAGTTATTATATTCGGTTCATGTCAAAGAAAACCTGCCATAAAGGAGTACAACCGTATGAAGATGAAAGATTTGTAATGCTTGAAATTATCTGGTAAATAGAATTTGAACAAAGCTTCACAAAATAGATGTTAATGACAACCTGAAATCCATAGTGTGAGATGGATTATGGGTTTCACCAGGGAATGCTGACGCTTCCTGTACTGAACCTGGTGATGAGCATGTTTCCAAATAAAAAATACCTGGCCTAATGAGACTGTCACTTTAGACAGACTGGCTTAAAGGGAGGGACTCAAAGCCAGCCTGCTGGCACCAGAACCGGAATACTGTCCCCAAACAGCTGAGGCCCTTCAGGCAACAAACAGATCTCATCAGATTACAGAGCAACGAGGTGAAAAAAACAGTCTTATTCTACAGAGCAAAAAAGCTTCCAGAATGTCTGTTTCTCTCCTCTGTTGAGCCACCAAGCTCCTCTCTGGAGGAACAGAAGCACCTCGCACCTTTGTCTCCTTCAATCTGCTGAAGCTTCTGCGTGACAGCCTGGCAAAGCTTCTCTAAAGTGGAGAAGAAGTTCATTACAACTCCAACACAGCCATCCATCAGAGCAGTGAAAGCTTGGGGATTAGTTTCTTAACTGAGGTCCCACCTCCCCTCAAAGGATTTCTATTGGGGTCATTTCCGCATCTGGAACCCGTCAGCATCACGCAGACTCTTTTGGTTGTTGCTCCTTTTTTCTATCAGCTCTGGGAGTAAGAGGGATAACTTTCATCTGACAAAAAAGTGTAAGAAAGATTATTAGTTTGTCATGGATGCTGTTATTATTTTATTGTGAAAGTTACAGCGTGGCCCCATAAACAAAATAAAATAAAATACTGGAAACTAATCTAGATGTGCCACAGAGGTAAAGAAGTTATCTCGGGAACCACAACATTTTTTACAAAGGTTTAATTCCAGAAACACTTTTGTGTGACTTGACTTTGAAACCACAAGAGATGGGCAGATTTTTTAAGAGTTGAACAGTGTCGATTTATTATTAGCTATTTTTCTGTATTTGTTATACTTCAATAAGGAAATATTTTAGGAATACAAGTAAAATTTATTTATGTTAGAAAAAATGTCCATGCTTTTTTTCAAAATCGTTGGTTGATGGTTATTTGCTCTGGGCTAATTATGTCTTGTATGCTTGGAATGAGCTCAGACAATAAATGAAAGAACCCAAGAGTCTGGACCAGGGATCTGTAACCTGAGGCTCAGCCTATATCATGCAAAATCATCTTTTAGAGCTTTTAAGTGGATGATTATGTTGATTCCTCATTAAAAAAACACTAAGCAGTATTTTGATCCGTTCATGCATTTCTGAGTATTCCTCTAAAAACCTGCTCTCTGAGCACCAGCCCCTTCCAACCTAAGAAAACGATCGGGTTCTCACATTGTGATGTTGACAAGAACAACCTGTTCCAGGAATAGTCTGCGCTGCCAGCACCGCCTTCAGGCTAACACCTACGCCCACATTCTCGGCTGAGCTAGTGGTAATCTGCAAAATGCACAGTATGCACATCAGTCTTGGCAAAAGTTTCGAAGTTGTTTGTTTTCGCAGATATGCTGCCGAGGCCGGCTCTAGGTTGATGGCTTGAAATGGGCGGCACCCGCAAGGAGTGAAAGGCGCAGCTCAGAGATCGAGTCGTAGTGCTTAAGTATGCTGTGGTTGATTGAGTGTCAGGTGTGTGGCATCCAGGAAGTGTGCGCTGGGGTTGCTTGGAGATGTTGTGCGTTTAAAACTCTGAAGACAGCTCCTGCCGGTGACCAGAAAAGAAAGACAGAGCTCCGAGTACTGACAGAAAGTTTAGAAAACCAAAACAAAGTGCACTGTTTAAACTACTAATCGAAAAACATGAACTGCCGCTTCAACTAAACAATCTTAGTATGTGTACCTAAATTCAGTTATAGACCTACAACATGATCAAAATCCTGAATGAATGATCATTAAGCCCTCATTTACTATGTAAACTCCTTTACTGTATAAACATATTAAGATCAATTTCTAAGCAAAGTCTAGAACTGTCTGACAGTCTTATGAAGGATAAAATATACATTTAGATATATAATAGATATAATAGATATAATATACATAAGAACTAGGGGTGTCAAATCTCAATTCGGTTCGGTTCAGAATTTCACAGAGCTTGGTAAATGCATTTATTGGTTTTATATAACAATAATAAAATTAACCCATGTAGGTGATCTGCTATATAAAATAAGAAAAACTATTAGCTGTCAGGAACCAAACCTTTGGATACTCAACACTGGCCTGGAAAAACAAACATTTTAACATGCACATTTTTTTTCTTGTATAGACCCGATTGTTCCAGTCGGTGATGCTGTTTTAAGTGCGTCAACAGATGAGTTGTGTTATATGTGGCATACGCTATGTTCGTGTAACAATAAAATGTCGAAAAACAGCATTTGACTTATCCAATTATCTTTTACTTTCATCCAAACAAATCCAAAGTGTTCCCACACAGAACACAGGGAGATGGGAGAGGGGGGCATGATACTGTTGACATGCTCTCTGTCACCTCCGTCACCTAATAGCTGTTGAACTTCCTGCAATGAGGTTTCTGACTGTGGTTAGAAAATGCAGGAGAGATCCTCTCCAGGGCCGAAGGCGGATCTTTGTCTTCCCCGTTCGGACGTTCAGAGTCTCCAGAGCAGGTTAATAATAGAACCAGTCTCTGTTCTTTTAGAGGAAACATTGTTTATTACTGTTCCTGCGAACTGAGGAGAACACGTCTGCTCACACTCTTGCGCTGCGCGCTGCCATGCTCTGCCCCCCTCCTTCCTAAATGCGTGCAAGAGAGACCATTGAGCGTCTCAGCGGAAACTCGCAGTTAATATTAGTTCCGCCTTGGCAGAAAGTTAATACATTTGGGGGGAGGACCAAAAAAAAAAAAAGAAAACCGAAACGGTACAAAAGTGATCCGAACAGAAATTGACGTACTGAAACGGTCCGGTCCAACTACGTGTAACGTTACACCTCTAGTCTACTTCCTCTTTCGGCTACTCCCATCAGGGGTCGCCACAGCGAACAAGTCGCATGGTAAATTTGGCAATGTTTTACGCCGGATGCCCTTCCTGACGCAACCTTCTCAAAGCAACCGGGCTTGGGACCGGCACAGAGGTAGAGAAGGGAACAGGGAGCAGCCCAGATTCATACCCTGGTTTCACGGACGGAAGGCGCCGCAAACCAGCACGAGCTAAACCGGCTCCCTAACGTTACACCTCTAGTAAGAACCACAATTATCACTTTAGAAGAGCAAATATGCTCATTGTTTCAAGGAACTGGAAAAATATAAACATTTATAAATAAAACCCATAGGTATATAGGGGACCATCAGTTATTGTCTTCTACAGGTAAAGAAAGATTTTCTTTAAAGTTGTATTTGCTTGGATTTGCCAGTGGCTTTTTTTAAGCTGAACTTAAAACAGAGCTGAATACACATTTCTCGTCTTAAACCTGTTTACATGTTTTTGGCTTCTTCAAATCTTATTCCCCTGTATATGTGTTCCCTCATAAATTATTGATTTGTGTTTGGGAAAAACTGTTCTATAGTTTGTTATTACCTGATCTTTGCAGTCTGTATCTCCTATCAGAGGAATTCAAAAAGAACACACTGCAGACGGAAAGCCTAACATCCGCCATGACCCTGGGGGACTTCCTCAGGCACCACAAGGAACAACACAGTTTAGTGACAGTTTGTAAAAGTATCACACAGTGTAATCTGCTATGTCCCGGAGCAGTACTGTTTCCTACTTTTGTGTTAGGTTGACACAAACAGCAGGAGGAAAGCATCAACGGTCATATCAGAGGTTTGCTGGTGGAAAAATGCATCGCCAGGATTATTGTTATTGTTTTTGTTTTTCTGAACTTCTTTGGTAAAATCCTTAAATAGTGCTTTAAAACCTTATAAGACCCAAAGATTGCGTTACATTCACCTATGCTCACACACATTGATACACACTGGTGGTGGCACTGCTGCTTAAGCCTGGTGGCATCTTATAACCACCAGGAGCAATGGGGGGATCAGTGTATTGGCCAAGGACACTTTATGACAGCACATAATTTTTAATACCTCTCCGTCTGTAATTCCCACCACACCAAGTCAGGGTGGATGATAACTGGAGAATAGTGGCCTGATATCTGCCTCCGTGTTGGCAACAGCAACCAACAGTGGTTGCTCTAGCTATTGTTCTTGGTGACCACTTTTTAACAGCATATGAATATAATTTTTAATTTAAGTTGAAAGAACGCCTGCACACATTCCACAGATTCTGACCCCCCACCCCATTCCCTTTGCACACTTCATAGTAGAGATCTTTGAGGTTCCTGAGCTCAAATAATATGCTGCTTAAAAACATCAACAATCATTTTATAAAAGAGTTTAATACTCATGAGCAGTAATAATGAAAAGCTTTGAAGCAACCGTGAGAGGTGCAGTATAAAAAACGACAGGGGGTCAATCAGAGGTGTGGAACCCTCATCGGGAAGAATTCAGAGCCTCTGGAACAGCGACTGTTTTCAAAAAGGTAATAGCCTGTATTTACATAATTTTAATATTAATGAGAGGAAACACTCTTTCAGTGGACAACAGATCAGACTTTGGCTCAAGTGTGTCTCCATAATGAAACCCGGTGTTTCTAAATGTATGCTTATTAGCCTCTTGACACATTGGGCGTTTTGTTTGTCACATTTCATTTGAATTCATTCATTCTGCTTTGTTGCATGCACAGGTGCAGCTTTATGTGAACAGATCAGAGAGTGCAGGTGGACACCGAGATCTGTGCTTGCCTTTTTTTCCAACATCAAACTGCTAATATTGTTGCTATAGCAGCAGCGGTGGTGAAATAGTGTTAGATACATCTTTTCATTGAGTTTGTTTTCCCCGTGGGACAAAATAGAGAAGAAATAAAATTTGGTTATTATATCAGCTCTGTTTACCACACAGTTAATAAACTGCAGTATGTTTTTGTAATGCCTGCCAGCAAAATAGGACTTATTCAAAGTTGCACACAACTCTGAATCTGGTCAATTTACTCTGAGGAATGCCTTAAGATTATGACTGAGCCTGCAGGAGTTATGGCTGAGCATTCATCTCTGTTCTGCGCAATTTAAATAAAAAACATGAAAAAATGCCTGCTGTAAACAATTCAACTACCATTTGTCTAAAGATAAAACATTTAACAACAAAAATAATACTACTGTATGTGCTAAAACAATTGCATCTGCACTATAGAGTATTCATTGTTAAGTGTAATGTGAACACGAGCCAGCAAGATGTGTGGACGGGTAAAAGTGCTTTATCTTGATAAGTGTAGTATTTTGTTTGTTGCCTTGTTATTTTGTCATCATATGTTGGCAGATCGTATTGTTGAAATAAACAAAGATGTTCTGGGTTACAGACACTAATCATTTGTTGGTTTCAGCTGGTTATAAAACTGTGATTTTACTCTCAGAAAATACTTGTATTTTTGTATTTGCTGGAGTTCCTTAAAAAATGGTTTATTCAAGTGAGGAATACTCAGAAATCTGCTTAGTCGGAAAGTTATGGATGCTTTAAAATGCACATATAGCTGTCAGAAAGAAGGCAGATAGTAAGTCTGCAGTTTGCAGATGTCAAAACAAAGCTAAATTAGAATATTTATTAATTTCCGGCTGTGGGTATATTTTTTTGTCATGCTAAATAAATTACACTAAATCTGCATTGGAAAAGAAAAGAACTTTATATTATATTATATTATATTTATATACTTTATAAAGTTGAAAGTTTTCATAAATTCAACAACAGCTGGAAAATACTCTATGTTCCTTTTTCTAAGCTGCATTCCACAGGCATAGCAAGTTACTGACCCTGGGCTCACACTGTATCCACTCCGGCTCCGTTGCAGCCGGTCTAGCTGCGGCAGTTGACTTACATTGGCTAGAGATGGCTTTGACCTACAGATGTCCTTTTTTGCCATCATCCTCATGAAAAGGATGTGAAGCAGTGGTAAAACGAAGCAGTGGTTCTGGAACTCTATGATCAGCATCTTGTGTTCCATGATCTTAAATGACCGATAAGATGCTCTATCACATACTTTGTGACCTCGTGTCAGCAGAAATTGTCATGTTTACACCATGGTGAAAACATAGCAGCTACAGCGGGAAAAAAAAGTACTGGATGCACTTTACACTTGATCGCATGATTTCAAGATTAGGTTGTTTCATTTGTTCCAACTTCACCAAAAAAGGCTCTGGTGTCTGGCCAAAATTTGAAGCCAACTAAACAGATTTGGAGCGCCGGAAAGGCCAGTGCTTATCAGTACTGGGAGGGTCTCTGAATGATCTCATTAACCCAAAAATGGAGACGGGATTACCAATGCTTTTGTAGAAGTCTTCAAAATGAATAAACCTGATTTTTTAACATCATCTGTGTCTTCCATGCATTGTAAATTAGATAAACACACTCCATGTGGCGATCAGGCTAAAACTATTAGCTGGTACCTCCTTCCCCACGGGGCCAGAGTGTCAACCTTATGTACACATTTTTGGACAGGCATTGAGCAGAGAATTTGCCGTGGGGTAAAAAAGGGGCGGCCAGAGCTAATTTGTTGTCCAAATCACGCTCAGTGTTAACGCAGCTTAAGCAAAGATGCCCAAACGTCCCTCTCTCCAGCATTTTCCTCCAGCCTCTCTTATGAGACCCTGAGGCATCCCCAGCCCCAGCTGAGAGACGTTTTTCTCTCCAGCATTGCCTGGGTCTTCATCGGGGTCTTTGCTCAGTGGGACATGCTGGAAACATTTCCCCAAGGAGTCGTCCAGGAGGCATCTGGACCAGGTGCCAGAGGAGGACCAAGATGGCGCCGTGAACGGACGCCTGTTGCCATAGCTCCTGTAATCACTCTTTTACTCAAGTCTGTAATCATCGTCTCCTTTCCTTTTTTTCTCATTTTTTTTTTGTTGTTGTTGTTCTTTTATTATTTCTGTCATTTTTCCATTTTTGTGCTTTTTATTTACTTTTTCTCTCATTGATATTCTCACATCGGTGGGCATAACAATGGAAAGCATGGCCATTGTTTACACGCGCGACCAGCTGCTGGCCCTGAGAGAGCCTAGCCTGTTTCATGGAGCTCGGCATGAGATTCCGAAGGAGATACGGAGGAGACGTCGGGGTCGCAGAGCCGGGACTCACGTTAAGATGAACAGAAGGAGATTTAAGCCTGTCGTGCCTGCAGTCATTATGGGGAATGTGCGCTCACTGGCCAACAAGACCGAGGAGCTAACGACGCTAGTGAACACCCAGACGGAGTATCGGGAATGCAGCCTACTGAGCTTCACCGAGACGTGGCTGCACTCCCACATCCCGGACAGCAGCGTCGCGGTTCCTGGTTTTACGACTGTGAGAGCGGACAGAGATGCAGCCGGCTGCGGTAAGAAGAGGGGAGGCGGGATTGCTCTCTACGTGAGTGAGCGGTGGTGTAACCCCGGACACGTCTGCGTGAAGGAGCGACTCTGCACGCCGCATGTGGAGCTGCTGGCGGTGGGACTTCGGCCCTATTATCTGCCGAGGGAATTCACATCGGTTGTGGTGGTGAATGTGTATGTTCCTCCATCCGCCGATGCTGAGGCCGCCGCTGACGTCATCACTACCACCGTTTCCCGCCTGCAGACACAGCAGCCTAACTCTTTCTGTATCATCACTGGGGACTTCAACCACATCACCATGGACAGAATGCTTGGGGACTTCACTCAATATGTGAACTGTCCCACCCGGGAAAATAAAACTCTGGATCTGCTGTATGCAAATGCAAAGAAGGCATACAGAGCCACAGCCCTCCCCCCCCTCGGCAGGTCTGACCATAACCTGGTTCACCTCATCCCAAACTATGTCCCTATTGCCATGCGGGAACGTGTCCACAAAAAGGCTGTGAGGAGGTGGACCCCAGAAACGGAGCAGGCCCTGCAGGACTGTCTTGGGTCCACGGACTGGGACGCTCTTTGCACGCCTCATGGGGAGGACATTGACGGCATGACGGACTGCATCACGGAATATATTAAGTTCTGTGAAGAGTCCGTTGTGCCTACTCGAACTGTTCGATGCTTCCCCAACAACAAACCCTGGATCAGCTGTGACCTGAAGAACCTCCTGAACAGGAAGAAGAGAGCCTTCAGGTCTGGAGACCGGGAGGAGCTGAAGAGGGTGCAGCACCAGCTTAGGGATCAGCTGAGGAACGGGAGAGATTCCTACAGGAGGAAGCTGGAATCCAAACTCCAGCAGGACAACATGAGGGCGGTGTGGTCTGGAATGAAGAAGATCACAGGATGTGGGGGGAGAAGCAGACCCATCACAGGCAGCAAAGAGAGAGCTGACGAGCTTAACACCTTTTTCAACAGGTTTAGCTCTCTGAATGCCTCAGCCTCCTCCCCCCCAACTCCACCACACCATCCCCCCACTCCTGCTGCCTCTCAGCTGTCTGACCTCCCCCCTCATGAACCCCCCACACCTCCTCACCTTCCTTCCCCCTCTAACACACCACACCCACTGGGCCCACAGTCCATCACCCCTCCCCCCAGCCCAACCACCACCCCCCTCCCTCCCTGTCTGACTGTAACAGCCTGCCAGGTGAAGAAACAGCTGGAGAAACTTAACCAGCACAAAGCAGCCGGCCCGGATGGCGTCAGCCCTCGTACCTTGAGGACCTGTGCCCACCAGCTGTCTGCGGTTCTCCAGCATCTCTTCAACCTGAGCCTCAGACTGGAGAAGGTGCCGCTCCTCTGGAAGACCTCCTGCCTGGTCCCCGTTCCTAAGAAGACGTCTCCATCTCACCCCGGGGATTTCCGTCCAGTTGCCCTCACCTCCCATGTGATGAAGGTGCTGGAGAGGCTGGTGTTGGCTCAAGTGAGACCGATGGTGAGCTCTTCTCTGGACCCCCTGCAGTTTGCCTACCGGCCGCGCCTGGGGGTGGATGATGCTGTCATCCATCTGCTGCAGCGAACTCACTCACACCTGGATGGTGGTGGAGGCATGGTGAGAATCACCTTCTTTGATTTCTCCAGTGCCTTTAACACCATCCAGCCTTCTTTACTGGGTGATAAGCTGCGGCTGATGGGTGCTGGGGTTGTGGGGTGTATAAGCGGTGGACGGGAGGAGGAGTACAGGAGGCTGGTGGACGGATTTGTGGAGTGGGCTGGAGAGAATCACCTGCTGCTCAATGTGGACAAGACCAGGGAGATGGTGATCGACTTCTGGAAGAAAAGGACAACCCCTCTGCATCCTGGGCAGGGATGTGGAAGCGGTGGAGGAGTACAAATATCTGGGTGTGACTATTGACAGCAGACTGAGCTGGAGGAGCCACAGTTCTGCTGTGTACAAGAAGGCCTGCAGCAGACTCTACTTCCTGAGGAAGCTAAGGTCATTTGATGTGTGCAGCAAGATGCTGGGGATCTTCTACCAGTCTGTGGTAGCCAGCACCTTGTCCTCCTCCGTGGTCTGCTGGGGAAGCAGCATTGCAGTCAGTGACACCAACAGACTGAACAAGCTGATCAGGAAGGCGGGTTCTGTCATTGGCTGCAAACAGGAAACCTTTGAAGCAGTGATGGAGAGGAGGTCACTGAACAAGCTCTTATCCATCATGGACAACCCAGAGAATCCTCTCCACCCTGTTCTGGACAAACAGCGGAGCTCCTTCTCTAGAAGGCTCAGAGAGCTCCGCTCCAAAACTGCCCGGTACCAGAAATCCTTCCTGCCAAATACTATAACCCTGTTCAATAATTCACAATGCAGAAGATAACCTTGCACATTTTTTTTCTCTTTTATTTATTTTGCACATTTCTTTTGCACATCTCTTTACCTGCACTGTTTTGTAAATAGCTCTTTAAATTATACCACATTTTCCTTGTTCTTTTTATTTTTATTTATATTATTCTTACTCTTTTTTTCCTGTCAGTTGTTATGGTAACGAACAAATTTCCCACGTGTGGGATCAATAAAGTATTTCTGATTCTGATTCTGATATTTAAACTGGTTCCTCTCGATGTGGAGAAGAGGCTCTACTCTGAAACTTCAGGTGACCGAGCTTCTCATCCTGCCTCTAACGGAGCGCCCAGCCACCCTACGGAGGAAGCTCATTTTGGCCGCTTGTATTGGTTCTTTGGGTCATGACCCATAGCTCATGGCCGTAGGTGAGTCTTGGGACGAAGATCGACCAGTAAATTGAGAGCTTCGCTTTCCGACTCGGCTCACTTAATCACAAACAACCGGTACAGCTACCGCATAACAGTGGATGCTGCTCCAATCCACCTGTCAATCTCACACTCCAATCTTCCCTCACTTGTGAACAAGACCCCAAGATATTTAAACTCATCCATCTGGTGCAGGAGTACTCCAACCACTCAGAGAGGATAAACTACCCTTCTCTAATCAAGAACCATGGCATCAGACTTAGCAGTGCTGACCCTCATCCCAGCCGCTGCATAGTCATCTGCAAACCGCCCCAATGCATGCTGGAGGTCTTGGCTTGATAAAGCCAACAGGACAACATCAACTGCAAAGAGCAGAGGGGAAACCATTTAAATTATGTGGACCTCAATTCAATTTGTATTCTGTCCGTAAAGATTATGAACAGAACTGTGATAAAGGGTCCATAATTCACTGGTAACAGGTTTCACTCACTGCTAGCAGCACAAACCAAACTACTGCTCTGGTTTTTACTGAAACTGGAGCATTACACAGAGCCCACCAAAGTACCTCCAACAGAACAAAGCAATGGATGAGATTAAATGCTTTCCCCATTTCAACAAAGCACATTGGATGGGCAAACTCCCATGAACATTCAAGCACTCTGTGTAAGGTGTAGACGTTAGTTGCTTTCCCATGACCCAGATAAAAACTGTTTCTTCTGAATCAGAGATTTCATTATTCACTGAATTCTCTTCTCCATGTAGTAGATATTACCAGAGAGCCCGAAACCATGAAAATACTTTTTCAATCTCAATAGCTCGTTAGTTGCTCTGTCAACAATGTTGACATCCTGCTTCTGAGGCATTAAATGTTTGCTAGAATTTATTAGAGAACAACCTACAAGCCATATCTACGGCCTCTCCAAACTCCCATCAGACTTGAGTTTTTTTCCTCTGCACCTGCCCATGCTGCCAATACCCATCAGCTGTTTCAGGAGTCCCAAGAGCCGACCAGTCTCAACAGGATTACTTTTACAGTTTGACAACATCTCTTACTGCCATAAACCACCATAGGATTTGTGGTTTGCTCCTCTGCCAGAGACCAAACAGACACATCTTTGAACAGTTCAATTGGCATTGGAGGTAGACAACATGGTCTATTCAGACTTAGTGTCTCAATCCTCCAAGAGACAAGATGTTAAAAGGTAGGATGTGTGCAACTGAACCTAAAGTGCAAATGTATCCGATTGTTTTTTTCATATAAAGCAATGTCAGCAGAAGTAACATGGATCTGAAAAAAACTTGTAACAAACTCATATAACTGTGGATTTGATCAGAAGTGACTCCTCACAGATTTCTGTTGTTGTATGGCCTTGAATGGATTTCTCATCAACAAAAACTTTAGGAGAGGTCGTAGCCTAAATGTATTGAAGAACCATTGACTCAATTACTGGTTTAATAACTCTACTTCAAAACAGCCCTCTGTTGGACTGTTTGTTTGGTCCATGGTTGTTTTTTAAGTTACTGTTTTAAAGTGTTTTGTTTTGGTCTTTTTTTGTATAATGACATTGAGCGTCCCGAAAGGCACTTCAAATAAAATGAATTATTACTACTACTAACAGCACACTCAGAAATAGGATTTCTCTCAAATTTGGCAACATTTCAACCTGTAGAATTTATCTTTAACCTTCAGCTTTCAAAGGCAAATGCAGATAAATTAGACAAAAAAAAGAAAATATTAGGCTTTTAGTACAAAAAACAAGCTTTTCTGGCAGAGAAGGCTGTTTCAGATGCAAAAGAGGACCCTCTCTTTTTGAAACAGAAAATCAATCAGCAGTTGTCAGTTCAAACTTCCTGCAGCACTTAAACTGCTAAAGACAAATGAACTGCTAATCTGTCATTTTATCTAATAAGCCAGTGTGCAGTCGGGTGCTTACCGATGAGCTCTGTCAAAGCTGTTTAAGTATGGAGAACTTCAGAGCTTCTTGAGCTGCAGCAGATGCCAAGGTGAAGGTAGCAGTGGCTGTTTTTAGAGAAGGATTCTACAGCAAATAGGCTGTGCAGTGATAGCTGACATAAGATTCAATTAAAACATTCAACCTCCATAGTGTTTAATTCAATGCAGTTTTAGACAATTTACACCAAGCATTGTTCTGTCCTTACACAAAAGGAAATGGACTGTATGTCAAGTTTAAAGTTAAAGAAAAACCATTTTCTTCTGATCATTGTAGGTATATTCCCAGCCATCTACAACTGTTACAGCAGAAGCTGGATTCCAGAACTGTTTTACCTGAGCTTTCTTACCACCAATCGTTCATGACAATTTATTCTGCTGAAGTGTTGTTAACTCTTAAGGCTTATTTACACTGGTCTGCAGTAAGTCTCCGTTGCATTGACACAGAAAAAAAGAAGGTTTATTGATAAATCTGAATGTTAACATCACCACCGTCATGTTTCCGTCTGACGCCCATCACTCCACAACGGAATGCAAGCTTAATGCAGGGGTTCTATTTCCAGTCCGTTGATGCATCAACTTCACGGAAAAAGGCCAGAGAAACGGGAAAAAGGTCAGTGTTTTAAAATAAAACCTTTGGTTGTACTTTTTAAAATAAAAATGTATTAAATTTCATTTTATATTTAAGGTGACATGCCCACATAATCACGCACGTTAACACCAGCTTCCATTTTTGCCATGGACGACAGACGTTTTTTGGAAGTACAAAACAACATCATTTATAACACAAAACATGCATTTTACAAGGAATCATTGAGGAATGAGAGGGCATGGGGCCTAATTGCAAAGGTTTTGTATGAACTACCTTACATGAGGGTGGCAGGACAAACCACTCCTCCGGTAGCCAGGGGGGAGGGACCGGAGACGCAACAGAGACAATGAAAACTGATGGTCATGCAATGCAAGAGTCCATTTCATACCAGACATGCCAGTCTAATTTGGCTTTAGAATTTACAGAGTGCACTTGTTTAGTATGTTTTTTGCCCACAACACATTTATAGACCATTTCTATATTTTGGGTTACTTACTTTCTTCTTTGCTTTTTTTTTTCTCCAACTATGTGTTAGTGTGAGGATATGCCCTTTTGTTTGCTTTTAGAGATGCTTTCTTGGTTTTTGCCATGTTTTGTGTTTCCTCCTGTTGCAGCCTCCCCAGGTTGAAGTTGCTAATTATCCACACTGTCTTCATTTAAGTTGTCCATCCTCAATGTATTTAGGTGTCTGTGTCGTGGGTCCCTCTGGTAAATAAAGCAGAGGAGCCAAGGTGAGAGCGTTCTTTTCTTTATTCAAGAACCAGAGCACTTCAGTAGCTCTACGCAGGGCACATCATCACATGTCACCTCCATCTCTCTCTTTTTTTTTACTTCCTCTGATGCTCCCTTTTAAATGATAAGCCCCTCCTATTGGGCGTTGCTCTTCATTATCTTCCCGGAACCATCACAGGTAACAGTCTTACACTGTCCAGCAAGACATATTTAAACATAAAATACATAACAGTGTGGGTACCACCACCATCTGACGGTGCCACACTGTCAGTCTGCTTTCCAGTTCATGCTTGTTCAGTTTCACCCTTTTTTTCTCTCCATTGTCTTTCATTTTTATCTATGTTTAAGTTTAGTCATGAAAGATTTACCTTTAAGCTATCTCGCTTGATCTCATTGATTTCTAAATGTCAAAATAAGGCAGCAGTTTAGCTCAGGCAGTAGAGCAGGTTTTCCACCAACCGAAGGGTTGGTGGATCAATCCCTGCCCCATCCACCCAGCTGTCGCCCCCCAAGCACGGCAAGTCTGCAGCTCAGCGTTCCCCCCAGGAGATGGGTCAAAATGCGGAGAAGAATTTCCCCATTGTGGGATAAATAAAGTATCAATTATTATTATATAAAAATAATGATTTCAGACTTTAGTTCTGTTCTGTTACTTGTTTGCCCTCTTGAGTTAAGGTACAGTTTGGTCTCATCCGTTGTATCTGCTGTCCTGGAAGAAATTTAGACCAACAAAGAGAAAACATGGCAAACAATAGCAGATGAGAGTTATTATATCTTTTTTGTGTATTTATATTTCTAACTACTATTGGATTCTTGCAAGGTCGGGGGTGGTTTCAGTCTGGTCAGGTAGGCAAAAGGAAGATGAGGGAGAGGGGGGTTGAGGGGGGGTTGGGTCGTGAAGATGCCGGAGGAGGGGTGGGGTGGACCTGGGCAGTAGGAGAGCTAAATCTATTGAAGAACATGTTCAGGTCGTTAGCTCTTTCTCACGCCCTCACACAAACTAACATACTAGTTATGGCGGTAATAATGATAATGTCGTTTAGCAACATTTATGTTAGCCAATAATAGTTGGTAACACGCAAGCACAGCACACAAAGGTGAAGATCCACCTAAACAACAGTCACTGGTGCATGTAAGCTCTAAAACAAAATGTAAATGGGAAAGAAGGCAACAAACACCCTCATAAAATAACAAAGACTAGATCGTTAGTTTGGATACCAATCACTGCCCAAACATCTACTGAAAAGCTTAATTTAATCATAAACTAAGAGAAAAATCCCAAAACATACCCAATATCAGTAAAAGCAAATAAAAACATTACCACATACTCTCAAACACATATACACTATTAAAAATCACATGAGCATTTAGAAACATCTGTGCTTTGAACGGGGAATTCCAAGAAAGATGGCCTGACAGGGTGTGAGTGGTGAACCCAAAGATTGTTTTTAATTGTCTTTGCATAAATGTCTTTGCATAAATGCACAGTCAACCTGCACTTTTGCTGATGGTTACTCTGTTACATACAAAGCCCAACAAGTCAAAAGAGTGGAGCAGCACTTAAACAAGTCACATGCACGTGATCAATCAGACAAAGCAGTAGAGGGTTCACCCGACTAGTGGGTCAAGTGCTTTGTTCTGAAACAGGAGTAGTTTACAGTCATGCTTAAGACCCGCTGCGTGGCGAGAAATGATGATGCACTGCTGAACAGATAAAAGAGTGGAAACTCTCAACCAAGAATCTACTTTAGGGGCAGATCAGTCTATTGGTTTAACTTTGAGTAAGGAAGTGCACACACCTGAGCAGCAACAAAATTGATTACTTCAACCGCGTTAGTGCTCCTGCTCCTATTCTTACTACCACATCATTCATAAGATTTATGACTTCATCCTCATCAGCAGCACTTTAAGTATCTTGCAAAACACCGGTCAAGAGGTCATGCTGAGACTGACTTAGAGACTACACGAGAGTTGAACAATAAATTAGAGGAAATGAAAAGTTCTCCTACTCCTACCACATTGGTAAACATTAGAGAGGAAACTTAAATGGTTCTAGCATTTACTTAATTGGTTCTACCATTTAAGTTCCCATTCAATAGCCTTCCTTGCCTCCTCTTGTCATTTTAGTGATGGTGCCTTAATATATTTACCCTCTTCTGCACAATCTAGAAAATGTGTCACTGTGTCCCAAGGGCACTGCATACACTGTAGACCCACCATTGGCATTATCTATATATTATATATTAAATATGTGAACTGCTCTTTCGGACGATTTACTCCATAAAGCTTCAAATAGACAAGTAAAGGTTTAGATAAGAGACTCCAAAAGGAACCATTTTATGAGGAACATGGTTAAGGTTAATTGGGTTAATGTCACCTGTTTGAACTGGTTATTTGCATAAAAGACACCTGTCCACACTGTTAAACTGTCAGACTGCAACCCCCTGACCATGACCAAGACTAAGGAGCTGTCAAAGGACACAGAGTACAAGATTGTAGACCTGAACAAAACTGGATGGACCAGTCTACAATAAGCAGCTAGGTGAGAAGACATTAAATGTTGGAAAAATAATTGAATCATGTAAGAAATGAAAGATCACTGGCAATCTTAATGGGGTTTCATCCCAAATCTCAGCTGGTGGGGTACAAATAATCTAGAGCAGTCTCAAACTTTTGGCCGGCGGGCTATTTACAGCCCCCAAGATGATATTTTGCGGCCCCCGCCTTAATATGAAATGTTAATGCGTCTCTCCAATTTGTATGACTGACACTTTTCAGTGTTGTGTGCAGAGCTGACGAACCAACCAATCACAGTGGGGTATATGACTCTTGGGGGCGTGACATTGACCATGCTTGAAAGCAGGAGAACATTTAAAGCAGGAAACCTGACAGCCCCCTCGCCAGAACACATTAAGAAGTTCCTTATGTTCCTTTTTAGAATGTGTCTATTCTCTTGCAATTTTCTAAATACATGCAGTCAGTGCTGAACTTTACACGTGCTGCAGCATATTAACCCCAACCAAAACGGTTCTCCCGCTGGAGTTGGGTCAGATGAGGAGAATAAATGCCACACATCTACATGCATTGACAGCTAACAGGGCTTTAACATTAAAAACACGTGCGAGCAACAGCAAGGTTTAGTCTTAGACACACTTAAAATACGTGTGGAAAATGCAACGATAGAGATGAACTAGCGCCTCGCCTGGATCATTGATGAGACCAGGCGATCACAGGATGGGTGAGATGATGGCGAAGCCGCAGCGAGACTGAAGGAGAACAGGAAGTTGAAGTTGTTTTTAACAATCAGTTTAGTTTTAATATGCCTCTCCCCCTTAGTAGTATGATCTGTGTTATTATATCTTTTATATATTTTTAATGATTTTAATTGATTACTCAACTACAAATGCATTATTTTGTAGTCATCTGGGCAGCTTTCAGTCAGCACAGTACTAAATTTCCAGCTGTGTACACTTGGGTGGGGGCCTTGCTCCCCCCCCTTTCTGGTGATATTTTTGTAATGATTGACAGGTGATGTTGGAGCAAAAACAAAAACATACGTCACACACCAGGTGATCTGCGCAGCATTGTCTACCTGGGTGATCACAAACACGCTTATTGTGAATCTTGGCTGCACTTATTTGGTGTCGCCAACATGAATGAATTTCCATCCGTTTTTGAGCTTTTCTTTGATCCCAGGTATCGGTAATGATTGTTCTGATCTCCAATGAACGGTGCCCGTTCTTTTCAGAACCATAGTTTGAATTCAACTATGAAATTATAGGAGTGGCTGACTGGCTGCTCTACAATAACTTGTTTAAACACTTTCCTCCAAGTAATGGAGACTGGTTCTGTTATTAACTCTGGAGGCTCTGAGGGTCCGAACGGGGAAGTGAACCCCGAAGGAAGATCCGCCCTCGGCCCTGGAGAGGATCTCCCCTGCGGTCAGAAGCATCATTGAAGGAAAATCACATAGTAGGTTCAAAGACATTTGGCAGGAAAGATTTGACACTAGCATGCATATTTTACTTGCACGCGCCTTAACACCTGGTGAGCCTTTTATATGTGTGAAATACTTAGACTTGACAGACCCAGATGCTGGAACCCGGAAGAAAACCCAGGAGTCGAGAGGTAAGTAATAGGTATTTAATTCACGACTGGTAATATTGATATCAGACTTGAAAGATTGAATCAGATGAAGAGAGTTTGAATTCTTGACTTGAAGGCGAGGCGTGGCTGGAGGGTTCGGCAGAAGATTTCCAGAACACCAAGGCTTGTGCGGGAGACGAGGCGTGAAACCACGGATGACGACGCTGCACAGGTAAGTACTCGTGGAGGAATAATCCTATAGGCAAGGCGTAGGAAGGATTAGCGAAAGGCAGTTAGACATGAACAAGATACTAGAGTCGACCAGACTATGCACCGTAGAGGAACAACAAACTGGCGTTGAATACTGGCACTGGATCTCCTTAAGAAGCTGCGGCTTGATGAGGTGATTGGAGTCAGCTGGTCACATCAGGAAAGGAGGGGAGGGGGGAGGAGACTGACAGAGGCACCATGCCACACCCATAACTGAGGCTGCGCCCTATAACCCAGTCCGCCCTGTGGTGGTGAAAATACGGTAGGTACTAATAGTAACAAATTGCGTCATCATCAAAAGATTGTTTATTAAGGACTCCTAGTCTGTCGATCTATTTTCAAATCATGTTCTAATTGAGGTTCCACCCTTACTACGAAAGTTTTTTACTACAAGTTTTTACTACAAGTTCTTTTATACTCGTTCTGTTCAGCAACTAAGCAAATAATTGCTGAGTTTGTATTAAACAAACTGTACTGTTAAAACCAAGGATGGGTGAAGTTTGAAAAAACAAGATGAATATTTGTTAAACCCCCTTTGTGTTTGATACTTAATTCATTCAAAAACAGATTTTTAAAATCATATTTTATATCGTGTTTCAAATTCAGATTAGACAAAATAGGTAATAAAGTCAAGGGGGAGTACATTGGGGGACAGCCCTGAAAGGAAAAACAGAAGGGGGTCAAGTGAGATAGTACACAAAAAGGCATCAAAAGGAAACAAAGATTGACAACAGAATAGGCAATAAAAGCTGCTTGTGGTTTATGATAATCACTAATACATGTATATATTTATCAAGAAGGCATTTTTTGTGAACAAACGTACACATCAACACATTAAGCACAACATTCACTAAGTACTGCCTAAACTTCCACGTCTATGCAGACTCACACAAGCTTACATAGCAGGTATATACAGAGACTAATTCACCATAATCTGTATACATACACATATACAAGTAAATGCTTGTCAAACTTCTATCATATCTGCAGATGAGATGAGCAGGCACTCCAATCACCTCCACATTGACACCATCTTCAGAACACCACACGCTGGTGGGGGCATTGCTTATACAGTAGTCACTTTTTTTAATTATGGTAAATAGCGTATACTTGTATAGTGCTTTTTACCTGCCTTGAAGACCCAAAGCGCTTTACAGTCACAGTCCCATTCACAGTCACATACACATTCACACACTGGGGTTCAGTGTCTTGCCCAAGGACACTTTGACACATGGGCATGCAAGGTGGGAATCGAACCTGCAATAATACGATCAGGGGTTGACCGCCCAACCGATGCACCACGGCCGCCCCAATTAGGCCTTTTTTTGGCTGCTTTAGTTTTTTACCTGCAGAGGGAGTCTGTTTTTGGACCACAGGATTTCATTTCAGTTTTTGCTGATGATGTTCTTCTGTTGTTTTCATTCTACCAGAACCTTTAGTTTGCATTGGGGCAGTTTGCAGTCAAGTGGCTGAATCTAGAATTAGCATTTCAATGTCTGAGGCCATGGTTTTTGATCAGAATTGGGGGTTTGCCCTCACAAGGTCGGGAAAGAGGTAATGTCCATAGTGAAGAAGTTCTATTACAGGGTCTTGTTCTTGAATGTGAGATGGACTGTGAGATTGACAGGCAGATTGTGAACATTCAGCTCTGCGTCCTTCTGCAGAGGGATTTTTGGTAATGGTCATCATCCCCTTCACCTGTCTTCACTTGTATTTGAATTTTGTGCTTCTGTCTTTCTATGCCAGAAACTTGTCAGTCTTCTGGAGTGATGCTCACTACCATGTTTCTGTTAAGTGGAGCTTAAGGTCCTGCCCCTGTACAGGTGCATGTGATTCATAAACCCCTCAGATATGTTCTTTTATTTTTTAAAGTAAACATGAGATTTCATCAATTTTTGTTCAAGTTGTTATTAAGGAAGATAATACATAAATAATAATTTGCTACAGGTCAAATTTAGTATTCACATTTTTGTTTGTTTTTATTTAATAAAATCTAAAAATAAATGGCTGACTTTTATATAAATAATATTTTTTTTCTGTTTAGGTTGAATAAAAGGGTTTCTATCCACATATTTCGGACAGTGTTCTCTTTGACAGATCTGTTTTTTGCTCACTAACGGGTAATTTGCAGCAGTCTGTCTGATCAGTGTGAATGACTGTTTTTCCGCCCACACCTGCTGCTCTGACAGACCTCTCTACCTCATCTGTGCACAGAGTCCCCCGCTTCGGAGAATTACTATGTTCCTGTCATCACCTGTGCTCCTCGTGTCACAGAACATTCAGGAAAACATCTTGATTCCTGCTCTCAACATCTCACTGATATTTAATCACACACTTACAGCAAACTTCAAATATATTACATTCGAAATGATCCATTTCAGGGATACGCCCACTTTATTGCTGTTATTAAATAACCGTATCATCAACCACAAACTAGATGTATTATTTTTTTTCCAAAAAAACTGTCCGAAGCTAAGGGATGATATTACCCGTGATGGACTGGACACCCTCCTCCCCACACACTGGTCTATTCGACATCTTCAGCCTTCCTGTAAACAGCAGCTTGATGAGAAGACAAAACCCAATAGTTTTGACAATTTGACTAACTTGCTATACTTGTAAAAATTGTAAAGATTTTTACACAATATTGCCAAGGAATGTAAAAAAATAAGAATTTCTTGTGATTCATTGTTAAATTCCACTGAAAGATGACAAAACCCATCTTTTTTTCTTTGTCTGACACTTGGACCTGTATCATTGATCCAGAGCAATCCTTGTCTGTCTTAAAGACTTTATGCTATGCTGTCTTGATCACAAATATATGTCATTTTCTACGGGAAGAGGTGATGCTGCTGAAGTTAATGAACAGAAATTGTTTGTTTTGTGAAGGTCAAATTCTGAAAACAACCAGGAAGTTCTTCAACAGTCACTAGAAGAGTAAATCAAACAGAGGATGTTACGTAGTGTTCACATTTGCGGATTAAGACTTAGAGGCATTACACATTGAAAGGAAATTCTATTCAAATAGTGACAAAAATAACCGTATGGGTCACAAGTTTCTTCTTTCCGTCAGAGCTTGTGGGCACCTCCTGGGCTCTGTGTTGTAATGTCCTGATAACCCCTAGTTTGTGCTGTAAAGGGTGGTTTGAGTCAAATAACAGCTACTGATCTGTGTGAGTAGGCTTCCTGTACACTTCAACATGGAGCTGTCTGTCCTCACCAATGATCACAGCACAGTCTAGAAAGGCTAGGGTGTTGTCCTTTGTGTCTTCCCTGGTGAACTTGATGTTCTTGTCGACTGCGTTGATATGATCTGTGAAAGTCTCCACTTCCTGGATTTTGATCTTGACCCAAGTGTCGTCCACATATCTGAACCAATGGCTTGGATTAGTACCTGGGAAAGAGTCCAGGGCTCTTCTCTCGACTTCTTCCACGTACAAATTGGCCACAATGGACGAGATTGGAGAGCCCATAGCACAGCCGTGCCTCTGCCTGTAGAGGTTTCCCCTGAATTGGAAATATGTGGAGTTGAGGCACACTTCCAGCAGTTCACAGATGTGGTCTGGTGTCCGATTTGTTCTGTCTTGTAACTGAGAATCTCTTCCACATTGAAATCACTCCCTCGTTGGTGGGAATGCAGGTGAAGAGGGAAGTTACATCATAAGACACCATCGTCTCGTCAGAATCTAGCTGAAGATGTTTGACTTTGTTTGCAAAATCTTCTGAATTCCTAACATGATGATCTGTGTTGCCAACCAGAGGGGCCAAAATAGTAGCCAGGGGAGGGAGTCACTGGCGCCCCAACCCCCAGCTGAGGACAAAGGACTCTAAACGACCCGAAACCATGGAGGCTAAGTTGGACAATACCATCCCGTTTCAGGTCTGACTCCTCCCTTATGAGCACATATGTACCAGCTCTTAGACCAGCCAATTCAGAATTGACAAAGCTTCTTGGATAAGTGGTGAAACGTCTTCTAACTTTAAATCCAAGTCCAGATGACATCCCCTAAACCAACTACAATATTTTTACAGCAGACAAATTCCCGTTGATTCTAAATTGTCCCTATAGGTGTGCATGTGTGGCCCTGCAAAAGACTGGGGGCCAGTTCAGGGTATACCCTGCCTTTGCCCAAGAGCTGGGTTTGCTCTGGCAGCCCTGTGACCCCTAAAAGAATTCAGTGGAGTCTGTAAGTGGATGGATGGATAGATTGCTGTTCAAACTGCCAGAAATATTGGATGAAATACAGAAGAAGATGCAAGTTGGCAAATAAAACGTTCTAAATATTTGTTATTTGGCCTTTTTAAAACACCGTTGGATACTCAAGCGGGTCAAAATCTTCGAATCGTAATCACGACAGTCAGTGAACTCTTTCAGTGCAACATTTGTGTTGCCCTGTGGCAGTTATGGGGTTAAAATCTAACGTAGTGGTGGTTTGATATCTATAGGGCTAATACATTTGGCTTGCTGCACTCTGATAACAACAATACGTGTTGTAAAAAGGTAAGTATTACCGTAACTAGTTTTTTTCTTTTCATTTTTGGTTTTGTAGTCAGAAAAAAGAGTCATCTCCCATTTTCCATTTCTCCTGTTGTTTGTGTAAATAGTGAAAAAGCTTGTTTACCAATTTTCAGTTTTTTTTATGTCCAATTGAAAATTGATTGGCCATTACATTGGCAGACCCAGAAGGATGAAACACATTTCAATTTTTACAGGATATTTACAAACAAGATTGGCCAAACCACAGAAAACAAGCTGACATATTTTGTTCTGATGCTTGCCTGTCAGACCAAATATAATGGATGCAGGGATGCAGATTAGCTGCAACAAGATCACTGTACCAAGTGCAATGAGAACAAACATGTTTCAAAGACAACATGCAGCTCATTAATGCATGCAATGCATCAAGGCTCTGGCAAGGACAAACTGGCAGGTATGACAAACATTGAGATGAGGATTAAATCTGATGCAATGTCAGCAGCTAACAGTCTCTTATGACATACTAGAAACATCCTGGAATTAATCAGGAGCAAACATATTTAAGATATATTTTCCTTCCTTTCTCACAATAGTCGGCCATTATTCTAAAAGTCCAACTAACATGAAAGACAAAGGAGCACGTTCTCTGTTAAAGTGGGAACTTTCTTGGTTGGGAATGCCTAAGAAGATTCAGAGTGACTGTATTCTTTTTACAGGCCAAGAAAGGAGAATGTTTGGTAAGGGTCGTGGCATTAAACTCTCTCCCTCAAGCGCTGTTTAGATTCAAACAATAAAACCTGTTAATAGCCTGCTAAAAGAAAGCCAAATACACTGACTATAGTCTTTGAACTGCACTTTTTGCAAGACAGGAAGATTAGCAGCAGCAAATCTGAAAGAATGAGGCTGTGAAAAGCCATTATTTTTGCTTAAGCTCCCAGCTGCAACTTGATTGTAGAAAGTTTTAACAATAAATTAAGACCTAGTCTCAAACCAGTTGCTCCACTAAAATCTAAAACGCTAAAAATCAAACCCACACCCCCTTGGAAAACTGAAGAAATTAAAAAATTGAAGAGACAATGCAGACGCGCTGAAAGATGTTGGAGAAAACATAAGCTCCAAATATATCACCCTATACCAAAACCAACTAAAACTATACAACCAGACTGCAAAACCGACCAGGAACTCATACTTGGAAACTAAAAATAACCTCAGAGTCGTCTTCATCACAATCAAATTAGATCAACTCTGACGTGAATAAAAACACAATGCCAGCTTCCACCTCATTGTGTGAGGACTTTCCTAACCACTTAAGGGAGCAAGATAGATTCTGTCTGATCTAACATCATTAATGAACAGAAATACATTTTTATTGGAAATAATGGCTTACTGGAAAGTTTTGACCTGGTTGAAGCTGCAACATTTGGTCGTGTTTTCTCCTGAGTTAATCCAATGACCTGTTTTTTGGATCCCATCCCTACATCACTCTGTAAATAAATTCAGGGATCTTTTGAGAAGGAGATTTAAAATATGATCAAGTGCTCTCTACGGATGGTTACTTTTCTTGGTGCTTTTGAAGCTGCAGTGGTGAAATCATAACTAAAAAAAAACAATTTAGATTGTATGTTTTTTCATAACTACAGACCTGTGTCCAACTTGCCATTTTTAAGCAAGGTTTTAGAAAAACTTTTTTTTTAATCAGTTGAATGAGTTTCTCTCAAAAATCAACATCTTTGAGATGAACTAAGCTGGTTTATCACACAACAGTACTGAGACAGCCTTGTTAAAAATAGTTAATGATGTCAGGTTCTAGATCTAAGCACAGTGTTTGATACTGTTGATTACCGGATCCTTTGAACCAGACTAATAAACCTTGGTCTTTCAGAGATTGTTCTCGAGTGGTTCAACTCTTATCTCATGAAGAGAAACTATGGTAAGCAGGAACACACACACTTTTCTAATGGATTGGATTTTTCTAAGGTCGACAAATTTAAATGTGGTGTGCTTCAAGGCTCCATCCTCAGCCCCTTGCTTTTTCACATTTACATGCTTCCTCTGGGGAATGTCATCTGAAGCCACAACATCAGCTTTCATAGCTATGCTGATGATACCCAGCTGTACATAGCTATCTCTCCTGATGACACAAGACCAATAGAAGCACTTTTTAACTGTATTTTAGTTGTTAAATCATGGCTGACGGAATACGTTTTAGCAGCTCAACAAGGAAAAAAATGAAATTTTAGTCATTGGTCCAGAAGCCAAGACAGAGAAAAAACCTTGAAACTAGAAGAACGTTTATTATTCACACGCACAAAAACTGAAAGCGAACCCGCCCCAACTCCTTGGTCCCCAGCTGTACATTTTTCTATGAAGACTAGCATGATTATGGAGCACGTCACCTGACATGGGTAAAAAAGGAATTACTAATTCATTCCCACATAATATTAATTTGTCCACTCAAAATAATTATGGCGTTAATACACCCCGTATTCTCAACCGGAAATAAAGTTGGATGCTTCCAGTTACATATTTACGCTAAAGTGGTTTAAAGCACTAATAAAAATAAAATATTTTTTGCCACAGCGTCATTGACGTTTGCATTGACTTTTGCTTTTTCGTGGTAGCAAGATCCTAATTCGTGGCAACAAATGATTTTTTTTTTTTACCCATGTCAGGTCACAAGCTTAACTACATGACAAAAAATGACAAAACATACTTTTCTATAGTGGTTTTCCACATTGTTTGATTTTTCTTTATCTCATTAAATTTTATCTGTTAACATGATGCTCATCAACCACTTTAAGAAGGGTCTGCTTCTGTTTCAGCATGTAGAAACACTGGAACACGGACTTTGAAGGCTTCATTTCATCCTCAATATTCATATGCTTCACTACACTTTGGCCAAATGTCTGTGCAGCACAGAAGCAAACTTTGGAAACTGAGAAAATCTTCCCTCTTCCTCGTGTTCTCGTTTATTTTCTCATGTAAGCAAAAGGTCCGGAGTGATAAATAGGCGAATAGACTGACAGGGCTGGTGCAGACTGAGCAGAGCGGCACTGCAGCAGCGGCGTTTTCTGATTATTCAGTTATCAGAGCTGTGTGCCCTGAAGCTGCAGCTGACTTACCACAATCAATCTCTCACTCACAAGCTCAGCTGCTCAAACCCTTACCAAAAGTCTTTTGCTTTCTGCTGATTTTAACTATAGAGTCACTACAATATTTGATTTTTTAGCTTTTCGTAAACATCTTTTTTTTTTGCCGCTTCTGTTTTCCAATTCAGGCAATTTTCAGTAAAGGAAGTATTTAATAATAAGCACCCCCTGACCCAGCAGCTTGTGAATTAAACCTGGACAGCATAAAAATGAATACACACTTTTTGCATAATGTTATCAGTCCTCTGCTTGGATACAGAGGAAGTTTGTTCTCTTTATTGATGTAACGTTGTACCAGTACTGTAGACACAGCAGGAATAATCAGAAAAGTTGTTAAATGCCCCCCTCCCTCATCTTTTTTTTTTTGTTCCCTACAGGGTACTCTCATCAGAAAACCAACGCTTGGAGTGGACCAAGCAGCCTGGCAAAATCATGCAGTTCCAAAAACTACTCATAAAGACTCAATAGGTTCTCATGTTTGTCCAAATCAAAGTTCAGATGAGCTTTCCCACCTGGCAAACCAAGAGGAGCATAAGAGAGGATATACAAGGATGAGTTCGTGTGGGTAAAAAAATATAGTGAGAGCAGCAAACTACCTGGATTTAGGGTAAATATCTGCCTTAAAATGGGATATTAACTTAAATCAATCCAATTTTCAAGTGCTGTTTAAGGCCTTGTTCTTTGGTTTATTTGCTTCAAATGAATGGTTATTTTTAGGGGAATACTTTTATGAGTTTAAGAAAACACTTTCATCCATCCTCTGTCCATCTTCTCCAGGGTCTCAGGCCCAACTACTGTTGGGCGAGGCCAGGTACCGTTGTGGTGCCACACAAACACACACACAGCCACACACACACTTATGGGAGTTTAGAGATGCAAAATAACCTTTGAAGTATTCTTTGGACTATGGGAGAACACTGGAGTGCCCAGAGAAAACCCAAACATGCACGGGGAGAACATGCTAACTCCACACAGAAAGGTCCCAGCTGTGCTTAAAACCAGGACCTTCTCTCCCTGAGAAGCGAGAGCGCTGACCACCGCGGCACAGTGGAGTCCACTTTCATCCTGGTCTCATAAATAACCTCAGTCACATTTATTATCAGATGTTTTTGCATATTTAATATAATGTCGGTACAAAATAATCTTTTTTATCAATTCAAATGGTGGAGTCATGAAGTATTTGGTCTTCAAATTCATATCTAGATCATTCAGGAAAGTGTAGACATAATCCTTATTTGTGTCTTTATGTCTTATTTTCTAGAAAGAAAGGTAACAGGAATGAGGAAGGGGGGACTTCCCACTCATTAGCACGAATCATAACATTTTTTAAACTATAATGAAATTGTACGGACAAGGTAAACAAAGACATGTCAAAACTCCAATGTGGAAAATGTTAAAGATACTTTGATGATTCTACAGAAAATCAGCTCAAAGTTAAAGTCTGAATGTTGGATTTGTTTAAATCTGTCACACAAAATAAATCACAGAGATGTTAAACTTTTAACAACTTCCCATCCCTACTCAGCTCTGTCTAAATTTAGGCTCACTTGATAACTTGAACCTGACACCTAACTCAAATCGAGTCTGACAGGGTTCCTCTGCACCCTTCCCCCTTGGGTTTTGATCCAGCCATGATTGAGTTTAACATCACAATAAATGATCACCTCATTGGTGCACTAAAACCTCATGGTGCTCCCCGTTTTTATATTACTTTTTTTCAATTTAGCCCTGTCTCCATTCCAGTCAGGTTGAATTATTCTCAGGTTTCAGCACATCTGCACCCATTTCACCCACAGCAACTTTAAAGTGTGCTTTCATTTGTGGGGCTGGCGCTATTTTTCGTGGACATTAAAGCAGAAAATTAAACTTCCTGGCAGATGCTGCTCTGCCGCATCGGGACGATGGGGGCAGTGTTTTGCTTCTGAACCTCTGCTTTCAGCTGAATGTGTCTGGACAAATGTTCTAAAAGAAAACATCATGACATTTCCTTCTTTACTGTTCACTGACAAAAGATTTAGACAGAAAACGTCACAGCAGGGTTGCATTAGTGGGTTGTTTATTTCAAAGCATCTGTTATCACTGAAACCCTGCATTTGTACCAATGCATCTGTGGACCTCATCATTGTGTTTGCTGAAATGTGTGGCTATTGAGTGCCATGACATGTTTCTATTTAAAGCAGAGCAGGTAAGGATAAAAATGAAGGCAAAGTTCTTAAATTATAGTCATATTAATCCACATTGCTTTTGTAATTAAGAGCATAAAACCAGAATACCAGACTGATAAGAGCTCTACTAAAATCAATACAAAACATGCTGATAGAAACTTCATCGGAATGATAACAGCTCTACTAAAAATCAATGCAAAACAGGCCTGTAAAACCTATTAAAATCAATATGGGTAGTTAAAAAGCATGCCTAATTAAAAAGCATTCAAACAGGCCCAGTAGCTCATCCTTGGCAGGCCTTCCATAGCAGCAGCAGTCTAGCTGCTATAATTCCTGCAGAACTCTTCTGGCCAGAGTTCCAATAACACAAAGAGCAGGGGGGGGGGGGGGGACTCGACTCATAAACATGCCTCCAGTAGTGTCTCCAGCAGTCTATATACCAGGAGTGCGTATCAGAAAGAGTCTGGGGATATGATACGTATCCTGCTACGCGTCCCACGATACGGTACGCATCCCGGTAATGTACAGGAAGACGTTTTCTTCCTTTTTTTTTGGAAGTATGACTTAGAAAAAACTCCAAACACACACACACACACCCCACACACAAACACATTAAATCCTAGATCTTTCAAGGTCTTCCAAGAACATTCTCTACCTAAGAAGTTAAGCATGTTTCACTGCAAGATGCAGGAAAGACTAGAAATAGTTTTTATGCTACTCAGTGTTTATTTCTATATTTTTTACTTACATTACTAAAATAATTGTTTATTTTTTATTTCAGATTTTATGTAACTTGATTTTTTCTTTTGGATAAAAACTAAACATTATAGACCACAGAAATCTATCATCTTGCTTTGGCCCCTGAGCTGAGGCAGTACCATATTTCTATCTTTGTCTTTAGTCACATTGAACCACTGCGCTTGGTGTTGAACGAGTGGATGATTGATGCTTACAGCCGATAAAAGAGCTGCTATTAGACCTCAGTGTTTTATTTAAGCCCTGGACTCACTTGTCTGTTTTGTGGCCCTCGGGTGAGATGCTGCTACCTTCAACATGGGCTTTTTCTGGATCAGGCTTAGACAGCTCTCCTCTCTGAAACCAAGACCAGCCTGAGGCTGAAGAAAGAAAACAAACAAAAATCTATTTCCTTTTTCCTTCTCTTCTTCTGTTTGTCAGGAAGGGTTACGGTGCTTATGGGAGATGTGCGGAAAAGTCAATGCATTTCATCACCGAAAAAAACCAACAACAACAACATAGGAGATGGATGTAAGCAATATGCAAGCCCATATGGTACAATCCTATTAGCCTTTTCAGCCTTGCATGTTGAGATTTGTCAGGGAACAGACGCGTGTAATAAATGTTTATGGATGGAACAAGGCCTCTGTTTATTCTGGATTGAGGAGCATGCTCTCAGTGCTGGCACTAAAAAGCTCATTCTCGTGGTTCCTTCATACTCGTGTTTCCTATAAAATACAGGGAGGCTTCATAACTAAAATGCTGAAATGCTTCAGCTCTCGTCTAACTAACCTCTTTCATGCAGAGGTTATCATCCAACTTCACCTTCACCTTCATTACTTTCACCTGAGGTAATATCAGATTTAAAAAAAAAACTCTTAGAAGAGACATTTTTATCTAAATTCACACACAAAAAACCACATTTTACATCAAATTGGTCTGAATTTTACATTTACTGAGAGAATATACGAAGACAGACTTTTGAATTGACCTGTTGGAACAAAATCACCTCCTTAAATGAAAACATGACAACTTCAAAAAAACACAACAGCTTTTAATTTGAAAAAGTATTTTTCTCAAAAGATGAAATATTGTTTGAGTTCATATGACACAGCTATTATTTCAACAAAAAAAATATTTTCCTTTAAGGTTTGTTTTTGTTTTTAAACCGCTGGCAAAAAAAAAAAAGATCTTTATCAAAGGTTTTTATAATAAGATTAAGCCCAGATTTTTCCGATAAAGCCAGACTTTCTTTATATAAACAAAAGCAATTGATCAATAGTCTCATTGGAAGAGCTGTGAGTGTAAAAAGGCTGAAGCTTTAGTCACAACTGCTCTTATGGGGTGTCTGCAGGTGGAAAATTGGCTAACCTGTATGGGGCAAGCAGGTGGCCTGCAGGGAATTTGAAGATCGTAGGGCGCCCGGTGAGTCTGTGGGGCGGCCTTGTTCGTGCACGGGCATGCTGCAAGCGGTGGGTCATACCAAACACCTAAATTACTAGTAAGGCTAAAGTAGGCGACACACAGGCACATCGTACAGATTAACCTTTATTTTTTAACCTCCCCAAATCCTCTGCACTGTGCGAGGGGCCACTTAGCGCTGTTCAAGTGAAAGCTGTGCGCTCCTTGCATGGCTCTTCCGCGCAGTTTGGCTGTTAGAAAGTAGGAAATTAGACAGTCTGAGCAAAAGTTGTTTGGACATGTAATGGACACTTACATATTACCTGCAAATCTCGTGTGTGCAGCATTTGGTAGGGGCCAGAACTCCCACCTTACTGATGACTGGAGTTCCCCCATAATACCCTTACCCCACCCACGACAATAGCATGTTCAAATTTCCTTACATCCCCTGAGATGGCTGTATGAGCGCCCTGCTACCCTTAAAATGTATCCGCTCCTCTCTATGACCCCCTCTGTGTACAGATGACACAAAAACCAACAGCACCCATCCAGGTCAACCCCTGAACCATTGTGACTTAGGCATAAATATGAAATCTGTGCCTTAGCCTGTAAAATTAAATCTATGAAGCAAATTTTTGAGAGCAAAGAGTCAAAGTCTGACTTCATGTGTTGAAGACGCTGTTGTGGGAATGAATAAGTGATGGTTCAGACTTAAAGCAGAAAAGTGGCCTCTTTTAGTCTTATTGTTCTCCAGAGCCAGTAGGGTGGGTGTCAGCTGTCAGTTTAGATATGACCCTTGAGATTTTGTATATGTTGCTTTGTTATTATGCATACCTGGGTATATTTTGAGTACTGTTTGGTTTGTGTTCTGTATATTCTTGACACAACCTTGAACTTCTCACCACAAACAGCAGGACTTCTGCCTTTAAAAAGCTAATCTGCACTCCAGTTAAGACATAAAATATTAGCGATCCTGGCGCGTTCAGCGAGGGAATCCAGAGAATCAGTGAGAGGTTTTTCTGCAACACAATTTGGGCCCAATTGTCCCGCTTGCAGTAAAGGTTACTACAAATCAATATGAGAGTCCTCTGAGGAATTACGGAACAGAGCTGCGAGGAAGTGTTCTCTTAATAACACTGGGTGCATTTGACAAGTGCAGCCTTGCCTGCAGCATGCGTTCTTCTGCTGGCTTTAATAACCTCCATGTTTAAGCTTTTTAAGATCAAGGAAACACAACTACTTTGTTCCATCTACAGACTCCCAGCCCTGATCTTCACAAGGATTTTTAATCTGTGTAATCAATGAATAATTAACATCTGACCAGAAAGAGTCTTTGTGAAAGTCACAGATGTACCTCCCTTCAAGAAGGAAAACTTCAGAGTACAGCCTCACAGAGTTTAAAGCCTGCAGGCCTGCTCGAAGCTACACACATTTGACGAAGGATTTCACTTCCCACCGAAAACCTTAAAGATCAAACATTTTAAACACATATGGAACTAACCTTCAGAATTAAATTATTGTGTGAATGAGTTCAGCAAAAGAACTACATTTATGCAATTACACAAGCCTGATGAAACATGAATGAAGCATGCATGGGAGCAGAGAGGAGCTGAGGATACATAAGGAAATGTGTCAGAGTGCAGCAGAATCTACTTCTTTTCCCTTCAGGGGTCGCCACAGCAAATCAGCTTCCTCCATTTAACCCTGTTTTCTGCATCCTGTACTTTAACACCAGCTACCTTCATGTCTTTGTTTACTGCATCCATAAAGCTCCTCTTTGGTGTTACTTAAGACTTCATATAGGCATCTCCAAACTCAGCATCCTTCTACCAATATATGAGAGTACAGGAGAACCAAAATATTCTGTTATTTAGAAAATGTTGTCAAAGATCCGCCATACAGATAAATATGCAACGTAAAGAAATTTGTTAAAAGATATAACATTTTGAAATCAAATATAAACTTTAGTTTGTTTAGAGTGCAAAGTGCCCTTTCTCTATATACATAGCATCAGTGACGTGAGGTTGTGGCTGGTGAGGCTCTAACTCATTCAGAGTCAGCTTTAAAAACATATAAACCAATTATATTTGCCAGCTACTGATTGTGGGTTATGTCTCACATATCGGTTCATAATGCACCAAAGAAGAGAGTAAAATGTGTAGCAGTTCAGTGTGACTCCAAAAAAACCCTAAGGTGAATGTTGCAGACAGACTAGGACATGGACACATCATTAAGGAGGAGAAACTCTCTCACACACATGCGCACACACACAAACACACACAGAATTTTCACACTGCTCTAACATTTTTTTGTAAATAAAGTTTGTATGCCTTACATTCTTGGTAAAAATCTCTGTGACTTCAGCGTAATGTCACAGAGGACAATGTTAGTTCTCTGTAGCTCATCTTCATTCACGGGTTCAGCCCTGCAAGTTCCTCTTTTATAGCCCTCCACTTGCACCTGCTGCACTTTTTAAATTTTTATTATTTATCCAGGTAAAACCAAATGAGGTTAAATTCTCATTTTTCAAGGTTGATTTAATGGAGAGATTAGCACACCTTAGTTATAAAACACGTTGAAGTCAATAAGAATAATTTAGTGAAGGAAAGTGGAATGTCAAAAGATAAAGTCTCTGATAAAAACCCTTTGCTGTGGTTCAGAGCTCCATATCTAGTTTAAGTGTGGTGAAAAGCTTGCATTCAAATAAAATGTGACAGATCAGTCCAGAGGGCGCAGCAAATTTGTAGAATTTAGATTTTCTTCTAAATGATCAGATCACAGTTTCATTTTCTAGCTTTTTCTGCCAAAAGAAAATCTCAGGAGGGAATTAAACCAAGAAGCCAACCTCTTTTGACCGATTACCTCCTGATTTAAAGGGGCATCGTTGCTGAAATTGAAGCCGCAGCACACTTGTGCTCTGATAATAAACTTATGTGCATGTGAGGCTTTTCATGCTGCCAACAATTGAATTGGCAAGCAAATGCATTTATTTAATGTAATTCCCTTTTTTTTTTAAATTTTACTGAAGATTTGCAAAAATTATTTTGCCGCTGCTACACATTCAACTGAGTTTCTAGAAAGAAAATCATAGGTAGTTTTATAATTCTACAGAAAAATAAATGCAAAATTCAAAAAGTAAATTCCACGACCCCAGTTTTACTAAGGGTCAACATGAGTGACCTATAGGTGCAGAAATCCCAGGTGTCATTCCCCGCACTGAGCTGGAAACTGGGTGAATGTGCAAACTCCAAACATTAAGACCTAATCTATAGCAGAACTTTTCTCAGTGACGTACAGTAAAGACTTAGTGTGTATTCAGACTGGAAAAGAACATTGGTCCGGACTAAGTCAGCTTAATTTGATCTGGATCGAGTCCTGAATCTTGCGCTTGGTCTGTATTCAGACTGCTGTCAAGCAAACATTTCTGTTCCAAACCAAAGCTTGTGAACAAAATCAAGTGACTAAAGATCTCTTCAGTCATTAGCCAGGAATTACTAGGGCGGGGCAAAGCAATGAGGGAAACATTCAAGGAATTCCTTCACTTTTTTATACTTGTTGGGCTAGTTCTCTTATTCAAACTTTTTTATTTTGCTGACCAATTTTGACCGTCTGTATCAACGTCAGGTACAACTTTTACTGTTGCTCCTTTGATGCGGCAGAGGCTTGCTGAGAAAAAACTGGCTAAGAAGGTACACTGTAAGTGTTTATGACATGTATATGGTCGGGAAAAAAGTGTGAGAAGCAATGTGCATCACGTTAAAAGTTTTAATGAGCCTGCATTCATCCCACCACATTTCAATGAATTGATGTGTCTTATTGTCATGGTTGTCTCCTTCCTATTCTATTTACATCCCGTAATGCCTGGCTATGTTGGGCGTTTTGGTCCAGTTGTTCCACTCCGACCATGGAGATTATGTAAACTGTGAAAAAACTTTGAGTGAACTGGAGCTCAGTCAGATTAGAACCAAAATGAGACCACCACAAAAGATGGGTTAAGAGCGGTCCCTGATCACGGACCGCGGCCCACTTGGTGCATTTAGACTTAAAATTTGGTCCGGATTATCAGGGAAACAATCTCTTAAGTGAACCAAATGTGTCCAGTCTGACTTCAGCCTAAGTCACATTGACTTGTGGAGCGTTGCAGGTTTTTGGATTGTGAAGGGTCATAGAGAGGAGCGGCTGCACTTTTAGGGGAGCACAGGGGTGTCTTGCGGTTTCCTCAAAACTCGTGCAGCCACCTCAAGGGTTGCACGCATGACCTTGCTACTGTATGTCCTTGTAATTTCATGTGGGGCACCTGCACGCCCTGTACAGGTTTGCCTATTTTTCACCTGCAGACAAGTGTCAGAGAAGAGTTAGTAACCCCTAAAACATGACATATTTTGTCAGACAAAAGAGACAAGCAAAGCCACAACTCCATAAACCCTACTCTGTCCTCCTCTACATATATTTATAGTTTTAACATTTTATGTTTTTCTGCGCTGTGCTGAACTTTTTAGAGCATTCAAGGCTGTGAGTCCAATTATGCAGACTCGAGCTGGATGGAGCTGGACCCACATTACCAGTCTCCAGACCACTGATTGGCCACAGAAGGACATCATATTTTTTCCCCCAAAAACAGAAATAGAATAGTGTCACAACAGAGAATTCTTCTGTTCCTTTTCTTAGTATTGGCTTTAAAACAAACCGAAATATCGAGCAGGAGAGTCCTCATGTGTTTCAAAAGATTGATTGAAAGCTGGGAAAAAGGGACACAGCAGCATTACCATTGCTTTGATGTTCGCCATTATTGTGATGAGACAACAAAAACAAGAATGCTGCCACACACAGGACGATGGACTCAGAATGTTCAATTGCCTCATTATATAAAGTTAGTCAACATTAAAGGTAGATTATAAGCCTTTGGAAATTTAACTCCAACCAAAGCATGTCACAGTAAGCACAGGTAACGGGGAATTGCCATTAGTTACCACAGCACTGATAATGACCACCATGGTGGAAAAAGAAAGCAGACAGGGAAGAGGAGGAAAGTGAGGAAATGACTAGTTTATCCTAAATGAGCCCCCCCCCCCCCCCCCCCTGCAGTATTTGGTCTACAGTAACATAAATGGATGTCTTAGGGTCACCTTGGTTAACCTTAACCAGCTTAATCATAAAACAAAGATTTGAAGACTTGAAAACAAAATGATATTTGCCACCTTTTAAAAAATTGTACTCATAAAAGTTTGAGGCAACAACCCTCAGACTTCTGTTTGTCTTAAAACAGATGTGTCAGTGTTTTTTGTGTTTGTCTGAGTCTCTCCTGTCATTTCACATCCCAACTGGAAAGCAGATGGTCACCTTCACTGAGTTTGCTTCTGCTGGAGGTTTCTTCATATTCTACATTTTGAGTGCAGGGCTCAAAAATGCTTCCATGTAGTCTGAGCTGATATCAGTAAAGGCTATTAATAAAATACCATAATCTGGCCTCACTGGAAGGATTTGGACAACATCAAACCATAACATCTGCAATGAATCTAGCTTGTTTTAACACTTTTGTGTGTGTGGTGCTTTGAGATGACTTTGGTTGTAAACTAGAGCTTTAAGAATATGCAAAAGTGACTGGAATTTCCGCTTTTGATCTGCATCCTAGACCAGTTGCGTGTTGCAGAGGCTTACACAGAAGCAGACACTCCTATGGCCCAGATTTGTTTAATGAAACATGTTTTTAGACCATGGGAGGAACCAGGACCACATGGAGAAAACCAACACATGTGTAGGGGGATCATCCAAACTCCAAACAAAGGATCCAGCTTGCACTCTTCTAGCAAGACTCTTTCTGCTATAACCACCGCATTTTTTTGTCGTTTTTTTTAATCTTTACATTTGTTGAATTATTCGTCCACCAAGCCCAGCATAAGATTGAGTGCGGCTTCTTCTGCGTTGCTGTCAATAACAAATACTGATACATTGCTTTACTTCTAGCACATTGTGTATAACAGGAATTTAATGTTGTTTTAATAATAATTTTATCAATACTCTACCTATCTCACTTCTCCGCATTTGACCCATCCCCTCGGGAGGGAGTAGCGCCAAGGGTCTTGCCCAAGGACCCCCACTGATGTTAATTGCTCGCCATTGATATGGTAATTTCCCCATTACCAATGTTTCCCTCTGGGAGTTGAACCCCGGTTCCCGGCGGAGGAGCCTTTCACCTTACCAACCGAGCTACCCAGCCATCAATAAATAAGATTGCTTACTCCGAATGCTTATAAACGTTAGCTTAAATGAGCGCTATATTTGTGATGGTTTGGCCAGCAATGAAACCCAGGAGCAGGAAGGACATGACACAGGTCCTCGAATTACCAAAAGTTTTAAAAACCAGAATGAACAGAACCAAAAACAGAGAGTATTCAAAGACACTGAGATACTGAACAAGAGAAAGCCACAGCTTATAAAGGAGCTTAATGAGAAATAAATTCTAGCTGTGACTCCCACTGGAGACCTCAGAGGAGGGGAGGGCATCCATGTCGCAGCCTGCTAGACTAATCAAAACATAAAGTCACATCAAGAGGCATTTCATAACACTATTGGCGCTTTTTTAATGTCGTCCCCTCTTTCTGCCAATAAACAGGTGGCTACACCGGCTCCGCCCCGACGTTTTGTTCCATTTCACTATTCAATGGACCTAAACCCGATGCCCCCCCCCCCCCCCCCAAGAGTTACAGTTTAGTACTGTTTAATGGGGCCATTTTACAGTGGAAATGCTCAAAATACTGGACCGGACCGGTAAGTTAAAACATGGCTTAAGTCGCTCATGAGTATAGGTCATACCCCTGGCTAAGCTATCCAAGAAAACGCAACTTATAATCTCTGAAAAATGTGATACTATTTCTTTATGTTGAATAAAGGTTTTTTGAGCAAAGGATATGACACCAATTATTTGTTTATCTCCAGTGGAAAAACGGGGAAATATGAATAGGTGTAACAAATTCCAGAAATGTAAACTAAAGCTTAATATAGTTGCATTTTAATGATATTTTGCACAAAACATTTTTTGTTGGTTGATGATATTTAAGGTATGTGGTACTTTTTGGAGAGTTTTCTACTCATTCAGTTGCTCAAATCTTTGTTTGCAGATGACATTTAATAAATTCTGCACAAAAAATCCAGCACATAACATTCACGATGAGCCCAATCTGGACTACCTCGGTGATGAAGTCTTCATTTGATAAAGAAGCTGAGGCACATTTATGACCCTTTCCCATTCAAAGCTGATTTAAAAAATCTTGGGTTCCATCTTTGTTTAGCTCTTTTTTTGTTTCCTTCAAGGTATTCATCTCTCACACTGTTGTGTGGAAGCTCTTATTATTGCTGCATCTGTTACGACAAAAGAAACCATGAAGCAGTCGACAGGCAGTTGGTTTCCCCACTTTAATGCGGGAGAGATGCATATGTCAGCTGCAGTTTGCTATTTAAGAGGACATCAGATTTTATGACAGAAGACAGCTGAAAGCTAAATGCTGGGAATAGAAAATGTGCTAGAAAAAGCCTATCACTTTCCAGGAAGTACTTTTCTTGGACAAACTTGATGTACAATAAAAGTATAAACAATATCACTGTAGAATAGCAGTAAAACGTCAGCATAGGAAAAAAAACAGTTCTCCTCCATTCTTAATATTAAAGTGTGACAATTAGATCAGTACAAGTGTTTATTGTTGGACATAAATCCTTGAAGATGCATTGGCGTTTAAAAAGATAAACATCCTGTTTTCAAAGACATTCAGTGGTAGTTTAATGATAATTTGCTTACTAGATTTATTGTAAATATTTTACATTTTTTGATAAATAAAATCATTAGCCTTTTTTCTTCTTGTTTACTTGACATAAAAGAGGCAAGTTCAAAGTTAAATTCTGTCATTAGTTGAGCATATTATCAAAGAAAAGAAAATGAACACATAATCGCTTAAACAAATGCCTGTTTCCAGAATGACCACTCATTGAATGCATCTTTTTAAAACATTCTGGAAGATGCAGATGCCATACAGTGATGACCATGAAAAGTAAATATTGTTTTTTCTGTCCTGTGGTTACCACATTTTTGCTTGATTCCATTCTTCTTAAAAATGGAAACAGCACATTTTTCAACTCCTAGTAATCTTCACTCTCTAAGATATTGTTAAAAAATCCAGTCAAACACTTCTAGACCCGCACATATATGTCATCAGGACCTTTTTCCCAGTCAAAGCTTACTTCATCCTCATTGATCCTTGATACTTCCTGTTGCACCTCATGTATGTCTTCTACTCTTTGCTCTTTAACATTTTCTTCGTTTCTCAACTTTTAGGGTTGTGTGAGCAACAGTCAATGAGCAGAGAGACCTAAAGATCTTTAAAATCCACAGATTAGGACAAAGACAGTTTAATACTTTCACAAGTGTGATATCAGGGTCAAAGCTTCCAAGCAATGATGGCATTTTTTGTCTTTCAAGGTTCTCATGTAGAGTTTTAGAACAATAGGCAAGGCAACCAAGGCAAGAAAGCCTGGAGATTGTCCCTCAACTGCCATCAGAAGAAAATCTGTCATCCTGGTTTCAAGAGTGAGATTTATGCCAGCAATCAAAGGTTCCGATGACCTTTTGACTGGGTGATGAAGGCATGAGCATTGAAAAGTTCTACACATCAAGGACCTGGTATGAATGAGATCATGGAGCTCAGAACCTCAGGCAGCGGGGCTAATTGTTCAGGAGTTGCTTGTTCTGCAAGTTTACATTTAGGAAAGCTCAAAACACTGTTGCTGTCAAAAACACAGATTTTTCTTAAATAAATAATAAGAACCACATCTCCAAAATTTAAGTAATCAATCCCTCCTCTCCTTAACATGTTATCTCTATGATATCTATATCATTTTAGATGCAGTAGTGGACAAAATTGTTGTTACCCCTCAGTTAAAGAAAGAAAGTCCACAATGCTCACTGAAATGACTTGAAACGTTCAAAAGAAACAATAAATTAAAATTTATTAAAAAATTAATAATCACAATCAGCCATTACTTTTGAGTTGTTGATTAACAAAATTATAAAAAAAAAAAAAACTAATGAAATTAATGACAAAAATGATGGTACCCATAACTTAATATTTTGTTGCCCAACCTTTTGAGGCAATCACTGCAATGAAACGGTTTCTGTATTTGTCAATGAGCCTTCTGCATCTGTCCAAAGGTATTTTAAAATACATAAAATATATAAATTAGTTTATATATAATCTAATAGAATGTATAATCTAATCTAATAGTCTAGAATGTTCCCTTTGGATTAATTGGATGTGGAAAAACAACAGTGGGCTGAACTTTAGGAAACTCAAATGGGAATGGATTTGACATTCATTCTTGTTTAAAGTTTAAGTACCATTAGCCGTCACACATAGGTGTGTGAAATTTGTTCTCCACATTTGACCCATCCCCTGGGGGAACGGTAAGCAGAAGACAGAGCCGCACTCGGGAACCATTTGGTGGATTAACTCCCCCAATCCAACCCCTTAATGCTGAGTGTCATCAGGGAGGCATTGGGTTCAATTTTTAGAGTCTTTGGTATGACTCAGCCTGGATTTGAACACTTTACCTTCCAGTCACAGGGCGGACACTCTGTCACAAGGTCACTCAGCTGGGGGGTATTCCAGAAAGCAGGTTATGCTAGCTCCCACGATAAGTTTGAGGCTAAGGAAGTTGATAACTTCAGCTTTCGGTTCCAGAAATGGAGGTATGTTTCAGGGTAGGTCAAGTTACCATGGCAACTCATGCTCTGAACATAACCTGGTCTGGAGCAGGTTTAGTTGAAGGTTAGTTTGTTTTCAGAGAGGTGAAGCAGCATGGCGTGTCCATTTGAAGATGATTTAGTGGATGAAGAAGCTCAGATAATACTTTTTCCACCATGAGAGGGTGATAAGACCACATATGGATGTTGGAAAGATAAACTTTTTTACTTTGATCTAACTTAATTATTTGCTTCAGTTAAGATAAATCATTTTTTGTTAGGTCACCTTGAAAATAACACGTAGTTTTCAGACAATTATTTTCCTTTTGTTCAAATTAATTCAATTAAGTAGGTGTTACTTTGATGCTGCTGTTAGATCGGCACCGCAAGGGATTCTGGGATATCATTTCCTTTGCCTGTCTGGACGGATTTGGGTTTAAGTGTGGGTTTTTTACAAAATGTGTTTAGTTGTTTAGCTGTTTTACTGTGTTTTGCCGAGCTATTTTGACCTACTATGCTTACCTCTCTGCACCATGAGTGAGAGTACAAGAGAGGGTGATGAGTTTATATCGCACCCCTACCACCGAAACGTATTATAACGGTGATAGAATATTCTGTGATGAATTTTTGCACTCCGTGCATTTTTTTCCTTTCTTTTTAGTGTTACAAAAATGAGTATATCTGCCGGCTCAAACTTAGACATATGAAAGTTCAAGATATATAAGTAATTAAGATGGAAAAAAGATTAATGAAGTAATGTGACATTTAGTTAGATAAATACATAAATAAATTTGAGTTGTATAAACATTTATTGAGTTTGAATAAATTTAACTAAATTATTTAAATTATTTTTCAGCCGTGTTACTTATTTGATGGACTTATAATTTCTATCCGCCGTCATTAAAATCTCAGACTCCGTCTCACTTCCGTCTCAAGTGTCTCGCTTTCTTTTTTTTTTTCCTCCATGCGTTTCCATGGTGACTCCAGAAATCGGCGATCTATTGAGAATGTCTTTATGTACCGTGCGTTAACCCAGGGTTACCAAGTCGAGCGTAATTACGCCTACTCATATCCGGTCTTTTGGAACCGACATACCCAGAGTAAGCAAGTTCAGGCGGATTTCAGCCAGAGTTCAGGCTTAAAGTCAGGCTAGTTTAAACATGCTTCCTGGAATACCCCCCTGGTATCTTTACTTCTTTGTTTGTACACATGTTTCATTTACACTTGAATGCAAGAATACAAGGAATCTGGAAAACCTCTCCTGCACTGTTCAGTACCAGGTATTTTTATCTGAGTGGATTTTTGGCTAAAGATGTCCTGGATCGATCACAGGTCAGTGTCATGGTTTATCAGGATGAGACAAATGCAGGACTAGACTCCAAGATTGAGGGAAGATCCAAAGTTCTTTTAATAACAAAAAACATGACACTAGGTGGGGAAATGACTCCACAAACATAGCAGGACTTGAAACCAGCATGACTCCACAAAGGAACCAGGACAAACAGACTGAACTAAGCAACCCTCCGACACATAGGGCAGAAACAGACACACATAAATAGAGCTCTAACAAATTCTACTACAGCGCAGACATCTGCTCGCCACTTATGGAGCGCCGCAGGAGAGGGGGCGAAGCACAGGAAACCCACAGCCAGATTGCACACAAGAAAAAAGGTAAAACAAAACAAAAAATGAAGATTGTGACAGTCAGTGAATCGGATCAAATCAAATTGTTCAAAATGAAACAATATTGGCTATGAATCGAATTAGCAACCACAAATGAAAAAAATGAATCAACTGCTGTTAAAATGATTATACTTTTCCCATGTTTATTCATAAAAAAGTAGAACACGTTTTTATTTGTTTTTATATTGTCCACATTTCTGCCACCATATTGCACTGAATTCTTGCACAATAATAGAAATTTCCAAATAAGAGTATTTTGTCACTGTGTCTAAGGAGATTGGAGAACCGGCCAGTAACATTTTAAAAGACTTAAAAGGATATAATTGAATTGTTTCCAGAGGAAACACATAATTTTGGAGAAATCTGATGTGAATAACATACTGTATTTACTGTTTTAAAAATCAAACCTAAATTAGGATTTTACCCCTGACAAAGATCACACTCTCACAATCACACGCGCACCTGCAGATAGAAAGAGAAGTTTGTCCCAATACTCCAAAGTGCTTTCATTTAAAACACAGGATCACAAACCATATTGTCTCTTTGCATGGTTAAACTCTAATGTGGAGCAGCTGTCAGTTTATGTGACAGATGTCAAATAATAGGCGTCATTGTGAGGCAATCTGTCAGTTTATACTGGGCGAATAGTTTTTAAAGTTGAGTCCCCCCACCACAAGCACACAGATAAATCCTCTGCATCAACACAGGAGCGTTGAAGCGCACGGCATTCAAAAAATAGAAATAAAAAGCTTGTTGATCCTTGCTGTAGCTCGTTAAAGGTAGTTGTGCTCTAAAACCTCCGGGTGTCGTTTTACCACCTTATTTCTGGTTGTTTATATCAACCTGGCTGTGTTGGACACCAACAGATAACACAGCAGATACAAGAGGAACATCTGAATTGAATCTTTTGATGGATTGGACAGAAAAGGGCTGAGGTAAAGAACAAAACAGCAAAACCTTGTTGGCAGCTAAATTTCATTGGCTATTTTTCTTTGTCATATACTATTTACAGTAGGTGAAAAAGGTTTTGGGCAGGCGTTAAAAATGCAGTAAACAAAGAATGCTTCAGAAATATGATGAATATATCAGGGGTGTCAAACTCATTTTCATAGAGGGCCACAGGCCACTGAGGGCCTCAGCAAAGTGGCTGTCCTCAAAGGGCCAGATATAACTTATACATGTAACTAAATGTAATGAAAAATAAATGTAACTTCTCCTTAATGTTAATTAACTCATTTATTTATTAGAATTTTTTAAAGTGACAATTATAGTTGCATAGAAAACATGTTTGCTTATTACTTATAAATCCTTTTAATTGTATTTCCGCTTATTAAAGCCCACATATCTCTATTAATGAAGGATCAAACTTTCCAAATGAATAAAGAAAATTACATAAAACTGAGCTAGAAAGAACATGTATTATAGTGTAACATTTTACAAAAAAAGGCTGCACAGTGTTGCATCCAACTGATGGTTTGATGACAACAACTTATTTGTATACACACATAAGACCTGCAAACATTGAATAATTACAACTGCAGCTACACATAATTATTATGTAATCAACTAAAAAAATGTTATTTCAAGAAATTAAAAACTTTTATACTCTTGCGGGCCACATAAAGTGACATGGCGGGCCACATTTGGCCCCTGGGCCTTGAGTTTGACACACGTGGTTTAGAGGATGCAAGAAGAGTAAACAGAAGAAATAATGGAGTCCAATCAATATGGTGTTTTTGTCATGGTATTCTTAGACTTGACAGACCCAGGTGCTGGAACCCGGAAGAAAACCCAGAAGTCGTGAGGTAAGTAAGGGGTATTCAATTTACGGCTGGTTAATGTGATAGCAAACTTGAAGGATTGAATCAGATGAAGAGTCCGAATTCTCGACTTGAAGGCGAGGCGTGGCTGGAGGGTTCGGCAGGAGTATCCCAGGACAGTAGGGCTTGTGCAGGAAACGAGACATGGAACCAGAGATGACGACGGTGACCAGGTGAGTACTCGTGGAGGAATAATCCTGTAGGCGAGGTGTAGGGTAAATTAGCGAAAGGCAAATAGGCATGAACAAGATACTAGAGTCGACCAGACTATGCACTGTAGAGGAACAACAAACTGGCGTCAAATAGTGGCACTGGATCTCCTTAAGAAGCTGCGGCTTGATGAGGTGAGTGGAGTCAGCTGGTCACGTCAGGAACAGAGCAGAGAGGGGAGGAGATCTGACAGAGGCACCATGACAGTTTTCTCTTCAAACCAGCATAAATTCTTTAAGGAACACTTGCAAAAAGTCAGGGAATTTGTAGGTCTATAGTCAGGAGTTTAATCGACCAATGCAAATGATATTTACTGTCACATATAGTTTAAAACTTTGTCATTTACTGAAACAAAAACAACTGTGTAGGAGGCTTCAGACAGGATGAGACCAACCAAACTCTGCTTTCAAGGTGGCAAGACTGAAAACAAGACACAGGTAGTTCTGCTGCATCAGCAAGCTCTCTGCCAGACAAAGATTTCAAAGCAGACTGGGGTGTCAAGATTTGCTGTTCAAGCTTTTTTGAGAAGGCATAAAGAAACTGGAGATATTGCTTTGTTTTTTAAATGCAGTGGTTAAGCCAAGGAAACTTAGTTTAGAAGATCAAAAACTCATCATGTTTGATTCTGTTTTTAAATTAAAAGTTGTACCTTCAGTGCAGAACTAGCAAAACCAGTGGGATCAAGGTAGACCCATCTCCAGTCTGGGTCAGCCTGGCCAGACGTAGTCTTTATGATAGAGTTAAAGTCATAAGGTCAAACCTTTAACGTGATATCGAGGCCAAGCTACTCAAGTATTAACAAAAACATATACATTTGGCGTGCAGATAAATGGCAGCAGGTTTCCTGGACTGGAAAGTAAAAATGAGAAATTTAGCTGTATCATAAGGCAGTTTGTTCGTTAAAGGGCAATAATGTGTGTTTGCAGTCAACAGTGTTGCATGGAGGAGGGTCCTTAGGGAGTGTGGCTCCATTTCTGCAAATACTGTGGAAGAGTTGGTCTGGATTAATGCCGTTTTCAATGCCGAGAAACACAGACAGTTGCTCATCCATCATGAAATACCATCAGGAAGGTGCATGATTAACCCCAGATTTCTTCTACAGTAGGTTAAAGACAGAAAGAAACAGCGGATTTTTAAGAACTGTCTTCAAGGTAAATAATAAAACCAAAATTGTAGTGTTCCCTTAATTTATACATCACTGGCTATCTCTGGGATGATATAAAGAGACAAGATGATGTGAGAAAGTTTACATTCATTGAAGATTTGTGGTTAGTTCTCTAAGATGTTTGAAACAACTTTCCACCTAAGTTCCTTCTAAAAACTGTAAAAAGTGAATCTAGAAAAACTGATCCTGTCTTGTTCATACACTGCATTTTGTCAATTGAAGAAAATAAATGATTGACATTATTTGTTTACAGCAATTTGTGTGTGTGTGTTTGTAGTATGTGCATTAGGACAGGGACATGACTGGCAGCACAAAGCATGAAAGTCAAGCCTACTGGAATGGCAGCAAACTCTGAGTTCATTCACTTCACTTGTTTTTTCACAGAGGCTGTGTGATGGGTCACCCGAGGTGGTCTTCCATCTCAGGTCACCGCACCTTGTTTCCGTGGAAACTCTGCTGTGTCTTCTCGACATGTCCGAGTTCGTTTTCCTGCTTCATCCATTTGTGAACCATGGATTTATTAAACTTGAATTCTCTGGCAGCTCCTCTATTCCCATTTTCCTCCTCATAGCTGATAGCTTGTAGTTTAAACTGTGCTTCATAAGCAGGTGGCATTTTCAGGGTTTCCAAAAACGATGTTGCTCTGCGTCATGCACATACCTGCACTCTATTCTGGGTGTGTCTTCTTTCACCTCCACACTTCCCTCCTTACCGTTCTAATGCCATCCTCTCCTTCGTCCTCTCTACTGAAGTCACACACCGAAACATTAGGCGCACCGCACCATGGGGAGCACCGTACATTTTGGAGAAAATGTACGACTTTTAAGTGCGCCTTATGGTTTTAAAAAAAAAGTCCTCCTTTATTTATTTATTTTTCAACAGTTTCTTCATTTTTGGATTCACACATGTTTTTATACACTTTTTAATCTAAAACACACATATTTTCACTTCAAATATCACAGCTATATATATATAGCTGCTTTATTTGCCATAGTTACAAAAGCCTGGGTTGCCCTACTGTGAAGATACAAAGACCTGAGGCTTCACCCATGATGTATACACAGATACGAATGCACAGATAAAGTAGATTTGGTGGACTAATATCCTAAAGGGGAACAAAACCTGGATTCCAAAAAAAACATTCTTTACAACCAGCAGCTGTTGAAAACAATGCATCTTTCATTTATTTTCATTAGTTGGAATTTATCTGCATTTGAACAAAGACAAGAATACCGAACAGGACGTCTCTGATTTTTAGTTACTTATCCGATTCAGTAGAGGCAAAGACAGTGGACAACAGATTGCAACGCAGATTCTGGTTACTGATTGAAAGTCTAAATACCGGACAAATTCTAGACAGACTGTTAGGAGAAGGTGGTGGATGACTGAATCCAAGTGCGGACACAAACTGATAGAAGTAAAGTGACTTATCATGTCTCGGGTGGAGAGAGGATGAGACGTGGCTGGCAGAGGGACTTCCAGCCAGTGGTGGTCAAACAGACAGGCAGGCAGACTAGACTGGCAAGTAGACTAGACTGGCAGGCAGACTGGCAAGTAGGATGGACTTTCTGGAAGGGATTGTGCAAAAGTTAGAGTTTAGTAGATCTTTGATGCAACTAAATGTTAGAAGCCAAAGAGTGTTACCACAAGGCGAAGAATAATCTGGCTAGAGATCCTCCTCAGGAATAACTAGTGTCCTTGACGGCCAGCAGGTGTGGAGGTGCTGATTGTGGGAATGAGCAGCATGTGCTTTGGCCCTGGAGGAAGCATGCGGAACAGAACCACAACACGGACTCTTTATTTCTTCTGCAAGGTTTATGGAGGCGAGATAAATGGTCTGCAATACTCTGTTCTACTTTTTGAAACTCACAGCATGTTTATACAGTTTTTCATCTTTTTATTTCACAAAAGTTCTGACAGACACTGATGAGATGCAGCCATGCCACTCAACCTGATAGTTTAGTTGTCTCCAAGGATATTTCTACATGTAAAATGGTGGGAGTCAAACCATCAACTCACAAAGCCTAGAGGATGACTGCTTCTTGTCCAAGCCTCAAGAAGAAGAGAATAACAAAATTCTGTTAACAATGAGACATGCAGGGTAAGGATACCGAGGGTCAATCTTCTTACCCACATTATCTTACTCATCTGAGGTGATGCTTAGACATTCCATTGAAGGCAACAGACATCTCCTTCATCTCAAAGACTGAAGGTAAATTACTTCACTAAGGAAATTTAAACCAAACTCCGCCCTGCCGCCTGTACTTTGGAATCTATTCTTTATAACAAACAACAAACAAAGTAAAAAAAAAAACGTAAACCTAAAAAACCTACTGCTATATTAAATTAGAAAAAAAAAAATAATGAAAACAAAAGCGAGAGAGAAAAAGAAGAAAAAGGTTCATGGCCAATTGTGTGGGTTGGAACTGAAACAGAGACTGGTAAAATGACCACTTTGGTGTTTGCTGTTGCTTTTTTAGAACAACATACACGTACAGATGCTACTGCAGATCTGAGCGAGGTCACTGTGAAATGTGTTTGAATTTTCAAAAGGTTTTTTTTAAAGCCAGTCCCATGGCTCTATGCCTTTCAGTGGTAAAAAAATAAAAATAAAGTAAAAACCTGAACCAAACATTTTTCCATATTTATCACTCTGAACTGTAACAAGACTGTTTTGTGCTGGCAGCAGTGACACTTAGAGTACTGTTTTGCTGCTATAGACTGTCTGCTCGAAGGTCTGAAATGATGAAAACTTGAAGATAATTTTTGTTGAGACTTACTGCTGCCTTTCTGTCCTCTACAATCAGTCCACTAACATCAAAGGATGTTCTCAGAGAGCTGCCCTCATTTGGACATTTGTTGTAAATTATTGCGTAATGACTCTTCAAAGTTATCACAGACCCAGAAGTGAAAGCTAAGTTGTTTAGTCAGACTAGAGTTGGTCACACAGAGACAAAAACACCAGAGGCAGTAAAGGCAAGTCTTGCTCTCAGTTCTTAGGAAAACAGTGAGTGCAACTGTAAATAATTATTTTGGATTACTTTAATTTAATTTTAATGTTGATGTTTTGCATTTTTGACAGAAACTCTGCAATGTTTTCAGTTCCTATACCTGATGAAAAACATTTTGAATGAACCGATCCATGACAAGGGTCATCTGCAGAGATTAAGGATCCTGTGTTTACTGAATCTAGCAGCAGTATTTTTTTTCTAGCATCTGTTCAGTTTAACCATCTGGTTCTGATAAATGGGAGAATACATTCTGAGTTTGCAGCTCAGTAACTGTAATGCAAACTCTGGTGTAAATCTTACAGAGTGACAGTGATGAGGTTTTGTTGTACGCTTTTTCTAGCTTGGAGATTTACAGCTGAGCTGTAAACTCTGCCCCACCCTCTTACTCCTGTTTATGAACTGGTCAGCTGTTTACTCTGCCTGACATTTCAGTAAATGCCAGCACTGCAGGTGAGCTTTCACCAGTGAGTGAAAACAGAGAAACAAGCAGATGAACTAACAGGCTGTCACAACATGGAAGACGAAGTCTCTTGGAAAAATGCTAATGTGTTCAGGGTCGTCAGGGTAAAAACACAATTAAACTGGTAACACTTGTCCTTAGTGAAATGTGATTGGACTTGTGAAAGTTCCACAGATACTGATATTACATATTTATACCAATCCAGAAATTATTCATCTCTAATATAAAAAAAGAAAACTCTGCTACACTGAAACAATTCATTTAACAGATTACACTCAGTTTGTTGGCAGTCTGTGTTATTTGATTCTACTGCACAAACAAAAACGTACCATTAGGTGATGGATATTACAGTTTTTCTCAGTCGCTTTAGTACAATTCTCAGATCAGAATTGAAGTTTGCAAATACATGTGGGCATTTCTCAAAACAATTTGTACAAACAGCAAAACACTATGGGTTTCTTGCAAAAGCCTGTAACTTGCTCAAAATCTTTAGTTCATCTCTCAAAACTGTCTTTATGTCATTGAACATGTCAGTGCCATCAGAATGTCAAGTCCTTGTGTCATTGTCTACGAACAAGACAGTCAAATGACTTATTCATGTTGTCGATATAACTGTGTACTTTAGAGGGAGGTTCTGATGTAAACTATGGCTAAAGGTTGGATGACAATTATGGTAAAATGGAAGTTACACCTTTTTTGTTTGATAGCAAGAGACTGAACAAGATTCACATTTACACTTTTATTGTTCATATTGTAATTTGTTGACAGACCATGTCCCACCAACAATAGAAAAAAACCACTACAAACAGTAACACAAAGAGAGAAAAAAAGATAGGACAATCTTCTGTCCAACAGTACAGGCAGTGCAGTAGGAATTGGTGTGGTCTTCCTACACCTCTTGTGGTCCCTAATGTTAGACCACAAATTCTCATCCACATCACAGCGAATATCCTCTCTTGAAATGTCACATTATGACAACTTGGTCAACCATTTTGCAGTTAATGACTAATACGATGAACTAATGACTAGGTGTTTTGAGGAGTAAGACTATTGCACAGTGAACTATAGAATACATTTTGATCAACATGACATAAACAATTGATAATGTAGCAAAGAGCAGAGAATTGTACATAATCATTTGCATGGATGTACCAAAGCAATTGCAACTTGTTCAAAGAAGTGAGAAACTGCTTACATGATGTGCACAAGTGACATGATGATGTGAAGATTGAACAAATAGTTTTGGGAATTTCATTCTGATCTGAGAATTGTACTAAAGCGACTGAGAAAAACTGTAACATAGCGGTCCACAAATATGCTTGCATTTGTCTGTGAGTCATTTTCATTGATATTTTATACTTTTCAGTTTTTAACCATCAAATGTCTAATTCCTCATTCAAAACTTCATTTCTATGGCAGGGTGATGAAGAGTATTTGGCAAAAAATGTGTCAGTCTGCCCCAGAGCAGCTGTTGCTACATTAGTAGTTACCATCACCAAGTATGAATCAGGAGTGAATGAATAATGGATTGGAAGAACTTTGAGCGTTTGAAAAAGCACAGATCAATCCAATCCATTATTATTACTATGTCTCACTTAAATTTGGATGGACAATTTCCATTTTGTATGCTCACATTTCTACCTTTTCAAATATAACAGGCATTCTGTTTTAGTCTAAAGCTAGGACACACCAGGCATGTGACGTGCGTTCACTAACGCTCTCAATGTGCATTTAGCCCATGGCGTTCACACTGTACAAGCAGGGAGGGGCTTTTCTTTTTCTACTGTTTACTATATCCACCACCTACAGTTGCAAGAGCCTTGATGTGAAATATCAAAGCAGTGTAGACCTTGCTCCAGGCTTTTTCTTTCATATATTTATGCTGATATGAAAGACTTGGTGTCATAATTATGGCCGGGCACAAACTGCAATTACTACTTTCTCCTCCATGCTCAATCTTTAAATGGTGGGCACTTCCTTGATTTAAACGGGCGGAATCAAAATGTCACTACCAAATACAAATCCCTTGTTGGTCAAAGTTTGATCTGGTTTAACTTCAAATTCAATTCTGCCGCTTGTTTTGTAGGCAGAGCTTGAAAATCTGCGTATGGACGCAAGAACGCAAGCGTCTTGAATCTGGAAGCTCAAAACACGCATTTACCTGCATCTTCATAAACTTCTCATCAGAAGTGTTCACTTTAATGCACATTTCCATGCCTGGTGTGAATGTAGCATTGCGGTTACAGTCCATGACTGACTGCACAACCAAATAAAGAGAGAGGCTGTAGCAAGCAGAGATAATATCATCTTCCTAAAGAATTTAGGCCAGCAGTGATAATGAGTTCAGAGAGGCACCTCAACTCAACAGGAGTTACCCACTCCCATACAAAGTGGCATTAATTGGCTTTAGGATGCTTCACTGTTTCTGCATTCATTATCAAGACCTTTAATCATTTATTTGCTCCACTGAGATGTGAAAAACAAAGTCTTCACTTTCCCACATGAGGATGTTGATACTAAAGTTTGGCTGTGTAACATGAAGTAGTTGAACAGTATTTATTGAAGATAAAACAGTTAATGTGAATATTTGGAGAGTAAATGTGCACTATATATGCAACATACCCAGACCAGAGATGGGATTCCAGTTACTCTTTTAAACCTCTGCTTTACTGTAAAGACAAAATAGAAGCTCCCACAAACCCACCGGTTTCAGACCTAAAATCAGGTCTGTGCCCTCTTAACAAGTGAATATGTAGGATGTGTATGGCACAGGCCAACTCCAGCCTTACTTTTCTTTCTTCTATGTCTGTAAACAACATTTTTTGTCCACTAATAATGTCAGACTTTACGTCTGGCTGTACAAAAGGTCACAATTCAGCTCTGGCAGCCTTTAAAGTAATGCATTCTTTAATTGGATTTTTAGATGACTTATGTCCACTCCAGCTTTGTGTTGCCCCACATTCTTGGGATTGGCTCTAACAGACCCCTGTGACCTAGAATAAGTAGAAACAGGTAAAAGCAGTGGATGGACGGACAGTGCATAATGTGATACTGAAACATACAGTCTGAACTGTTTCTTCTGGCTAGAGGTTTACTTCTGCCTCTCATCTTTTGTCTTTCATCCCTCTTTTTTTAATAAAGCAGAGGGTTAAGGTTAACCTAGGTGACTCTGAGTCATTAGCTCAGCTGCATAACTTAGACCACTGGAGGTCATTCAAGGATGAAGTGGGAGTTTTCCTTTGATTGGAGACACATTTTCTTTGTCTGTTCTCAAAAGTTACAAACATGTCTCTCTTTGTCTTAAAAGCTCATGAATGAATTATTGAATGAATGAGTATTTAAACTATTTAAACAAGGACACTAGTTTTCACCCAGATCTGACATACAGCCACCAACACTAAAATCAGAACAACAGAAATAACATCAGAAGCTGTAAAAAACAGGCATCATCAAATGGCAAATACATATCAGATAAAAAGCTAATGTAGAAAAAGGGGTAGTAACCCTTGTGCTATCTTAGATGACCCCTCCCTTCCATTGACGTGTTCTCCCTACCATGACAAAGGTGGATAAAGGTGGAAAGATTTCATGTAATCCATGGACACCAGTGAAGATCACAAATCATTGAAGAAAAAAGGTTCAGACTACAGTCTAGTGGGTCTAGATGACCCAACTCCCAATGTTTATGTGCCGAGGATGGCATAAGGGTTAATTAGGGGCGTAGGAATTATTTTTTAACATTCATTTGATTTATTACATAAATTGTGGTTGTCGATCAGACATAGTTGATATTGGTTCATATACAGATCTGATTCAATCCGATTCATTGACCTAAAATGGATCTAGCACATTTTTAACCATGGAGGGCTTTGAAAGTGTAGAGAAGGAGCTTGAACTGAATCCTAAAGGCTACTGGAAGCCAGTGCAGCTGCTGGAGAACGGGAGTGATGTGATGGAAGGAGGGAGTTCTGGTGATGATGCGGGCAGCTGAATTCTGGACTAACTGAAGCTTATTTAGATTGTATAATGGTACAGGTTGATTTGATGAACGACTTGTCTCAGACAGATTAATCTGGTTGGATTATAGGAATATATATTGATTCATTGATTAAGTTGATCAATTGTTACTTCCCTACTAATAAAGTAATAAGTAACTGTTGAACAAACACTATCAATGCTCTAGATATCTATTGCAGAATTAGATGGTTCAGAAGTGATCAGCATATTGACATAGTTAAAACGGGTTTAAATTCAGGAAAAACTAACATCTTAGTATTAAGACCAGTTCTAGCTATAGCAAAGTAACAAGTACCTACTTCTATCAAGTGAGTGATAGTAAGCCTGTATTGGTGCCACAGAAGCTGAAGTCCAGGATACCTGAGCTCTGTGAAAAAGAAGAAATCAAGCTTGCACCTCCATCCACAGAAGAACAGCTTTTTTTTTTCTTTCTTCCTGTGGCACCTTCATTGCCATTCCTCTCTGTTTAATTACATACCCATAATTTTCTTTCTGTAGGAGTTCATAGCAATTATGTTTACTGGCAGCTGTCAGCAGATGTGCGGCGTGCTTTCTCCTCTGCTTTCATCTATCGCAGAGCTACTTTCTGGCCTTGCTATGTTGCTCTCCTTCGCTCTCTTAATGAAGCCACAGGCAATAAGGACAAAACACACATTCAATGACAGAAGCCATCCAGCTGTCACTCACTCCCCCTCACTCTCCCCTCTCATTTATTCAGTCAGTGAAGCTCCTGCTCTTCATCCTTGACTTTTCCCCCTCGTCTTCTCTGTATTTGAAGCAGCAGCATTTACATCTTTTTAGTGCAGCATATTGACAGATGCCTCTGGCTCACATAAACACACACACCTCAGCAGGAAGAGTGATAAAATATGCCAGTGTATGTATGTGTTAAATGCATTTAAATGTAAATACGTTGCTTAATTTACACCTTGAAAAACATTATTTTTCAAAATAAATGTTGTGAAATGTTATCTTGCAGAATCTGGCTTTTTTACTGATGCATAATGCATAATGTATAATTGTATGGTTTGAAGAAAAGGAAAGACTCACACTTGACTGTAAAGAAAACTATGTTGGTGTAGAGAATTTGCAGCCTTTGGGCTTTCAATAAAGCAGCTAATTTTTTCTCTCTGTGACTCTTAAAAAGGGAGCAAAAAGGGATTTAGTGTGCATAACGTGGAGCATCATCTCTTTACTGAAATCGGAAAGATGAGCTCTGAAGAAAGCAAATGGAGAAGTCAAAACATTTAGAAAGAGTTCAGATAGACAGAGGTGCAGCGGCAGATGCAGAGATTTTAGGTGTCTTAGTGCAGTGATCCACATCCCCTGGTTTGTAGACCGGCACTAGTCAGTGAGCTACCATAACTCAGAGAAAAAAATAGCTTGTTTTGTCTCCAGTTAGTTTATTTTTTTATTCTGTTTGACATTTTGTGAAACTATTATTTTCTCCACATCGATCTATGACATACCCAACTTGCTCTGCATTATCCGCAGCAAGCAGCTCTATAATATGAGGACACTGATAATACAATTGCGTACATGGGGAATTCATGGTTATTATTGCATTTAGACAATACCAGTTTTTGACAGCTTTATCTTTTAATATTGTTGTATTTATTTGCTGTACCTAAAAAACCAGAGGGTGCTGAAGTTGGTGTCTGGTGTTCTGGCTTCCACCTCAACAGTTAAGGGAAAATCACATTTGAATTGGTCCCACACAGAATCCAGTGTACAAAGATTTAAAGCGGCTACAGATATTTAAAAGAGGATAAATATTAAGGTTTAACTTAAACGTTAAGGAAAGCAGGAGGCTTAAAATAATGGACGCCAATTTCAGCTTTGCGGAGGCAGAATAGTCCAAGATTGTATTCTCTGACATTTAACCGGTGAGTGGCTTGACAAATATTGGTGATCACTGTATTAGCACACATTGTCTTTAAAACAGCTCTGCTGATGTGCAGAAGGGAAAATATGATAAGGGGGCTATGTGACAAACATAGCTCAAGTAGGACATGTTATTTGGAAAATACAGCTGCATACTGGTGCATTTTTCCGAACAATATTGCGTTTGTTCATAAAAAAGAAACACTTTGTTTCTTATGAACAAAACACAGTTAATACAGTATTTGTGTGAGATTATTTGCACACGTATCTCCATGTTTGCAAAAGACTCAGTCCTGTTTTTGGTGTTGTTTATAATCAAAACTGACCACACTTGGTATCTGTTTCCAGACATCTTTTCTCATCTACTTTGTGTGAATAGGCCAGGATTCTGGGTGGTTAAACGTCAGATACAGAGTCTACCTTTAGAAGAGCGGGTAGTGAGCAGCTCCACCTACCGCTGGTGGGGTCACCGTTTGACCAGAAGAATAAGTAGCAAATATTTAGGGTCCTCCAGGTGTAGGTAGCATAAAGGATGTATTAGCAATCATGTTGAATGTTTTGATATGAATTAATAAATCGCAGTTCCCATCTGAAGTTCATGATTCCAAATACTAATCTGAGATTAGGTTTACGGTCGCTAAAACTGCAGCAATGTTGTGGTAGTTTTTCGATGCAGCTTTTCATTAACTCTTGAACTCCTCTGATACGAGAAGAGTATTTTTCACAACTGCTGCATGGTTCACCATGTCACACCTGACAGAACACAGAATGTGGAGCTGCTGCTTATGATGAACGGGGGAGACAAATGCAATCAAATCATCCAGCAAACACATTAATTGTAGCTGGAGTATTTATGCTGTCTTAGACTTTATGGTGCAATGTTTCCCCTCAATTTAAATTCTTTTCAATTTGAGAACAAAGGCGTTACACCAAGCATATCTAATAATCATTGGTGTGGGGAATGAAAATTGGTGCACAATGAGCTGAACTTCACCTTAATGACTCAATTTCTGTATGAAATAAATGTTTCATTACAACCTTTTATTGCGGGGCTTTTTTGGAGCAGCAGTTTGTTGTTTGTGCTTCCTGGTGATGAAATCAAGTGTAGTTAATGCTTGTGTATGGTGGGGGGTGGGGGGTGTCTTCAGGTAGAACAGCCTCTTGATGCCCCTGATTCTTCCTCTGTTTGAGCTGTGAGAGCGAGCATCATTCAGAACCACAGTGCGACTGGACTCACCGCAAAGGGTAAACAAAGTCCATTTAAAAGAAATAAGTATTGCATTTTACAAAGTCAGACCGTTCATCTGAAGAACAGGATCAACTCGGGGGGGGGGGGGGGGGACGACAACACTGTGGGAATCATTGAAAGCTGATTAGCTGTGGTGACAAATGCCGTGGGAAATGCCGAAAGGTGAACAGCAACAGAGATATATGTTAAACTTGAATATGAAATAGAGATTGATGTTCCAATGAAAATATTTTACAAATCCATACGCATGCATCCACTACACCAGTGGTTCCCAAACTTTTTCTGCAGGGCCCCCCTTTCTGAAAATTAGAATATTCTCGAGCCCCCCCACACTGACACAAACATACAAATCCTTTGTTTCTAAACTCCACTGCGCCTTATAACATGTGGTTAATGAGAAATCTTTCTCTGAACGGTAGAATTCTGTTATCTAAAGCTGAGGGAATCTCTAGATCTGTCTATGTTTCTCTGTCTTTAGAAATGCCAAAACACATCTGTAACCTATTAAACAAAACATTATTTGATTTTTTTTTGGAGGAAAAAATGTCATTACTTAAGGAATAATGTTTTGTGTAACACCAGAAAACATGGGGGCATGGATGTATTAACCTTTGAAACTTTAAACAACTCTTTTAAAATAAAGTGGTTAAGTAATTTATTGAAAGGGGAATACAGTATCTGGAATGCATTTCCCAAATATATATTTGACACAATAGGAGGCATTAAATTCTTGCTAAAATGTAATTATAAAATTGAAAAATTACCCACAAAACTTTCAAACTTTTACAAACAAGCCCTGCTGGCCTGGAAACTCCTTTATAAACATAATTTTTCTCCAAATTATTTGGAATAACAGTAATGTACAATACAAGAAAAAATCACTTTTTTCCCTAGATGGTATGATAATGATATTGTTTTAATCAGACAACTTTTCAATTCTCATGGACATCTTCTGACGAATGAAGAATTTCTTTTAAAATTTGGTATTCCTGTTCCACCCAGAGAATATGCAATAGTGTTAGATGCCGTTCCAACCAGTCTACTTCAACTCTTTAAAGGGATTTAGAACACAAGTCAATTAAGAACCCAGACAATTTTTTTGGACAATGTGGATATTTGTGTTAATTCAGTTTCCAATAAACAAATAAGAAATACTTTTACAGACCACAACCTTACCTGCTGGGAGGATTTATTGGGAATCCAAATTTGTGGACATAAAATGGACTTATGCTTGGACTATTAGCAATAAATACTGTCTAAATAACAACATAAAAGAGGTGTCCTACAAAATATTGCATTGTATATATCCTACCAAAAAACTTTGAGTAGATTTGTTGTGGACATGGACCTGTTTTGTTCATTCTGTGGAATTCAGGAGGAAACTATTTATCATCTGTTTGTGGACTGCAGACATACAAATAAGGTTTGGATTTGAAGTGGGAAACTATATTGGAAATATAACTACACAAACTGTTACATTTTTAGATAAAGACATTATTCTGGGTTACCTTAATGTCAAAGTAGACAAAGATTGTATCTTCATTACACAATTGTTTTTATTATTGGCAAAATTCCATATCCATAAAGCCAAATGGTCAAACTCCAAACCTAAATTCCAGCAGTTTTTGAGTGAAATCAATCAGTAATGTACCATTATCAAATATCTGCAAAACCAAAAAGCAATTTGAACTAATTTAATTTTTGAAAGATTTAAAATTTATTAAACCCCAAAGATTTTTGAAGTAATAATTCTTTTTGTCTTATGTGGTATATGTATCTGTACATATTTATATACTTTTTGTTTTGTTTCTTATATTTTTCTGCATTATGTTCACATTTTAATTCCCCCTGAGACATTCACATTGTTATTGTATTATGTTGTTTGTCAATAAAGTATGAAAAAAAATACTCCACCGCGCCCCCGCTGCAATACCTCCGCGCCCCCCCTAGGGGGCGCGCCCCCCAGTTTGGGAACCTCTGCACTACACAATGTAAATCATTTAATTGCTCTTAATCATAAATGAACATAGTAGCTATGATGCAATGTATCGTATAAATATTACGTTTGTCAAAATGTAATGTTGATATCAATATTAAAAACTTACTATTAATACAGGGATCAAAAGAGTGGTTTTGGGGGGGTTAACCTTGAGGCATTAAAAAAAGGGTTTGAACCATTGACCGTATAAGAGAACTGGATTAAGTGACTCACATTCCAAATAGGAAGTAATAGAACGTAAAAATCCCATAGATTTCTACTTAGAAATAAACCGCTATTTTTCAGTCATTCTATTTAAATGTTCTCGCTAATCTTATGTTTTTCTTTTTTTCTGTAGTGTAAGCTTTAAACTCACCAATCAGCTGCCTCAATAAATGTAGCTGGTCTCATGTCGAACACTTGAAACTTTTGACGGGTTTTGTGAAGCGTCCTCGCAAGCGGCAAAGTAAGATGGAGATGTGTTTAAATTTTATTTGAGTAATTTTGGAAAAATGGATATTGCTGTCTGGAAAAATTCTCAATATCAACAAACCGACCTCTAGTTTTCCTCATGCAGTGTGATGAAAATGTGGATCCCACAGACTGTGAATTCATCAAAGCTGCAAAGAGAAAACGTGTTTTGTGTATTTAAAAAAACAGTTAGATGATGATGATGATGATGTATGATTTAGAAGAGCTTTGTTGAAACTAAGAAATGTTTGAAGCAATAAAAAAAACAAAAAACACCTTTTCTCCTTCAAACCTTACAATCAACATCCAGAATAAGCTAAAGGTGCAGAGGGTACAAGGTGATTGGAGATATTGCTCAGATATTGAAAATTATGGAGTCATACAATGAGAAGGTTATCAAAGATGAAAGAGAGAGAAGCAATTCAAGATAAGTGACTTTGAACGTGACTTTGAACGTGACATGGTTGTTGGTGCCACACAGGCTCTTCTGAGTATTTCAAAATCTGCTGATTTACTGGGATTTTCACCAACAACCATCTCTAGAATTTACAGAGAATGGTCCAAAAAGAGAAAATATTGAGTGAGCGGCAGTTCTGTGGGCAGAAATGCTTTGTTGATGTCAGAGGAGAATCACCAGACTGGTTCCAGCTAGACAAATGTAACTCAAACTATTGAACGTTTTAATACAGAAGCAACAACTGGACTTTAAAAAAGGAGAAAATAGCTGCAGTAAGAATTAAAGGAATCAGGATTTATTTGATATAGAAGGGGGAAAGGTATGATAGCCTTTGTGTCCTTGGTGAGACACCTGATTCTCAATTGCCTTCAGATGTAATAAAGCTTTACGTTGCTTTGAATAAAATTAAGCTGCAAAATGTACACTTTTATTTAGAATTTGCTCACGCTCACAGACACAACTGCACTTTTGCTTTATATTCTTTGAGAAAAGTGACAGGATTATTGAACAATAACTCAACTGCAACTAATAGACTTTTATAAAAAGCATTATCAAACACAAATGCCCTCCAGCTTTGACACCTATCCACTGACCGCATTTGGAATATAACTGCTTCTGAAGTGTCTGCTTCAGTTAATGTAAAGGCTTAAAGTGTTAATAGCTGTTGCCTGAAGGTCTTAGCTTTGTGAGTTCTTCCCTTTCTTTCGTCCATCTGCTGTATTCTCAAAGGATTTTTCGTAGATGAGAATAAACTTTAGTGGAACAGACACCAGCGGAGGCTCAGCAGATTACTGAGGAGGCTGGAGGTGAGTTTGCTTTTTCCTCCGTTTGAACACTAATGGTTGGACCAGCATTGTTAACCCAAATGTCAGTGTAAAACTATTTATAGAGTCCCTGTTGAACAGCCACTGTTATTACCAGAGCGGAGGCGACCACCAAAGCTCCTGACCTCTGTGTGCGTGTTGGTGTGAAATGTATAGAAACAGCTCTTACATCCACAAAGAAAAAACACGTCTTAGCATTAAAAACCTGTGAGTTTGCAAACTGAACAGTTACAGGATGTATCACCATGGCAACCTTCTTACTAGTACTGCTCACATATATAAAGTGCATGTTATGTATTTGTATTTCTTGATATAATTTCCTCACTTCAGCAAATAACCATAAACATAGTACAAATATGTTGAACAAAATGTAATACTGAGGTTTTTGCTTGGTAAAACAGACCTGGAGTTAAAAAAGATCAACAACAGACTAACACAAAAGATTGTAAAGCAGAGGATTGTAATACATTAAAATTAGCAGGATGCAGGAAGCAGGATGGGCACATGTACCTAATTTAAACCCACCCGACTTTACATAGCTCTGAAAACTGCCAATTGGGTGAGTCAAAGGAATTTGAGAGTTTTGTCAAATATTTTAATGGTTCCACCCACTTGACAAACAAAGTGGGCGGTGACTAAGAGTTTTGAGTTCTGGAAAATCGAATCAACTTGCTAACACACACCCCTTTTCCCTCCTTCGCACCCACAGCTGTCAGAAATAGAACCATTAGGCCGTACTTACTTTTAAATGTAATGTTGGACTTTTAACATATGAATTAGAATCAGTTTTTCATACAATGCATATAGAATATACCAGGAATTTAGCTCAGCATGACACAGTCCCACTCGAATAGTAACACTAAGGTGTAATACAAAATGATACGTATATGTGCAATGCTGCTTGGGAGTACAATAATAAGAACTGATGATAAGCATGGGTGAGCCACCGTGCAGGACTATAGAGTCAGCTAATCAGCAGAACAGTGCAGAGAAAATTGTAAAACAACAAGGGTGGTAGATCTCGAGGACCAGGGTTGGACTTGGTTGCTGTAGTGGTTTTAAGTATGCATAAGGTGTGGAAAGCTACATAAGGTAACTTATGAACTGTTGCTGTTTGACCTCTACTTCTATTTGATTGCTTGAAATAAACCATTTCAAATCAAAAAAAAAAAAAAAAAATGTTACCCATGTTTATTGCCTGGGTGCTAAAGATGCTCTTTCCCAGCCTTACCGGCTGCTTTTTTGTTCGTCATGGGCTTGATGATCCACTAAAATATGAGGGCAGGTCTGGTCAGTTTGGTTGGTTTGAACTCAAGAATCTTTGGGCTTATAATTTTCAATGCTTGGCTTAATGCCACAGTCAGGTTTACTGCATAGTTACCAGCACAATCTGTGTTGTTCAGCGTACAGCAGAGTTGGACTGACTTTTGACAGTTCTGTTGTGTTACATAGAAGTCAATAGAGAATTGTTCCCTTCTAAAAGCGGCCTTCAACTACAACAGTTGGTGCTTCTGGATTTCTGTCACAGAAACTGGGGTCTTGAATAATATAAAAATCATGCTTTATGTAAATGAAAATGATTAAACAATGCCAGAACTTTACACGATGTATACAGTACAGACCAAAAGTTTGGATACACCTTCTCATTCAAATGAATGGGAAGGTGTGTCCAAACTTTTGGTCTGTACTGTTCATTTTGTTTAACTGGGCATGCAATTTTTGGTATTTGAATGAGTGTTTGTTTATTGTTGGAGTTGAAAGATGCACCTCACTCCAATCCTCACCAGGGTTTAGTTGGGAGGTTTATTTCTGCTGAACAATGTCCTAATCATGACCATCTCTGACTTCTCTCTTCTTCATTTCCTGAGCATTTGGCACATGTGGCTCTCCTTTTCCATTAAAAACATCATTATTTGATTTTTTGCCATACTGATGCTGCATTATTTTTAAATTCATGTGGCATACAGTTGAATATCATGCTTCTTCCTTCTATGATCTTTTTGTTGACTGTTGTCACAGCTGTTTTACTTTTTCAAAAATTGTATTCTGACATTCAAAACCATTTAACAGGTCTACAAACTACTTTGTGGGTGACATGGTCTATTTTAATAAGCCAAAATATAGTAAATAGTCTCTATTTCATGTTGCGATTGTTTTTAATATTTTTCGAAAAAGAATAAATAGCGAAAAACGCGATATAAACAACGAAGACGGCCGCCGGCTTCACGCATTCCGCCGACTTCGCGCCGCCATGTTTGTGACGTAACGAAAGGCAGACAACATGGCTAGCACCGATAGCGAAGCACAGAGTGATGCTACCGTCTCTATTAGCGATTTATCATCAGATGAACAGAAAGATGAAGAGGAAAGTTGCGGAGATTATCATGATGATGAGTCACTTTTGCAACCGTATCGATTCGAACCCTTTTGCGAAAGTGAGGAGGATATAGTATAGCAGAAAGTAGTAGGTCTAGTGATGCCGATGACGATAGCCAGCATGAAGATTCGGCTAGACTCCAGTAAGTCTAAAAAATGTATAAAATTAAATTACTCCACTTACCCTAAAATATACTCAAATGTCCCCTGTTGGCCTAATCTAAACAAAGGTAAACACTGGTTTTCAACCCAATTTACAAAATAAATGTCACAAAATAAAAGTTTCCCAGATATTACTACTCTTTAGTTAACAAAGTCACTGTATACCATTAACAACTGTGGAACATTAACAGTTTTACCTGTTTGAACCAGTTTGAAACCTTTTCTCGTTCACGTTTACTCACGGTACCGGCACCTCAAAAGCAAAAGAAAAAAAAACGTTGCAGGCCTGTTGCTTCTCTTGCAAAACATTGAGTGCGTTGAAATACTCCAGTTGGATCCAAGGACAACAGAAAACACGACTACTTCGCCTCAATGTGATCCATCGTGATGCACACTAGCTAGCTTAGCAGCCTCCGCTCCCGACCGACTCCAGCGCCGTCCTGTCCGACCCAGAAAACGGCTCGCTCGCTTCCAGCTCACCCGCCTTTCCTCGACTCAGAAGCCAAGATCCTCCTCCCAACTCTCCGTTCAAAATTCTTCGTTTGTGTCCCGGTTTTTGTCCCTTCGAAAGCGCAGACTTCTCTCCTGCAGATCTGGAGGGAAAAATCCTTCGCCGTCCACCTTCTTGAACTTTCCCCTTTTCAGCAGCGTTTCTTGTTTTGGGAATTTTATACACAGATACACTTTCACTAGATGTATTGCTACATCCAGCTGCCACACAACGACTTGGCATGTTGATGATTAACAGATTTAAACACGAGAGAAACAAAGACTACCTGTTTTGTTTACATGCTGTCCGAAGCGGAACTGCGAAAGTCAACGCCTTTCGTGACGTCACAGGTCATATCGAGGTCACTTCCAGCCTACGCTCTTAGCGGCAAATTCAAATCTCTGATTCCTTCGAAAGATGTCTATTATTCATATGCTTCGGATTTTTTTCGACGCTTACTATTGGTATCAATAGAATCAGCGTTTAAAAGGCTTTTTTATTTGACAAAGTTGTTCAAAGCATGGCATCCACACTTTAAGTGTTCAGGTTTTATCTGATCAGAAAGTTCATCCCTTCCTTTTACATACTTTGTCTAGTCTAGATTTACAGGGTTGCTGGAGCCTATCCCAGCCACCAAAGGGAAATGGGAAAGAACCCCTTAAACCACAAGTCTCAAACTCAAACCACATATTCTCCAACAAACCTACCATTGACGTTTCTTATTGGCTAAACATACCTGATCCAGGAAATCAGCAGCAGATGAGGCCTGGTTTCTTAAAAACTAGTAGGATGTCAGCCCTCTAGGGTTGAAGTCTGACGCCCCTGCCTGAAGCATTTTACCATTCCATCACAGGACAACTTAGAGTTACTAATGAACTTATGAAACGTGTTTTTGGACAGTGATTGGAAGCCAGAGTACCCAGAGAAAGCCCACACATACACTTGGAGACCATAAAAAACTCCTAACAGCAAGACCCAGCCTGGGTTGGAACCATGCATAAGATGAGAGTTCTCATCAATCAAATCAAATCTATCAAAACATTCAAATGTAACTTAATGCAAGCTTCATCACATTATGTTTTGGCAAATTTGGTACATTTGAGTGTGTTATTGTGAATGGCTGACACTGTCAAGCTTTTCCAAGGAAACCTGTCTGTGTGTTTATATTGCTTCAGGTAACTTCAGGACTGTGTTCTGCACATCTTAATTCTTCAAGCAGAGCAGACTGAGGCTGCAACAGATGACATCATTTAGACAGACAAGTGCAGAGTGAAGGGGACAACACTGACACTGCATTATTGAGTGCAGTTTATGAAATACGTTTTGTTTTGATTTCTTGGAAATATTTTCTGATTAACAAAACAAAATATAAAAATTTTTTCGCATTTATATTTTTTTCGATTGAAAATTAAAAACTTAACTTACCATGTAAATAAGACACGCTCTTTGTTGCACCAAAACCCCTCGCCTGTTTCTGAGATCAACGTGAATCAGCTAATTCTGATGTAGAGGAAAGCAGCCTTACAACATTTTAGGTTGGTAAAGTTCTGGTGTTAAAGGGTTAAAAGAAGATGCACATTTGTTCTTTACATTTTCTCTATATAAACAAAGAGTGATCATTCATTTCTCTGTGGTATCACTGTTAAAATTGCAGAAATATTACAAGTTTAAGTTTGATTTATTTTGTGTATAGAGGATCATTTTGTAAATTAACATTCTTCACAGATTCATAACAGCTGCTTTCAGCATTGCATATTCTAGGATTTAAAAAAGAAGAAAACATGTTTACATTTTATCTAACCCTAAAAAAGTCTCATTGCTAAGCCAATCTCACTGTTGCGCCTTTAAACTTTGGAGGAAAGCAATAGTTTTGCTGTATTTAAATGAATCAGGATTACACAGTGTCTCCCCCCAGCGGGTAAAGCATCTGTCTCTCCTGCATCCTGATGAGTCTTCCTCATGAGTTCAGAAGCATCCATACTAGGTTTTAAACTATTTTTACACTGATGTCATTTCTGGAGAAGAATTAATCACTGTAGCTTTAACCCACAGGGCAACATCTTTTCTAAATGAGGAGATTCAGGGTTGGGATTTTTCTTCACTTCAGTTAACTACTTACATTTTACAAAAACTCTTTTAGCTGGGAGAGCAGAGAGGAGCTGCAGAAAGTGTTCACAGGTGGATTTGCCATCGGCAGATCAGCAGGCGGAGTTCCAGGTTTTTCATTTGTTCTGTGAAAAACAAGCTGCTAATAAAATCATTCTGCTCTCAGATGTTGCGAACATCGTGGCAGGAGTACAAACCTGTTCGATTTCAAACCATCCCCCAATTACAGCTCCAAAACTTTTCCTCTCCTGCTGTCTTTCCTGCACACTTCATGTACACAAATATTAGGAAAGCTACTCATACCCAAAGGAGGACACGGGACAGAACATGAGTGCAAGTCAGTCAGTCTACAATGGAACTGTAGAAATTGTAAATTTCTCAGGGTTTCCCCACAGGTTGGTTTCTGAGGTCTGGTCATTGTTTGGTGGGTAAGGCTTTCAGGTTGAGGCGACTTATGTAATGATGCGACTCAATCAAGGCCCAACAATCCCATTCCGTGTGCCCTGACAGAACAGCCTTATTGCACTTAGGCAGTTATTGGAAGTCATCGACAATTATCTGAACCAGTTTCCTCACTTTTATTTGTTATTAAGTTAAATTCCCTCAGCCTTGCTATTAAAGCGCCTGTCGGAGCAGTGATCTCATCACCGTGGACTAATGATGTAATCTTCCAAAGCAGTGCAAAATATCAATGAGAGCACAGTTACAATTATATCAAATCCATTACTGATTGCCTCATTCTTCACTGACCAAAATTATTGGACAAATCAGTTTCGTTGTACAAATTGCTTTAGCTCACCGCAGGCTGACAAATTACAGGCTGAATATCGCATTAAGTGCTCAACATGAGAGGGGCTTTGGCACTGGATTACAGAGCTTCATGCAGCCCTTCACTGCTGAACTACATGCAGCCGCCTGCCCTGTTTGGAGGATCATTTATGCAGAATATCAGGTACAGGAGGAAAAAAATCAACAAAGCATCAGACCAGGAACATTTAAAAAGCAGATTCATCATGCAGCCAGAAACGATCACCCTTGCAAAAATGAAGTCAAGAAAAACAGTTAGGTTTTTTCTTTTTACGTAAACATTAATGCATCAGACAATCATTGGGAACACAATTCTTCTCAGTTGTGGTAAAAAGATAAATTTTCTTCACTAAGCAGTAAATAAACTGCACTTTTATGGTGTTCCTGACCTGCCACAGTGCTTTGAACTACAAACTGCTTCCTCTGGCCTTCAGACGGTGCAGAAAAAAGTTCTAATCAGAAGATAAATGCGCCGCCATAGTCTCACTGAAGGACACTTCAACATGTGAACCACACGGGTCAGGGCTCAAACCACTGACCTTACAGTAGTTAAATATCTGCCCCACCTCCTCAGTCACAGGAGAGTGCTGCTACAGCTCTTTGAGTTGCTTTCCAACAGCCTCTCTAATGCTGTGTTCAGTTTACCTGCAGACAAAGGTGCTCCTCTGCCAGCAGGAGCTCTCTGGGCTCACTGCCTTGCCCATTGACGCTTTGGCACGCAGAGCAGCCAACAACCTCTGCAGATGAAGATGCAATTGTGACTGCTGAGTGTGCATGATTCATTTGCTCAAATTCAAAACTCATTTGGTTCTTATAAAGCACCCATAAAATCTATACGCAGTTTCACAATGTTCTAGGTCCAAGATAAAGCTAAAAAGACTTATCTTCTCTAATTGAGTCTGGTTATGATGCAGGTCTGTCCTGCTAAAAGGGAGTTTCTCTATCCAGTTCCATAGTATCAAGATCTTTAAACCCTTTGGTCACTTATCTGGAATCATTAAAACACAGTTAAAACAATCTTAGTTTATCTGGAATTAATTGGAAAAATTATAATGTCTGAACGTTTTTTTCCATTTTTCTTCCTTTTTCTACTGCAGCTGTAGGAGTCCTTGGTTCTGGATCTGTTCTAAACAGAACAAACTAAACTCGATTGTTCTGGCCAAGGTTGATATTGTTTGTTTCCATTTTTTGAGCACATTGTCACATGATTTCTGCTCTGCTCTGATGGGGTTTGCTTTCAGTGAGACCACACAGTAACACTGGATCTCTGCATTGTGTTTGTTCTGCTTCTGTGTTTGGTGGGATTCAAATTTAAGAGTTTAACCAAAGACAGGCTGAGACTTCAAGTCCCACTGAGAGCGGGCTTAACGCTGTAATGCCTGTCACATGCACAGATACTATGGAGTTTTTGTGTTCACTGGGTCCATAGAATGTTGTAGATAGGAGGGGAGGGATCTTTAATGAAGAGCACCTGTGTTTTGCAGCTGTGTCTATACCTTGAGGCTCACTGGGCCACCTTAAGGTTGGTCACAAAACTGGAACGTACCATCGTTGTGCGTATGATAAGTGAATCATGATATATTTGCATGGGTAATGAAAATTACACATACTTGTGATGTACAGGTGATGCTGCCCTATGTTGTACATAACGCAGCCCTCCAGTCGTTAGTAAAGTGCGAGTACTGGTTCCATACTGACACACAGGGTGTGCATGAGATACGCAAGTGCTTGCAAGATGCCTATCGGATGTAAACAAAAACTCTGTCTAGTTTCCTCATTTCTATCAGTAAGGCAGCACCCAAGAGGCAACACCTTTCACTTGAACAGCACTAACAGGCTCCCTGCACAGGGTTCAGGGGGTTGAAATCATGAAATCCCTGTACAAGGTGCCTGCATCTCACCTTCTTCTCCTCTACCTACCCTTACATGTTGTTTAAGTGTTCGTTACGACCTGTCGCCTGCATGCTCTTGGAAAACATTGTGTCTGAACATTTTTGTCCGACATGCTCACTGAGCAATCTACGACTTTGATATTTCCTGCTGGCTACCTGCGTGCCCCGTACGGATTTGCTGATTTTTTCCCGCAGACATCCCTTTTCCATTCGTAAGGGCAGTTGTGACTAAGGCAAAATAATGGAGCTTTAGCTCGATCAAACCTCAACAGCTTCTGTCCAAGTTGCGCAGGTTGTTTGGATAATCTTTCCAGATGCTTCTTCACTTTTTTGTTAATATGTTTTAAATGTATTTGGTCTTACCATATTTTGATTTCCTTATGGGAGTAAGAAAGGAATCTCTTGAAAAAGATGAAGACTGATAACAAAAGAATTCAAACTATGTGTCCAAAACTAGGATTGGAAGAAATCCAATGTTTGTAAATTTATAGATAATTTGTCTTATCAAGAAATAATAATCAAATGACTAGTGTTGTGTTTTTTTCCTCAGAGAATTAACGGGTGTAATGATATTTTTCAAACTCTATGTTACTTTTGAAACTTCTTTCTTCTTTAACAAGGCAGCACTGTCCTAACTTTAGCTTTGCTAACATAGGAGCTAATGTCAACAAAATAAACAACAGGTTGTGTTGTCCACAGGAGGCAGTGGTTGCCTTGGATACTGTCTCACTTCCCTATCTAATATGATGTGCAACTTTGGTTTGCTTGCTTTCATTTACCCATGCACAATACTAAATCTATCAGATAAAAGAGCCTATATGCTGGCAAATATAAACGTTTCAGGGAGAAATCAATGTGTTAACCTAATTTCTGGTTATCAGATAACTGCTGTTATTGGATAAAGGCAAGGCAAGGCAAGGCAAGTTTATTTGTATAGCACAATTCGTACACAAAGTAATTCAAGGTGCTTCACAAAACAGAAAAATGCATTAAAATCACAATACATCATAGAAATAATCAACATAAAATTTACTTTAAAAGAAAAGAAAAAAAAAAAGATTTAAAAAGAAAGGAAGGAAAGAAAAGTGCAGATAGGACCTTTCAGTCATATACACGGCTAAACAGAAATGTTTTAAGTCTAGATTTAAACATGAACACAGAAGAGGCCTGTCTTACACCTTCAGGGAGGCTGTTCCAGATTTTAGCTGCAGAATATTGAAACGCTGATTCCCCTTTTTTAGTCCTGACTCTGGGAATCAACAGGAGGCCGGTCCCTGAGGTCCTCAGAGTACGAGATGGTTCATATGGCACTAACATGTCAGAGATGTACTTTGGTGCGTGGCCATGGAGAGACTTGTAGACAAGCAGAGGTGCTTTGAAGTCTATTCTTTGAGGTACAGGGAGCCAGTGCAAAGACCTGAGCACAGGACTAATGTGATCATACTTCCTGGTTCTGGTCAGGACTCGAGCAGCAGCATTCTGGATGTACTGAAGCTGTTTTACAGCTCGTTTGGAGAGGCCGGTGAGCAGGCCGTTACAGTAGTCTAACCTACTGGAGACAAATGCATGGATAAGTATCTCCAGGTCTCGCTTTGAGATTATGTTTTTTATTTTGGCAATGTTTTTCAGGTGGTAAAATGCCGCTGATGTTACTGACTTGATATGGCTGTTAAAGTTCAGGTCAGAGTCCATGATTACCCCTAGATTTCTGACTTGATTTGAGGGTTTAAGAGACAGAGAATGAAGGTAGCTGCTGACACTTTCTCTTTGTTTCTGTGGGCCAAAAACAATAACTTCGGTCTTGTCTGAGTTTAGCTGGAGAAAGTTGTTCTGCATCCACGCGCTGATCTGTTGGAGGCAGTGGTTGAGTGAATCCACTGGCCCATATTCACCTGTTGTCAGTGACACATAGATCTGAGTATCATCTGCATAGTTGTGATAAGGAATGTTATTACTGCGTATTAACTGCCCTAGTGGCAGCATGTAGAGGTTGAACAGAAGGGGTCCCAGGATCGATCCCTGGGGCACACCACAATTCAAGCCCATGTAGTCTGAGACACAACTCCCAATTTCAACAAAATATTTCCTGTCTTCCAGATAAGACTTGAGCCAACTTAGGGCAGATCCAGAGATGCCAACCCAGTCTTGGAGTCTGTGCAAAAGGATCCCATGATCAACAGTATCAAAGGCAGCGCTCAGGTCTAGCAGGATTAAGACAGAGACTTTTCCATCATCAGTGTTCAGGCGGATGTCATTGGTTACCTTGATAAGAGCAGTTTCTGTGCTATGATGAGGTCTAAAACCTGACTGGAAAACATCAAATGAATTGTTTAATAAGAGAAAGTCGGTGAGCTGTTGGTAGACAACTTTTTCAAGGACTTTTCCTAAAAATGGCCGATTAGAGATAGGTCTGTAATTATTCAGTACAGTGGGATCAAGACCGCTCTTTTTCAGGAGGGGTTTAATGACTGCAGTTTTTAAGGCCTCTGGAAATATTCCAGATTGAAGAGACATGTTAACTATTTGAGTAATTGATGGCAACACACTGTTCAAGACAGACTTTAGAAATCTAGTGGGTAACACATCAAGGCAGCATGTAGACGAGCTCAGACGGGTGATGGTCTCTTGGACAATTTGGTCAGTGACAGGTACAAAGTGAGTCAGCTTAGAGTGAGTAGGTGGCCGTTGGATAGTTATATGTGTTGTGGAGTTGATGGCTTTTTTAATGCCCTGAACCTTGTCATTGAAAAATACAGCAAACTCATTACATTTAGGTGTACAAACCAGTTCTATTGGTAGCTGGGTTGGAGGGTTAGTTAATCTGTTAACTGTTGTGAACAGGATACGAGAGTTGCTGCTGCAACTTCTAATTATTTCAGAGAAGTACCTTTCCCTTGTTCTGCATAAGATCTGGTTGTAAGCGTACAACTCCGCCTTATATATTTCATAATGAACCTGGAGTTTTGACTTGCGCCACTTTCGCTCGGCTCTGCGGCACTGTTGTTTCTGTGCCCTGACTAGATCATCATTCCTCCAGGGAGCTTTCTGTCTATGTTTTCTCAATTTAACTTTCATAGGGGCAATGGCATCCAGAACATTCAAGATGCTAGAAGTAACAGAATTCAGCATTTCATCAACATTGGCACCAGAGACGTTTTCAGGGTTTATCATTTCTACAAACTGTGCCCTAGTGCTCTTATTTATTTGTCTCCTTTGGACAACTGCAGGGCCAGGCGGTGGTTTGGGAGCAACAGACAGGTCAAAGAATACACAGAAATGATCAGAAAAGGCGACATCAACCACACTGACATTGTAAATAATAACCCCCCTTGTGATGAGCAGGTCCAGAGTGTGCCCTCTGCTGTGGGTGGGGCAACTCACATGCTGAATAAGACCAAAGGTTTCAAGGACAGCATTGAGCTCTTTTGCATTTCTGTCATTGACATTATCAACATGAACATTAAAATCACCTGTAATGACTAGACCATCAAAGTCTGTGCACACAACTGAGGGCATTTCAGTGAAATCATCAATAAAACTTTGGCTGTGCTGAGGAGGTTTGTACATGACTATGCAGAGTAAGGGACGAGTTTGTTTTAGTTCAATCTTAAAGGACACATACTCAAATGATGAAAACACACCAAATGATAGTCTGCGGGTTGCAATATTAACTCTAAACAGTGCAGAAACATGCAGAAAGGACATGGATTATCTCATTCACACGGTCACTTGACAAATCTGACAATTCAGAAGTCAGGGAAGGATCAGGTATTTGGTATGCCTGTGAACAGTAGTACTAAAGTTCTTTCTGTTTTACGCTGTGTTGAGCTGTGTGTGTTTGTGTGCCGTTGCAACCAAAAGCATCTCCATTCATTCCTCCATCTGTATTTTTGTGAACCCCACTTTCAAGCAAAAGTCTTAAGACTTTACTTGAACCATCAATATTTGGTGATGGAGCATGGAATGATGTGCCAATCAGTGCAATAGCAAAAGCCAAGGAGTGATACAACATTCAGGCCTTTCTCCTTCCCTTCCACCTGCTCCCTATTATTTTCCTGAACACACAAGCACACAGTTACTTCCATGCTTCAGCGTTCAGCTCTGAACGGTTCCATGAGCAGCCAACATTTGCTCCCCTTGCCTCCCAGGCAGCTGCACCTCAGAGGGTGACCTTCATCGTAAAGTCTGCATGCCGCGAACATGAACTCACAGCCAAGTTCATTAGATGCCTGTCATACAGTGCCGCTTGATGTGGCCTTTAGGATGACTCGGTGTGTATCCACTGCGAGAAAATATTGCCTCAATTCCACAATAAAGCAGGCGCAGAATAGTCTCCTTATTTTACCTGAGGCTGAACACTGCTGCTGCTGCTGCTGCTGATGGGATAGAGGACTTTCTCTAAAACCCAACTAAACTGCTGACTGACTGGTAGTGATTCAGCTTCACTGTTAGTTTTTGGCTGGGTAACAGGACTGCACTCTTGTTTTCCAGATTTCAAACATTAATTTTGGGCACCCCAGATCTAATAGGTAGGTTACCCTCTATGAGTGGCTAAATTGTAAAATGTAATTTGAATTGGGTAAACATCTTTTTTTTAATGTTTTTATTTTTGTACTTTTGAACCCGAATGGACTTAATGTGACTCAGACTGGAAACTTTATATTCTTATCACTTTCCGGAAAAAACTCATCACAGTGCCGTGTTTTAGTGGGAATTACGTAGTAGAAGCTCCTTTTCTTTTGTTTTAGTATTCAATCGGTATCTTTTTTTAGCTGAACCATTAATTATAAAAACACCAAAGTAGGTAGCCAAGATAAAGCAGCGAGATAAATCTGGCCAGCCAGGTTGAAAAGGCAATCAGGGTAAAAGAAGCATCTATATAATTTATTGTTGCCTGTAGATATGAACATTTGTATGGTCGGCACACCGTGATCACCGGGAGCACAGTGAAGCTGCATCACACCGCAGTGCCGGCAGCTTTAAAGGAGCTCCTGATTCATTCAAATCTTTAATGCACTAATATGCTTGGTCTGGGCGGCTCATGAGCAGAATGTGACCCAGCAATTCTTATGCACAGTGAGCAACGATTTAGCAGAAACACAGTGAAGAGCAAACTATCACTGATGCAAAAGAGATTTCATTATGGCTGCTGACATCAGATTTTACTCTTGCCGGGGTCCAGGTCAACACAGCGACCTCTTTTACATTAGGCTTTCAAGCTCCTGTATTGTAATTCTCTGCATTAACATGAAGAAAGAAGGCAGGTTCAGTTGGTTCATAGTTTTGCTTTCACATTAAAGTCCTTCCTGGTCAACAGGAAGTTCCTTTTGGAAAACATAAGTAGCTAAATCCGCAGTATAGTAGTAAATTTAAGGAAATGGGTTGTATTGACTTTGGGTTGAGTTGACTTCTGATGACTTTTATTCTTTATAAGACCAGCATGGAGGACATACAGTACCATTATGGTCCGGGTGAATACTCGATTCTGATTGTCTGCTGGGTGTGCATTAAAAAGTGATAATGCACAGTGATAACCGAAATTCCGGTCACCTATCTTAAATGTTCTGTATCACTGCTCTGTCTTCTTTAAAACAACCTTTTGCTTCATCATCTGGACAAAAACAAGCGGTAAGAGGTGAACTTTCTCTCTGAACTGATGCTTTATTCAACCCATCGGGACGATCAGCATATACAGTAAATATCACTTTATATCGCTGAATCTTGACTGCAGCGGTGGTGTGGCATCTTGTCACATCACCATGACAAGGCGCCGCACCACGTAACAAATAGTCCACTTTTGTGAAAAAAATGATCCAAATCAGAAAACATTAATAATTAAGGACTAAAAACTGGTTAATATTCATTTCTTTTGTTAGTGACCATGGTATAAGCCTTGGCCTTCGAAGTATGCATTATCACTTTTTAACGCACTTTGCGGTTCAGTCTTCCAAGGCGTCCGTTAAATTGTGATAATGCATAGTTCATACTTCGTCAGCCATTAACCCTTATTTGAAAAACCTCCTTTGGCTCCGGCCACCCCCCCCACACCACACCTTTAGTGGCCTTACTGATGTAGGTTATTATTAGAGGATCTTTCTTCTGGGTTGCATCCTGAGCTGTTGGCTAAATGTGCATATTTGTTTTCCAGTATGTATGGAAAGCCCTTCAGTAAAGCATCAAGGTCATCACTTTCTTAATGTTCTCATTTTGAACCGACACTAGGTAAAATCTGATCCATGTACTCTTTGCAAGAAAAGTCTCTCCTTTGGTTGTGTGACATAGAGCATTTGCAGATTGTTACCATTGTAAGGACTTGAGAGGCTACATGCCACTAAGACACATAAGATCCAGACACAGTCTTGCGCTCCTGATTCGTTTTACTCTTGTGAATCATCAGGATTAGTATAGTTTTGGTTCAGCTTTTTGGTTTTTGTATGATTTTCAAGTTTATTTTGTCAGTAGTCTTCCATCCCAATAATTTATTACCCCATTATGAAGCACAACACAATCGATGGACCCATTTCCAAACTAAACTTGTCAGTGATGAGTGTTGACTGCAAAATGTATTTGTTACTTTTTGAGCCAGTGGTTTACTCAAAAACCCAGAAGTGCTGACATTCAGTTGATAGAATAGAGAAGGATAACGAGGCAGTAGGATGCAGGAATACAAACTGGTCCAAAGGGAAATTAGGATAAGGAAACATAGTTCCCCATCTCATACAGGATGGGGCCCTTGGTGACACTTGTTACTCCTGAGCAGACTGCCTGATATCACATATATTTACAAAAGAACTGGAAGATTTCTTATTTTATCAGTTAATTTACATGATTGGTTTGAATTTTAGTATACTTTATAAAACTTTCATCATTGTCCATCATAATTTTACTTGTGCTGGTTTTGCTTGCTTTTCAAAGGCACAGAAAAGAGTCAGAACTATTTCATGTTCTAGCTCATCTCTAGGCTGCTAAATATGTCTAGCTAAGTTCAGCAAATCAAAATTATCTGACAATTTAGTCAGACTTCAGCCAAATTTCTAAATATTTGCTGCATCCTTATGACCTCCATCCAGTGATAAGTCTTTGTTACAACATTCATCTGTGTTCAGAGGTTCTGATTAAAGGAACAAGGTCCCGGAATAAAACGACCAAAATATGTTTCCATCACAAGGTGGCTACCCCCCCCCCCCCCCAGAGTTAGAGTGAGGTGCTCAGTCAACCATAGGTAACTTGTAGTAGAAACGCTGCTTCAATCCAGAGATCAGCTTATGCCTGGCCCAGACATGGGTGCCGGGAAGAGGAAAGTAAGGCATCTTTGCTTAGACTGCTGCCAGTCTTGTACATGCAGAAAAAAATGGAAGGCTGGATGGATGAATGGCATCACTAGGGATGAACACATTGCAGTGCCTCCCATCCACCTGCCATTACAACCTTTTCAGTTTCAGTCCCTTGAAGAGCAGCAATCTGTTGTCTCTTACCAGCGTGTCTCACTGTATGGTGTGAGTGTGGCTAAATCCTATAAGACTTGATTGGTGGGATTGGTGAAGTAGTTAGCACTTTTTCTAAACATTTAGTTTCAACATTTAGATATAAACTTAAAATTTTAGTTTTTAATTTAACGTTTATATTTAGATTTAATATAAAACATTTAGATTCAACATTTAGATTTAGATTCAAAATTCACATATAAATTTAACACTCATATTTAAATCCATTTTTAGTTTTTTTAAGGTGTAAAATCTTAGATAAGATGGCCAAATCTGATCAAACTGGCTACAAGGTGTTGCCAAACTTTTACTTCTCTCTCAATGGCTTTTTGTTACCTTGGAAATTGTCTTCTTGTCTATTTAAACTTGTCCTGAATTTCACTCATTGACAATCACCTGATCATAACTTCAATTAGCTTTAGCCAAATGGCTCACTCCAATTTATTTAAAACTTAATGAACAACCACAACGACAGAAGAATCTGGATCTCTTGCACAAATATTGTAAAGTCCATACTTTGGTGGAATATAATTGCAGTTGCCGTTTGACGTTCTTCTTACTAACTGCTCTTGGCAAAACCATCTTGCAGGGTTCTTCACCCTGGTCCAGCTAATCATTGGCCAAGCTGAAGGACTGCTGCAACATCAGGCTCTTACTTTAACCTGGAACCTGTTCAGTGCAAAAGGGGCAACAAAGAACTCCATGGCAAAGGAAACCACATGAAAAGTTTATTCTCTATGTATGTTAAGTCTCCATGCTTTCCTTCACGCCAACACTTCTCAATGGATAGGGCCGTGGTTCTTCTGAGAGTGCAGGTGAGTCTTTTGCATGTCTAAGTGTACCACATCTTTCAGCTCAGCCATTAAAGAGCTCAGTCTCACATCTCCCTCATTAACATATTTATCGGTCACAAGCCTGGAAATGGTTGAGTGGGGCTTTAAAGAAAGCTGTTCCTGGTTCTGGTTTTTGAAGGCTGCAGCAGCAGTCCATCATTGCACCAGGCTTGTTGTCATCACATTGTTAATGAAAGTCTCTGGATCTGCTCCTGCACTTTAAAAGGTTATCCTGTCTTTGATACCAAGCTATTTTCAGGTTTTTTTCTGCCCGTTTTCTTCTTTTCATGTCCTCCGCCTGTCAGGGCTTCACTCCATCTACCTGCCATCCTCCCCACTCCTTTTATCCATATTTCACACTCTCACTCCTCCACTCAACTTTCCCACTTCACTCCATCATTCAGTTCCCTCAACCCCTCTGCTGTTGGGATGTGGTTACCATAACAACATGGGACCCACTCTGCTGGAGTGGTGCTTTGGCTAAATGGATGGAACTTTAAGTACATGTGTGACAGTTTTGTTGTGTATGTGAGAGTGTGTGTAGATGTGCACACTGCAGGCGATGTGGTGCTGTGTGATAGAGATTGCATTATGCTGCTCTGGACTGTGCAGCAGGTTATGCAGTGGAATGACCTGGAATGTTCTTCAGCCGAGCACGTGAAGCTCTCACCTTTTTTTCTCTTTTTTCTTTTTGACCTTTCACTCCCCCTTCAGCTCTCCTTCCTTTTGTCTGCTCAGTGCCAACATTAGCAGCAGCTCAGTGCAGTGAACGAGTCCCCACTTCATGCTGGGGGAACCTATAGCAATGCCTGTTTTTTCTCTTCTAGGTGGATGCGATCATCACTAGAAAACTTCCTGGAATGTACAGAGATATTCTGGATGTGCTGTTTCTTTCATTATATATATATTTTTTTCCTCCTTCTTTCCAACTTGAACTTAACATGAACCCAAGCTGAATATGGCTCACCATTTAACACCACAGACAGCAGTTCTAAGATAACTGACAATTTAAAATAGATGTATGTAATTATCTCTAATTATAGACCATATCTTGTTTTCTTTCAGTTAACGTGCAGACCTGTGTTTGCATTAGAACACAAAATATACACCACCTCATGTGTCTTTATGGTATTTATGGATGGAATATGCTCATGAAATAAATTGGATTCACTGACTAATGTAAGTCTTCAATTTAACGCTTTAACATTTTCCTCTGTTATTCATTGACATGAAAGGCAACAAGTAAGTTCTAGTTTACAAGCATTCTTCATAATTATGTACTGCGTTTTTTTATTTTTCCCTTTTTTAATCCCTTGTGCTATGACCTCACCCTTACATTGAAGTGTTCTCCCTACCATGACAAAGGTGGATAAACGTGAAGAGGATTTCATGTAATCCATGGACACCAGTGACCATCACTAATCATTGAAGAAAAAAACTGCAGCAACATTGGGGTTTAGATGACTCTCAATGTCAAAGTGCCTAGGACAGCACAAGGGTTAATGTATGACTGCATGCACTTTGGTGTCCTGTGAGAAAAGAGTTCAGGAGCCTTACTATCCGGTTCCTGTCTGCCTGGAGCAGGAGCTTGGTCCGCATAGCCGTCAATAGGTCAGACTTGGTGGACTGTGCCGGGGTTACCCTCTATCCCCTGTTCTAATTTCTAGACACAGCCAGGGGCCAAAGGGGGTCTGGTTTACAATTGCTCTTTGCACGTGTAAAGTGGTGAGGCCATGGTTCTTGACCAGAAAAAGATCGCTTGACCCCTCTGGATGGGTAGAGTGCTCCTGCTCCAGGTGGAGTTTAAGTATCTTGGGGTCTCGTTAACGACTGAGGGAAGATCGGACTGGCTGATTGGTGCAGCATTCATTGTCTTTTTGCTGGTCTATAGTGGTGAAGAGAAAGCTGAGCCATAAAGAAAAGCTCTCAACTTACTGTTCAATCTGTATTGCAATACTCACCGATGGTCAAGAACTCTGGGTCATTACTGAACAAACACGGTCCCAAATACAAGCTGTTAAAATGAGTTTTATCCGTAGGTTGGCTGGGCGCTCTTTTGGTGATAGGGTAAAGAGTGCAGTCACCCAGGAGAAGCTTGGAGTGGAGCTGCTGCTCCTCCACATCAAGTGAAGTCATGCCCAAGGTGTCTGGCATGCTTCCTGGATGTCTCCCTAGGGTGGCACCTCGGGCATATCCCGGGCGGAAACCCTAGGGAAGTCCCAGGAAACACTGGAGGGCCTACATCTACAGCTGACCTTTGAACACCTTGGGATTTCCATGGACATGTTGGAGGAAGTGGCAGAGGAGAGGGCAGTATAGGCATCTTTGCTGTGATCTGGTCTCAAATGAGCAGTAGAAAAGTGATGAATGATGATTGTTTTGCTTTTTTTCTTACTAGTGTCTTAATGCTCCTCTCTTTATTGTGGGTCTGTTGCTGGGCTTGTACACAGCAAAATCAGCAGTGTTAATTTAACTCCCATAGTGTCAATTTTAACACTTTGCGAGTGTTTATATAATCCTCACCAGCCCAGTGTTAAAATTACACTTTATAAAGTGTTACTATTTTAACTCTGCAATAGTGTTACATTACTGACATTCTTAGTGTTATTTTTGACACTTCAACAGTGTTTTTTAACACTAAATTGTGTCAAAAATTAACTCTTATTCTGAGTTGATTCCCATGATTAGCTTTTTTCCTGTACTTTAGTGCCTTTAAAAGACTAGTTTTATCTTACGTTAAGTTTACTTTTATAAGTAGTAAAATACAAAACATAAAAGGTTTGTTTCCTATAATGTTGTAAATATGTTATGTCAATATATACATACAAACAAGCGACGATCAGTTGAAGCGTGGCTTTCTTTGATTATACAGAAGTAGGAGCAGATACACAATCATCTTTTCCTACCTCTCCCTAGCTGGGTTGTAGGTGCAGCCGCCTGAGAAAACACCAAGTGTAAAAATATTTTACGATGTGAAAGAAATATTATGACATTTGAGAAAGCTTTAAACTCTTTATTAAGAGTAAGAAATCATCCAAGCACAATAATATTTTGAGCACAAGGTAAACTTGACCATCATTACAACAAAGACAGAGGTACAATATAAATGCTGTTGTCTTCACTGTAGGCACTTTGTAAGTTAAACGGCCTGTGAATGGCAAGACTGTCTGCTTTAATGAAATCATTTTCATTACTAACGAACACTTTGTACGCTCATAAATGCTCATTGAAATGTGACCTCAGAGTTTCATCTGCCGAATTTACTTCTGTTGTGTCATTGAAAGAAGCCTCAAATGGTTCCAAGTTTGCTGAATTACCACTCTGTAACTTGTCCCTGTGAACAGTTTCCAAATGCTTTTTGAAACCAGAATAAGTTGAAAACTGACGCCTACAACAACCCTGTGCACAAAGCAACTTACACCTGGTGCTTGGATAAAAACTATGGTCAAGTCTTAAATGGATTGTCAAAGACTTACAGGTCACATGAACAGCCTGACAAATGAAACACTTAAACATTTTTAAGCTAGTTGAGCAGTTTAGCACGCAACTCACGAACTCTCGGAGACTCGTCTGTTGTTGTGACAGCAATGTTAAAGATGGTTGTTTGAACAAAAGTGTAGAGGTGGACCAGGGATTCCTCATAGGACAAGTTGAAAACATAGTGGGATTTAAACAGTTCATCAAACGCGCCCAGTGAACTAGTGGCTTGGCAGGGAATGAGCTGTTTGTCCACAACGATGTAGAAGGTCTCAATTTTGTTCTGGGTTCTGCCAATGGCAAGGATGTAGGGTTGTTTGCCTTCACGTTGTTGCAGGTGTTCACCAATGCTGCAACATGACTGAAAAAGATTGACAAAGATTTCAAAATAAATAGATATTTTAGGACATGATAGTTACTTCTTGGGTGCAAACATTATCTCCAATTTAGAGAGTTCAGGCCAGACTGAGATAGCTCAGACATGTCCAGGGGAGAGACAATGAGTATATTGGTAAAAGGATGCTGAGTCTAGAGCTGCCAGAGGTCTTGAAAAAGACCAAAGAGGAGGTTTATGGATACAGTGGAGGAAGACAAAGTTAGCAGGTGTTAGAGGATCCAGAAGACAGGTGGATGAGGGGACAGATGGTTTAATGGAGGAATATTTGGTTAGATAACTGTCAATTAGAAATGTATGCTGAAACACAAAAGTGTGCACAAATTAATATTTTGCACAACTTAAAATAAAAAATATGAACACATTTGTGCATGACCTACCTGTGGTTTTGTTTTCACTCCCAGTTTGTAAATATTGTAAAACACATACCTTATGAAAGTGCACCATTTTAGGCACAGCATCATTGGGGCTTATTTTAAACCTCTTTCGTCCTGCTGTGGGTGTCAACAGATGAAGAAGGAGCAGCAGTGAAGCCATATCACTGTCCCAGTCTATCAAAATATAAAAAAATAACAGAGAATTTGGGAAGAAATTATTATTATCCACTCTGAACAGAGATAATACAGTGTACACTATCATATCTATAGACAATGTAATGCTTACTGGTCTCATCATTCTCTGCTAATTTATCAGCAGCTTTCAAAAGTTGAAACAATTCATTTGTCCGTGTCAGGTGTTTGGCCTCCTCAATGATTTTTTGCTTAGCTCTCTAAAGAAGTCGGTCACACTTAAAGTGACTGACTGTTCTTCAGGGAGGGTGGATGGACATGAATGTTCTAAGGGAGAGAAAGGGAAAAAATGTAAAAATTTGTACAAGAGCTAATGATAAGTTATGTGAAATCATTCAAAAAGTTACTGAAACTTACTATCTTATATGCTGTCACAAACAGTCAGACACAGGTCAGGTTTGCTTTCTATAAGTTCAAGAAAAACATCTTCCTCCACTGCTGTGTCAGAGACGTCAAAAATGTGAAGCTCAGTTCCATCCGGAAGTCCAAACTTGTTATTTACTGGAAGAAAAAATTGGCATGAACGAAAGAAAGAAAAAAAGTAATAACATCGGCAGTAATAAAAAAATGTCATTACATTTGATCAAATATTCCCAGCTTCCTTGCATTTTAACAAAGACCTAATGATGTAAATATTTAATTATACAGAATGCCTGCTCACCTTCACAGATGAGATCTGCATAGGTAAATCCTGACTGTAATCGGATGTATTTTTTGGTACTTCCATATTTGACCTTTAGCAGCATGGTGGCAGTTAACAGAAACTCTTAAGGAAAAAAACAGTACTTTAGTTTCACAGAATTAATTTGCTCTTAGACAAGTTGAAGCATAGATAAACATTTTTGTTCTAATGAACACAATTCATATCAGTAATACTTTTAAAAATGTCTAATAAGCAAAATCAACTTTTGCTAGCTTTCTTTCATAAAACAACTATTACTTGATCAAAAACGTGTCTGGAGTGATTTTCTATTTAACTGACGCACATGCACAGACAGAATCTCACCCATCCTGCGACATTTAAGTATTTTATAATAAATAAGTAGCAAAAAGGTCATAAAATTACTGTGTATTTTTTGTCTCAAAACGTTTTCCAAAACGTGCCCCTGTCAAGCCTCCAATGAATGTCCATTCTCGTCCTCCTCCCCCATCTTTAGATAATTATGGCGCGCAGCAGAAGTTACTTTTCTTATTAATGCTCAAATCACTTTCAATTTAAAAATGTGCTTTTGATTTATTCACACCTGTAATTGAGAAAAAGTCCAACCTTGTACCATAGTTATAACATTAGATGTTTAAAGTCCCACTACTACAGCAATATTTCTGATCCTTTTTGTGACAGCGCTCAGTTGTCTTTTAACTATGTTGGGGGCGTTTTTGGCGGTTTTAGGGTCGGTTCAGCGGGGGGGGTTTTTCTCATGAAAATACCGTACCGGACTAAGTCAGGCTGTGTGGCCGCTGGAGTGCCGCTATCTTCTTTAAACTGGAGACGCAACAGGCAGAGAGGCGCTTAACGGACCCGGGCTCTGTCATACAACCTGTTGTTGTGGGTTTGCCGCCCCGCCCCGCCTGTCCAAAATTGGGTTAAGAAAATGAATGAAAGTTCGGGAGCAGAATTGTGTGTGGGGTGGGCGTGTGTGTGCTTGTGTCAGCGTACGCAGCGCCCCCACCCCGAGGACATAGAAGAGTTTGGCGGTTTTCAGATTACTTTGGGCTGGAAACCGGTAACACTACCGACACTGCGTTGTGCGTACAGTTTAGATCCAGATTCCAGCGCAGACGAGACAAAAACGTTCATCGATCTATTTGTCTGACGGTAGACGCATGAGGGGGGCAGAGCGGAGAGACCGGGTCGCCCATTTTAGTAACTGCGTCACATATTTGAGTTTTTTTTCCGAACGGCGCATTTCTGTCTGCTACAATTACAATAAGAAATACTAAGAAACACAGTTTTACATATTACATTATTTAATTTCCAATATCATCAGAGAAATGCTACAAAATATGTTAAAAATACTCAAAAAAAGGCGATTTTCATTGGAGTGGGTCGCCATGTAACACTGAAAAACTAGCTAAAGAAAAATAGCGCGTTACTTAACATTAAGAGCAATAAATGTATCGAAGCTAACTAATATCTATCGCATTACAAACATGCTTTATGTTTATAAAAGTGAAGACATTTATATATTTGTTCTTACCCTTTTGAAATGAATGTAGCAGACGACTTTCCTCCTCCGCTCTCCGAGAAAAAACCGCCAACAGAGTTTGAAATAACTCCGTCAGCCGTTGCAGCACAAAGCTCCGCCCCCAAATCTGTTTTAACACTGGATGTGCTCAAAACAACACTAAGATCAACACTAATCAACTCGAAATATTTAACACTGGAAAATTCAACACAAATCAACACTGCAGATTTTGCTGTGTACCATTGTTCTGTTGATGACCCAGTTTGAGCTCCAGGAAAACTCACCTGCAATATTCCAACACTCTGATTACAGAGAAGGTTGTGTTCCTGTAGCTGGAGAACAAGCCCTCATCTGTAACCCTTGTGCTATCCTAGGCACTTTGACATTGGGAGTGGGGTTATCTAGACCCACTAGACAGTGCTCTGAACCTTTTTTCTTCAATGATTTGTGATCTTCACTGGTGTCCATGGATTACATGAAATCTTTCCACCTTTATCCACCTTTGTAATGGTAGGGAGAACACGTCAATGTAAGGGTGGGGTCAACTAAGATAGAACAAGGGTTAATCTTCTATTGCTGTGCCTCACATTTTATCCTAAAGTTTGAAAACACCTGCCCATTAGGGAACAGTGTTGGTCCAGAAGTCTGGCTGCTCATTCAAATACAGTTTGTGTGAACACATTTTTTTTTAAGAGACTTGTTTTCTTCAAGACAGATTATATTTGTTCCTTTGGCTAAGTCTGTTGTTTAAAGTTGATATCAGTGTCGAACAATCTGACCTTCAGCTGAATATTCTGGGAAGTCCACTTCTGGGAGGACTGACAGCTGTTTGAAACATGAGATTATTCTTCTCATGGCAGAATGATTGACTCTATTTTAACGAGAGATGGCTTTATTTAGTTTTAATGAGCTCACAACACTCCCAGATTGATAGGCAGCAGTAATTGCTTCTCTGTAATACCTGTTGGCATCTTTTTTTTCCAGCAATGTGTTATGACAATGCTGCAATGCAAAAAAGAAAGAGACGGAGGGATGAGAGAGGGCTAAGTAGCAGGTGTTGCTCATCAAATGCAAAGTCAAGTTCATTTGATGAGGAGCGCTCGGCTGCCACTTACCCTTGCGTTCCCCTGAAAACACTGCTTTTGCAGCATACAGAAGCAGCTTTATTCACCGCTTCTGCATTTTAACTTGGTTGTTTTTAAATAAATAACGACACACTGTAATATGTCATGTATTGTTATTCGGTTGGAGTCAGCCTCACGAAAACAGTTTAGGGCTCTGAGATTGTTGTGGCCTCACTGTGATGCAGGAGGCCTAAATGTATGTGGTGGCACGTGTTTGTATTTAATGAAGTGAGCAAAAATGGATGTAATAAATATGAATCTGATTGTTTTACAAAAACAACTGAATGTGTAACTTAAACCAGAAGCTATTCTTCCATTTCTGCTTTCACGGGACCAGAACCTAAAGCAAGCATGTATGCTAAGATGATTTTTCAAGCTTTAATGTGGCATTTAGCTTTATAAGTTTAATAATAAAAGTTGTTTATATTTATTAATGATGAACGAGAACACACTGGCTTTTGCAGCTCTCAGGAAGAAGTGCAGGCTGTGGAAAGAGGGAAGAAAAGTTGGTTTGGGAATAAACTCTTCAAAGGGTGCGCACTGTTTGTGCTCATGGGAGAGAACATGACGTCTAAAGTTCTTTATTACTGCAGGAAGACTGTGCAGAAGAAACACGTACTCAATCTGAAACAGCAGCTGTCAGCCCAAAATAACTGAATGACATGTTTCATGCAGGGAAGGGGCTCTTTCATGTGACGGTAAGGTGAACTTTAGATGAACAAAAACATCAAAGGCATAATTTCATTAGTTTGTAATAAACAAGCGTAAATTCTTAGTAAAAGAGTTTATAAAATTATTATTCACTTAACCACAATTTCCAACTTTCTCAAACTTTTAAAAGACGCCATACGGTGAAATTAAAGAATGAGCAAAATCTTCCGCTAGACGTTACATTATTCAAACTAAATGGAGTATTAAAAACTGAATCTTCAGATTCTGTCTTCTGTGGTATTTATAAAAATGTACCCAGAGTTACTCAGACTCCTCCCAAGTAAGGGAGTGGATGGAGGTGTGGAGATCTTTAACCAAACTGCCGACCCCACTACTCAAACCATGGACAGGAGGATGATAATGGATGGATGGATGTGTGACCAAGCTTTTTTGTCCTATTGATCTGTTTCTTCTTTACTTTCACTCTAATACTAATAAATTATTTCATTGTTTCTCTTTAACCATTTTACTCTAGAGCTTACAGTCTTTCTACTGTATTTCTAAAGTTCTCCTAACTTCTCAAATGTTTCCACAACGGATGTAATTAATGATAACAATAATAATAATACTAGTTCATTTAAAAGGGGACAGTGCAGCTGACAAATAAAAAAACCAAACACATGAGTACACATGGATAAAAAAAAGTCAAAGGCTAGTTTTCATCTGTAGTTCCCTGGCCATGATGTAAATAAGCACAAATGTGTGTACAATAAAACATGATATACATATACAAACACTTGATATACAAACAGATCACAATATATGACAATATTAAATCACAACATCAAAACAGGCTTATCTTTTAGAGTTGGCAGCCATGGGTGTTGATAAGCCACAATTTCAATTTCTTGTAAAGCCTATAAATTGTTAGCCATTGAATCTCCGCAGGTACTGAGGAGGCACTCGTGCTCCTTACCGAACAGACCGGCTTACTGAAAGTGCTTTTGGGCAGAGGAATGTGGCAGTCACCTCTGACAGAGCCTGGAGTAACACGGTCAAGGCTGATTCTTTGACAGACAAACTTGGTCAAAAGATGTGGAGCCAATTCATGCAGTGCTCAATGCATCAGTTTCATGTTAGTTTTATGTGAGAACTGTCTCAGTTTAAAACACTATATTATTTTAAAATTACACAGTGATTGTGGTGTCTTGGCTTTTTATCCATAACTTTAATTGTACTTTAAATGTACTGGACTTCCAGTGTTTTTGAATTTGTATTTTTTTTTTTTTTTTTGCACTTTGAGGACCAGGGACAAACTGGTTTTACAATTGTTGAAGTGACGGAAAATCATAAAATGATTGTGTTTAAGGTGTCATTTAATTTGAAATTGCATGAAAATTTGAAAGTTTGAAGTCTTTTACACAATTTGTCAATATGGGCAAAGCCAATATGTAAAGCCCTGTTTCTCCGCTTCAGTATCAGTAACCTATGTTGATCACATGAATGGTTGAGGAGTTACAGTGGTTCAAAGAGTGTGTGTTGGGGTCTTTTGACCTTGTGCTTTTACATTTGGGTGACAGTTACTCTTATCAAAAGTTTGTGACACTTCCATCTTGTGTCGTGTGACCGATGCTTTGACTTACCCACTAAAACAAAAACTGGTGATTGTAGTCCTTGTTTTATGTGATACTGAGCTAAATGCTAATACCAAGCACCTAAAAGTCTTGGCCTTTCAGGTAGGGATGGGTACTGTGCCCCGGTATTGAACCAGCCCCGGGGCCGCATTCTTCAAGACCGCAGTATCGTTAAGATCTGACCTGAACGGTTCTGCTATCGGTACTGGAGGAGTTACTGTTTTTTTTTTTTTTGTCCCACAAAATATAAGCATTATCTGCCATATTTAACTCACCAAGTCAGTCAATTTTCCGTTAATTAATGATTATATTAATTACGGTATTCTCGTTGAAGCAGAGAGCTCTGACTATTTGTGTGTGCACGGGGGGCGGGGCTGTTTATCAGACAGCACGCGCCGTGCGCACACACACACAAGACAAGGCAGCGCACACAGTCAGTGGCGATCTTGTAGGGGACACGTGAGCGCCCTAGACTAAGAACTAACGTTTCTGCATAAAAATTATTAAGAACTTATCATTATTATTAAGACCTTGCTGCTACGATGACCGTATGTTGCGCTGTTTGTGCAGAACAGGCTGGGGCAGCGGGGGGGGGGCGTTGCACGCGGAGCACACAACAAACAGGTAGAGAGGCGGGGCTTAGACTCACCGCTTATGATTCCAGACCCGCGACAAACTATCAGCTGCTTCCTAATACGTAATAATAATTAATAATTAATGATAGTTGTCATCCGTAAAATTAATATCATTTATTGGGTTTACTGGATTTAAAGAAAAATAAATGGAGTTGGCAAAATAGAAAGGAGTCTGCATCAAAGTGAATTTGTTTCCATCATTTAACTTAACTTAACTTAACTCTGATGTTTGACAGACAGAAAAGTCTATTCAAGGTTGTGGAAAATGGACAAAAGATCAAAGGAAACATCACACTCATAAAGAATAAAAACAATTAGATTAAATAATTAAATAAATATCCTGTCTGGAACATTCTCATGTATAAAGTAAAATGTTTTGTTAAAAAAAAATGTTGTTGCATAGTGAGGAAATAAAACACTTTATGTTCTTAATTTGTTATTTATTCTTTTTTCGTCCTCAAAAAGTATTGATAAGAGTACCGATAAGAGTACCGGATCGATAAGCAGTATCGATAAGAGTAGTAGTATCGTTAAAACCTTAACGATACCCATCCCTACTTTCAGGGACTGTTCTCAAGTGGTTTGAATCTTACCTCATGGAGAGAAACGTTATGGTAAGCATGGACACACACTTTTCTGGGGTCCATGAAATTAATTGTGGTGTGCGTCAAGGTTCCATCCTTGGCCCCTTGCTTTTTAATATTTACATGCTTCCTCTGGGGAATGTCTTCAGAAGCCACAACATCAGCTTTCATAGCTATGCTGACGATACCCAGCTGTACATAGCTATGTCTCCTGATGACACAAGACCAATAGAAGCACTTTTTAACTGTATTTTAGATGTGAAATTATGGATGGCAAATAATTTTCTGCAGCTCAACCAGGAAAAACTGCAATTTTGGTTATTGGTCCTAAAGCCAATAGAGAGAAACAGTTTCTGAAGCTACTGGAACTTTCATTTAGTCATTCAGAAACAGTCAGAAACTTTGGTGTTATCTTCGACTCTAAGCTGACTTTTATCCCCCATATAAAACAGGTGGTTAATACTGTTTTTTATCATCTTAGAAATCTGGCTAGGGTCCGCCCACTACTCTTTCTTGCTAATATGGAGATTCTAATGCATGCTTTTATCATGAGTAAAGTTGATTATTGTAACGCCCTATTGCTGGTCTTCCAAAAACCAACTTTAGGATCCTTCAGCATCTCCAAAATTCTGCTGCACAAGTTCTCACAAAGACCAGGAGGCGGGCTCACATCACCTCAATTTTAAAATCCCTGCATTGGCTCCCCATGTGCTTCAGGATTGATGATACTGAAGATACTTTTAACAGTTTTAAATGTCTTAACGGTCTTGCGCCTTCTTATTTATCAGATCTTTTAGTAAAGTATGAACCCTCGCAGACCCTGAGATCTTCTGGCACTGGTCTGTTAACCATTCTGATTGTAAAAAACAAAACCTATGGAGAAGCTGCATTTCAGCACCACGGCCCCCGTTTGTGGAACAGTCTGCCAGAGGACCTGAGAGCATTAATGCTTTTAAGAAAAGGCTCAAGACCCATCTTTTTTAAAAAACAAACAAAAATAGATGCTAATTTGTCTGTAATTAATTAATTGTGATTAAGATAAGATATGTCTATTGTTACTGTCCACTGGAAAATGCTATTAAAGCAGTCACCATTACAGTGCAAAAAAAAATCTAACAAAGTATAATAATAAAATGTTAGTACATACAATATGTACAGAGTCATATTAACATGAAATTTGACACGCCCACTTTTAGGTGAAATTAAAAATAATGAAAGATACATCTAGACTACCTAAGTTGAACCATAGATGTAGTTCAGGCCATTAGAAAATAAGACTGTATACTTTATAAGAACTATTGGAATAATCAGAAATAAAGGTGATTACCCCAATCATAACTATTTTTGTTGTGTTCTTTATGTAGACTAAATTGGCTGTGAATCTGTGTTTCAGAAATGAATTAAAATGTACAGATCAATTGTTAATAGATCCAATCTGAGCCTGAGAACCCCCTACACACACACACACGCACACACACACACACACACACACACACACACACACACACACACACTGGGGGCCTGAGGACGTCTGTTGCCCTTTTGACTGATAGTAGATTGGTAATGGATGAAAGAAAAAAACAGTTTCTACTCCGTTCAATTCAAACACTGTTAGATGACAATGCTGAGAGTTAGGAGCTCCTCTGACTACATTCATGCACTCACGGTGAATTCCTTCATTTTTCTCCTCATTTGTCGTTAGCTCTTGCTTTCTTTTTTCCATCATTACTTTGTTTGAGCCCCATGTTTCCAACAGACGCTGTCAATCAGACGTTGAGTGCACACGTTGCATGCCTCACTTTGGCTGACAGCTTTATAAATCGACTCCATCATTAATGAAGGTAAATGTCTCTATGGGCTCATCCACCATCAGCACATCAGCTCACGCAGAAGACAGCATAACAGACGGAGTCTGGCCTGCAGATGAAAAAATCTTACAATAAAAACACAAAATGTGAGTCTCGGACAACTGTCCTATAGATTTAATCAAAAAGGACCAGAACACATGATTAGATTAGGTTGAATTGCTTAGTCTTTTGTTTTTTTAACTGGAAAAACTGCAAGCATTCAGGTAAACAGAGACATTCCTGATGTAAAAAATAAACTGAAAAGATTGTAGATATGCACCAGGGATCCAAAATGTACAGAAAACATTCCACAAGTGCAAAACTGGAAATGACCACAACTGAAGAGAGAAAGAGAACTTAATAAATATAAAACTCATTCTTCTTCCTGTAAAGTGTTGGAGAATATATTTTTTTTCACAAGATTTAATTTTTAATTTTTTAATAAAGGTATTTTACACACAAAGTTGCCAATGAAATAGAAGATGATAGTGGTCTCTGCCGAAGCTAACTTCACTCCAGGCATGTAATACACGTTCATTAAGACATGTTTCCTCTTTATCTGTGGTGTTCACACTGGATAAGCAGGGAGAGGCTTCTTCTTCATTTCTTTTTCTACTGTTTCTACTGCGCTTGTCCACTGCCTATAGTTGGTGCCAAATGTCAAAGCAGTGCAAACCTGGTGAGTCTTGCTCCAGGATTTTTTTTTCACGGCTCTTTTCTGACCTGTTATCATAAAATTCAGGTCAGGCACAACCTGTAATTATTATTATTAATTATTCATTTCTCCTGCATGATCTATTTTCATGCAGTTGGCGTTTCAGTAACTATAATTCTACTAAATCTCAGTCCCTGTTTGATGTTCAACCTGGTTTAACTTTCAACATGGGTTCAGTGGCTGCACAATTTTTACATAGAGCCTAAAACAGTCGAAGAAACCTGCTTAGCTTCGCATAAACATGAGAATGAACATGAGAATCAAAAATGGCTCCCTGAAGTGTCGGTGTGAACGTAGCTTGAAGCTCTCCATGACTCTCCTGGATTTTTATCTTCCCTTCTTCAGTCACCATTTTTCTTCGGAGACACTTCATAAGTATCTAACCCTTTAACACAGGAGCTGTTGTCAGAAAACACCTAAATAACACACACTCAGGACATTCCGTAAATCCTTGACTGTTTACCTAAACACTATGAAACGGTTGATTCTGTGCGATATGCGTGCGATGCAACACAATACGAACGTAAAGTTCATTCCAAAGCCACTTTTGTCTGTCAGAATCAGCCGATTGACATTGATTGCATAAAAACCAACGTAAAGTGCTTACGTTGGTTTTTCTGCGCTTCAGAATCTGCAGGAATTGCAGTGAAAGTCAACAGGAGTGTTAAAGGATTAATGAACTGTTTAGATAGAGTTAACTTCCAGGTGATTTTTCAACAACTATTTGAATTCCACATAGTTTAATTGGATACTTTTAGAGAAAAGCTCTGCTCAACATTTCCACCCATATCGTTCTTTCTTGCACCAATGCAGTATTACCCCCTCATTCACAGGGGTCAGGGACCAGAGGCACCCGCGAATATGGAGAACCACCCCCTACCTCGTGGTTAAAGAATGTCTGTCATTGATCCTTACTCATCAAAAACCCTTCTGAAACATTTCTGATGCTTTGTAAAACCTCCATTAAAGAACATTGGAATATTGCTTAACATAAAAATGATTTTCTTTAGAGCCATAGACTGTACCAAAGCGTACTTCATAACTCACATAGGAGTGTCACTCTCTGCCTTAAAACCAGGAGCCCTGCTTCCTCCTTCATTGGTTAAGTGCAAGAGGGCATCTCCTTCCAAAAGAGGCCAGTTTCATCCACATTAATCACCTGCTCCGGATGATAATTATTCTCCGTGAAATATCTTCTTCAGCATTTCAGGATATTTTCCAGCCACTTCTGAGTCAGCTGATGTCATTTCTCTGTGCAGGGCCGCAAACTTTGGCTATAGCGCTTCAGGAACTGGTGGAAATAGCTGGGAAATATTCCTTAGCAGCCAGGAAAGAAGCCGCCGGGCCGGCACGCTCTTCATCTCCGCTCCCCTCCTCCCCCGCAGCACCTCCTTCGGATGCAGAAGTCTCATACAAGCATCTTGAGTTTTTGGGATGAGCTGAAGGAGTCACATGACTGGATAGAAATACCTGAATCAAAAAATACGTTAAACCGCAAATAGTGAAACACGAATATGTGGGGGAACACTATTTATATATATTTTTTTATTTATATATATTCTTTTGTGAATGTTGGGTGATCATTTTGTTTGTTTTTATTCCTTCTTGTATATCTTTGTTCAAAGATGTATCTTTGAATGAAGTGTTTTTGTTCCCCTTTGTTACCAGCATGCTGGTGTCAAATAGAGGTGACCAAACTGTTTGCATGTTTACTTTGTGAAGATGTTGCTGCATCACGGTACAGTCAGTTCTTCCTGTCATGGAGAAATATGTACATTTGTCAAAGACATTTCTGCAGCTTTTGTCAATTATCTTTCCATGTGCGCATAAGCATTGTTCTGATATTACCCTCTGTTTGTTTTTGTTTTCTATTGTCATTTGTTGCTGTTTAGTTCATGGAAATGAGGCAAATTTCCTTACAGATAAATGAGAGATATGCAGCTCAGTTTCAAAGTGTTCAGCATGCCCTTCAGATTTTGTGCTGTAATAATGATCGTTTGGTTAATGCTGCGCCCCTGTGCTCTGTACAAAATAAGAATGACTGTCACTCACGTGGAGCTGAAAAGAGAAGAGAAATGATGTCAAAGTTAATGATGCTGCCCTGAAATTTGTGAGTTCATTCTTTTTTGAGTTAAACTGCACACTTGCTCTTCAGTTCAGATTTGACACACCTGTGAGAGCAGGAAAACTCCAGCAGACACACAACCTGGAGGATGGCAAAATCCCAAAAGACAGTTTTGAATATAATTTGCTTGAAAAGAAAATCTAAAGTTAATTTTATAAAAGGGAAAGTGAAACTATCCCTCAATCTCTTTTTTTTTAAGCTCTGACTGCAAGAAACTGAAAAGGTTCATGTTATTTACAGAGCTAGAGGCCATCTTAACAAAGTTCAGTCCAATTAATGGCCTACAATGCAGAGTGAGAATCTGTGTATGAAAGCGAAGGAACCAAAAACCACAGGTTACCACTTCATTTTGAAATCAAACATCCAAAGAACTCTTTGAAAGCCCCAGAAGAGTGTTAGAGTGTGGACTTGAATCTGAGGTAATGACAGAAATCAACTGACTTGAAATTGTTCAAACCACTTTTTATGTTTGCTGATAAATATCATGTAACAAAGGTTATCTATCGTGATAAAACATTGAAATAAAAAAAACAAGCTATGATACAACTTGGAACACAAAGTTCCAATAGAAAGGTTTGACAAAAAATGATAAAATTAACATATACTACTTTCTCTAAAAAGAATATTCAGATTAAGAGCCTATTCTTTTATTTTTAATGAGTTTTAGCAGACAACATTAAGTGGCACAAACAACCATAAATCGCTGTAATGCTCCACTTTGATCTACATAAATTGTGGATCAGGTGCAACAGTAATGAAATAATCCGTTTCTGTTGTAAAACCAATAAACAGCAGTTTGTGTTCTCTAATGAAAATGAAAGAGATGATTTTTTTATTGTCTTTAAAAGACTTGTTGTGCTTTTAGACCCAAATGCAGGACACCAGCCTGATAGGAAATCCCTAATTTGTTAAATGAGGTGGACTAAACTAAAACCTGAAACATGCTGTGACTAAAGGATAAATACTAAAGGATCTGGCTGGGAATAACAGAAGAGCATGCTTTTGTAAAAACACTAAGGGTGATCACCTGGCATGAAAGTGGCTAAGCAGAGAAAACTCAAACGTGGTGTAAACATCAAAACACAGAAACTGAACAGACAAGAAACATAGTAGTAGAAACTTTTTAAATATTTTTAATATTGTCAGTTGTTCTGTTCTTTATTGTTTTTGGTTTTGTTGTTTTATAAGTTTCATTTTTGATATCTTAATTTCATTGACATGCAAGATATACAAGATAAAGCAATTATGAATATATTATGGTTAGAATGATGTTAATCAGATATGAATTGCATTTATAGAACGTAGAAAGTATTCAGACAATCACACGGCAGCATCTCAATGCATTTAGAATTGTAGACGTGGTCCAGACGATCAGCTGCTGTTCAAACCGAGCATCAGAATGCAGAAGAACAGAGATAGACGGGACTTTAAACATGGCTTGTCACCTGACTGTTTGGTCTAAATATTTTAGAAACTGCTGATCTACATGGATTTTCACCCAAAACCATCTCTATAGTTTACAGAGAATGGTCCAGAAAAAGAGAAAATATCCAATGAGCAGCAGTTCTGTGGGTGGAAATGCCTCGTTGATGTCAGAGGTCAGAGGAGAATGGCAAGACTGGTTCCAGCTGATAGAAAGGGAACAGGAACTCAAAGAACCACTGGTTCCAACCGAGGTCTGCAGAAGAGCATCTTTGAACACAAACATGTCCAACCTTGAGGCAGATTGGCTACAGCGGCAGAAAATATCACTGAATGCTACTACTGTCAGCGAAGAACAGGAAACTGAGGCTATTATTCCCAGACTCACCAAAACTGGACAACAGAAAATTGGAGTCTGGTCTGATGAGTCTCCATTTCTGCTGCCACATCCGGATGATGGAGTTAGAATTTGGCATCAACAACATGTAAGCTTGGATCCATCCTGCCTAGAATCAACAGTTCAGGCGGTGGTGATGTAATGGTATGGGGGGTATTTTCTTAGCACACTTTGGCTTCTTAGTACCAGTTGAGCATGGTTTCAATGCCACCGTCTACCTGAGTGTTGTTGCTGACCATGTCCATCCCTTTATGACCACAGTATACCATCTTCTGATGGCTACTTCCAGCAGGATAAGGCGCCGTGTCAGATTCTCCAGTGTTCATCTGCGCTGGTTGTGTCAATTCTCACAGTTCTAACAGTCATCTGGCTGAGTGCTAACTCTTTCTCACTTTGTTGTTGTTTAATCTACTTTTTAGATTTGAGATAAGTGTCTCAAAACGTCTGTTCTTCCTAACCTTAAATTTGTTTTCCTCATATACACAAGAGTACAATCAGTGATTTAAAATGAATGCACTGTTCATTTGTTCATAATAGCTTAGCTTTATCATAACTCTGGCTGCAAATTAACTCCACAGAAATTATTCTTAAAGTGAAAGTAGAGAGAGAGCATAAATTGTTGTTTAAATTAAGTTTCATGTTCATTTTTGTGCTCATTATTTCTCTGAGGTTGATAAAGTAAGTAAGAGCATCTCTTTAAATTAAAGGAAAGAAAATAAATCAGGAGCTAAAAAAAGGTGCTGCTGTTGTTTTGAACAATGACCACGACTGCAGGCTTTTTATAGAACCTCTGCTCTGCTGGAACAGGTCTGTTCTTGGAGATAAACTACGGTCAAGCAGAGAGGTCACATGATTACAACACATACAAACACATTCACAGACACGTGCACGCTCGCAGGCACATGCACCCACCTACACAAAAACACACTTAAAAAACAAACACACAGCTGTATGTGCACACACATTCTCACACACTGATGCACAAACAGACACAAACATGCATGCGCAAATACTCTATAACCCTTACAGGTAGGCACGCACATGCACGTACCTGGGAGTATGTGCACGCACTTACTTGCTCACACAGACCTTCCCCTAGGGGGGCGTTCTGCGTCTGTCCAGCAGGTGGGGGTGGTGCTCTGTGATAGAGTCCTTCTCTAGCTTCTCAGTGATTGACCGTCCTGCCATCCTGGAGCAAACACAACACACACACACTCCTCTGCACATACTCACTGCCCCCCACACATCCACACACACACACACACACACAAGGACTCTTCTAGTCTGACTCACCAAACTGTAGCGTACAGCAGCTTTGGGAATATCCTTATTTCCTGTTTATTATCATTTTCAGAGGCGACCTCCGTTGCGCGTTGTCTGTCTGCGGCGCAGGTCTCCATGGTAATAATCACAGTATGTGTGCTTGTTACGGCTGACGGTAAACATAACTCTCACTGGGAGGCTGACTGTTTCAGCCTAATGAACAGAAGGAACCAGCTGTCAGACTCCATCCAGACCTCATCCACAAACTGTAACATTTGGAAGAAGTGCAGCTGACCACTGGGGGGGCTTGAAATAAACTACATGATACATACGATCCCGTGGGAAAGCATAGAATAAGTGAGTATGAGAGAGCCTTCCGCTGCTGGAAGCTGTGGGATGTAATGTATCTGGGCTGCAGACCTACAGTGTGGGCTGCACTCAAACACTTCATTTCTTCTCTCAACAAAACCAGGATTTTCTTTCACCCACACCCTTCGTCTTTGTGCCAGATATCCAAAAGCTCTTGAGTGACAGTCACCATTTCCTATTAAATCCCTGGAATCCTCTCAGCTGTCATTGAAAAAGCCCGGCAGCTCTCTGGAGAGGCAAACGAAAGACAAAGTGGGACGGAGGGGACAAACATGAAAGAGGAGGCAGATTCCACTTTGATTCTTCCCAATAAGCAGCTGATGTAATAAGATATAAAAACAGTGCTGCTAATGAGGCGAGGAGACAAAGGCGAGGAGACGGATGGGGATGTGGGGAATGAGCGGCACATCTCAGGATTCCTGTATGACTGACATTACTCCAGAATCCTAATCTCATCTGCAGAATTATTATTCCATACATCGTTCTCGGCTGAATCTTATCCTCTTCTCGGCGTACTTTATACTTCTTTCTCATATTCTCTTCCTGAATTCTGCGTCTTTCCACCAACAAACCGAATGTAGGCTCTTATTAGACAACACAGGCAGCGGAGATATTATTGAAAGATGCTGCAGAACTGTGTTCTGCTGCTCTCAACCGCTGCAAAACCAGATCACAGCAGCAACAGGGGAGCAAAGACAATATGACAGCAATATTCAAGGATTAGATTATCAAGAGCAAACAAACAAACAACAAAGATGGAATGCAAATTCTCAAAATTCAGCAAGTTAGGGAAAAAAATAATGAAGGATGGTTCTGATAAAAAAAAAAAAAAAAACTAACTCCAAAAAAGGCTGGAACATTCAGATTCCTACAGAAAGCCTGGTCTAATCAGCTGCATCAGCCCCACGCCAGGAAGACCTAGCTAGAAAAACTGACTGAAGAAGGAAACTTGAACACAATAAAGTTATTGCTGTTTACTCAGACATTGCTGCCTCCTTCTGAAGACCCATAAATGACCCGAGCGGCATCAGCGACACGGAGGAACCGGCACGCTCCTTTAACGCGCGGATCCAAGCTGAGCAGCACAGCAGACTCCTGCAAAGGTCAGTGGCTGACCCCCATTCCACTTCCTCACACTCTGCTGGGAGTCATTCACTTTCTCCACCAGATTATTAACAGAGTGCATAAAAGCTTTATATTTTGCTTAAATGAATGTAAAGTCTGACAACTCTATAGTAAAAATATACAAGCTTCTAAAAACCTTCTGAAAAATAATCATCAGCAAACATAAAGTTTCAATGTATGATCAAAAAATGATTGTTATGATTATGTTTTTTAAGCTTTAAATCCCACCTGAGTGAAGGTACGGTGCCCATGTAGGTCTCAGATAAATTGTGCTTAAGGTAAAAAAGAACACAGAGAAAGGAAGCACTGGCCTACTTTGCTCTGTGCGTTAAAATCCATCAATTCGTTGAGATAAGGAAAGCATCCATTGTTTCTACTTGAAAAAACTTTGTAATTCTGCGTACTAGTACAACATGGAAATCCAACAAGAAGTGACCTTTCTTTTCTGTTCACTGTTTTGCAGAATATTATTGGTAAATATCCTGTAGAGGGCGCTGTCATGCACTGGTGTTGGATCCTATCAAAGTGTAAAACTACTTTAGCTTCACTTGTCTGCAGTAGGTCAGCTCTACCTGAATTAATGTCTTTGTGTTAGCAGAAAAACAGAAGACGAGCTGAAGGAGACACCGAGCCACCAAAAGGAATCATAGTAGATGTGGAGGAGAGTTTCTGTGTGTTATGAAGCACACGGCAGTGCTTTGTGGAGAGTCACCTTGGAAAGCTGTTTACTTTTTATTTCCTTCAAAGCTATTTGCCAAACCCTCAAAGAATCACTTCTGTCTTGTGTCAAAACCAATGACTGAATGAGACCTGGACAGAGGAGCCACTCTCAAAATCCTATAGACTTCTATGAGCAATAAAAAGCTACTATATTACTCAATCATTATGTTAGCATTATTGCTCTGCTACCTTTTTTTTAAAGACCCAGTCTGATCATCTTTTCATCTATTATAATAGTGTTTTCAGTGGTCTTGTAATAATGATTTTGCTGTTTTTACCCCAAATTGAAAAAACTGTGTAGTTTTTTAGGACATAGTCTGCAGAGCGGCAGGAGTTCTTCAGATATCTAAGTTGTGCCTCTGAGTTAATGGCAGAGTTGGCACGGATTAAGCCCCATTTCCCATCATCCATCTGTTTATGAGCTCTCTCGCTAGTTTACAGCTCCTCACAATCGCATTTACCGGTGCAACAAAAATGGTGAGCAATATCAGAGCTATCCAGGTCTAGTTTAGATCCGGATTCCAGCTCAGACGAGGAAGACATTCATGGACATATTTGTCTGCAAGCGGATGATCGGAATGGAGCTGAGCAGGTAACTTGTGACCCACCTATTGTAGCACCTACATCACTAGTACAAGCTATTTCAAACCAAATCTTTGTTGTCTTCTCCTGATTCACAACAATCTGAATAAAAATATAATCAGCAATTCAATTTAAATCTTAATTTTCTTTATATATGTCCTACATCATCAGAAACATGTCAAAAGAACGTGGAAAACACCAAAAACACAAATTTCCTCAGAGTATGTCTTTATCATGTTTTTGTTAATCCTGAGTTGCTTTTTTTTATTTTTTTTTGTTATGTTGTGCAAGTTATTTAATTCAAAATAATTCAAGATTCATTTATTTGTCATTGTCTTAAAACAACAAAGTTGTGCATTTACAATTACCCTCATTATTTTATTATTCAAGTTCTAAATTGTCCAATCAGAAGCCTAAATGAAAGTATGTGACCTCGTTGAATGTTCAAAATGTTTGATTGACAGATTCTTCCAACAAACTCACTTCTGAATGGTGAGAGTGGTTGCCATGGAAGCGAGGACTCAGACCAATCACAGATTACCATTGATCTCTGGTCCTAACACAGTGGTGTCCGTATCACAAAAAAATAGAGGATCAATGTGATTTTCGATGAGTGACTTCCTGGTTACTCATTCCAGTTCATTCCAGTAATTGTGTCCTGCTTTGTGGTGAGGTCAGCTGGTTTTCTGATTGTTATTTTATTTATTTTTTTTCACTTTTATTTTTTGTGTGAGTTTTTGTATGTCATTTGGATCTATTTGCCGTCTGTTTTAACTATGTTTTTTTTTTTTTTTTAAGCTAGTGAATTCTATTCGGTACACTTGGATGGCTTAGAATGTTGCAGAATGAGAAGGGAGCACTGGGCCTGATCCTCGCTCATTGATGAGTCCTCAGAGACGACTCGTTCAAGAAAACCAAAAGAATAATAAGAAAACAATGAATGTTGTTCTCTATTCTCTGGATGATGAGACAAGGACGGACAAACGCTGGTGTCTTTATGAGCTCTTCCATATTTACAGTCAGCATGAACTTGATTCACTTCCGTGTCTGCATGCCTGTCTCCTCTTGTGAGTTAAATGACACAAAACCACACTGAATGTTTCAAAGAGTTTCTCATTCATCCCCCCTGAATCTCCACATGGAAAATGGAATAGGAGTTGTTTCCTGCACAGAAGGAGCTGTCCTGATCCTGACACTCACTTTGATTGGCTTCTTTAACACAAATGTAGATGCAGAGTTGTGCATTTTTCTGGCTGAACAGAAACGGCCATACTGCCCCGCCTGAACTTCCAAAAAACACAATTTTACAGAACCATTTTACTTCCCTTCTTTCAATTTATTCGTCCATGTTTAATCTGGAAGCTCATTAATGTTCTCCTTATCTAACCTTTACCTACTGTTCACCAGGAGGAGAAAGCAAAGGATGGCCTTCCAGCGAGGGGGAGGAGGGCAAATAATCCATAATTTACAATAACATTTGTTAATAATGAAGGGAATTGAAGCGTTTGGAGAACTCCAGAGCAATTACCCCGAAGCAGACTATAAGGGCTCCCTCCGAAGTTCAGCAGCTTTATTAGGAGCAGCAGCGTGGAGCGGTGGCAGAGGGGGACTGGTGGTGGGGGGGGGGGGTCGAGATTAACCCACAGAGGGTTACAGAGCCTCGGGTTTGAGAGCTTTGTCACAAATCAACTGCTGATGGTTGTTTTTAGGATCTTTGAAGAATTTATGATCAGAAATGACAAATTATAATCAGGTTTTTTATGGAGAGCTTTACTTTATTTCATTTTTTTTCCTCATTCTATTTTAGTAATTCTGCTCAAACTAAATGCTTATATTGTAAACAAATATTTAAACTAAAGTTTGACCTGGAATCAAAGCTGACTGTTTGAGTTTCTTCAACATTTACTAACAACAAACCAAACAACCGTCATGAGCGTTGCTGCTCCTGGACCTTAGGCTCTGGTCCAGTTGTTCCAGTAAAGTCTCATTGACCTTTGGCCCTTTCAGTTCTCTGTTGTGGTCGCAGCCCTCAACACGCTCAAGACAACATTAAAAGGGAAGTGAAGTTCCACCCGGAATGGACAGCCTCATCTTCCACTATCCCATAAAAAGATAGAAAAAAGCAACTCCTGATAGAGATAATTTGTAAGTTTTTTTTTTCACCAACAAAAACTATGATGAAAAATATTTATTGACTATAAGTTTTCAAAAATGTAGGAAAAATAATCACAAAATAAAATTAAAACTGCGAGGATTTTATTTTTACTTTTGGCCAAAGAAAAAAAAAGTTAATAATGTGAAGCTCAGGAATAGATAAGCAGCATTTTAATCAGCATCAGTCTAATTCAGAAAAAAAAAATGTTTTCACCCTGCCATCACAGAGGGGCAGCAGTCTTTTTCTGCTGTGTGCTGTCATGATACTTCCTGCTCTGGAAAGAAAACGGATGCTCAGCTTCTAGGAGACACTTAACTTTATTGATATAGGAAGCACAAACCTGACAAATGTGGACAAACCTCTGGAGAAATCTGGACAGCCCCAACCCACAAATATTTGAAACTAATGAAGTAACATTATCAGGATGGAGACAGGAGCTGGACCTAATGACAGCACCTTTATCTTTACTGCTTACTCATTTTGCATAGTAGTGGTTGGTAATGTTGCTCTTGTGAGATATTAACTTCATTAAACCTACCTTTGTGAAATATAGGTGCTGTAAATACGAGTATTTTTCATTTATTTGATCATTTTCCTCTTCTTAAATGTAACATGTTGTTACCTTTTCAATAAAATACAGACATCTACAAGTCACACAGCCTTGAGTTAAAAAAAAAAACTGCGGTTCTGCAGCCTGTTATTTAAACTAGAATTGCAGCAGGAAGAGTTTGGAAGTTGAGGGAACGTTAAAGACCCACTCTGATATGTCTTTTGGTGTTTTGAACAAGTTCTCGTGTTTTATTTATTTTTTGATGATAGTGAATATTTGTAACAAATATTACGATAAAAATAGCTTCTCTCAGTATTTCTTTATTCAAATCATCGTGAATCAGGAGCAGACAAAAATGACGATGAAAAAAGCCTCTAGCAGTGTCAAGTCCACAAACTCCGTGTTCCGCTCAATTCCGACGCATCCACTTGAAGACAAATAAATCCACATGAATCTTTGTTTTCCTCACCTGGGCTTGAATCTGGATGTAAACTGTACTGCTGCATAGCTCTGAAACTGCTCACCATTCATGTTGCACCAGTTACGTTAGGTTGGGGTTGTGAGGGCTGTAAACTAGAAGGAGGTGAATTTCTAATAAAGTCCTGCCGCTCTGCAGAAATATATCCTAGAAAACGACAGGTTTTTAGATTTAAGGATCTAAGTTAGATAACCACTTCCCGCGCTTTTACAACAGATCAGAAGATGATTGGATTAGAACTTTAACGTTTGAGAAATATTCAATTAGAACTACATTTTTTGCTTCTGTATTTTATACTCAAGTTAGACAGAATTGTTTGCTTTGAAACATAAAGGAACAAAGGAAGACAACACAGTCTAGACTAAACGTTGTGATGAAGGGGACCAAACAGATAATTACATTGACGTTTGGACATGAAGTCTCTAGAATTGTTGGCCAATCAACTCAAATTTAAAATCTCCTGCTTTGAAATTGGAGACAATATATTGATTCAGTTATTTGCTTTGTGTGCCATAATCACCCCAGGTTTCGGTTACTATTCATTTCTAGCTGTTTCAGTGACCTGTCCCCCTGTGAGTTTATGAATGTGTCTTTTGTCAATGTCTATTGTCTATTGCTGTGCAGGATTTTTGTTTCATCTTGAGCTATTTTAGATCATGTCCCTCAAATTTCTTATGTCCTGCTTCACAGCACCTGTTCATGACAACCACCGAGGATTTCAGGGACAGTAAATGATCATAAAAACACCAAATGTGCTGCTTGTGTCACAACATCCTCATCTACCATATAGGCCCTGATGAAAATATTCAAGGTTATATTTTTGAAGAGAAATAAGTCTGCAATATCCTGTGATGGATATTTTACTAGGTAAAGGTCATTACATAAATATTTTCTTTCCCTCTGACTAGCAGGAAAATCATTTTTGACAAGGATGACGTCTGGATCTTAAGTTTGTTACAATGGCCTGATGTTAGCAGACAGGTAAGTAAAGAGGGAAGGCTTGTTGGGTTAATTACACAGCCAGACTGTTGGTGTGGTTGATCTAAGTGAACCTTATGGTCAGGCTGCTGTGAAGTCAACAGAAATCTGACATGTTAAAAAAGTCCTGCAGCTGAATTTGACAGACAATCAGGGAACAGGAAGACAGAGGTCAGGGAGGAAGTCCCGCCCTCCACTGGCCTCGCTCTGCTTTCAATGAAAGCAGTGAAACAGGAACTCTTCTTTGTTTGGAGTAATCAGTAGAGCATGATTGGTTTATTTGGGTTTCTTCACGGCGATCCACGCAGTGACAGAGCTTTACTCAGTTACTGCAGCGTCTGTGTGACTTACACGTCTCCCCCCACTTTGTATGAATGACGGGAGGTTTGGAGCTTGCCAAGGCTGTTGGGAACCCTCGCTGCCTTCAGCTCAGTGTGAGTCAGGGGTCAAGAACTCCTCTAACAGTCCAGGTGCTTAGCCTGTCTGACAGAAAATTGGCTGATCTAGAATTCTTCAGGTGAAAACAGATGTTTGCCCCCTTTTTGCCATGAGACCGCTATGTGCCCTCCTGCCTGCCTTCATAAGTCTAAGAAAGACTGGCAGGTTCTCCTGAAAAGACACTTGGCTGCCGAGTCCGGGCCAAAACTGAGCGCCGGTTGACTTTTCATACCTGTGAGACCTTCTGATTTCCTGATGACAGAAAAATGTGTTCAAAGCGGCAGTCTGTGCGCTTACAGCCTGATCGTTTCCCTGCTGAACTGGAGCACATCACTCAGCTGCATCAGCACTGCAGAATGTTCTGCTTACATGAGGCCAAAGGGCTTTGCTAGTACTTGAAAAGGAAAGGTTGGAAATGAACATTGTTTCCGTGCCTCGGTCCCAGCCGGATGGCTCAGGATGCAGCGTCATTTGAATGCAAACCCTGGAGATGGAGAGAAGGGGCATGGGAGGTGGGGGGTGTATGTGTCTGTGTGTGTGGGATGCAGTGGAGGAAGGGGAAAAAAAAGCATCAAATGGGGAGGGGAGGGAAACAAATGTGAGAGCTTTCGTGCATGAAATTAAAAGATACCTCCAAAATAGCCCTGCTTGTGATGCTCTATGGCGAGCCCTCCTGGAAGTCTCTGCATCTCACTTTCTGTTTGTCTGCGGGGAAGGCAGATGTGAGACGGAGTAACCTTTAAGGAACGTCCAAATCGATAAAACTCTCTAGTTCCCAGATCTCAGCTCTGTTGTTGCCTGCAGCTAAAGGCTTTTGTGGGGAACCTGGGATATGGGATATTTGCTCTGCCACTTGTTTTTCTTTGAACTTGCCGATGTTGTTGGGGAGGGAAACCTTTGCTCGGACTGCCCTCCTCCCAGTGCTCTTGTTTTCGGTTTGTACTCTCTGAGCAGAGCACCTGTAGCAGGTGAAAATACAAGACCCAGCCCAAGGCTGTAACCGATGGACCACATCAAAACAGACCTGTAGAGGAGGATTTTCCTCCCAGAGTCCAACATGTATTGATTTCTCTCTGTTTTAAACTCTATTTTTTAAACCTCTTTCTCAAGCTTTTAACAGCCTAAATGTCTGAAGGGTTTTTATATTATGCTCTTTTTTATTTATGCTATTAGACAGAAAATGAAGCACAAGAGGGGGAGGGATGCTCTGCAACAAAAGTTCCACAGATTTCCTCCAGAGTCTTAAACCCTGAAGCTGCAGGAAGCTCCACATTTGATTTGGATTGGATGGATTTGAAGCGAAAAGCTGCAGCAGGAAACTAAAAGATGTCCTGATTTCAAGAAAGCACTTTAATGAAGGAGCTGCCAGATGTTTAAGTGAAAGAGGAGTATTTTATTAATATTTAAAAACTGATGGATTGTATTTTTTTAAATATTCCATTTCTATATTTTAATCCTTCAAAGTTTGAAAATAAGAAAGTTTGACACGCTCCAAGTTGATTAAATATTCAGAATCCCTTCATGAAGATCAAAGCCTGGAAATGCTTTTCACAGTCGCTCAGTTTTCGTTGGCACGAATAACACTTTTAGCAGAAAACTTTGAAGCTTGCAAATACAGAAGACACACGTGGTCACCTTTGGTTGGGTCTTCTGTTCCCTGAGGTGGGGATGTGTTGCAGTTAAAGACCCAGATAAAGACAAATTGAACAGTTACTCCACATAAAGACAATTGAAGACCCTTTAAGGTGAGTTGTTAAGGATATTAAAATAAGAAAGCATAAGAAAATGAATCCAGACATGAGCGCAGAAAAAGCAAAGGTACGATGGAGAAGATCATTTTTGAAGGAGAAAAAAAAGAACTAGGATGAGTGGAGGTGTCATCTTAAAGGAAAAGAAATGTAAGTGTTAAAACTAAAATCCAGTCGTAACACACTGGCGAGCACAATAACAACTAAAACTTTTTTTTTCTTAATAGAGCCAGGTCAAAACAATAATCAAAGATTTAGGAGACTTGTAGACCAGCCTTCAATAATCAGCTTTCTCTGCAGTTCTCTTCAAGACCAATGAAAAATGAGGACTTCATTCAGAGCCCCACTGCTGCTCCATTCAAACACACGTTTAAACTAAAGGGCAGAGCTTTTTTTCTGAGCACACAGCCCTGACAATGACATAAAATCTGAATATGAATGTCGTTTCTGAAACAGGGTGAGCTCACAAGCTTTGTGCTTCTGTAAATAATTGAAAAGGAATTGAAAAGAAAAGAGCGTCCCCCTCTTTTATGAATCTATAAGGATGGGAGCACAGCTGTGACATTAAAGAGAGAAAATATTTCAAAATCTGTTTCATTTCATTCAAGTCAAGACCTGAATGTCCCGCTGACAGGCGACCCGGACAGGCATCAAAATGACGTCTGATCGGTTTGGACTGTTGGTGTCAGATCAGAGCTGCTGGTCAAATGGCTCAAACCTCTTCCAGTGTGTCAGCTGTAGGTGCAAGTTTGGTTTCAAATCAATGAAAAGATCAATCCAAGTTCAGTCTTTCCTCACATCCTCATTGCGTGAAGCTTAAACATGTGGGGACATTTCTGCACAGACGCTAGAATGTTTGCTGGCTTCCTGCAGGCTTGGAAAAGAAAATGTTCCTCCTCATTTAATGCTTTGATGCTGACACTTTGCACAGTAAATATATGAAATTAGAAGAAAAAAGGATGTTGTCGGTATCCTGCTGCCGCTTTAATTAGCCTTCACAGAACTTCTTTTTTTTTTGCTTTTTTTGCTTTAAAGAGACCAATTAAGCATTTTCTTTTTTGAACACCAAGAGTGTTTGTAATTACTGGTCAGGGAGGCTGACATTAAACACCTGTGAAGCTCCACAGGTTCATCTAAAACCAGGACAACCAGCTCTATCAGCTTAAACTACACATGGAAAAGTTCAACTAAAAAGTATGGAACAACAACAATGGAAACATCTCAAACGCCACACGTGAGAGTCATTTCTCAAAGACGGTTTTAGAATCCTAAAAGCTCCAGAATTCATGAACTCAGCACGAGACGTCCAGGTCTCTTCAGGGACAAACAGCAGTATCTCATCGACTGTTTGATCTTCTGGTAAATAATCAAAACAGTCATTACACTCTTGTTTTTTTGAGTAGTGAGAAGAGAAAGCATGGATGTCTGTGCTGCAGGGGGATCCCAGCCCATGTGTCAGGGTGACAAGGCTCCAACGTCAATCTTCAAACGGAGCTGCTCCCAGTGGAAGTTCCAGGCAGAAGAGATCAGGCCGATCGATGGCTGTGGAGAGATATGAAGCATGGGCTCACCTCCGATGATAAATCTATCGAGGTGGGTGATATGAGGTATGCACACGCTGCACCTGATGTATATGAGTGTGCAGGCTTGATGCCCAGGCCAAAAGATTGATTAAATGGCTTTTTGCCCGCGTGTGTGTTTATGGTTCATTGTAAGCTGCCGCACTCACACACATACAAATACAGCCTCTTGTCATTTTGACTGAAGGCTTTGGTTAGTTGGGCTGAAATCAAATCTCTTATAAACTGAAACCATCTTTAACTCCTGGAGCCTCTCCTTGGTCCTTCTGCTACTCTTCTTCTGTTCTCTTTGTTGAAGATCAGTGAGGACTCCTCAGGACGCCCACTGGGAGCTTTTGTCTGGACTGCATTTTCATTTTCTTCTAAGGACATATTATAAGCCTGCCGTAGACTCCTCGCCGAGAAATAAGACTTCACTTTTTTAGGCTTTCTTTATGAATCCGCTTGGTCTGCACAGCTTCTCCCTGGTTTGTGTTTTGGTGGAAAAAGGCCCACTACTTATTGTCATATCTATATCCTGCCAGTGCCTCTAGAGAAAGTGTAGATGTTAGATCATGTGAGGGACATATTTTAAACACTAATAAAAGCATACCTCAATAACATTATTTCAACTTCAAACCATAAAAAATACTAAAAAAAAATGTTATCTTTCTTTGTGTTTGATATGGTTGCACACTGATGGTGAAGGGTCACATTTTACCCATGCTGGTCATTTTGGTTGGTCAAATCAAAGGAAATAATAATCAAGTTGTGTTTGTTTTCAATTGCATTTGAAAATGAGGATCTACTGTAAGACCCAGGCTCTGTCACCAGAACTGTCTGTTCACCACATTACAGTTAGGGAGACTTAAAGGGTTAAATTGAGGCAGGTGGTATGTTTTATCAACTCTTAAAGGTTTTAAAGTTAATGGGGAGTTGTGAACTGCAGACACAGCTACACTAGCAACCGTTTGGTGGTTTAAGACCCCTATCCAACCCTTTTTTGCTAAGTGTTAGGCAGGGAGGCACTGGGGCCTATTTGTAGAACGTCTTAGATTTGAACCCATGACCTTCCTGTCACAGTGTGGGTACTTTACCACACAGCCACTGAGTGGCTGACCAACATTGAAGAAGTATCTGGAATCTTGTTCTTTTGATCATGATCAAAAACATGTGTGTGAGGGTTGGAACATATAGTAGATTGACTGGTAAATCGAAAGCTTTGTTCAATTCCTTTTTCACAAGAATTGGTCAATTCAATAGCTTCATTACTTAAGTTGCTGCACATATCTGCCTGTCATGCTCCAACCTTCCAAGATAATTAGTGAAGGCCTTTTCACCTATAGAAGATAAACCCCTTTTTTGTGTTTGAAAACCATGGCCTTTGACCTAGAGATGGTGGCACTCATTCCAGCTGCTTCACACTCAGCTGGGATCTATCACACTGAAGGCATCAAAACTACGAATGAACACATGAGGAATTATATACATGGCAATAAAGTGTCAACCATCTGAAAATACCTCTTGAAGCTCATCAAGAGAATGCAAAGAGTGTACAAAGCAGTAATCAAAGCAAAAGGTGGCTACTATGAAGAACCTAGAATATGACATATTTTCAGTTGTTTCAGACTGTTATGTAAATAATTCCACATGTGTTAATTCACAGTTTTGATGCCTTTAGTGTGAATCTACAATTTTCATAGTCATTAAAATAAAGAAAACTGAATGAGAAGGTGTGTCCAGACTTTTGGTCTGTACTCGTTATTCAATACAATTCAATTCATTCATTTATATAGCCCAATTTTACAACAACAGCCGTCTTAATGGGCTTCTTACGGGTAATTGTATAATGAATATGAAGTCATAGAACTCAATAGATAATTGCTAAACAAAACAGACTGAGCTTACCTGGGCAGCTCTGCCCTTAGACCCTCTTTCTCGATAAGGAAAAACTCCTACATCAGGGGTGTCAAACTCTTTTTCATCGATGGCCACATCAACATAGTGTCTGTGCTCAAAGGGCCAGATATAACTTTTACATGTAACTAAATGTAATAACAAATAAATGTAACTACTCCTTAATGTTAAATAACTCATTACTTATTTATTATAACTTTTTAAAGTGACAGTTACAGTTGCATAGAAAACATATGTTTGCTTGTTACTTTAGCATAAATCCTTTAAATTTGACTCTGTCAGGTTAGGTTATGTGGAAAGTGTTTAAGTATTAATCTATAGTTACCTAATCCAATATTTTAAGTCTGATTCCTCCAAGATATGAATAAATACACAAATTTTTTTATTTTTTTTTCTAAGAAATTAAAAACTTTAATGCTCTCGCAGGCCACATAAAATGACATGGAGGGCCACATTTGGCCCACGGGCCTTGAGTTGGACACGTGTGTCCTAGATAAAACGTATTCTGGTAAACAAAGAAGAGTGTCAGACGAGGCAGGGTCCAAGGCCGAGTGTAGGAGCAGGAGCAGAGACGAGTCAGAGGCAAGGCACGTGGTCAGGTACAGGAGCACAGGTAATGCAGGGAATATAGTCCCAACTCTTGCTCTGGTTGTGCAGAAAACCCTTGATGGGGGCCCCAAACCACATATTTCTAGACCACTTCCTAAAGAACAATGTAAGGGACAAAGTGAAATGCGTGACCAAACTCTGCAAAATACATGTTTTTTAGATGAGCACACTTCCATGAATCCTTGACCACTACAAGTTGTAAAGCTGACATGCTGGTCCGCACTGTAGACAGTATCTGCAGAGATTTGCTTCACCCTCCTAAGGTACCACATTTCTTTACCATGCTTCTCTGCAGAGCTTCTGTTTGGGAATAAGTCAAACCAATTCAGACCTTTCACAGACTTGAAGACACAGGGATGTACCCTCTCATTCACAACTAAGCTGGACTATGAGCAAATCCACAGGATCTCCTCACGGGCTACTCCAGAGTGGAAGAAAGTCCAATCTGTCACGGTGCCTCCGTCAGCTGCCTCCCCCTCCCTGCTCTCTGATTGGAACCAGCTGCCCTTCATCACTTCATCATCCTGCAGACCTTCTTAAGGGGATCCACTCCAGCATTCTACGCCAGTCCGTTATTCGCACTCCGGTGATCACGCCTGGCCTCAAGTTGAGTAACTCTCGCTCTACTATATCCTAGCCTGTACTTACAGTTTGTCTCACGTCTTCAGGTCTTTTCTCCATTGGTCACGCTGGTTCCACGCCACGTTCCTGTCTCTTTGTCCTTGGCCTCTCCACTCACTCCACGCCCTCCACGGCGCTCCACCTCGTCACCGGCTGCCCTGCATCGTCCTCGGTGCTTTCCCCTCGCTCCCAGCAGTTTCCAGCTTCCACTACGTCCACGTCCTACTCTTATTAAACATCCTGATTCTGCATCGCCTCCTGAGTTTCTTCCGGGTTCCAGCATCTGGGTCTCCCTAGTAGTCCGACCATGACACAATCTCTCTAAAAGACCTAGGTTACAGAGCTCAAACTGTTCCTGGAGACAAGGACAACTATATCTAACAAGCCCTGCTCAGCCTCTAGCCTAATCCCATTCTCTTTCTCACTCAGTAAAGTGACATTACATTTCATGTCTTGATGGTTTAGATTCCATTTCCATGGATCGGGCCATAGAAGGCACATGCCGTATACTGCCACCCAAATTTCATGGCACAAGTGCCCTGTTGTCCTTCCTGAATAGTAGTTTATTGTCATACGCACAGCTTACAATGACATACTAAATGTCGTATGGGCTGCTGGTGGTAGGCCTACACAAAAGCAATCCAATGTAGACCTTGTGGATGAGGACTCTTGAAGGGGTAAGTAGAACCTTGCTGTATAAAGAGCTTTACCCAATTGTAAAAGCAGTACTTTGAATGTAGTTAACCAGACTTATCGAAGAACTTGGTGTAGGAAGTGGGGATGGGGTTTGGGTGGCAGGAAATGGTCAACAGGAAAGTGGATTAATAACAGACCAATTCCGATGATATGCGCACACATGAAGATGATCTTACTTTGAAGGAGAACAGAGGACAAATCTGATAATCCAAAGGTCAGACAATGCAAAATGATTCTTTGTGGCAAGGGTCAAGGCCAAATCCAGAGGTCCAGCAAGCAGAATCCAAATTTATCAGACTGATGATGCTATTTGGATGAGTGGCATAACATTTCAAGACGATAAGACCTAAATTGGAGATGCCACAACTTAACTTCAAGAACAGTGGAGCTTGTTTATTGCATTCCCATAAGGGGCATAAGACCGGCTCTTAGTCTGTCTTGCCTTCAACAGCTGTAATGCTTGAACATAGTGTGCGTTATTCCATGACCCATCATTCTGATGGTCAAAGACTTCTGAAAGTCTCAGTGGCACATTATTACTTTATTAGCACTGGTATGTAACCTGTGTGGAAGCTGCATATTCACACAAGCGTGTTGGAGCGTCTTGCATCCATCTTCAGTTATCAAGCATGCAAAGGTCTGCGTGAGGCTCTGGAGAGTCAAGCTGGCCTTCTTCATAACACACCCACGCTGTGCTGCCCTACATCTGCCTCTTTAATTCTCATTAATTTTCTCTGTGAGCTGAATAAAACATTTAATGTGAATTAAATATGACCTATAAAAGCAGAAAAGACTTCCTGTTTGCTGTGACACATACCATTACTGATTTTCATAGCAAAACTTATCTGTGACAATAATTACCTGATGAAAGGAGGACATTCGCCTTGACCTGGTGGGTACTACTCTAATGGCTCGGAAACCTCTCCTTCCCCCGTCAGTAATTAGCCTGCGTGACGTCAGTCTGCTGAAGAAGCCATTAGGACATAGCAGGGAACAAACTCCCGCAGTCTGTGGATGTTTAAAGCACATGTGTTGCTAGCTGTGCCAGCATCTTTAATAAAACTGCAGTGTTGCCACCAAACACACTAAACATGCTGGTTTTTAAAGAGTCTTTAACACCCTAATCATCTCTAAAGTTACCCACAAACTCGGTGATAAATCTCTGCCCTGCTGCTCTGCATCAACACAGAGCTCCTCAGTGATTCCTCTTTTTCCAGCAGCCTGTCACATTTCTGTGAAAAATCCATGGAGAGTTGGAGTGAGAGGCTGCTGTGGTTTTCCTGCAGGCTACAATGAACAGACCTCCAAAACATCAATAACTCCACTGAGAGAGCTGAATATTGCAGGGAAATTACTGAGACGACTTAACAATGTGAGAAAAATCTGGGAAACTGGGAGCTATTCTTTGCTGTTTCATTACTATTCTCACTCTTATCTAATTTGATTTCAGCTTTGTTTCTGTCTCCTCCAGCAACACTTTTCTCTGTCTTCCTATTGTACCAGCATACTTTTCCCCAATACCATAATTTTAGACAGAAATAGATTAGGAATCAAGATTAGCTACTTGAAAGGTTAATAGAGAAAGAGCTGCACAGGTTTGAACATCTTTGGAAGAAAAGCTCCTCTTCGGGGAAAACCAATGCAGGGCTGCTTCCCTGCGTTGAGCTCGTATCAAAAGGCCACATTCAGCATGTAGAACAGGCCAGTTTTCAAAGGATGAAGGTACAAAAGGACAGATAGCGGCAGCTATTCCCTGTCCTGTGCTAAAAGAAAAAAAAGAAAAAAGACTATAAGGTGAAAAGGCTAAACAAAATTTAACTGAGCATATCATCTCTACAAGTGTTTGATGAATAATATAAGATAATACATGAAAAGTAAAGTGTTGGATATTAGGACTATATTTTCCTGTCTTTCAAAATGTCTAAATGCCCCAAATTCATTAGTAAAAATATAATGAGGAATGTTCCCATGTTTTTTTATATAATTTATTAAAATAGTTTGAGATAAGTAACTATTGAAAATTAAATTGCAAACAGTGAAAAGAGGCGGGTGTCATCTTTTTTGGCTAATTTCATGTTGTTAACCTTTTATTTTTTTTTCTACCAGCTGGAGAAAATCAATTTATTTCACTAATTTTCCCCTTTTATTTGTAAATCAATCAAAATGCTGCTAGTTCAATTCAGTTTTATTTATATAGCCTAATATCACAGCACAGTTGTATTTACACTGGTAACTGTACAAAAATTAATCAGTCTTTCAGAGTAAAATAGTTTTTCCAGTTACCGTATTTTCCGGACTATAAGTCGCACCGGAGTATAAGTCGCACCAGCCCAAAAATGCATTATAAAGTAGAAAAAACACAGATAAGTCGCACTGGACTATAAGTCGCATTTTGACGGGAAATTTATTTGACAAAACTAATAACTTTCACAACCTCATATGACACAAACATAGCAGATTGTTTATCTCATAATTTCATAGTAGTTCTTTCTCATACTTATTTATTTATTCCTTTCATGAAGCATCATTGTCCAACTAATACTCTGTTTTCATCCTGTATTTGTAGAAACAGTTGTCATTTTTATTGCATTTCTGAATCTATGAAATCATTGGAAAATAGAATATTATGTTCTTAGCCTTCAAGATCTTACTGTAAAAAAAGGTTTGCTGATTCTCTGAGTCACTTAACAAACTCTTAACACTTAACATACCTCATCCATCAAATTGACCCAGGAACATCATCTCTGTTCCTCACATATGAACATAACAGGAGGGTTAACAATGTATTTATTTCAATTTATTTCTAATATAAGTCGCTGCGGAGTATAAGTCACACCCCTTCCCAAACTATGAAAAAAAGGGCGACTTCCGGAAAATACGGTAATCTTAAAATGTTCTCCTAAATTTCTAACTGGGTTTCCCAGCAAATTGAGTGCTGCTTTTTGAAGAATGGGTGATTTTCTTTTTTGGGTTGGATGAGACTTTATTTTATTCAACTGGGATAAAAATAAAAAATAAAAAAAACTATTTAACACTAGAACTGACAGATCTGTCAACCTGTTGGAGATTGAGAAAGAAGGAAAGAGCATCAAGAAACATTAACTCCACCACCAAACCTTTGTCTTTTTTAATGCTGGTCAGGTCACCAAACAGCATTTTAGCAGTTTAAAGACACAAAAAACCAAATAGTAATCCCTGTGAAGTTTTTAACAGGGTTTTTTAACTTGAATATGCATTTTCACCAGAAACAGCAAAAACAAAAGCATAGTTTGATGGGGAAATTAGTAAATTTCATTGGGAAATTGTGTTTGTTGGCCAATATATCATGCATGATGGCAATGGTTATTACAGCTTGTTAGCTGAGGTACCTCCTGACATTTTGATGAGTTTGTTGACATGTTTAGACCTCTAGAGGTGTGTTTACAGGTTGTGTATATTTATATCTATCCCATGGTGCAGCTGAACAAATGATCTGATCAGCTGCAGGATGTCTGCGTTAACCATATGACACAAAGAGGAGGATGGTTGCTTCTGCAAAGTCTTTTTTGAAAGAAATAAAAATTTCAGGAACTATTTCACCTTTTATATATTTTAGGTTTAAAACATTTTTCACAAGAAGCACACTATTAGATACAGGGTATGACGCATTGTCATGGTAATGGATACCCATTGGTGAGAACTAACCAGTGGAGGAAAGTGGGATCTACTAAACATCATGTTTTGATCCAAAGCATCTTTTCAGAGGGAAAGTTCACCTCTTCTTGCTTGTTTTTGTCCAGATGATGAAGAAAAAGTTTGTTTCAGAGACAAAGTCTCGATCAATGTTATCTCAAGAAATATCCACCATTAACTTAGAACATTAACAAACAAAATATTTAATTCATTAGTTTATATTAATTTTATTTCTACTGTAAACATGCATTCACTATGTATCAGGTAATAAGGTAAGCAAGACAGAAAGATGGACAACGGACAATTTAAAATTAAAAGCAAAATTCCCATTTATGATATTATTTGAGTTATAGTGACATGTCCATCATAAAGCCATTCGAATGACATTGTAGTAGGTTTAAGGGATGTCATCTGGACTTGGTTTTTAAAGTTAGAAGACGTTTCACCTCTTATCCAAGAGGCTTTGTCAATTCTGAATTAGCTGGTCGAAGAGCTGGTATATATGCGCTCATGGGGGAGGAGTCAGACCTGAAACTGGATGGTATTGTCAACTTAGCCTACATGGTTTCGGGTCGTTAAGAGTCCTTTGTCCTCAGCTGGGGGTTGGGGAGCCAGTGACTCCCTCCCCAAACTGGTCATCTCTTTCAGCTATTAACGACCCAGGTGGAACTGGTTTGGTTTGATTAGGTTTCAAAACATTGCCGTAGATGGATGGAAGAATAAACCTGAGACCACCATTCTTATTAAGAGAAGGTTTATCCTTCTTGACAAAGATGGCTTCTTTCACTCCTCGCTCAAACCATCCTTTCTCTCTGGCTAGAATTGTCCTCGAACGAGTGGTTTGTGGCCTTCAGGTGGAGATGCACTGCAGACTCAGGTCCACTTGGGTTGGCTCTGCGATGTTGGTAAAGCTGCTTGTGTAGAGGTTGTTCGGTTTCTCCTATATACTGTTTCTTGCAGCTGAAAGAGATGACCAGTTTTGGGAGGGAGTCACTGGCTCCCTAACCCCCAGCTGAGGGACAAAGGACTCTTAACGACCCGAAACCATTTAGGCTAAGTTGACAATACCATCCAGTTTCAGGTCTAAGTCCTCCCCCATGAGCGCATATATACCAGCTCTTCGACCAGCTACTTCAGAATTGACAAGGCCTCTTGGATAAAAAATGAAACGTCTTCTAACTTTAAAAACCAAGTCCAGATGACATCCCTTAAACCTACTACAATGGAACCAACCTGGATGAATGAGAGTCTTCATAGACACATTTGAAGGACAGTGATTTTTTTCGACTGTCTTGCTGTTGTTATAAACCGTGGAATAATTTATGTCCACTCATGTTCCAAGTCTGTTGTTTCAATCAACAACTGTTGTTTGGCCAGCGCAATAACATAGAACATTCAGGTAATGCGACTGGAACTTCTTTTTTAGATATTCATTATCACTTTTTAATGTCAATGTTAATCACTTTTTAATGGAAACCCTGCAGCCAATCAGAATTGAGTATTGACCCGGATCATGTTAAATAAAGTGATCAAAGCATTAATGATATCATGTTTGGTTTACTAGCTTAACGTTCTGACATGTAAAGAAGTACTAAGGCTTGTAGGCTGTCCCCTCTGAGCCCACAAAGTAGTTAAAAGAACATATTGTATTTGACATGATTTTGGTATCTTGGATACTAGGATTAGATCTAGGAAATTTTGCATATTAGTCTCATAAAATAATTACAGCTAAGGTTTCCCGCCGGTGGGACCGTTGAGAAAAACAGGTTAAAAAGACAAGCTTTTCTTCTGGGAAAACCAGTGCAGGACTGTTTTCCTGCATTGAGTACATATCAAAAGGCTACATTTAGCATGAGGAGCTGTCTGGCTTTCAAGGGATGACGGTATGAAAGGACAGAAACCAACCAACACTTGTTCCCCATCCGGCAGACACGCTGTGCTCAGGCCGAAATAGAAGGTCACCACTTTCTTTCTGACATTCTTGAAACACAGAAACTCCTCTGAGGTGGTCAAACCAAAGCCCCTAGGGCTCAAGGAAAGCATACGATAAAAATAGAAGTGCAGATATTCTTTTCTGCAGCATTTGGAAAAAAATATCTGCTGACAATGTGAAATTATGTGTAACACCTTGGCTGAGGGTAAACGGGTTTGAAAGGGTGTCTAGTCTGGATTCCTCTGCTCCTGACAGGGGCTGTGATTTAAACTCTGAAGTATCATGGCAGAATCTGGGGATGTCTGCCTACAGTCATACTCTCTAAATGTGCCAGCACATACATTAAAACGTTAAAGCAGTAAAGTTGTGAAATATAAGCCATCATGGCATCATTTTTGTATCTCCCTAATGGTGGGTTTAGAAAAATGTGTTTCGAACGAAAATGCAACGAAAAATATGTTTTTGTCTTTCTCACTTTTCTAAAAAAAGTTTTTTTCGTATTCAATTACAAATCAGACCAAACAGGAAAAGTACTAATAAAAACAACACCATCCCTAACTTATTGTTAGGGATGGTGTTTATTAAAAGGTCACCTGCAACTGTTCACCAACTCCACCCCTATAAAAGTGTTATGGTGCAGATACATAAAAACAACTTTCTATGAAGATAAATCAAGTGGTCTCTTGGAAGTCTTGGGTCTCTGTTGGGAGTGATTTTTTTCCCTGAAAGCGTGTTGATGCATCCACTTGGGCTTACCCAAACATATGCAAAGCTAAAATGGTGTGCAGGTGTTTTATTTGTCAGGTAGTGCATGCAAGCAGCAACAAAGCCAATGTAAATAGAAATGATGGCGGTGATAAATCCTTGTCATAATCTCAGCTTACCTCAGGGTCGCCTTTCTTCTTTTTCCAGATAGGAAAACTCTGTGGAGTTCCTTATCAAACAGCCCAGGATAACAGGGCCTCAGTACAAAGCAATGAACCTGTCTGTTTGCTGACAAGCGAGGTACTCTCAGTCCCTGTGGAGGAGTACCATCTTGTACTGGGACAGAGAACAGGAGATGGAGATGTAATGGAAAAAAAACAGGCCTCATTTACATTGAAGCTTTGACAGATAGACATGGCTGAGAGAACTACACAGGTCGGGTTCATGCAGAGACATCTGCACACTGTCTCCTATGGATAAAATACTCAGAAAAGGTCACGTCTCATCAAGAACAACTTAGTATTAACCACTACTCAGCATGGATGTAGCCGCTCCCAGGCCTTTTCTCTCCAGTTAGGAAAAAGCAGTTGCTCTCATTCTCAAAATAATGTTGAGTTCATTGTTCAGAAAATCACCATCCAGATGGTGGGGGGTGGGGGGGCTGAACCACTAAAAGCTTCCAAACTGCTACTACAGCTCACCTCTGCCTCAGGGGAAGGGTTAGAGTGGGAACAAAACTTCACAAGTTCAGGTGTGTGAGAACTAATGGCTCTTCCACTTTCAGTATTTACTCTTACTCACACTTGTGCACATTAAATAGACAAAGTATGCATGAGTGTGCAAATGCATAATATAAAAAAAATGTTTTTTCCAAGATTATGGCATGAACCACAAAATAACATGCAGAGAAAAAGAATCATCAAAACAAAGCGAAATGAAAACTGTGAACTGTTAATTCTTCAAGAACAAATAATGGAGCGGATGAATGTGGCTTGGAGCATGTGGCAGAGCTGATACAGCCCAATAATTCCCAGCAACATTTCTGTTTTGTTTGCTTGGCTGCCAGACTTTCGAAACTTTAGACAAACATAAATTATCCTTTTATTAGACTCATATTGTCACAATTCACTTTGTTCACTGCATATTAATGATTTCAGCTACAACAGAACAAAAAACAACAAAAAAAAACTTTTAGCTGCCCATCAATACAAAGAGTTGACTGAAATGTAGAAATTAACCGGACAATGAGTCAAAGAAATGCAAAAGAAATAAATGAATAAACTAAAGGCACTGCACATTAACAGAAACTGCCTAAACACTGAGTTGTACAAACTTACCAATGATGTCCTTTGGGACTGCATGATTAAACTTAAACTAATCAATTAAAGGCATTTCCAACCTCAACATTGTGAGCATACATGCATTTAAAATAAATATTTGTAAGAAATGAAATTGTGCTAATTTCTTCCACTTTGGCTTCAGAAATGTTTCAGCCTGAACAGATTAAGGATGTTGTTTGTTTTGACTTCATCTAACCCGTGTATTTTTCAAAACTGACTTGTAGGGGGGGCAAAACATTCCTGCTATGTGGAACATGCCCTGATAAGGTTGATCTAGAACTAACAGTTTGAGCCCTGCCTTTTTGAAATCATAAACTATTTTCAAAGATACTCACCTTCAGAACAGTTGTCATAGATTATTCTGTCAAGTTGAAAAAACATGGTTCTAAAACACAAGTTTGTTTGATTTTTGTAAGATCATTTTAAATTAAAATTGATAGAGACTGGCTTCATCCCCAGCTCCTCACTGTTGAACTGACTTATAGTTACAGCATTCCCCCACTTTGCTTTGGCACAGTCTATTGCTCTGAATTAAAAAAAAATATTTATGTTTAGCAATATACCAATGTTCTTTAATAAATATTTACAAAGCATCATAAATGTTTCAAAAGAGTAAGGATTGACAACGACCATTCTTCGATCGTGGAGGGTGGTTCTCCACATTCGCGGATTCTGCATATTTGCTAGTGTCTCTGGTCCCTATCCCCGCAAATGCTGTATTTTGGTTTTCAAACCATTCTCAAGAGGAAGTAAAAGTACCCCCTACTTTCATATATTCTATAGCTTAGCTTAAGTTTATGCCAAACCTCTATTCTTTGAGTGTTAAAAATTATTAATGGAAGATTCACTTAGAAGTTTGTTCCTGGCCTGGTCCAGTTTAGTCCTAGACTGATCCAGGACTGGTTTCCTTTAGTGGTCCTTTTGGTTTGCCAGGTATGAAAGGTCAACTGTAGTCTGGGTTTAACCAAAAAAGAGAACCATTTTAAGAACCAGGGTCTTTGTTTAATTCTAGGTGAACTCTTTAGAGAGACTTACAGACCAAAGAGAGGAAAAGACCCAAAAGAACATCATTGATTGTGTGAGTTCTGTGTATTGGAATAAATAAATAGCCACAATATTAATCTTTCGAAACAGGAATCATGAAAATGTTTGAAGATTACTGCTGGGTAAACAGGGTGTAGCGAGGAGCTGCTGGTGATTATTCATACATGAGAATCAGAGCATTCTCCGCTAGTCCAAAACTGACATGTGGGTGGGACAAAACACTCCTGCTAGTTTTTGGAACACACCCAATAATGCTGATTGATAACTGACAGTGTGAGATATGCCTCTCCTGCTTTTTCTGTTCTGGTCAAAGCTCGTTTTTGACAATAGCACTGCCAAATAAGCAGCTGTTGGAACTAAGTAAGTATTTCCAAATGATTTGGTTTGCTTCAGTCTTTGGTTCTCTACAGAAAGTGCTGCCCAAGAAATCAACTCAGGTAAAAAGGGTAAACATTTTTTTAGAAATGTTGCTCGTCTGAGTCAGGTACACTGAGTTGTTTCAGAGAGGAAGACTTGTGACATCAGAAGCTACATTTACACAGAAACAATATTGTCCACAAAATACTTCTGATACTGTAAATAAATATTCTATCACATTTTCATCACACATAAACACAAAGTGGTTCATTCAAGTTATGGTGTGATTGATTGCATCCACATACCACTTTAGAACAGACAGATGTGTCTTAAGGTGTCAAATGCCTCAAAGTGTGTTTGTTTCATTTGTGTCATGCTATCAGGTGTTCATGTATAAATATTTCTGTCTAGGAATCATTCACCTTCTTCCAAGTTCATCGTTTGCTAGAATGTTATTGCATACAGTACATGTACACATGTGAGCATTTCAGGAAGTGGCAGGTGTGAAGCTGGAGCTAATCCTCTACACCAACATGCATCCACTTGTGGCAGATCTATCTGTTTAATGTCCTTACGGCTGTATTTATTTCCTCATGCATGCTGTAGCGGCTGGGCCATCTGTGCCTGCGCCACTTCAAAGAGAAAACTCTTCCAAGGCAAATAAATTATTGAAATGATTTGAAGACGGTTCAACGTGAACGTTTTGTTCCGCTGCAATGCTCACTGCCTTTCAGGAAGTGAAGGATGTGTTCTTCCCTTCAGATCAAGGTTGTTGTCTCTTCTGCTTCCTGTGAACACGCAAAATATGCTGTGAAACCTTTCTCTCCAGTTTCTAAAACTATTTTATTTTATTTGAAAACTGCTTCCACTCTCTCTTTGCCCTCTCTCTGCATCCAAACATGCCTTCCTAAAAACTGACATTTTTATACATGTTTCATCAAAGCACTTTTAAACAGATTTTAGCTAGATTTAGTTAAACAAGTAAAATGGAAAGTGGGGCCTTACATGTTTTAGCTAAAATGGTTTCTCTTTTATATAATCATTATTTTTCATTTGTAAATTCATCCATTCAGCATCATTAATTTGAGTCTCTAAGGAAGACTATAAAAAAGATCCCCAAACTGTCTCAAAAGGGTCTTCTTGGTGTGAAGTTCTACAAAAATGTCAGTGTTCCACCACTCCACCTGAAGAGGTTTTTTACCTGGAAAGGTACAGTATTCAACCTACTTATTCTTGCATGTAATACAGGAGAATGCAGGAGAATGTAAAAAATGGACTTGATTTGTATGATTCCTGATGATCCTCACTTTTCATCCAAAAGCAATATTTTTTTCTAACTCTAAAGTTATGTATGAAGAATTATTGGGAATATGACCAGATGGGGCAAATAAAGGTCAAGGAACTATCTCTGCAATCCAGTCTGTTAGAAGAAGCACAGTGGTTGAGGACTGCAGCCATAAGGGCAGCAATAAGGGCAGGAATTTAGGGCGGCAGTAGCTCAGGCGGTTGAGCAGGTCGGCCAATGACTAAAGGGTTGGCGGTTTGATTCCCGCTCCCCCCAGTCAACTGTCATTGTGTCCTTGGGCAAGACACGTCACCCTCCCTGCCTCCAGTGTTGCTCCACTGGTGTGTGAATACGTATAAATGTATAAATGTCAGAGGGGCCGTACGCGCACACTGGTAGCCACCCCTCTGTCAGTCTGCCCCAGGGCAGCTGTGGCTACATCAGTAGTAACCATCACCAAGTATGAATGAGGAATAAATAATGGACACATTGTAAGAACTTTGAGCGTCTGGGAAAGCACAGATGAATCAAATCCATTATTATTATCATGTGTGCTTTCCCTGCCAGCATCTTACACCCTACAGTTATGTGTTGGATTGTTTTAGGCGCCTCTTTGCTCAGCCTGTACATTGGGTCTTGTCTGTTGTGGTAGATCTGAGCCTCTATTGCTCTGGTGCTCATGGCTTGTTCCTGAGCTGCCAGGATGAGTGCTTCAGTGCTGTCCTGTAGGCCAGCCCTTTCTAGGCATTGGTAGGACTTGATATTAGACATTTCAGTTATGGTCCGGTGGTACATCCTATGCAGGGGTTTGTCCTCCCGGAGGATCTGTCTCCCAGCACTGCATCCTCTGCTCTCCATTGCCTGAGACATTCACTTAGGACACTGACATTCAATCATCTTGGAGGTTTCATCCAGGATAGTGGCTTCCACGCTCAGTAGTCCTTGGTCTCCTTCCTTGCGGCTAGGATACAGTCTCAGGGTGCTGGATTTGGGATGTAACTCTCCTTGTATGTTGAGGAGCTTTCGTGTCTTAACGTCCATTTCCCCTTGGCTATCTCATTAATCCTGCAGGGTATCTGATAACTGGCAGTGCGTAGCTGTTTATTGTCCGGGTCTTCTTCGTGCCATTGTGCTGGCTTCTCAGGACCTGCCTTACCCGTTGGATTTATTTGGTTGTTGCAGCTTTCCTTGTTGCCTGCTCCAGGTTGCCATCTGCCTGTGGAATTCCAAGGAACTTGTAACTGTCCTCAATGTCTGTCATTGTTCCTTCTGGGAGTGAGACCCCTCCAGTGGGGACTACCTGCATTTCTCGAGCCCGAATGATATCCCAATGTCAGGACTGTAGATCCTGGTGGTGAGGATTTGGAACATGCCCTAATAAGGGAGTAAATGTCAGGCTTGCTCTTAGCATATAGCTTGATTTATCCATGTAGAGGAGGTGACTGATGGTGGTCCCATTTCTGATTAGGTATCCACAGCCAGGCTTGTTGATCATTTGGCTGAGGGGGTTCAGACCTGTGCAGAACAGGTTATATCCCACATTTGATGGGCACTTGTGCAAGTGGCTTGCCATTGGCTTCAAGAGTGGTTTTCCATAGCTTCAACAAATTTCCTATGAAGGCTCATAGAGTCCTGTTGATGTCATACAGCTCCAAGCATTCAGTGATCCACGTGTGTAGCGTTGAGTCATAGGCTTTTGTTTGATGTATATACTTTACTGTCTTTATTCATATTCTAACTGCTGATTTTAAGAGAGCTTTTTGAACTTAGTTGACCTACACATTGAATTCTGTTTTGTTGGGATTTTTGTCTTCTCTCCATATCAACTGGAAGAAGGATATGTCGGAGAAAGCAGAGGGAGTCTGGAATGCAAACTGATAAGACCCAGTTCAGGAACTGTGAACTAACACTTCCATGTCTGCAGCATGAAGTTTTATCACATGTATTGTTAACTACTGACCTTGCATCTCTTAGATTCACTATTCTTTTCTGTAACCAAGGCAACCAATTGTAAATAAAATTAGGAGGTCGGGCAGTCATCCAAAGAGTGGTTGGAGGCAGAGGTGTTGGATGGTTGTCTGTTTCCGGCTCTCCTCTTGCAAAATCATAATGGGCTCCTGTCTGTATTTTAGTACTGTCTTGTGTTTTCAGAAATAACTTTGACTGCTTTCTTGTAATCAATCCAGGTTCTGCACAAGGTTGGTGTGTCATGTCGTGACCTGGAGTCTTGAGTGACTGTTCTGTCAACCAGGAGTTGGTGTTTGTTTCCTCTGGAATCTCTACCAATGCCCTTCTGTGCATTGCTCATGTATTGACACATGCGCCCATTTATTTGGATGCAATGATGCCTGACATGAGCTTCCATGTTGTGGAGAGACAGTTCATTGGCCTGTAGTTGGATTGGACTTCACCCTTTAATAGATTCTTCTTGATCAGGAGCTGTGTCTTTCTTCCATATACTCATTCAGCATTGTTCAGTTTCCAGCTTTGGTGGGTCTGCATAGCCATTTTGACCCTACCACTAAGCAGGTTGAGTTGTGAACAGCCTGTTTATCCTTGTCTCTTGTGTACCTCTTGTGTACCTCTTTAGGTGGCTGCACAAGGCCAGGAGCCTTTGTTTGGCAGTTTCCAGTGCTTCAGGTATGAACATCTAGCTGTATCTGTTAGGCATTTACTTGTATTAGAGTCCTTGGGCAAGACTGCCTACCCCATAACCCATGTGGAACAATGAAACATGTCAGCTCAGATGTCGCCCGGCCTAACAAGGTCTGCGTCAGGTGCTGGGGGACCAGAGCACCCTGATGGAAAGTGGACTACTGGAACAAGACGAAAATGTACTCCTTTTTAATTTTTTGTTCCTCTGATAAAGTGTATCACTATATATGTTACGGTTTACAGCTCAAGAACCCATATACAGAGTAATACTTGATGCAAAATGCCAAGTTTGAAGACTGTTTAATAACAGTACACAAAACCAAAGAGTCGCACACAAAACACAGAGATACAAAACAAGGTGGCTTAATTAGACAGACAACCCTATCAACTAACGGGGTCCAGCTGTGGACTCCAGCAGGAAGCACAGGTGAGTGGGCGGAGCAGGAGGGAGAAGCCACAGCAGACCTGCACAAGATCAAGAGTGAAAACCAAAATCAAGCAGAATGTGTCAATATAAGTAAGCAAAATAAGTATTTTGACAAAAGCGTCTTTAACATAAGTCCACACGACTTCATTACTGGAAAAGAGCAGAGGTTAGATAAAGATTCCTATTTTATTTTTGTCTGTATATTATTATTTTAAAGAAGAGACAATCATATATGCCCTTTACCACCTGTCATCACACACAACACAAAATACATATACTATACTTCTCTTCTTCATTAAAATTGTCTTAATTAAAATTTTAATTGGACATGAATCTATTAATACCACACTCTACTTCACAGTAGTATGTCAAACAAATTTATATTGAAACCTTGGAGTGTCATGGCAAGCTAGGCGAGACAGACCCAGGCGCTGGAACCCGGAAGAAAAACGTAGGGGAATAAGATGGTATGTATTGTTTTAATCTTATTCGGAGTTGCTTGAGATCTTGACGGGGTTGGAGAGCGACAGGTGACGTCGCTGGATGTTGCAATGGCTGGTGGCGTGGCTGAAGGTCTGAGTTGGCTGGTGGCGTGGCTTGAAGACTCATTTATTTATTATTTGTTCAACATGAAGATGTCCCTTCACCTTTACTTGCAAATAATTCTACTGCTTAACTCCTCAATGATGCACAATTTTTTTAATATATATATATATATTTGTTCAATAATATATATATATTAGTCAATATATATATATATATATATATATATATACTGTCTCTTATACACATCTTTGATTTGAATGAATGAGTCATTGCCTTAAATAAAACCTGTAATATTTAAAAAGCCATAAAGTCTGTAAATTTGGGCAATAAAGAAATAAACAGGGAATTTGTATGGTCAGGATATCGATCTGTCACTTGGTGACACTCAGCCGTCACACCTCGAAAGGTTAAAATTTTTGTTGAGCAAAGATCATGTAATGACTGAAAGGTCGATATTGTGTCACAGTCACGCTACAAACAGTATGGAATATAAAAGTTAGTTTTATGCGCTAACCTGCTGGACAAAGGCTACAAAGCGAAAGTAAAGCGTATACCAGACGCGAACATGAGCTCAAAATGTTACTCACTGTAAGTGTGACTGGGGACTAGAACCTTGATTTAGAATTTTTGCCCCATTTTTCTGCACAGTTTGTAAGATATGGAAGAACAAGTAAGTAAAAAATATATAAAGAGCCTTTTGATCCCAAACCTGCTTTGTTTTGTAGAGAACTGCAATGCTTTTTGAGAATTTTTTTCTGTTCATACTGTATGTGATATTAGTTTTTTTTAAATGGTCTTAGACTTCATCTGATTTCAATCATTGAACCTCATTGTAAACTACATATGGACTTTTAATTTAGTTTTTTGTTTTTACAGCTAGCAGTGCAAAAAGAGGAGTTCTAGTTTCTGTACATTTTTGCATATAGCAGTGAGGGACACTTAAGCCTCTTTTCCACTGAGCAGTCTGGTCCAGTCAGGTGCTGTCCAGTTTATCATGGCCCAGGCCATTTAGGTTAGAGGTTTCACTCAAAGTTGGACCGTCACAGCACATGCGGGTGAAGCTAACAACAACCCCAATGAAGGTCATCCAGTAGCACATTTTTTTCTGCTTGGCTTTTGATACTTCCTATATGCAAAGCTTTTAATGTTGTTGAAAGAAGGGGATTACCGCCACTTTCTTTTGTCATAATGACCTTCAACCAATTAACGGATTTCAACAGGAGCTCCGCCCCAACTGCACGCCTCTTTTTCGGTATGGCTTTATAATAAGATCCTAATAACGATCATAAGACTAAACAAGTAATGTTTTAGTGAGCTGGGTTATAAGCATTACATTTTGTTACTCACTCTCCTCAGCCTGCGGTCGTGTTGGGGTCCTCTTGGCTCCAACAACACAACCCCCAATTCGATTGGAGCCGCGCACTCTATCTAAATGGAGCGACATTGTTTGTTAATTGCCTTAAATCGCTGCCTTTGCTATATTGGCAACCTCCGCGATGGAGCCTGAGAAGGTAGACTTATCTCACGTACCCGAATGCTACCACGATTTACGTGCTGTTTTTAGCAAAGCTAAAGCTAACTCTTTACCTCCTCACCGGCCGTACGACTGCTCCATCAATTTATTGAGGGTGTCAGCTTCCTCAAAGGTAACGGTTTAACCTCTCTGGTCCTGAGAAAGCAGCTAAGTGGAGAATTACAGCATCCATGAGGCACTTTCTTCGGGATACATTTGACCTTCCTTCCTCTCCTCGCTATCGGTTTTTTCTTTGTTCAAAAGAAAGATAAGACCTCGTTTCTCGCGGTATTGATTATCGTGACTCAACTAGATCACCATCGCGACAAATACTCCCTTCCTCCACCCTCTCTCGAGATTTGACCCCATTCAAGCTCGCATCTTCTCCAAATTAGACTTGCGGAACGCTTACCACCTCGTTCCGGGTCAAAGAAGGAGACGAGTGGAAAACCGCTTTCAATACCTTTGGTATTACGAGTATCTTGTGATGCCATTTGGGCTCACCAACGCCCCCGCTGTTTTTCAGCGCCTTGTGAATGACGTATTGCGCGACTTCATCAACCGCTTTGTATTCGTTTACCTCGATGATATCCTCATTTATTCCACTGACCCGGTTCAACATCAGGAACATGTCCGTTCGGTGCTTCAGAGACTTTCTGTGCAATCAGTTATTCGCCGTGCCGAAATGTCAATTCCACTCCCTCTGTCATCCTCTTTGGTTAGTATATTTTCGGGGCAGGTTGTATTCGCCCCGGTCTCAAAATTGGAGGCTGTTTCCTCATGGGAGCCACCCTCCTCAGTAAAAAACTTCAGCAGTTCCTTGGTTTTGCCAATTTCTATCGCAGGTTTATCAGGAACTATGAGCACGCGGCCCCCTCACTCAACTCACGCCCATTACTAGGCTTATGTTTCTGGAATGACGTGCCTTGTGAGCCGCTGATACTCCTCAAAAGGACTGCCTGAAGCCAGCCCCCATTCTCATCCAACCGACTCTACCAGACAGTTTGTGGTCGAGGTGGATGCTTTAGATCATGCTAGCCGCGTTTCGCAGCGCGGAGGAAAAGACTGGCAAACTAAAAACCATGCGCTTTCTTCTCAAAATCTTTGACGCCGCAGAGCGCAACCAGACGCTGGCAACCGAACTCCTAGCAAATCAAGTTAAGGCTGAAGAGTGGGCGCTTGGCTGAGGGAGCGGTCCATCCCTTATCGCCTGGACGGGATCAGGAACCTTGGCGCACTTACGCATCTGCCAAGAGACTGAATTCTCGCCAGGCTCGGTGGTGTCTGTTTTTCGATCGGTTCAACTTTGTCATAACCTACAGACCAGGAAGCCGCAACGTAAAGCCAGACTCTCCAGGATGTACTCTTCTACTGACAGCTCAGGACACCTACACCAGCATCATCCTCGATACCTGCATCATAGACACTCTAACTTGGGACATTGAAATCAAGGTACTGTGAGGCTCAAGGTGAGGAACTCCAAACTATCCTGCCCTCCTTGCTGGGACCTTGTATGTACCTTCATCCCTCAGGTCTGAGGCTATAACTTGGGCTCATGCATCTCGAGTAGCGTGCCATGGAGGCATAGCGAGAACTCTCAGCCTTCTCCGTCGCCGTTTTTTCTGGCCCTCCATGGGTAAAGACGTCAAGGAATACGTCGCAGCCTGCTCCACCTGTGCTCGCTCCAAATCCTCATCTTCTCCGCCATCTGGTCTGCTCCATCCGCTGTCCACTCCGAAGGCCGCTCGTGGAAACCATATGTCGATTTGGCCACCGACTACCCTCTCAGGTAATTCTGTCAGCCCTTACTGTTATCACCGTTTCTCTAAGTTTGTGCATTTACCCCCTGTCTCAGCTCCTCTCGCCACAGAAACTGCTGGAGGCCTCTGGTCCAGTTTGTCTTTTCGCCACCATGGATCCTCGGATATCGTATCAGACCGGTGGGGCCCCACCCGTGTCCCAAGTGTGGGAAGGCCTTCTGTTCCGCCTGGTGCCACTGTCAGCCCACCAGGGTACTACCCTCAATCGAATGGACAGCTGAAAGGGCCAATCAGGAGCTTGAGACATCCCTCCGTTGTCTGGCCGATCGGAACTCCATGGACTGGTCAAAATACCTTGTGTGGGTCGAATATGCTCATAACACCCATCCTCCTCTGCCACAGGTCTTCCGCTCGAGGCTGCCCTCGGGTACCCACCACTCTTGTTTCATCCTGCACGCAACTGATCTTGGCTGGGCCTCCGCAGGACCATTCGGAGGTGCCAGGATGTTTGGCAGCACACTGGGCCTCCTCCTTCGTACAAGAGGTCTATTGCCGATCAGCCAATCAACGAGGGTGGTGGGACCCACCTTACCAACCAGGTCAGAGGGTATGGTTGTCCTCACGGAATATTCCGATTCAGGCTACTTCTCGTAAACTGGCTCCTCGTTACATTGGGCCCTACGCCATAGATAAAAATCATTAACCCCACCTGTGTCCGCTGCCCCCGCGGCCCTCGCGGTCCACCCTTCATTCCACGTCTCGCAGATCAAGCCAGTTATGGACAGCACGCTTTGCCCGCCTTCCACTGCCCCTCCGCCCGCCCGGCTCATCGACGGCGCCCCGCCTAACACGCCTTCAGACCCTGATGTCCGGGCGCCGGGTCGTGGCCACCAATGCTCTGGTGGATTGGGAGGGTTACGGTCCAGAGGAGCTCTCTTGATCTCCCGCTCCCTCATACTGGAACGCTCTCTCATTGATGACTTTTTCGCGCCACCGATCAAGTACCCCGGACCGCCTGGAGGCGGTCGTTGAGGGGGAGGTACTGTCATGGTGCCTGTCGGGCTCCTCCCCCTCCAACACTGCCAGCCATGCTTCTAATCATCTCCAGCTGACACCACTCATCTCATCTACCTGCTGCTTAAAAGGAGACCCAACGCATTAGTTCAACGCCAGTTCGTTAACCTCTATGGTGACTAGTCTGGTCTCATGTCATGCTAGTCCGCCATTGTCTTAGTCCTCGCCAGACAATTAACTCGATCTCCTGCTCCAGGAAACCCTCGACACGAGTGACGTCCATAGGAACCTCGGATCCATCCACAGCAGCCCACCGGACCTCGCCATCCACGCGACCGCTGTCACCCAGCCCGCCACTAGCCACAGCTGCCTCGAACCGATGTCAACGCCAGTTCTCCCAGGCATCAAAATAAACTTCTGCTTACCTGTCACTACCAGTCTCGCTCTCTCTGGGTTCCAGCATCTGGGTCCTCCCGCTTGGAAAACATGACACTCTTGTTATAAAGCGTTACCCATTTTTCTATGGACCTACAACAAACGGCGGCTCGAAAATGGTACTATTCAGTCCCACCTTATGGGTCCATTTTATTATGAAAATGCTCAAAATACGGACTGTACCTTGCCGCTCAGTGGTATTTTGAGGTTTGTAGTATTCTGACTTCCCACTTATTCACGATTTTGGATTACTTCCTCATCAGTTTGGGATGAAGTATTGTACTTGATTAATTAGATCCCAGGTTAAATAGAATGTAAAATGTGGTTTTTATTTCCGATTCCGACAGTGATTGCTGCGTTTAAATGCTCATCATTGATCTAAGTCAACACTGGGGCAATATAGTTTACAGAATTCTGTCAGAAAACTCTGTTGAGGTCATTTTAACATCAGTGTTCAAAACTTGGACCATCATTAGAATTAGACTCTCAAACACTGAGACACATCCACATTAGCAGCAGCAGTACACACATACACACTGAAGTGTTGCAGTCCAATAAAGACAGTGACAGGCTGAGTTACGAGCCCCTCACTCACTCATCTGACCTGTCAGCGCGCTTGGCTTATGAACGCTTACAGAGAATTTACCGGCCTTCATCCCTCTCCATCATACAGTCACCATCAGGCCCCCCATCAAAAATTGGAGGCATCTTAGCAATAACCAGATATCTGCAGACAGGCTGACCTGCCTGCCTGTGTGGGTCCACAAGCCCTCTTGTGTTAGTAGTTTGTTAGTGTTAAACCTTTGCTTTTTCATTTCTTGCCCTTTCAGACGGCATGCAGGAGAATCACCTGCAGACAAATTAAAGCTAAAAACAAACTACAGAAGGAACACTATCGACCCAACAAAGTAAACTCTGAGTATAGTCATGAGAGAATGATTACTTATCATGACTCATTTTTTTATGGCTTGGCATCAGCAACCAACGCTGGCCGATTGAGTTTATCCAGCCCAAGTAGGCAGGATTTCTTTTCCTTTAAAGCAGTTACGCTTTCTGAGAGTCTGCTGTGTATTCACAACAACCAATTACCTTCCTGCAAGCACAAAGGGGAGAGTTTTTTTTATTTATTTGTTTTAATACAATCAATGGAAAATAAATGGAGCCCCCCTTTCAGTTCGGCAGTGCACTAGCTGTTTTAATTTATCATGTATATTAGCCTGGGTTATCGCGGAGGGAGTGGATAACCTAAGCAAGTTGGAAAGACAAGCTGTCCAATAATGGATGCTGTAATCACAGCCTGTTTACAGAATGCTGGTAAAGCATAAAGGAAGGCTCGGAACTATCTGGCTGCAATATAGTATTTCTAGAAAATACTCCAGAGATAATATTCCCACTCATGCCAGTATAGCTTAGTTTGTTATTCATTTTGTGTATTTTCCTATTAGAGAGCAACATTATGTCCCATTTGGAAAACTTGATGCAGGTTGTGACTCCAACTTTATATTAAAGCAAAGTTTGACAGTTTTAGGTTTACGGTAGAAAGATGGAATCAGAACACTTGATTTTCTCCAAGACAGCTACATGTTGCATCAATGCTAAAAGCAAAGTGACAGATTCAACCTGGGTTTAGTGCAAGCCCCACAAATCTCTGTGAGGATGAAGAAAGAGCTTCTTCTGGTCTGGCTGAAGACAATTGTAAAAGGTCTTTATAGTGCTGACATTTGCAGTTATCGCTGAGCTTTGTTAAATATTAAAGATATGTGGCTGCTATGTCAACACACATCAACTGATGAAAGACAGTCAATACCAGTACTGGGGCCTTAACCCCGTTCACCTATTGCGGTGTGTGATTTTATTTCGCGCTGTTCATGCTTTTTTTTCCAGCGCTTGAGTTGTTCATCTCCTTCAATCCTCTCCATGTCATGTCCTCTGTACAGAAATGAATTTCCCAAATGTACATACATTTTATTTCAATCAGATCTTTGTGTTCATTCCATAGTAGTGGATCTATTTTTCAATGAAGGTTACTCCTTACTGAAAGCTCACCATTTACACTCTCTCTCCCTCTAGCTTACAGCCCTCACACCCTCAACCTAACATTACTGGTGCAACAAAGCTTATCAGCAATATTTGAGATGTCCACCCGCATTTTGATCCAGATGCCAGCTCATGAGGAGGAAACAAAGAACTACATGGATCTATTTATCTAGAATGGATGGAGCAGGGAGCTTGTGGCCCCCAGTGAATTTTTTAGTAAGCTATACTCTTTTCCGAACTGTATTTTGTTTTTCATCTGCTCCTGATTAATTACAGCTAGAATAACAAAATACTAAGAAATGCATTTTTAAGCTTTATTTTCTATATATTTGTCCTTCTATCATCAGAAAAATAACACAAGAACATGTTAAAGATACCCAATAACACAATTTTCGTTGAAGTTGGTCTTTACCACAACATGTAGCGTAACAAACTTTTGTTTGCCACAAAGAATGAGCTGCTTATTGTCTTATCTAAGCAAATCACAAGGAACTGAAAGCACGTAAAAAGAAAAGACAATGATGAGGAAAAACTGAGACTAATGTTTCTCCCTCTGAAGGCTGAGGAGCAGCAGGGACCCCCACGACTACAGAGCGATGACTCTCACAGACGCATGGAGACAGGATTTACCCTGATCCAGCTATACTGATGACTTCCTGACAGTTTGGACGACTGGGATAAATCAAGAAGCATGAGGAAAGGGTTGGATCGATCACTGCTTTTATTAACAACAAATTGTGCCACTACTCCTGCAGCGATGACATTAGAACGTTATGCGATGGGTTTTCCACGTCATCCAACCCTCTGTGACCTGCGCACAATGTGATGGGCCTGCTGTTACCTATTGAAGATTTCCCTCACTTTTATCCAAGTCTCATTTTCTGGCAAGATTAATACGCATAACCAAAAAGTTCAAAGATGAAAAACGAGAACATTTGATTTGATTTGATTTTTAAATGGTTTATTTCAAGCAATCAAATAAACCTGTGTCTTGTCTGTCCTGTCTGTATTTAAGTCTCGTCTCTCCCTTCCTCTTGTGCTGGTCCATTAATGTCATTAATGTCTTAAATGTCTCTTCGTCTCTGCCCTCTGCCATGTGTTCATGTTTTACTCACAGTAAGTTTATTTTTGTTTTCCTGCTCTGCAGCGCTTTTCGTTGTTAAATAAGCCCTCTTGCCTTGGAACCGTGTGCCTCCTGCCTCTACGTCTGGGTCCTACCTGCTCTCCAGGCCCCCCCAACCCTGACACAGACATAGCAGCTACATGGCATCTTCATGTTTTCACTGCATCTTGTGGTGCATCTGACTGGAATTGTTTATTGATCAGGAAAACTTTATTGATCCGTGCCAGGACACAATTTTTCTCCAACTCCACATCAGTTCTGCAGGAAGATCTGAGTTGTTCTCAGCCGAAAAAAGCAGGAAACCGAGGAACTCTGAAGTTTACAGCCACTAGTCTGCTCAAAACGGAGAATTCTCAGATTACACAAAACAAGACTTGGGTTCATATTTGTAAAACTGTCTGGTGAGAGTTGGCCTTAACCCTTGTGCTATCTTAGATGACCCCCCCCCTTCCATTGACGTGTTCTCCCTACCATGACAAAGGTGGATAAAGGTGGAAAGATTACATGTAATCCATGGACACCAGTGAAGATCACAAATCAATGAAGAAGAAAGGTTCAGAGCTCTGTCTAGTGGGTCTAGATGACCCAACTACCAATGGTAAAGTGCCTAGGATAGCACAAGGGTTAAAGACCCACTCTAACAAAAATTGTATTTTTGATGTTTTTGACATGTTGTTGGGGCAATTTTCTGATGATGGAGGACATATATAACAAAAATTAAGATCTAAATAGCATTTCTAACACAAATGATGATGAATAAGAGCAGGTAAAAAAAATACTGTTTGAAAAGTCTGCTACACTTGGCTCCGCTCCTTGCACTTTGTAGACAATTAGATCCATTAACCTTTTCGTTTTCTTTGTCATCTGGCATCTGTCTTAAAACTGTAGGGCTGTATGCTCCAATATTTCTCTCCATTTTTGTTGCATCGCTAATGTTACCTTGGTTTTTTGGGCTGTAATCTATCTAGAGAGAGTCTAAAAAAGAGATGATGGGAAGTCTTAGTCCGTGCCAACAGCCCCCCTCCACAACTCTTAATGAACTCCTTCTTCTCTGCAGAAACTATGTCCTAGATCCTTTATTTTGTCTTAAAATGGCATAATCATAATTAAGACCATCAATGAGAACGCTTTTACAGATCGACGGTTGATTGGAATTGGACTTTGAAAAAGTTTAAAACCAGCGGAGCGAAGAGACAAACTTTTTTGTTTTTTTTACCTTTACAAATTAAAATGTCTTTGATCAGACTTCACTTGTGCAGAATGATTCAGAGCTCAGAAGAAAAAAGCAGCAATGCCTTTATAACTCAAAGTGCCAAAAGCCTGGGAGCTGTAGAAACTCAGGAAAAGCGTCAAACTTCAACAAGGGTCAAAGATTTTGGACAAGTCATTAGAAGTCTTTCAGGATGATGCATTACTCCTGTAACCACAGACTGCACGCCTTTATTAAAGAGCATACAACAAACGCGTGCTCAGAAGTGACATGCTGGCCCTATGTGGGTGTATGTGGTGGGGGGAGGGCTGCTGCAAGCCTTTTAGCTATAATGGACAGTTTCATTAAGTCTACTGAAGGAGAAAGTGTTTGGATAAATACCTGGAAAAGATTTAAACCTTCCGAATGTGTTATTAAAGGGGGAAAAGAATCACTTTGTGGTGGAATCAGTAAACATGGAAATAACCACAGGCAGGAACTGTAAATATGGAAATGAGCTGCAGCTCCCACAGAGATAAGCAGTGGATGGAGATGCCTGCAGCCCCCACCTGTGGAGGCAGTCACGTTAGCATTTTTAACATGTTCAGAAAAAGTCTCCAACAATGACACATGGAAATGCAAAATTCCTACTTCAGCAACACATTCAAATCTGCTTCAGGAGTTCAGGAGATCAGTCAGTATTTGCTCATATCTGTGTTTATTGGTGGTTTTTGAACGTCTGTTTCCTGTTTGAAAAACTCATTGTTGACAAAGTTTCATGTTTGGGTTCTCACCACAGAGCAGGAAGAAGCAGTGTTCCTCTGAAGAAACTATGACACTCCTCACCTGGGGAGACCCTCCAACATCTGCAAGGTATAATAATGATGACACCACCAGGAAATACTCAAGGGCAAATTCATGGCCGTCCCTAGTTCGATGTGATGATAAAAGCAATATCATCGAAACCTGGCATTTATATTCGCTATATAAACTTAAACTCAAATATTTGGATTGGCTCTCTGTTGAAACCAGAAGAACGTCATGTTTTTGGATTTCACTTTGAAATAACATATTGTTTCCCTTATTTTGTAGGCTAAGTCCAAAGTCAGTTAAACACACAAATAAAAGGTAACAGGCTGATTTTGACCAAAGGGTTTTTATCCATCAATCTGTTACCACTCTGTGTTGTTCATGGGACTGAGGGAATGAAGTGTGGACCATCTTTTATCCTCGCCGTAAACCGGAACATGACTGTCTGATGATGATGATGCTGTGTAAACAACACAATCTGATAAACGCCACTTACTGTCACTTTGGAAGACTGAGTCATGTTAAATCATTTTGTTAATGAAGCCTTTTTTATGAGAAAACTATTTGGAATCTCACTCAATGCAAACTAAAGGTTCATCATCAGGGGACCAATCCTAATGCATTACATGAAGAGATGCAGATTCTGCAGAAGCAAAAGTGTTTTCTACAAAACCTTGTGTGTCTTTGGATCTCTGTCTGAAACAGAACTCATTCTTTCTATTCATAATTTCATCCTCTCTGTCATTCTTGCTCATGCTGACACTATTCTGAAGTCAAGCTCTTGAGGCTGTGCTGAAATGATGAAATTCTGCGCTTAGTTTCCTCATTTTACAAAACCGACACCTTCAAATCTTCTTGTCAAGTGACTGTTATGACTGAAGAAGGAGGGAGGGGGCACCCAGGCTCAATGATTTGTAATGAAGAAGGTGGATTCCAGACAATGATAAATGTTACTTCTGACCAGACTCCTGCTAACGGAGAGTCTGGCTGATGCCTGGAGCCTTGGGTCCCTGCAACTCTCTGACCAAAGCAATTTAACACTCAAGGCTAAGTTGCTACAGTATACCTTAGATCCATTACTTTCCCTAAATCCGTTTAGAGGCTGCCACACAGTGACGGGCAGCAGGGCGCTCAACAGTCCCTGTTAGCTGGACAGGGGAAGGAGTGGGCGCTGCAAAGACGGATAATGGAAAAAACAAATTAGCTAAGTTCTCTCTGATCGTATCGCATTGCAAATGCCAGCAGATAATGGAGCCCAGCTGCAGTTTTGTCAGGAAAATGACATTAAAAGTAAAAGAGATACCCTTTCTACTGTCTAACTGTGACACACTCACTTAGGGAAAATTTATGTCAGACTGCAGAGTGGTTGATTCTGGAAAAAAAGGACAGCTGTCAAAGATGGTGTGAAAAAAGTGTTGGTGAGCAGGTTGTTTTGTGGCCCTCAAGATGATTGTTCAGATGAGATCTGTGAGAGGCTTCAGTGCTCGTAGAAATTCAACATCACAGTCAACACTCCAACATCCATGTGTCACAACAAAGCATTATCCACTGCAGGTTCACATTAGGAGTGAAATGTGGGGAGAGGTGACCCACCAATGCAGTCTACAATCTGGTAAAACCAAGGAGCCGATTCCTTCTTGCTTAATGCTCAGCACCAAAGTTGGAGTTTCAACTGGAGCTCACCATTTCCTCTGCACTCAAATGAGGATGAGGTGTAATACTTACAGCATTGACAGACAGCTCAACCCACAGCCTTAGAACCCCCCACCTACCTCTCATGGAGTCTCTTGCTATTTGAACCCATCTTCAGACCCTCAGAGATGCGGGTTTTGGGGTTAGAGGTCTGCGGTTTGCTTTTGTTACATGTCAGGTGCATATGTTCAGATAAAATCTAAACAGGAGGGGTCAGGGTGGATCCCACCCACAGGTGCAGTCACAGCAGCTCTTTTCATGCTTGATGCAATGCAATCGTGACTTTAAGGACTTGCTGCCTTCACACCTGAAAAATTTTGATATTTTCCCCTGAAAACACAGATTTAAGGCAGCACTACACCTCTCTACAAAGCTACAAAGCATTCAAATGGACCGGTGCTGCAGTGGAAAACAGGGAATTCAAATCTGCAGAATTAGCACCAGCTGTGGCCAATGCTGTTCTGTAGGTCTAACAGCACATAATGCCTAAAGTGCAATCTAAATTCAGCATGGTTGTGCACTATCTAAAGAGGATTTTGAAAAAATTGTTTTACTTTTTTTACTTTAAAAACATTTAGTTAGAGATAAGAAAAGCAGATCAACAGACTTTAACAATAGGATCTTAGGGTTAGAATTATAAAACTGACAAATACTAAAAAGAGAAAAAAATACCAAAAATAGTAAACTATTGTCATTATTTTTAAAACTTTGGGGTATTCTCTTCATATTTTTTGTTAACTTGAGACCTCAAGGTTTACTGTTACAGATTTAATTTCAATCTGGTTATTGGTGTGTTCTGGTTTGGTGTCCAAAATGTAAACACTTAAAGAAGATATATACAACCTAAAAACCTTTTTTTATCGGGCAAGTTTTAAAAGTTTGATGGTTTCCGATGTAGTTTGAATTCCTAAAGGATTATAATGAGTTTCATTGAAACCCTTTTGAATTTTTCTTATTATGGTAAGTTATTTTTTAATGTCGTTTCAACCCCTCCACCCTTGTGAAAAATAAAAAAAAGATTTTTATACCAGTGCCTGAATGTGGGTCAGCAGGGTAGGAATGTATCACCTTTACAAGCCTGAAAGAAGGCTTCATAATTGTGTGGTAGTTCATTTTGCTCCATGATGTAGAGGAACCCATAATGTGGAGTGAAGTCATAGATCTCAAACCAGCAGAATAATATAATGAACAACAAAAAAAAGCCTTAATATATTCTCTTAACGCCTTTTCAGTGTTCTCAGAATTGAGGGAATATATTACGCAACCGGGCATGAAACCCAAATGCAATATCTGCGATTTGTCAAATCTGTAAAATCTACGCCTGTGTGGAAATATGCAGCGCCACCATGTATGAAGGCTTTCATAAAGCACGTACTTCTGTAATAGTGCTGTGCAGACAGCCTTATGTATTATTGAACATTTCTCATTTTCATTCAAATCACCTGTAAAACCCACACACACACTTAAACACACACAAGCAGAGTGGCGACCAAAAGCCCTCACAACATTTTGCTGGGAATTATTCAGGCTGTCCTTTTGCAGCCAATTTTCTGTTTCTGGTCCTGACATTTATCAGAGTGGTGCAGGTAAATATGTGCTTGTCAAGCATTTTTACTGAGCTCTTTTGAGTCAATGCTTCTTGTGATCTAGCCATAGCTTCAAAACAGTAGCAGGTAAAAATAACACAAAAAAACATGCTGATTAAAAATGAGATGAGACATTCACTGATTACAGTATCTTATTTAAATCAAACCAGTCTGATTGGTTGTATTTCTAATAACAGCACTGTGCTGGTTTGGCTGATGTTGCACACCAAACAAAGTTTACCCAGAGCTTTCTCATGAAGCTCAGTCTCGTGCTACAGAAAAAGTTTTAGAGCCAAAAGAAAAAGTTGCCATAAAACTCATTGACCGAATCCTCCAAAAACTACAATTGACCTGAACAGCATTCTCCACAGGAATGAGTCTGTCTTTCATACAAGACTTCAAAGCTTCCAAACCCAGACATCGGCTTAATTCCTGTGTTGGCAGAAAGATCATAAAAGGCAAACACCTGAGAGTTCACTTTATTCCTCACAATTACTCATTGGAAATGCAACTGTTTCTTTGTTGGTGTCAGGTTTTGCTTCTGAGTACATTGTTGACTATAAGACTATTAAGAAGATGTTGATTTATATGACAACCTACACAAAAAGTATATCCATCCATCCATCTGTCACACAATCGTGTGCTCATCTAAACTTAAAGGTTTTCTGGCTGAGGAATTTCAGACCCAGAGTTTGTGTCATTCTTTTTGGATTTGTCTTCCTGACTTCCAATCAGCCGAATCTGCTTCATTTGACTGAAAACCAAATGGATCTTCAGCATAGTGGAACAGTAGTAAAAGTGCTAATCTTCATTTTTGATCCTTTCCAGTTGGCTTGAACTTCAGCACCCCTCTTGTAAAAAGGACTGCATCACATTTAGAGATAGCTATCCTGAGCCTATTCTACTGGAAGTTCTCCAACTTCACAGAACAGATGTCTTCCGGAGTTCTGTCCATTGAGGGAAAAAAACAGGGAATGGTGCTGAACTTTGGAAGGGTGGCAAATGAGAACAGCACAATTTATAAGCAGGGACAAAGAAAACCATTTGAGGGGCTACAGCTTTTGTTATTTTTGCAATGCTTGAAAAAGTTTTTTATTGATGACTTTTTAAAATCTTTTTCAACGATGAGGACCGATTTAATCGCCATTTTTCTACGATACAGATGTCGCCATGTTGGAGGCAGACGACAGTGATTGGTCTGAGTCAACGTTTTTGTGGCAACTACTGTCACCAATCAGGTGTGAGTTTGTTGGAAGTCCACACCCCTTCGACTGAAAGTGAGTTTTGGAGAACCTGTCCATTATACATCGAGGTCGGGGCCCAGCGGAAACCATATACTTTCACAGAGGCATCTGATTGGTCAGTTTATAACTTGAATTACAACCACGGGATAAAACAGTACCCACCACGGAAGAAAATCAAGGCAGCTCAGAGGGATGGGAGTCAGCTGACAGAGGCTCAAAGAGGTGCAATGAGAAAGCAAGTACCTAAGAGATACCACCAGATGACCTGAAGCACCTGAAGCATACCTGAAGCACTGGAAACTGCCAGACAAAGGCTCCTAGCCTTGAGCAGCTGCCTAAAGAGGTACACAAGAGACAATGAAGCCAGATGGATAAACAGGCTCTTCACAACTCAACCTGCAAAAGTGTACGCTCAGTGGCAGGGTCAAAACAGCCGAGCAGACCCACCAAGGCTGGAAACTGAACAGTACTGGAAAAGTATATGGGAGAAAGAGACAGAACATAACAACAATGCCCAGTGACTGGTCTCTCTGAGAAAAGAACATAGCAACCTCCCTGAACAGAAGCCAGTAACCATCACAGTGGCAGACATCCAAGAAAGAGTCTCAAGTATGAAGAACTGGACAGCACCTGGCCCTGACATGATACATGCCTACTGGCTAAAGAAGCTCACAGCACTCCACGAGCGCCTGGCAGCACAAATGAACCAGCTGCTAAGAGATGGCTAACGGAAGTACGAACGATCCTGATCCAGAAGGATCCCTCAAAGGGTGCAGTCCCATCCAACTACCGGCCAATAATCTGTCTCTCCACAACATGGAAGCTCAAGTTAAATAGGCACATGGATCAATACATAAGCAACACACAGAAGGGCATTGGTAGAGACTCCAGAGGAGCCAAACACCAACTCCTGGTTGACAGAACAATCGCTCAAGACTGCAGGTCACGATTCACCAACCTGTGCACAGCCTGGATTGATTACAAGAAGGCCTATGACTCAATGTCACACACGTGGATCACTGAATGCTTGGAGCTTTACAACATCAACAGGACTCTAAGAGCCTTCATAGGAAACTCAATGAAGCTGTGGAAAACCGCCCTTGAAGCCAATGGGAAGTGTCCATATACCAAGGTGATGCTCTGTCCCCACTGCTGTTCTACATAGGTCTGAACCCCCTCAGCCAAATAATCAACAAGACTGGCTATGGTCAACAAACTGACTCAGAAATGGGACCACCATCAGTCACCTCCTCTACATGGATGACATCAAGCTATATGCTAAGAGCGAGCGTGACATTGACTCCCTGATCCACACCACCAGGATCTACAGTACTGACATTGGGATGTCATTCAGACTCGAGAAATGCAGCCGGATGGTGACAAAGAGAGGCAAGGTCCACATGAGGGGCCACACTCCCAGAAGGAACAATAGCAGACTTTGAAGACAGTCACAAGTATTCCTGGGTAGATTACCAAACCATCTGAGGACCTCACAAAGATGAATGAAGCAAACCGTAGAAATTATTTCTACGCTCAATATGTGTGAGGCCTCGACAGAAATGTTTCCTCTGTAGATCAGATACGGCCTGTGGACTGAAATCTCCTCACAATAAAATGAACATTTCAGCCCCTGGTACAGCACCTGCAAGAAAATTCAATTCACTGAGGTTTTGTTCAATAAAAAAAGTGTTTTTCCTTGGAAAACATACCCTGCAAATTGAATGACTATTTTTATTTTAATGTTTTATAACAGTGTTGATGTGGAACAGACAGTTACAGGTGAGAAAGATTCTACATGCTGCAGTGCTTTAGTCTGAAGGACTCCTGAATGTTTAATCATTCCAATTCTTTTGAAGCTATACTTTCTGTCAAACAGGATTAATATGTTGAGAGAAATCAGCCCCACCATGATTTCAAATATTCCCTGCTCATCTTTGGTTTCTCTAGCTTTATTTTCTGAAAGTTTCCTACAAAAACGGAATAAGCGGATTAAAAAGGGAGGTGTTTGTGTACTTTATGTTGGAGACTGGCAGTAAACATTGACATAGTTTGAAACTTTTTTGGAGCCATCCACATAAAAAAGTTGCATCCGTCTGACTTCAGCTTCTCTGAAAGAACCGCTGCAGTGATGCCACTTCATGACAAGGGCATTGTTTCTTCAGTTAATTTACAGCACATTTGTAAAACGTGAAGGTGGAAAATGAGCAGCAATAAACTGGTAAATGTATCTTTTCGGACTCTAATGACAACAATTTGGTCCATTCGATTGAAAAAAGTCAAGAGGAGTTACCTCATAAAATGAATTCATCCGTTTTCTGCTTGCCAGACAAATGCAATAAGGCCCTTTCAGATCTTTCTGAAGTGAATGGACTACTGTCATAGCATCATCATTGTTTGACAGGGACGTCATTTATTTCTTTATTTTTATCTGAGCTTGTAGGAGCAGGAACAGCTGCTCAGATGTGATTGAATGGTTTCAAATGAGCACCTCTCTATTTATTGATCACTAATTGACTTTTGAAGAAACAAGATTGATTGAGCAAATATACATATTCATTCAGTGTATTAAAATGATGTTTGTTAGGTGCAGAGATCAATTGATATAAATTTTTGCGCATCCTTTTATATTTTAAGGATTTCCACCTTCCTTCACCTCTGCAAATGTTTCTCTTTTCATTGTGGAAGATTCCATGAGGTGTGCCGATCCCCTACACACAAAGATAACTACAGATTGTTGAGTTGCATGAGCTGTCAGTCTCCTTAAGAACCAGGAGGGAAAACAACCATAGCAAGAGCTGCGAGAGGAAAAGAGGCTCTAAGATTTCATTTTGTTTAATCTGGTTATCAAAAAAAAATAAATTCAACAAAGTTCTGAAACCAATAAAAAGACATATAAAGAAAAAAAAGTGTTCACTATGTTTAATAAGACATTTTCAAAAGAAACAGGAAGAAGATATTTTCACAATACAAGATCATCCGGAAGGATGGAAAGTTGTATTTTTCCACCAACATTACAAACTCTATATGCAGTAATTTTCATGAAATCAAATCGAGATCGTGTTGAAAACTGGCATTGTAGCAATGAAAAGGGAAAAGAAGGAGTGACTGAGAGAGGGGAGATGCAGACATATGGGGTGATGGTACCAAGATTTTCTTGACGTTTGTTTAGCATCTTACAATTTGGGAGGGGTGGGATGTTTAGGTAGCATTTAGGTTTATAGAGAAAATAGATATTCAACTCCAGCTAACAGCTTTTAAGAAACGAGCAGAAAAGTGTTGCTGCTCGACTTGCTGCTGAAGTTAAAAGGCTCAGAGACTGAAGTCCAGATTTAATCATTCAGAAACCCATGCTTTAATCATGTTTGTCCTTTCATTGTAAGGTTTTGAATATCTTTAATCCATAAGAAACCAGACCCATTTTTGCTGAAAAATAAATAATGAAGAATACACCACAAACCAAGTGGACCACAAGACACATTTCTATTGGTCTGTTACATTGATGTAACCAACACTCAATCGTAAACTGGAGTGACTAACTTCCTGTGGTCCATGGTTCCTATATTATGGTTTTTCTTGGTTTCCTTTCAAACTCACTCCTGGATTCTGTCGCTGCTCATTGTATTTTGTCATTTTCCATGAGAATAATTTCTCAGAAAATACACTGTCCTGTGTCATGCTTTTATTTTCCTAAATGTCTTTATTTTGTTTCTATTTGTCCAAATTCCACGAGACTCGTGCCGCATTGAGAAAAAATCAACTCTGAGTTCTACAGTTTGACTCTGATGGTGCGTTCAGGCATGCATTGGAAGAATTGAAACTTTCGTAAAACTTAAGTCATGAATCTGGGTCAGAATCAAAAAATCTTTAATGTTTTTGCAGTGATGTGACTCCAAAATCTTGCTAAACACAATATGTCACAAAATATGTTTTTCTTTATTTTTGTGATTTATATATGTCTGGCAGTAGCCAGACATCTCAGTTTGGATCTAAGGCAGCCTTTCAGGACCTTTGTTTGTTCTCATCAGGTCGGGAAGTTTGTTTAAAATTCTTCTTCCTAAATCTCTCCCTCTGGTGGTTTTTGGTACTGAGTGGAGTTTGATCTGATAAAGTAAGTGCAGTATTTTGTGATGAGCTGATAGGAGCTTGGCACATGGTTATTCTGTTTAAAGGAGCTGCTTTCAGGAGTGGATTTGTCTTATCTTGTGTGATCAGAGGCAGCTGTGGCAGTTGGAAGCAAAATGACTCATCGTATGTATGCAACCAGCAGGTTTCCAACATGAAAGGCTGGTTTTGGAAAGGAGCATTTTTCCTGCCTGGCATCAGCTGTGGATCACGTCAATCAACTGCTGCTTAGGGGGTTGCTGGTTCCAACTAAATTTTAAGATAATTTTTAGAAAGACAAGACAGACAAGACAGTCTTCCAGGATTTATATTGACATTTCCTACAACCATGTTGACTATAAAGTTTGAAGGAGTGAACACAGCTCAGGTAATAAAAGGTTACCAAAAAAAAAACATTGAATTAAGAAAATGTAACAGCTGTTCTACCTCTGTTTGCAAAATAATAAAAAAATAAAAATAAATGAATAAAAAACGTGACCAATTACAGTGGGTCACAACAATATCCTTTTGGGGAGCATTTTGGCTTCCCCATGACAGGCCCCCACAGATAATTGTAGTGTACTCCATTTACCATTTTGATTTATTTCTCACACATTTCAAAATATGAAGCTGGTTTATGTTCACTGACAATTAAAACATAGAAAATAAATAGATTCAAATCTTTCAAAAGTTTTGCGCTCTTTCAGAGCTAGAATCTTTGCACATCGTCTACAAACAACATCTAGTCTTTCAAATATTTAGTAAATATTTGTGTATTTTATTTCTACTTTGCCTTTAAAGTTGCTTGTGGTTTTAGAAAGTTCCTGATGTACTACTGCATGAATGAAATGAAAGTATTCACCTGGGGCACTTTGGTTTATTTATTTATAAGTTATTTTGAGATCATATTTTTTAGCTTTTTATTTTTTATATGCGGTAATTCACAAAACACTTTTTGTGCACCTACTTTTTGCAAAATAAGAACGGGAATTGTGTCATAGAGAGAAGAGCTGTAGTAGTAGGGCTGTAATAATCAGAAGCTGTTAGGTTTTCAAAAAAAATTGCTATATTACTTTAGCGATTTGTTTTAGCCTCAGGAGTCGTGTCTGATGAAGAGAGAGCTCTGAGAATCGCTGAACCTTCAGTTGTAGTCCGGAAGGATGAACTGCCCCATGACCTCCGCCATGTCAGACAGCTTCCTGTTTGATGGTAGTGGCCTCCTCATTGGTCCATTCTGCCACACAACAGAGGGAGTTAGTCATCCAAAATTGTATTTGTTTGCATTTTCAGTGTTGATATGCTCTCCTGACTGTTTTGATTCACGGTTTAGCTGGTGGAGTCATAGATATGCATATCATGTTGTTTCCAGATAAAAACATCTGTTTTGTGTCATCACCAAAAGGAAAGTTTGGCTTTAATATTAATAGATACTTTATTTATCCCACAATGGGGAATTTCTTCTCCGCATTTGACCCATCCCCTGGGGGAGCGGTGAGCTGCAGGTAAACCTGGAAGCAGTAGCGTTAAGGGTCTTGCCCAAGGGCCCCCACTGGGTGATGTTAATTGCTCATCATTGATATGGTAATTGCCCCAGTACCATTGTTCATTCCCCTCTGGGAATCGAACCCTGGTTGCTGCGTGGCAGCCTTTCACCTTACCGGAAGTGGAAATCGAAGTCAGATGAGGTGAAATAAAAACTCATTTTTATTGCAGCATCCAGCTTCAGTTAGGAAGTCTTTGTCTGAAACAGAAATTCTATCATGAGTTTTATGGATGAGAAATACTTATCAGACTTAGAGGGTATCTGCTTCTTCCATCCTTGCTGATTCAAACTACTGTCAACAATGGCTTTTCAATTTCTTTGCGCTCTTTATTATTTTAACTCATCAAAAAGAAAGCCGGATTGAAAAAGTCTGTGTCAGCTGCTGCTGAGCTTTCGGCTGCTTGTCTGTTCAGGTAAAGAGGTTGGTCTCAACCAAACTGTGTCATGTCTGCATGTGGCCATCTGTGTTTTAAAGAGGAGCAGGGATGTGATTAGGCTTATTAGAGGCTGAGTACATGGCTGTGACCAGCGCGCTTTCGGCTCGCCAGCGTTCGCCTTCCAGCTCGTCTGCGTAGGCGTGCTTGTCTGTTTTTGTGCTTTTCATGTTGCGAGCTGCAGCAAGCAATATTCTTGTGCTTTTAACATTTGGACAGCCTCTGTTTAAAGTGCTATTTAACCTTTCAAAACGCTGCTGCGGCTCCGAACGCCGTTTGAATAATACTGTCTCTGCCAGCATTTTACCTTCTGTGTTCAACCTCCCACATCAAACAGTGCTGTCTATATTTAGGCTTTAGCCAGAAAACTGTATATTTATTTTTAAACAAATATTTATGATTCCTTTTCATCATGTGCGCTCTTGAAAAACATGTCAATTACAGACGCTTACCCCCCCTCCGTTTCCTTCCATATTAAAAACTTGTAAGAGATATTTAAACAGCAAAGAGGGTGTTTAAGGATGCAGATGGAGATAAACTCAAGGCCTTGTGTGTTTTCCATCTCAGCCGTTCCCCCGGGTCCTTCTTTTGCCGCCTTTAAGAGAATACAAATCACTTCAATTATTCAAACCTCCAGAGAGCTCAGGAGAAAGAAAAACTAGTACACAAGGCGGAAAGAGTGTAAAGTGAAGCCATGTTTGCGGGCATTAATTACACTCTTCAGGAGATATGAGCAGGATGCGGCTCGCACACCATGAAGCTTTGTTTGGCCTGCTGTTGTTTCTCTGCCTTACTTACCCTGGAATAATAAGCCCACTCAGGTAAACAAATCAACTCCCTTGATGTGCTGGAGAGCAACATTCGCCTTTTTTCTCAGCCTTTTGTCATCCTTCACTTGATCTGAGATGCGTTAGTCATATCGCGCACAGCGTGGGAGGAGAGCGCTTCACAAGTTGGAGCGTCGAGCCAAGACGAGCGTCAAGGAAAAGGTGACCTATTTTTGTGGAAGACAGCTCCATATATGTGACCGTGAGGAAGATGGGTGTCTGACCGTCAGCAGGTCCGGCCCCTGAATAAAGGAGAAAGTCACCTGGCCTCATTGGAGGTCGGCCGTGTCAGCCAAAGGAAAGGTCTGAAAAGCCCAACGAGGGAGCTCCTGCACACTCCACACCCGGGACTGGTCCGGGAACGCTTCAGTGACCTTTACATCAGCTGAGGATTCTTTTCACAGCTTTAATCCAGCATGACTCTGTTTTTCATGTCCCATCAGCAGCAGCTTCTCTGCAGGGGTCTGGTTCTGTAAAGTCAGCCAGGTCAGTCCCAGAGGTACAAGAATGAAATAGACTCTAGATCTGAATCTGGTCCTATATGGACCTGATCCGTTCAGGATATGACTACCCTTCTTAGAACCATACCTTCAGCTGCCATAAACCAAAGGGTTTAATATGCAATGATGATGTAATCACCACAAAAGGCAAAAATAAACAAACTCTGATTTCAGCTGCTCATGGAGAAAAGCAGAGAGAACACAAACATGAAAACAAACTTATTCTTGACTAAAACTGGATCTGATTTAGTCTTTGATGATGGGAGTCATGTGAACTTGATATTTTCCACATATTTTTACATGAAAAACATCTACATTTTCATAAAACTATAAAAACTATTCATCATGTCCTTCTTATTGCATGTGAGCTACTGTATACCATGAAATACTTTTGTCATTATTTAAGAGGTTTCACTATAATGAATTCAACAGATCAAGGACACCTGTAAATATACAAGATTAAAACTCATGTGTGTGTTTTTAATAAATATAGACTGTTTATTGCAGCGCTGTTGGAGAGGAGCACAGCAGTTCAGTTTAGGCTTGTTGGTGGTTCCATTACAGTGATCCATGATTGAAGCTTTTTTAAAACAACCTTCAGAAACTCCTCAAAAATCTTCCTTACTCTGATATTAATATTGTCTTTTTTAATTAGGCCACATAAACAGTTATGCATAATAAACATAAATTAATTTACATGTGTGTAATTCAGAAGGAGCAGAGTTTTCCTCAATTTAGATCCAATCAGACATTTGCATACCTTTCTTTTCAAGTCTTTTAACCACAGGTCAGATTTGCACGGCAGCAGATCTCCTCAGCATTTGGCCCATGGAAACCATCATGCAAATAGCCAGATTGGAAAACTGTCTTTTAATTACTGTGTTCCACTTGTGTGGAACAATCTGCTGAAGCTTGTAAAGTTAGATAAGCTAATCCCTTTTAATCAATTTAAATCCCTTTTGACTGACACAGCAGTGTTAATGTGTTTTCTTTGACTTGATGTCTCCTATGCTGATGTCCTTGGCTCGTTTGTTGTGTACTTTGGTCATGTTTATGGTAACTTTTGTGTGCTTTTTCTGTCTTATATACATTGTTTTTGTGTATCCTAAAAGACAGATTTAACCTTCACTATTTAATAATAGATCTAAAAGTATCTGAAAATTTGGATAAGACCAAAATGATTTCTTTTTCAACAAAAATTCAGTCCTCATCTCAACCATTTTATGACGGATGGATGTTTGGGCTAGTGCACAGAAACCCACAGGAGGGCAGGTTGATGCTGTGAGGTCCCACCAAAATGCATAAACGGAGCTGATTGAAAATTATGTTGCCTCAATTAGAAAGCATTTTAATCAGTCCAAGTGTTCCCTCTGGCCACTACACAGAGCGTCCCAGAAGCTTCTAGGAGGTGATGCACTGAACCATCGCACAAGATCTGTTCCAGTTCTGTTTTTTTTCTTTTCTTCTTTTTCTGGAGCTTCTGCTGCACTGATTTCCTCTATTCAACATATAATGTTTGAAAAATTGACTATGGATTAGATTTTTCTGTGCTTTTACAGGCACTCAAAGTTCTTCCAATATGTCCATTCTTCATTCATTCTTGGTGATGGTAGCTACTGATGCAGCCACAGCAGACTGACTGGGGCAGACTGACAGAGGCATGGCTGCCAGTTCACACCTCTGCCCATCACCGGGAGATTCATGCACATTCACACACCAGCAGAGCCACACTGGAGGCAGGGAGGAACAAGTGTCTTGCCCAAGGACACAACAATAGTTGACTTAGGGGAGCGGGAATCGAACCACCGACCCTTTAGTCATTGGAAAAGGATCTCACCCGCCTGAGCCACTGCTGACTTTTAAACCACAAGATGCCCAAATTAATGTAAAAAATCGAACTGGCTATTGGATATTTCACAGATATTTTTACTAGGATAGTAGAGGGGAAGTTTTGGTGCAAAGTTCTGTATAGAGAATTGGTTGTTTCCTTCTCCTTGGGCTGCCATGACTTTGACTCTTACGTTTTCATTTGTTTGTTATCTGTTTTCCAGCCAATGAATTTCCATATCCTTTAAATTATGTAACCCCTGCTCCACCCCATTCTTCTTCTCATTTTGTCTTTCGGATACATTATCAGTTCCATCAGACTCTGGGGTCTCTTCAGCTGTGGTTCTGCACTGATCCAAGTTTGGCAGAATCTAACTGCTATAGGACTTTTAATATTGCAATGCATTTTAAATTTAACATCTTAGAGTTCAAATATGTCTGGGTTTTAATACTTTTAAGTTATCTCCTTTTTGGAATCTCTCATAACAAGCATGATCACTCACAACTTCCATGCATTCTTTGTTGGTCAGGTTTCTTCTGGCATTAGTATCTATATAAGTGAACATTGTCATGTATTTATAGGCTCTAACAAAAGTTGGCCCAGTTGTGCTAAATGAGACAAAAGACACTTTTAGAGGGAACACACAAAATACAGATGATCTACTAAGTCATCTCCATTTACAGTTGTGAGAGGCCATGACTTGTGTGTTCATCAGTCAAATAGGTTTAGGGATAGAAGTGTCTGTCTGGAGCTGCATGATGGCGTAGTGGTTAGCACTCTTGCCTCACAGCAAGAAGGCCCTGATTGAAATTTCAGCTGAGTTGTTTTTGTGTGGAGTGTGACTTTGATCATTGTGCGCATGTGGATTTTTTTAGGCCATTTTTTCCAAAAATTATGCTTCATAGCTAAATTGCCCAAGGTGTGCATGTGAGTGTGTTGCCCTGCTACAGACCGGTGACCTTTTACAGGGTCACACCCCACCTTCGCCCAGTAGTAGCTGGGTTGGCTTCAGCAACCCCATAGCTTTGAAAGCGATTCAGCGTGTTCTGAAGATGGATGGTGAATGACACATACTTTCTCCCTTCTTTGATGGCCCAAAGCGCTTTACAGTCAGAGTGCCATTCACCCATTCACTGTAGGATCGATATATGGATTGATGTTAAAGGTTAAGTACCATTAGCTGTCACACAGCTAGGTGTGTGAAATTCTCCGCATTTTACCCATCGGTTAGCTGCTCAGGAACCATTTGGGGGATTAACTCCCCCGATCCAACTCCTTAGGCATCGGGTCCCATTTATTAAAGTCTGGTTTGACTCGACCAGGATTGGAACTCACGTCACAGGGTGGACACTGTACCACAAGGCCACTGAGCTGGTCATGTGTGTGTATGGGCTGTGCTGACTGAAGGCATTTAGCATAATTTATTTTCAATTTATCACAATGTTAAAGTGCATTTTGTTCTGTGAGGTACCATATAATTATTTTCTAATTTTTAAAGCACTTGTATTCAAGGCAGCATTTTTTTTTTCTTTAACCGAAAGAGCATATTGAAGGTTTTGTTTGTTTTAGCTGTTGTAGAAGAACAAAAGTCAGTGGGAAGCTGCATTTAACACCGAGCTGCTTCTTAAGTCAAGAAGTGTCATCTTGCAAGGGGTCTGCTAGGAAAAACGGTGATTCTGTGTGTGTGTTTGTAACAAAAGTAAGGATAGTTCTGTGTCTACATTACAGAAATCTTTCAGAACAATGTGAAACATGAATTGTTGTCATTTAGCACAAAAAACAAGGTTTCCCAGTATTCAGACAAGCTGTGTTTTGTTGATTCGACTGATGAACACAGATGCTGCATTTAGTTGCAAACATTTGCACCCGAATGCATAGTTTTTACAAATATTATGGCATCCTCATAAACAAAGAGACAGTAAATACTTTTCAGACTTTTCTAACATTCCCAGATTTTCAGACACAGTTTTAATCTTTTTATGTAAATGTGCTACAGTCTCCACAATGGGTGAGAAGTTTAGAAGTGGAACTGCAAACCGAGATGTAGGTGCATAAATCTGCCCCTGGATGTTTGTGCTTCTGCACACACAGATGAAGGTGGGTTCCACCTTTGAACAGTAAGCTAATTAAAAAACAGCCAGCATGCCAACAAACTATGACAAGCAAACCAAGCAGAGAAGCTACAACAGTGAAAAGGTTTAAAAAAATAAAGATGATAAAATTCTTTACAAACCTTTTGTCCAATTTCTGTGTCGTTTGTAAATCAGATCGCGTGAAATGATTTTTTTTTTGTGCTTGTTTTTGTGATTTAAATTGGTGATTGATGTTGGATCCAACTATGAGCATCAGAAACATCAGAAAGGAGAGGAACCCATTCGCTTCAACAATGTCGCAGTCGGAGAGGGATGCTGCTAATCACAACCTGACAAAACAGGCAGACTGACATTTGAGACTTGACTGGGGAGGGAAGTGTGACCCGGAGGCGTTGTTGGCTCTGTGTGAGGCCAATAGAGGTTTTGTCTTCTTTGTTTTTTTTCTTTTCTTTGCAGGATAAATGTCACGACAGTGAGACTACACAGAGCAAGCTACAGGAACAAAACCCCAGCGGCATCTTTAGCTGCTCATAAACCAGCTATGGCACAACTCCCCTCCCCCACTTTAAACCACATTCTTCCAACTTTAGGAATAACCAGAAAGAGGAATTTTCATATGTATCGCAGACTCACGAATGTCCTCCCCTGGGAGCGTCTATCGACACACCTCATCTGCGTAGCGTGCTCGAGAAAACCTGTCAGTGTAGTCCTGAGCAGAGGCAGTGGTAGGATCAGAGGACCCCCCAACACTGCTGCGTGAACGCATTTCTGGGTTCACTTGTCACAACACTTTGTCAGTATTTTCCGCAGTTTCAGATGCTGGGGCTTGATTTACTGGACTACAATGGAGGCTCCTGTACCTGCTGCCTAATCCCATTCGTGTTGAATGAGAGGCTGATTAGGAATGCATAGGACTACGGGAAACGGCCCCGCTGTCGCCGAATCTGCTGACAGGGCAGGCTGGCCAGACTGCCTCAGATGAAGGTGGCGCGAGGGGGGGCAGTGAAAAATGAAAAATGAGAATGAAAGGAGGAGATGGGAGGAGTGGGCTGGAAAATTGACAGTAGGTAGAGAAAATAACTGTCTCGTTTTTAATGAGGAAATCCTGAAATTTTTGATTAGTCAGGTGTCAAAATGACACAACCCATCAAACATATTAAGAGGGCTGTTGTGTGTGTTTTTCAGGCCCAGCAGCTGTTTCATCATCTGCATTCAAAACTTTTTGATCATACACCTGGTTATGCTCAAGTTTTCAACAAAGTGTGTCACTGTGGAAAGATGGAATCCCGCTGTGCTGCATCTGTGTAGACATCCACATCTGCAGATGAAAGTCCTGCAGAGACGAAACGTCAGCACAGTGACCCAAAAGCAAAATGGTGGAGACATAGATGGAAGCGACTCCAGCAGACCTCTGCAGATGATCCTCATCTTGGAGAGTGGCTCCAGGAGCCACACTGCATTAGATTCCTTTTTCAAATCAGACTGTTAGATGTACTGTTGTATTCTGGGAAATTTAGGCGCTATAAGCATTTTGGAAACATGACTTAAAATCTCAATTAGTAAACAAAGTACATGTCTTTCTGAAAAAAATACTGCATGTGGTACAAATAATTTTTCTCGGTTTTTGAAAAAAGAAATATGAGGACATGATCACAAATCCAACATAAAAGTCTAATCAATACACACATGCTGGAGGTGTAGTGGTTATCACTCTAGCCTCACAGCAAGAAGGCCCTGGTTCAAATCCCATCTTCAGTGGTTATTGGATTTAGGGAATTTTCCCGTCACTGGAAATCAAAGACGGGCCTGCTTCGAACTGCGGAGATTAATGTCCCTCCGACCATCTCCTCGTCCTCCTCTTCCTCCCACTAATAGTGCTCCATAGAAGAGAAAGCTGAATACAATCAATAATCAGCGTTCAAGAGGTAGAGGCGTGGAAAGAGGTGGGGCCTTACAATAAGCTCACTCCTGTGTGGAGACAGTAGTTGCCATAGAAACGCTGACTCAGCTATTACTCAGACCGATTCGGACCAATCACTGTGAACTGGTTTCAATCAGGGAGCAGTGGTGACGGATTTGGCCTCATTTTGCCGGTGACGTCACTCCTCGATTCATCCATTTTTGTATGGTCTATGTTCTCTGCAAGAAGTGCAGTGTGAAAGCCAACTAAACAAGAGAGGAGGGGAGATTCTTTACAGCACTGTTCTACGGAGGAAGCAACCTGATAGTTTCACAAGAATACTGGACCATATTGCATTGTTGTTGATCTGGCTGAAAATATTTTCAAATAGCAACTATAAGCAAGTGACCAAAACTCTTTAGGACGTTTTTAAAACAGTTACAATCATAGGGCATCAGACTGGCGACCTGTCCAGGATGTCCCTTGCCTTTGCCCACGAGTGGCGGGAATAGGCTCTGGCAGGCCCGTGACCCTGAAAGGGACAAAACCGGTTAAAAAGATGAATGAATGGGCAATCACAACAGTTAGTCAGACTAAACACCAGAGCAACTTATACTCCAGTCAGACAGCAGAATAAACAGATATTTCATTAACGCTTTGACACTGGTGCTTCAATTAAAGTGTTCTTTGGACTACTGTTAACTCTTAGGCAATAAAAGTCATTCCAGTGGATTCTGAAGCAGAGAAAAGCGCCCTTGCACTGATACTGACACTTTTGTGCAGCACTGCACAAAAGTGAAATGTTTACAAGATCAACGTAAATCAGTTGATTCTGTTGTGGTGCAAGCTAAATAAAAAGCTGCTTTTATTTGCATCAGAATCAACTAATTCATAGTGAATGGTCAAAAATGTATATTAAGTCAAAGTGTGTGTTATGTAGATGTAGCCGGCGTCAGCTCCTGTGTTTCAGAGCCTCAGGAGACACGCCTCCTCAGGAGGAACACAATGTCACAGTGGGGAGACTATCATTCAGAGGCACCTCTGAGGGTCAAATGGGGAAATGAGGTGTACAGTTGTGATCTGGGCTGGGGTATTGGATCAAACCTTGGGAACAGATCCGTGGCGTTGCATTCACATGTTCACAGCTCCTACAAACAGACCTGTTTTCTGGTGGGCAGTGGTGGTCTCTGGATCAGTGTACCTGAACACCTGTTGGCTGGATGCTCATCGTGTGGTGATGTCAGGATTAGGCGTCTTTTAACAGTGTTTTTGTGCAGAAACCAAAATGTGTGCTCTCACTGAGAGTTGTGCAAGGGGTATGAGACCATCAGAACTGGCTATGACAGATCCCACTCCATTCCATCAGCTTCCAGCTTCCTCTCGGCCTCATCTACCAATCACTGTATAAAGTGACTGCTGATGGGAGCACAGAGATCTCATGAAGTTTCCAGGTAATGTGCACTCTGACTGTGTTGGTGTGTTTCAGAAACTCCGCCTCTGATGTTACGGCACATAACCCTCTGAAGCTGCACAACCACAGAGCAAACACTTCCTTCTGTTTGAACGAACGTCCCTCACCCGCTTGACAGGCCTGTGTTGTTGCAAAGCCCCTCTCCTGCGGTGTAGTCAGACTTAAAGCCAAAGCTTAACTGCAATGTTCAGAAGAATTACACAGTAAAACTGGATTTGTAGTGTCTATGACAAATCAGCGTCTATGTGACAAACTTTTTAGGGAGTGAGTGGGAAGATTTGCTGATTCTCTTTTCAAAAAAGGATGGAAATATAAGGCTATTAGCCAGCACATATTTCTTCTGTAAGCCTCTTAGGGGGCAGAAAGACACACCTAGGATGCCAGGCCGCTCCCTCGGAAGCTAATCCCAAGCCATAAAGTAATCTCCTGCCAGGTGATCAAACGGTCCAGAGGAGAACCTGTGAGGAGGAATTGTAAGAGCCACAAATCCGTAGAAACAAATCTTATTATGGCGAGAAACCTCTGACTCTGCCCCTGCATCAACCATATTTACAGCTCAGAGCTCCTGCTAAAGGAACTCTTTAAATTGTCACAGTTTCAGCCAAACGGTAAGATATAGCTGCTCGTAAACAGGAGCAGTTACCTGGGTTTGCTGCTGTGTCTCCTGCTGTCAGCATCTGAAGCCTGTGCATTCGCCTGGTCTTCAGAAGAGAACGCGTTCTACCGCAGCTGAATTCCAACTGCAAATTAGCGTTTCATTTGCACCCTGCGAATAAACCACACTGTTGTGCTTTTTTCTCATCCAGCTATGAACTTTCAAAGCAAATAAAACATTATACACCAAAACAAGGATCAGCTGGATGGAAGCAAATGAGTGTGTTGAGGCAGCGAGAGAAGGCTGTAACGACTGATGAAAAATGTAAGAAACAACATTTTAAAAACAACTATGTAATAAGCTCAGTCTGGGAGAATAATCAATTCTTGCAGCTGAAAGGCAGAGTTTGGCTGTTTGCAGCCTCCGCGTCTTTCACATCGCAGCTGTGGGCCAGCATAAGTGGCGCTTCCTGCAGTGACAGCAGGCCGGCTTTCCAGGACCAAAGCGGCTCATTAACATAATGGAGAAAGCTCCATTTCAAATATCAGGTGCCATCTTCACTGCATTGAGTCAGACCTCTCGGATGCTGTCTGGCTGCATAGATATGTCCCCCCCAGTCGTGTGGTCAGAAAGAGCATCAGAAACGAATGATGCCCACCCACAGAGCCAACAAAGAGTCAGATAAAACTGCAGCATGGACTGACATGGGAATCTACTGTATATGTAACTGATTGTGCTGGTTTGGGTCTTTTGGGGAGTAAAGAGAGGAGGTGTCCATCACAGCTTTATGAGGACTCCTAAATGGACAGTAAATGTTTGACATTCTCCTCACAAGTGATCCCTGGAGGCACTGCTCCTGTTTGTTGACACAAGAAAATTAAGCAGAGCAGATGAATACAAACACATTGGTGGTTTAGCTGATGAGCTGCATTTCTACATTTGAAATAAATTGATCAACAAGGTATAAAAAAAAGCTCAGAAAACAGAAATCTGTTTCCATGCTTGTGATTAGATGATTGAATCAGAAAAGGCTACCAATGTGACTTGATATGATGACTCCATGGCAATTCTTTCGTTCAGACTGGTCAGTAACTGGTCATTGTGTTGCATAATAACTCAATGGATTTGTGATACAACCAGGCCCGCTGGATTGGTGCTGGTTCTAGAGGCTTGATTTGACTAAGATCTGGGAGCTTCAGCAATGACTGTATCATTCCACCAATTTACTTAATATGATTCTCCCCACAGAACTACACAGTAAAAAGGAACAAAAAAAAGCAACCAATACTGAAAGAATTATTAATGAAGAACTAGAAAGTCATTAATCTTACTAAACCAAATATTTCCCACAAATCTGACTCAAATTTATCTTTTTAAATTCAGCTCAGCCTTGCAGAAACCAGAGTCTCTAAACACAATGTGAAATCATCAAATACCACCTAAACAGGAAGTTAATCGAACAGTTTCTTTTACTGTATGTCTTGCTGTAAGAGACAGTGGACTAAAAACAAATGGTTCATCCTTGAAGAGGACAACTGCAAAAAGAAATACTCTGTAATTTCACAGGCTGAATGGTACAAGTTGACTTCATTTCAGAGTTAACTCAGTCTTAGCCTACCGTCTGCTGCAGTGAACCTCAGATGCCTCAAAAGAAAAAGAAAAAACACCTTACCTTTTTTTTAATTACGGTAATCCTTTCTTAGGTAAGAGATGCGCATACCTACTCATTCAGGTGATGTAGAGGAAATCTTTATTCATTGAATCAGGCTTTTATTGCTCCCTGGTCCTCCACTTAGGTGATGCACAGACACCCAGACTTATCTATAAACCCACCATGCTGGCTGACGTAACAAACCATTAGACAAAAAAGACAAATGCTGAAGGGGCCAAGCCATTTCCTTAAACTTTTTTATAAACAAGTTATACCTATTTACGTTCAAAATGAAAAAGCTAAAAAAGACTCCTATTTAAGATTACTATCAATGATGATTTAAATTACCTCCACCCCCCATGCTGTTGACACCTTCTCACTTTCTGTGGGGAGAGGGGGACATTTGCTGATGTGACTGGTGAACTTACAAAACTTCCACATGGTATGCTACCATCATCCCTTTTTATATTTCTGTAGCTGGGCGGCTTGGAAGTTCTGAACTGTTCTGGATCATCGGTAGAACCTACTCAGTATCTGCATTGATCTTATGAATACTTTTATTCATTTTTTTTAACTTAAACTACTTATTTTATAAATAACTTGTAAATATACATAAATATATTTCTTCTTGTCATTTCAGTGATAATCTTTTTAAACTATAGTGTGTTTTGGAAATTTGTGTCTGCGTCTTTCCAGAAAAAACTATCTCAGCCTGTCTCTTCTAAATAAAAGCACTTTACTTTCTTTGAGCATGGTTACCCCCCTGTTATTGTTGCAGTCATTTGCTGTTTTTGCTCTATTTGGAACTGATTGTTTTGGTTCTCCTAGTGGTGATTTGCAGCTGATGACTAAAGCGTCAGGCTGCATGAGGACAGCATGCTTTCAAAAGATTGTCTGAGGGTGAAAAAGAGTTACATATTATTTGAAATGCCAATGGAAAAAAAAAAAAGTTGTATTTCGTTATTCACTTTGAAAGTGTGGGGCCTTACTGTAACATTTCCATGATGTGGGGCTGAGAAAAAAACAGAAACAGTTTCGCAGACACATTACTAAAAATATGACATGTTGGCTGTCATAAACACATATTTGACATATTCTGTGAATAATAACATGAGATTTCTCAAACAGCCAAACTTAAACTTAGTTAACAAACACACCATGATCATGTCCAAAATTCTGTTTTAGACCAGGACCAGATCTCAGAAGCATTGTGGTGGTGAGCAGCCACTGCAGTCGATGTGTTACTGTGAGGTTTTCTTTCTTTTGATGAAAAAACTTGTTTGCAGAACAACGTAGGATAACCAAATCAGAAGTCAAAGACATCAGAAATTTGTTTCTCAGACAGAATCTTAAAAGTGAAGGGATGTTAGGTTCCTTATGATATTCTGCAGGTTGTCTATCTATGTGGATCTGCAGTGCTGTTGGGCAGACTGTTGCGAATAGATTTCACACAAATGTGAACCTGTGTCTGCTTCCATATATGTATATAATAATTCGAGGTTCTCTAAATGTGCTTGAATGGTGTGCTGTGAGCACAAGACATGATGGAGAACATCACATAAACAGGAATGGGGAAAAAAAGAAGATTCCAGTTTGCATCTTTTGTCACAATCATACAGGTTTCTCACAGCCATCTTGACAGGCACATCTTTTCAAATGTGTTTCTCACAAAAATGAATACAATAACTGTAACTGACATTGATAAAATGGCTATTTAGCTGCCTGAAAGACTGAGCGTTATGTAAATATATACATAGTTCATTCAAAAACTTAAATTTAAACAGGATGTTAAAGTGTCCTATTTCGTTCACTGAGATCAATTTCAGACACCTGTGATAATTACTGTGATGATAAGTCTTCCAGGTGAGTTCAGTTTAAGGAAAAACTACTAAAGAAGGACGTTTGACATTATTATGCAGACCAACATTTTCAAGCAATATGGGGGGAAAAAAAGATCTCTGCTGCTTAAAGGACCAAAATAGTTAAAAGCCTTGGATAAGGTATGAAAACCTTGGATGTTTCAGGAAAACTTAAACATGATCATCATTAAGAGATTTGTAGCTGATTCAGGCCATATTCAAATGTAACTTGACCTATAAACATTTTATTTCATTGGAATATCTTTTGATTTCAGTACATATAACATTTAAATGCAGCAATTTTAACAAATAAGAATTTTCAATTCTTTAGAATCTATAAAATGTTGTGAGAAAAAAATAAATAAAAAAGAATTGCAACACCTTGGACCCCTTAGTACCAATTGAGTATGCTTCCAATTCCTACAGCCTACCTGAGTATTGTTGCTGACCATGTTCATCCCTTTCTGACCATAGTGTACCATCTTCTGATGGCTACTTCCAGCAGCATAACCACCATGTCATAAAGCTGGAATCTTCTCAGACTGGTGTCTTGAAGAGGAAAATGAGATCCCTGGACTAAAATGGCCTCCACAGTCTCTAGATCTAAACCCAATAGAAAACCTTTGGGATGTGGTTGGACAGGAGATCGGCATCATGGATGTACAGCCGACAAATGTGCAGCAACTGTGTGATGCTGTCATGTCAATATGAACCAAACTTTCTGAGGAATGTTTCCAGACCCTTTTTGATTCGATGCCACCAAGGATGAAGGCAGTTCTGAGGGCTACAACCTGTGTACCTAATAAAGTAGCTGGTGAATTATATATATGTGTGTGTATATGTGTGTATATATATATATATATATATATATATATATTATATATATATATATATATATATATATATATATATATATATATATACGGAAATAAAGCAACAGTAATAAAAACTCATTTTAGATCATTTTTTTCTTCAACTATTGCCGTTTTTACACTACAAGAGATTGTAAGTCTAGCTACTGCTGATGTTTGCGGATAAACACAGTCATCACAATTTTATCCAGAAAAAGTGCTTCTCTTCTCCTTAGTTGTCTTTGTTTACAGAAAACCACTGGATTGACCACATTGGCAATCCATTTTGATGTACTGCAATGAATGAAAGTAGTGCATTTATGTTTTTACTAAATGTCTGTGTATTTTTGCTTTGATTAGTCCCATCATTTTTTAAAACAGAATATAAGTGTTAAGTGTCAGCTGGAAACTTGTGCTCAAAAGGAAATCGAGAGCTGCTCAACCGATGCAGACGTACAGACGGGTACACACACACACACACACACACACACACACACACACACACACACACACACACAAACCGACACACACCAACATGCACACTTACAAACACCCACACAGGACGCCACCCCCCCTCCCTTTTTTTCTTCTCAGACAAACTAAATCAATACACGATCATGGAGTTTCATTGGCTTACACTGTTGCCTCTTTGTGCTTTTGTTGCAACATTGAATGCCTTTTCAGACCTTTTAAGCAACTTTTTCTCCTGAATAATAGCAACCTGGGGCCGGCCGTTCCCGCTGAGAGCACATAGATGGATGAAAACACAAGCCCAATTCTGATATGAGGGCAGCCAATTTTAGCCAGCAGAAGCTGTGTGACACCTGACAGTGCTCTTTCAGCGAGAGGCTGAAAACATCAGGTGGAGGTCAAGAGCTGACAAGGACGGAGGAACGAGAGGGAAAACATAAAAGCTTTCTGCTGTTTCTTGGGTAATTACCTGTGATGCACACTCACAGGCCACTTAAATAAGCTCACTTGTACAACAGATCTGATACAAAAAGCATTCTGATGGATTTGTGTGGATAAATAAACAATAGAATTGTTACTAATATTAATTGTTGTTATGTGTGTAATAATAAGAAAAGCTGAATCTGCTTTCCAAAGATGGTAAAGTAGGATACAGCATTGAGGGAATCAGTTCAAATGAAAACACTTCATGACACTTTCAAATTATTAAATAATGCTAAATTAGCTAAGGTATTTAAACAAGGCAACAGAGGCAAAGCAAACTACAAAAAAACGAAACATTACCCACAGTAATTTCCAATTTAAGTAGTGCGTGCTAAAGTAGGTCTAAATTGATGAAAAAAAAAAAAACTATAATGACAATAAACTGTACTACAATATTACAGTAACTCCAACAATTAATACTTTCCAACAATGTTTTTACTAGTATATTTACAAAATCAATAGGGGAGCAGCAATTTACATATTGTCTTAAATATTTTTTAAAGTTTCTAAAGAAACAAGTTGCTTTAGTGAATATTTTATTCTAAATTACTTACTCGAATAGTTAAAGGTTTTAAGGATCTATGAAGCTGAAAGTTTGCTCAGTTCCTAACTCTCAAAGAGCACAAAGTTTTTGAAGGGTTTAAAGCTTTTCCCATTCATATTTAATGAACACAGTACGCAAACCTAGGAAAATCAGGACTCTCCTGGATGATCTGTACCCTTTAATACCAGAAAAGTTAAATTATTGAATTCTACAGAATATCTGAAAAAATGTACTGAATAACTAGAGACACAACTCAAGTGTGAGTATGTTTCAGTGTTCATAGAAGAAAAATTATATTTATAATAATTACATGTGGAATTTCTCTTTGTCACCAATTCGAAAATAGGGTTGAAGTCTGTCTATGTCCTCAATGTTGCAATTATCCATTCTTCTTTTGTCTCGTAACTTATGTTCCAGTGGTTTGTTTCTTTTCCGGTCTCAGACTTCATGGCAGATTTCCTGAATACGGAAGAGGCAGACACCAGTGTGTCTTGTTCGAGAGGAGCTGGTACTTGGCAAAAATGTAAAATTAGACAGGCATAATAAAAGTTTGTGAAGTTCCCATCTGTGTTGATCTGGACCCCGCTGTTCTGTCAGCATCACATCTGCAGACTTGTCCACCGGTGTCCTGCAGCAAGCTGCTGATGGTGGCATTAACAAAGCAGCTGTTAAACTCTGCGTCCATGCTGGAAATCCATCAAACCCCAGGCTACAACATCATATGGCCTGTAAAATGGGACACATTTGGACACATTTGAATGTATATGTTGATGTTGATGTACTGGAACGTCCTGCCTGTTCTATCTGCTGCAGGAGAACAAGACTCATTCTGAAGAACTGCCGTTTGTGGAGCTAAGCTCAAATGAAAACCTCTCACAAACAAGCAGCACATTTTAAATTTAAGGGTCATTCAACACAGTCATTAAAGTCTAATTGGAAACAGAAAAAGGCAGGCAACTCCTTCCCTGACAAAAAAACAGAAATCTATTTTTGATTTTGGAGCCAAAGCAACATTTCTGCACAATTTAGAGAATGTGTAAAAAAAAGCAACTACTCCTGGTAAATAATACTGAAATCTCATTTCTGAATTGTGTTATGGCGTCCAATGCTGCTAAGGACCTTGAAATACTTTGTAATTTTTCAAAGTTAAGCTGGCAGTTTTTGGGTTTGCTGTTTTTTGTGCCATTGTACTTAACTCTGCATGTTTCATTTTATAATGGAAAAAGAAAACACTTATAATACATAAAATTATTTGTTAAAAATTAGACAGCCTCAGAAATATTTTGAAAAAAAATATATCCAAATAAGATACATATAGATATATAAGATACATAAGATCTCAAACATCTTTATATGCCTCAGCCTGTCCCACCGTGTCTACTAAATCCAAAACTTGCTGCCAAATGCATGAATGAATCAGATCTACTTTAAAGTTACTTCTTTTTTATTTCCAAAGTGGTTGTTATAGTTTATAAAATGGTGAATACTCGATCCTGATTGGCTGCTGGGTGTACATTAAAAAGTGATAACGCACAGGGATAACCGCACGATGAAAAAAGAAGTTCCGGTCACCTAGCTTAAATGTCTTGTATCACTGCGCCGGCGTCTTTAAAACAACCTTTTACTTCATCATTTGGACATAAACAAGCTGTAAGAGGTGAACTTTCTCTCTGAACTGATGCTTTATTCAAGCCATCGGGACGATCAGCATATATATATATATATATGTCTCAGAATCTTGACTGCAGCGGTGGTGCGGCGCGGACTATTTGTTAACAAATTTTTTTGTGAGAAAAGTGATCCCAATTGGAAAAAAAAAAGAATCAAGGACTAAACTGGTTAATATGGATTGCTTTTGTAAGTGACCATGGTATAAGCGGGTTAATGGCCTTCGAAGTGTACATTATTACTTTTTAATGCACTTCGCGTCGGACGGTTCAGGCTTCCACGGCGTGCGTTAAAAAGTAATAATGCGTCAGCCATTAACCCTTGCCTTAATGCTTGCATGCAATGCAGAGCACCACAAATGGAAACATATACAGTACTCTCCTTTGTTTCCCTAGTGGGCTGTTCGAACTGGCCCAACAGGCCAACTTTGGTCTAAGAACCCCTAATTTAGACACCACTAATACCTCAACATAATTTTACCGAGACAATCACTATTTCTAATCTCAATGTGTCTTAATGATCTTGAGCTGCTTCTGTGCAGTTATCTCTAAACCAACAACATGGTTCTTCTGACCACAGCCTTCTATACATTTCCCTTCATTCTTGCTGAAACCCTTTTTCTCACACTGTCACAGCTTTTTTTCCTCCTCCCTCTTAGTCTTCCTGATCACTTTAACTGTAGCTGTCCCATTTTTGTATGTTTGTGTTCCTTCTCCATTGTCACATCAAAGAATTGTTCCTTTTTTATTTTCTAGAAAAATGTCTTCACCATTGTCTTCTCCTTAATTTTAGTACATTTCACCACCGTGTGTCCTTCTGCGTTCCTTTCTTGAACAGTAAAAGTGTTTCTTCATTACCTCTGCTTTCTTCCTCTCTCTCCCAGTCACCATCATCTCTCTTCAGGCATACTCTGGAATTTGTCCATCTCCATCCAAAATGTCTCCTTCTTCTATAGCTGACATCCTATTTGGAGGGCAATGACCACTGTCAACATTCAACATCACACCATCTGTCAGTTTCTTCAACTCCAGAACATTCTGTGCGAATTCCTCTACCACAATATCTTCTTCCCCTTTCCTCTTGTTTTAACTTGTCCTGTCCAACAGCTGAGCAAACAGATGAGAGATGAAGGCCTCTTGTGTTGGACAGATTTTACTGTTACAACAGAGGTTATGAATCTTTCGATACACAAGGTGTATATTTGAATCAACCCCTTTTGTAATATAGGCTAAACCTTATTTATATTTATTATATTTGTAACAGTTTTTTGTTGGACCGGACAGAAAAGAAGAAGAGGGAAGAAGAGAGAGGGATGTTGGGGGGGGGGGGGGTAAGGGCACAAAAGAAAGGGAAAAAAGGAGGGTTAAGGAAATGCAATGATGGTTATAGAAGGAGGGCAGGATAGAACTATCAAGCAACAAGTTGCTGGAAGTTTATAATCTTTATTGTCCAGTGGAAAAGTTTGGCTAAAAGGGGTGGGGCCTGTCCACACACACTCTCAAGTGTTGCAAACATACCTGTTGGCTCCAAAGGTCTTCACATACAAACATGTACACAATACAACTACCGTTCACATGCTCATACTTATGCATACAAAGCAACAGATGGAAAGCATTTCATTCTGTCACACATACTATGTGCTAACATACTATGTGCTAACACCTGTGCTCAGGTGAGTGTTTATGTGCTGCTTAGGTGGATGATGTAATGTAAAAAAGGGAGAGTGCCCAGTCCTCCCAACACCAAGACCTCAAACGAAGCAGTGGTGGTAGCCAGGACTCCTCCATTCCTCTCTTCACCTACACCATGATAAAACAGCTTGAACCTACTCACCTCAACACACAGCACATCCACTTTTCTTCTTTCGATCCTGTCATCCAATTCTGTAGTTTCTCAGTCAAGGTCCCTACATACAAAGTTCTGACTCTAAATCCTTCACTCCTGCCTTTCATTTTCTCTCTATGTCTACAGACACACCTCCCTCCTCTCCTTTGTCCAACACAAGTCCAATTCCATGGGCACCCTGTAGGTCAATTGATGCTGTAGCAGACCTTGTTGGCCCGGGCCATGGCTAATCCAGTATTAAAGTTCTGTTTGGGATTTGCATGATTGATTTGACTTTGGTTTAACGTCAGGTTCCCTCCTGAGACAACCTTCTATTTACTGGAACTTATAGCTGTGACACATGAGGACAGGATAACGCCTCCTTGTGGTTGCGTTTATGGTTTTGGTTGATACATTCTCTAACTTTTTTTGCCATATTTAGCTGCAGAAAAAGGATCCCCTGATGCAAACGTCCCATGGCAGGAATTAGTTAAACTAATGGAATAGATCTGAAAAATGCTTTTAAAAAAGTAATTTAAGAGATTTCGATTGCTTTTAGACAACTTTACCTTTTCTCACCAAAGGTGACAGTTTTCTATACTAAGAAAATTAATTAAGCTAAACTACTGCACAAAACTGGAGACAAACACCACTTAAAGTCGTGATGGACTCAGAAGTAAGTCAACCCTACACATTAACTGAACTACCACATATGTGGTAGAGGTACTCATTGATCTAAAATGAGGTATTTAAAACAATAAACACAAAATAATAATAAAATATGGCACAAGCGATCTGGCACTTCAGAAGAAGTTCCTTAAAAACAATAATAATAATAATTTTGCAAAAATGTTTGATTACTGCCTGCTGTGTACCAGAAGACTTGTTTTTGGGTGTAAAACTATAGTTTACACAACTTCACAAATATCTGAATTTTCTCTGATTCTTTTTGTTTTTTGTTTGTTTGATTGTTTTGTTTTGGTAACAATTTAACAAGTATAAAGTAAAACAAAATCCCATCAAATCTAACAAGAAAAAATCATGACCTGAAAAAAAACAGAAAAATCTGACAGAATAAATGGTAAAACCTTGTGAAATTGTTCCACTTTGTTTTTGTGGAACTTTACTCATAAAAAAGAACATGTCATACTCTTTCATGAGCCAAAAAAAGTCCCACACATGTGCTGATGTTGGACTGTTGACCTTCAGGTTTTTTTAATTAACATCTTGTATTCTGTTTTTTGAATCACTAATTGATGCAACTACTTTAGATTCATGCTTATATTGCACAACTCCTGAATTAGACGGACAACAGGTTTAATCAATTCTGAATGTTTATGGAGAGTTTGTCAAAGGTTAAAGTATCTCTTTGTTAGAGTTTTTTGCGCCGCACTTGTTTTTATTTTTATTTTACCAAGGATATGAAGCAGCAATTAGCATTTCCAACATGTGTTTTTTTTTCACAGGGCGCACCAGCCATGGCTGAGAGTGGAAGGCCACTGAGTGTAGCTGCAGAATTTAACTCAGTCCACAATCAATTTAGACCAGAAGGTCAGAGAGCTGCTTCAAATGCTTTACTTATTTAACAACAATAAGCTCAGAATATGTGTTTCATATTCCATTATTCTCCTTTTTTCTCTATTTGCTACATAGTTTTGGAAACTATTTGATGTGATTTTTTTATTTGAAATAGTTTATTTCAAGCAATCAAATAAGAATAATGCACAACAACAATACAATCATCAGTTATACATTCATACAATAACTAATCAAACTTAGGATATTTAGACATATTAATAAATACTGCTTGAAAGGGAGTGGAAGGAAGAGAATTTATATAATCCCACCCCGTTATACCGTAACCATTTTATTACATGATTTATCATGTAACCGGATCCTTTTATCAGACAGAATTACGAATCCTGAGGTATCAATAAAGCACATGCCAAAGAGGAATTACTTAAATTATTGTGTAAAAAATTACTTTTAGAAATCAACATGGCAAAGTTTTGCTGCTATGGTCCATCCTTTCCATCTGGTGAGCATGTTGATGCTAGTTTTGGAAACTATGAAGAGGTTTTACCAATAATATGAACTATGAAGAGGTTTTACCAATAATATGAACATAAGTATTCAAAACTTAGATGAAAGCTGCTCTTTGTGTTTTTATATCAAACTAAAAAGCACAAATTACTGTCTATCTTTCATTGGACATTTTGAGATTAACTAAACATCTTTTGTACATTATGAGTGGTGGGGCTTCACCAGTACCTGAGAGCTCTGTTTTGGTCACAACTGATCAATACTGTCTGTTTTTCTGACCAGTAGTGGCACCTTTTTCAAATCTACAGTGACATGTTATAGTAAAGGTCCAGCTTGTTTAACAGGATGTAAAAGAAAACTTTTTTCTGACTGCATGATAAATTCTACCGGTGGTTACAGAAGAACACAAACGTATGGCTTTTTTTACATCATTTTTTAATTATCAATTTTGGAATTTGTCTAAAATCTATTCTCAGGTTTGAGACCATCACCATGTATAGAAACATAAAAAAACTCTGTAAATAAATGTTGACCTACAGATTTACAACAGTTACATATCAGTTATCCTACTTAAAAAGATGGGACAGGTCTGCAATGTTCATGATAGAAAAACTTCAACCTTGAGAGACAAAATGTGAAATGCAGTCCAGGAAATCACATTGTTTAATTTTTAAAGAATGTATTTGTATGTAAACAGAAAAAAAGTATTTAACTCTACAATCAATAATTCTGTCCCTCACAGATCTGTTACTCCTTCTTTAAGAAGGTCTTCCATCCTTCTCTCGTTACCTGTATTCATGTCACCTGTTTGAACTGCTTATCTAGATAAAAGACACCTGTCCACACCCATAAATAGTCAAACTCCAACCTTCACCTCAATTATGACCAAGACCAAAGAGCTGCCAAAGGACACCAGGGGCAAGATTGTAGATCTGAACAAGGCTGTGATGAAACAATCTATAATAATCTCATCTTCTTTTGTATAGTGCCTCACATAGACAGAGGCATCTCAAAGTGCTTTTCCGAAAAGCAAAAGCTTTTACAGCATTTGGATAGACTACTATTAAAAATGAATACAAATGTAATAAATAAACAGTGAAAGAGCAAGAAAAAAGAAGAAAAACAGAACAACATTTTGACTGAAATATAGACACAATGTAAGTGCCCATCAGATTAGATAGAGGAGCTTTAAGTGTATGAAAGTGGATAATTCATTCCCTTTTATGATTAACTATGACTCGATTTTCCATTCTGATGCTTTTCTTTTCCTGACAGTTTGAGAGATAAACAGCTGAAAATCATCATAACCCATTTCTTATCAATGAGCTTGTTTTCTCTTGATAAACATATTCATCTGAACCTCATGATTTCCTGCTGAATACTGAGTCCTAAGTGAGTCTTAGTTTTGTTTCCAACCACTGTCTCACCTCATGAAATGTACTTTCTTATTACTGAACTACTTTTGCCTGATGGAAACCTTAACAAGCATCATCGACCCTTATTTTTCCGACAAAAGATGTTTTCTGAGATAACCAGCAAGTTATGATGAAATAACAGGTAGCTTCATTAAATTACTGTCAGACCAAAATCCAGTACTTTTTTGTAAAGTGTAAAAAAAGGTAATGGGAACAAAAGCTGGCTTTGTTCTTGACAGACTGAACAGTTTGAGGGAAAGCTGTACACTTGCTAATCCCACATAACAAAAGCGTCAGTAGGTGGCCCTGATCCCCAGCAGGCCTGAACCCCTATACTCTCATTCTGAGTCTAGCTTTTTCAGAGACGCGATGCCGCCGGTGACCCTGCTGTTTTCAAACAAACCGTGAAAAGGGTGCGCTGCTCACTCTGCAGTGCAAGCCTATTCCCATTCAGAGCTTTGTGTTGAAATGAAGAGGCTTCTGTTTTCTGGAGGCAGAGATGCGCTCAGCTTGGTCGCAAAATGCTCTGGTGTTCAATGACAATGATCTGCTTTGGAGTTACATGTGACAGCAAAAAACTTCACATCTGGCAGCTGCTGTGGTCCATCCTTCATTCTGGTGAGCATGTTGATGCTCTGCTGGTTTTTACTGCACTCTCCATGTGAAGTCTGTCTGACTCTGACCATGGCCTCTTGGCGACCAGTGTGTCCTACTGGTCACTGCGCTCTGCTGAATACCCACAAAAACCAAGTGCTTTAATCAAATTAGGGACACTTGAGTGGAGGAGCTAATTGGGCGCGGCACATTGTCTTCCATCTGTGCATGCAGCTTCGTGGAGCACTCAGCGTGCGGCGCTGACATCTGGATGCAGCATGGCCCAACACAGCCAACACCCCTGAAATTCTAATGACCATGCCACTTCAGTCAGGTTTGACCCGGACCAGAGCGCCGCCTTACATCCTTTGTGGCCTCAGAGTGTCGCATTCTGTCGTCTCTCAGAAAGTGAAAGGACTAAATTTTCACACGACTGGAAGCTTCCCTCTGCTTGTGCTTTTCAGGGAAAATGTAGCGTCAGTGTTAAAGGAGTTCATAGGAGAAGAGGGATCGACCTTTGTACCTCATACAAGAGCGACTGAGACCTGAATGGAATATGAAGCCTTAAGAGAAGAGGGAAGGGACTCTTGGACCTTTATTCCCACTCCCACTCTGCACAGTTGTGCTAATCAAGCCATTAAAAAGCAGCAGAATGCACACATTTACATGTCGAGAGGTTTTAGAGTGAAAGCAAGGCTGTCCCTCTTCAACTCTTTCTCTTCAATTTCCCTCTGGAGGTCCACAATCCAGCCTTTGAGAGGTGTGGTCCAGTCAAGCAGCATAAGAGGATTGGAGCTCAGATACCCCTTGATTAGGCTGCTGTGAATGGAGCTACGTGCTCAGTCCCAACAGGATTTCCATGGCACTTGACTGAGGACATGCAGGCTTTAATCAGAGAAACAACCGGCGATCTGCAGCTTTTCCCCTCCAATGCTTGTGCTCAACTTGGGGAATAAGAAGGCAGTAAACCTCTCTCTTCGTCTGCACACAACAGCATTCCTTCTAATGCTCAAAAGACTTGTACTCTTGAATCGGTTCACAGAGCTTACACAAACCCAATTAATGAATGACAGGGCTGAGTTAGGAGCCACTGCAATTAATTTAATGAACACAATGAGCTTTTTTTCTCTCAAGTGGATGGGGAATTGCTAAAAAAATGCAGATACTACATGAAAGCATTATGGAAGAGTTTGATTCATGTTTCTCCATCTGCATCGTATCTCCGTTGAAATGTTTGAATATGAAGGCTGATCTTCTTTTACTTCAGGCTTTCACGGCTTTTTCTTCCTTTTAATAAAGGCTTTTGATTGGCTGTAACCCACGGACCACCAGAGCTGTCGAGCAGTTGGATTTTGTTGATAAAAGCTGGTGAGCTCTGACATCCTTGTTTACTGGAAAACAGAGTGAATCCGTCAAAACATTAGTTAGGAGTGAAGACCTTCCGCAGGCCGTCAGCCGTGGCTGGGGTTTGCAGAAAGCTTTCTAACAAGAATGAAAGGCTCAGGATCTCTAACAACACAACATTTTGACAATCTGCTTTTTGTTGTGATCTGTTTTGTCCCCTTAAACTTCTTTCCCCGTGATGAACACAGTAAATCAAACTGTATTTTTGATGTGAATTGTTGTAATAGGCTGAAAAACCGCCAATTTAATGAACTATTATCATAACAATAACTGTAAAACCATAATGTGAGCTTTTACACCGCAAGGGGTTGATGTTGAACCAGAAAAATGATTGACAGAAAGGGAATTAGGTGCTTAAATATTCACAAATACAGCAGAATATGTCAATTAAACATCACTGTTTCTTCAACCATTTAATGCAAATAATATTTGAACAATGTTCGGATTTACTCAGTCACATTTGATCATATTTTTCACACCCATCTATCATTCCTTGCAGAGCAGCATTCCCAACTGTTATTAAGGGGAAAGAAATCTGGATTTTAACAGTGAAATAAAATATTTGGAAAAACTGTTGTTTATAAAATACAACATGTCATGCTGTGATAAAAGATTATAAAGGTGTAGAATTAAGGTTTTAGACATTATTTGATAAATATGGAAGTTTATTGCATTCAATAAAATGCTGTTTTTTCATTTGAAAAATTGCCTTTTCTGCTTTTTTTGTGTTCTCATGCAGTTTTTTATTTATTTATTTTTTTTAAATAAAGGAACTACAGACAGGCTAACCTAACCTCATGCACTCATGAGAACTATAAGATTACCTGCAATTAAATGTTGATAAACCACAGTGTACGATGTGTGATAGACTTGATCTGTGTTTGTTAATGCACTCGTCGCAATATCGCGTTTTGTTCTTTCTACTTATTTTATCCAGAAACATTTGGTAAATTTTGTGTAATGCAGTCTGTTTTTTTTTGAGATCTTCTGTTTTACAATCTTTCAGATAGAGATTATATATATATATATATATTTTTTTATCTTTTATTGAATACAATACATTTCCATAGATAACCAAGCTTCAAACATTAGAATAAAATGAGCGCCGTGAAGAGCAGCCCAATTCTTTCACTTTATTGGGGAGTGAGAACAAAAGGTGAGGATGACAACACACCTGTGCAGGACAAAAATGGAAACATATTGTCCATATGTGGCCACAACAAGAATAAAGTAGAAAAAGAAAATAATATTGCCTTTGATGTCTCTTCCTCCCCCCGCCACAATCATCCATTCTTTCCATGCTACCTTAACAATGTCCTTGCCACGCTCAGTCATTTCACTCCCTTTACCTACGTAGTCATTGCATGTTCATCCTTTAAATTTTTAACGTAACCGTGGTAGAGTGATCAACTGGTAAATTTAAGATTATAATCCACTGTTGGCAGAATGCTTTCATCTCAACGACACACTAACTCTCCCATTAATACATCTAAAGACATGACGACATAAACACTAGAGTTGGGGATGAGTACATGGAACGGAGTTTATTCCATCCACCTAAGCAATGTTCAGAAAACAGTAGGCAATATAGGTGGAGTACAATGAACCTTGAAGGCATATTGAGCCCAACCATATCAGATAAAAAATGCACCTGTAAAAATGACTAACATTAAGTTCTGATAAAATAAATACAGTTATTTATTTTTTTTTTTTTGTAAAATTCCCTTCAGTCTCTGGTGGTCATTTAAGGGCAGTGGTCTCCAACCTTTTTAACTCCAAGGACCGGTATGACGTCAGACAAAGTTGTCGCGGACCAGTCTTTAGGTTGTGGATGATTATTGTGCCAATGCTATGATGAAGGAGGAACAGAGACATGCCAAGGCGAGCTCTGGGCTTTTATTTTGAAACGCGTAACATTGTACATCGCACATGTGTCATCATCCTCTCCCCTTCCCACACTCATGGTGCAAAAAAGAAGTACTGTCTATTGAATGTAGCTTTCTTTTTTTTTGGAACTCGAAGGCTCCTCTTCTGTCTCCTGGCTGGGCATTTTCCCCTTGGTAAAGAAACTTTCCAAAGACGTTTCTCTTTTACTCATTTTGCTAGCTCCTGGTTTTATTTTAGCGGTAACCTATCACGTGACTGAGAAGAGAGATTTGGCCTGTGTCAAGAGTGACATAGACGGATGGAACAGAGAACTGGGCAATTTTTTAAGTAAAACTTCTTTCAGATTTTGAAATAAGTAAAACTGAAGTAATGTAAGTTATTAATTCTTTCTCTGCGGCCCGATACCAAATGACCCACGGACACACCGCTTGGGGAACGCTGATTTAAGGTTTTAAGGTACTGAAACATTTGGAACTCACTGGTTTTCACTGGTGGGAGGTGGACCTATACAATTTAATGCTGACTTAAATAAAAAAAATAAATAAATAAAGCCACACCCTAAACTACCGGGCATTGCATTACCAGACAATGAGATTTATCTGAGGCCATAACCAAACAACATTCATCATCAGCTAACGTCTTTCAGTGAAACAAATACTCAAATTGATCCAATCCATCTTAATTTATAGAGCACTTTACAGCAAAGTCAAAGTGCTGCTTAGAGTGAAAAAAAATAAAATACTTACCAGCAAAGAGAACTTGACATTTAAAAACAGAGTTCAAGTTTAAACAGGAGTAATTAAATAGAGTTTACACAAATAAAATACAATATAAATTTTTGAGTTTAAAAAAAGTATGACAAAGACACTCAAGCTGTGGCTCAAGTCAAAAAGCATCAACAATGCTGAGAACTAAAAAAGCCCAAATCACTGCCATGTTAATGTAGATGAAAGCTTTATTTTCTTCAAAACATCTGGTCCTTTAACTCCTTAAAGCACCGATCTCCAGCAGATAAAACCTGGTGTTCAACAACCAGCTGGTTAGAACATCTGACCAACTGTCAACCAAAGTTTCTCAACTTGTCAAAATATGATAAAACCAAGTAAAGAACCTAAATTCATCATTCTTTTTTTACAGAAGAAACAGATTGGAGAAATGAAAGAAGCAACTTATACAAAAAAAAAAAAAAAAAACCTTGATGGATCCTATGTTCTGTATTGTTCTTTGTGACAGCACCCTTCATGCATTGGCTGCATCCACCTTTGAGGGCAAGAACTGGAATTTAGAACATATGGCATTACTGCTGCAAGGTTGGGTTTGACCACATCTTTGGAAAATCTTTCCTTTACATTGTGGACTAACATTTTTACTTGAATAAAATGCTTGATAGGTGAAGAAAATGAGTATACTGAAAGCCTTATTTAAGTCTGTTGATACAGCAGATTATTGACTTGCTGTAAGACTTCTCAAAAAGGCACAGGTTCTTGGAGTCAAGCAAATGAATTATACAGGGTGTGTTTCACAGATAAAGGTATTGTCACATTCACTCAAACGGGAGCTGACTTTTTATTCTGGGTTTTGGGCTGTCTGTGGTCTGTAGTCAAAGGAGTGCCTGGTTCAAGGAGCATTTTAAGGGGGGTGAAGGCATGTCTTGGAGTTCCCCTGAGGTTAGATAAAAATGGAACCTACAATTGTCATGCCTGTGGTAACTTTTGAAGAATTTGTTAGGATAATGTAACTTGCATGCATTTATGATGTGTGGATGATGGCCACCTTTGTGCTCTGTACAGGTTTGCCTATTTTTTACCCGCAGACAGCCTGTATCCACCTGTAAGGGCAGTTGTCACCAAGGCATAAACAAGTTGTTGCATATCAGATTGATTAATACACAAAGCAGTTTAATTGTGTCTCATGTGACAGTGCTTACACACTCCTGGTGCTTTGGTGAGATTTAGGGGTGACTACATAATTCCCTAACACCAAAAGTACTAACGAAAATAACAAAGTAATAAAAGGTGAACCATCCTTGCATTGCCCTCTTATTGTAGTGCTAAATTATCTCATGAGCTACGCTGTTGGGGTTGTGGCCCCCAATAAAGTTTATTGAGGTTATTTGATCTTGAGAAATGGGGCCAGAATAAGGGGAAATTAAAAGACACTCATAAACACAAAACCAATAATGTATTTTTTCTTTCTCAAACCATTGCTCCCCCCTTCTTTCCATTAGAGAAAGAAGGGGGGAGCCCAGAGAAGGAGCCCAGTAAGTGTTTGATGGCTGGATCCATATATGGTTCTACCAAGAACAGTGATAGAAAGAGTACTCCAAATGTGTATTTAAAAGAAGCTACTGCTAAGTTGTCAGAATGACACTCACTTACATAAGTACTACTTGTAAGAAAAAGCAATTTAAAAAATATAAAACCAATAGGATATATAGGCAGGAGGTGCCGCGCTAGCTGGTTGCGAATGCAAAAATAGACGCCATATTGGCGTCCATTGTAACACTGTTTCAAAAAGAGCTGGAAAACAAGGGTGTGCATTTAGGAATGCATTTAGTGCTTTTAGGAATAGCTGAGTGAGTTTAATCTCAGAATAGTGAATGTTTAGGCTGATCATGTAGTCTATTCAAAGTCAATGGTAGCTTTAGACTTTACGCTATTTCCACATTTTCCGGTAGGTCCACCAATCTTTCTTTGTCTTTTGGAGGATGAGCCGTTGAATTGAAGCATATTACTAAAAAAAACTAACCAGGTTTCCATTGGTAGCGGCGAGCGAAGACCGCTGGGTGTATATCCCAGATTTTGGACATTTGTAAAAGGCTAACGTAACATCTCTAGCAATATATATCATTTGATAAAACCATTTCAAGTATTCATCACAGCTTTAAAAACATTTTATTTCACTTTATTATCTTTTTCATTTTTGTTCAATCTGTAAATATGTAAGATATATAAACGTAAGCTTTTAATTTCTAAAAGATCAGATTCAACCTCCTTGATTAAAAAAAATGTTTTACAAATGTTATCATGCAAAAGCGTGACAGTGTAAAAGTATAAACATTTGTATAAAACCAAAAAACATTAAAAATAAAAGCTTGAAAAATGTTTTTCTGACAATAGTTACATTCACAGTCTACATTCACAAATTTACATGTGTGGCATGTGTCACAGGTACAGTCTGTTCATCAGGTAAGCCACAGAATATTCTGGCATCTCCTAGATGTGTTTGCTTGAGCGGGTGTTACCCCAATCCCTTCTAACACCTCTCAACCCCCTCAGCTTCACTCTTTTTACCTGTGGACAGAGATGTCACATTCCATCATGTCTTCGCCACTGCACGCTCATCCGGCCTCTCTGTTCCAGCTTTAAACTGACATTTCCTCGAGAGCGCCCTCCGATAAAACAAGGGAGAGGGTCCTTGTGCAGGAGTGGTGGCTAACTACTATCGAGTAAGATAAAAAGTGTGTAAGAAGGGTGTTCAATCAGCAGAGGCAGCAAGTGACTCGAAAGTAAAAGCACTCTTACATTAGAAAATGAAACACTCTAATTCATGAAGCTTTGAACATGTTGTTGATCAGAATGTGACGGACGCTGAGTGCAGATTTTACTGGCAGTCTTTGCACGACCACAGTTTTACTCAATGGTTTTTATTTTCAGAATGTACTTACTTTTTTATACTCAAGGGTCGGGTTTGCAAGGAGCGGTTCTGATTGTCTTGCTGGGAGGAAGTGTGCATCTGAGTGATAAAGGCAGTTTTTGCTAGAGCAGAATAAAAATGTGTACCTCTGCCTTCATCAAAGGATTTTGGGAGAAATTGACGTACATTAGGTCTGCGAACATCATAAGATCCATCTTGAGGAAGCATACAAAGATACTCATTTTAAAAAACATACCCGATAGATCACATATTTCATATTTCCACACTTGGGAGATGAAAGAGTTGCTCCATCTCTTTATGTAAACGTGGGTTAGCTGTTTGCTAGATTAATTTAGCAAATCTTCACAATTATTGGGGTTAGCTTGTCAAAATGTAGTCCTAAGATCGTAAAATCTCTGGAGAAGTTTCAGGAGATTGAAGTGTTTTCTGGAAGATCGAAGAAAACAATGATTGAGAGTAAAATTAACCTTTAATGAATGTGTTGGTAACCCAACTCTTCAATGAAACAATGAAGCATTTTTCTCAAAAAGTGTCGACAGAATGTTTTTTTTTTTTAAGTAATTCAGATTATTTTTGCTATTACAATGTACATTTTTACGACCTTTTTTTTTAAAATTGGGCTAAGTCCCTCGTTTACAAGCAAAAGTCATAACTGTTAAATTAAAAAGAAAGTCCTATATATATGGAAGTTATAGGCTGACTTTTTTTCTTGTAAACTTACGTGTTTTCAAGTTGTAAATTGACAACTTCAAAACACGTAAATTTACCAGGAAAAAAAATGTTGTTAATTTAGGAGAAAAAAAGTCATAAAAACACCAAAGGTGTCTCTTTTTTTTTGGAGCCTGTACCTGTCACACATGCCACACATGTAAATTTGTGAATGTAGACTGTGAATGTAACTATTGTCAGAAAAACATTTTTCAAGCCTTTATTTTTAATGTTTTTTGGTTTTATACAAATGTTTATAGATGAAAGATTTGGAGCCTTTTGAGACGCTTTATTTCTGGATAGGTTTTACAAAAACAAAGACATTCTGAACCTTTCAGCGACTCAAAACCAAATTATTGTTAGTGTAGCTGGCTTGCCAAAGTTCACTGTTGGTAGAGCAGAAATTCGTATGTAAAATAAGGAGATCAGAGACATGTTTGGGTGTAAAGGACGGTTACTTTTTTCTGCCATCATCAGTCACATACCCAGAAATCCATTTGTAACCTTCGTTCATGAACCTGTCATGCACAGAAGAAACACCAAAGCGGAAGGGTGCTACATACATCCCTTCCTCCAAATAAATTGTCTAGTTTTTGAAACAACAAAGAGGAATGAAAATAATCTGTTACATTAGCATAGTAGCGTTGAAAATATTAAAAACTTCTGCAGATGGAAGCGTCACACAGACTTGGAGGAGATCTTATCTTTAGTGGAGGTAGAAAGGATTGAAATGGACAGCTGCAGGGATACCGATGGCTTCATCAACGGGCTGCAGAGATCCTTTAAGCCAGTGGTCCCCAACCTTTTTGTCACCGCGGACCAGTACAATGCAAGACACGTTTACCGCGGACCGGTTGGGGGGGCAAGGCACGTTTACCGCTGCCTATTAAAGCCGAATTCCCTTTTTTAGCGGGTGCAGGTTCCTCTTCTGTCCCTTCATTGGACTGTTTCCCCTTGTCACAGCAGCTTTCTAAAGAAGTTTATTTTTTTTCTCATTTTGGTTGTTTGCGTTTAATTATAGCGGGGTATATCCGCGTGATGTTTGGTGTCATGACTTTGTCGTCGCGTTAAAGTGTAATGGATGTAGAAGAATCAGTCACTCTTCAAAAATAAAATTTTTTTGAACAATGAAATCAAATTATTTTTCTTTCTGTTACGTCGATTACTTAAGAATTGATTAGTTTAGGGACCACTACTTTAAGCCACCATCAAAAATATATATATATATATATATATATATATATATATATATATATATATATATATATATATATATATATATATATATATATATATATATATTTATGTTCTATGCATGCTGTTTGGCTGTTTGAGAGTGTGTTCTAATGAATAGGCTACAATAATGAAAAGGAGAACATGAGATTAGCATTTACTTCTCCCTCTCTGAGACTGTTGGGACATGCAAGGAAGTATGCTACATAATTTCCAAACACATGTTTAAACGTGGGTGTATGCGGCCAATGTACAGGGGCGGCTTGTGTGTTTATAAAATAGTTTATCCTTTAAAAATGTAAAGGTTGCTGCTTTTTTATCAGGTGCTCTATAGCCCAGAATTTCGGTACTTGTTTAATAAGTTAAACATTATAAAATGAACAGGAATTACCGGTAAACACATTACAATTTTCTGGAAAATCTTTAGTTCCTCCTTCTCTTGCCTTTTTCTACATCAGGAACAGCACAGGCAAACGCATATTAACTTCCGGCAATGTTTTATGCGGATGCCTTTCCTGATCACAGCCTTCTCCAGCAGACTTAGGACCCGGCTAGAAACAGAAGGAACAGAGACATGCAGTTGAACCCTGGTTTCACGGACGGAAGGCGCCGCAAACCTGCACGAGCAAAACCGGCTCCCATCTGGAAAATCTTTGGTTAAATCTGATTATTTACAATTGAATCAAGCTATCAGAGTCAAATACACTTGAAATAAAACTTCGAGATTCACATCGAACTGCCAGTGGGGACAATAGAAATGTATTGTCACCCAGAGGATTCTGAACATATATAGTCTAAAGTCTGCCCCAATCACAACTCACCACTCTAAGGATACCCAGAGACACCCAATCCATCCCCGTCCAGAAAGTCTCTTCCTCTCCTCCTCTAGCTAACTTTTACTTTGGGGTCACTTCCAACAATGACCATAACACCTTTAACTTCCAGCCTCAGACTCATCATCCAACCTGACACTTCACCTCCACAACATTCTCAGTAAATTCATCCTTCAAGATCAATACCCCTTCCTCTTCACATCAGACCATAAATTGTTTTCTCTTTATTATTATTATTTGTATCCTGATAGGAATATGAAGTGCTGTATGAACAAAGTTCATTCATTCACAATAAAACAATTTGAACTTGCTTCCAATATATAAGCCTTGCTCTTTTCCGGTCTCCTGAACACAGGATATCCAGCAATCTTTTTTCCACCATGTCTGTCAACTACTGTAGTCTCCACATTCAAAGTTATACTGTACCTTCCTTTTCTTTCTATCTGTTTATGAACATGCTTTCCTCCTCCCCTTCTTCAACCAACAATGGTCCAATTTCCATCAGGACCCTGTAGGTCTACAGCACCTGTGGTGTTTGCTATCGTAGGCCATCAGTGAAGTGGAATGAATGTTCTGTTTGGGATTCAGATGACTGATTTGCTGTTTTATTAGATGCCACCCCTTACATAAACCCTCTCCATTGGCCCAGACTGGCACACAAAAGCACTAAATTGTGCCCTTTGAGGTTGCATTTTATTGAATATAGTAATAATCCAGTATGTGATAAAAGTAAATGCAAATAAACAAACTGTGGCATAATAACAAAACACAATTTGATTAGTAAATATAGACTAGGGTTATTCATTGTATTTTTTAAATAATGTTTTTGCATGCATGGAAAATTTCATCATAACGTATTTAAAAGTCAGAATTTTTTCTTTGTCATTTCAGAGGAGCTTGTCTAACTGTCTTGAAAATCTGAAACACATTGCCTAATTAATGAGGTTATCCACGGCACAGTAAAACTAAAGGTAAAATGGCTTTAGCCCAACAATTCTGGGATATTATGCATTTTAAATATACACTAGGGTCAATCCAAGTTGGCTGACACGACTGGAAAATTAGCAATGCAGTGAAAATGATTCATAGCTTTGTTGATGCAGGAAAATGCAGGTCTGAGTAAAATCATTCATTTTTTATTTTTTGCAGTGACTGCAGAAATAACAGCTGATAATGGCTGTAGTGATGCTGCTGAGAAATGCTGCAGATGATAGCCAAAATGTAAAGTGCAAAAGATTTGTCAAACAAATAGAAACGGTAAAATGAATGAACAAAACTTGAAGGCTGTGCGGGCAGGAAAGACATATCATTTTTCATTTTTATTATGAAGATGTGAGTCATACAGATCCCAGCAACAGTGAGGCCCTGACACAGGGGACTGTTGGTTTGCTGACTGTTATCAACCTGTGTCTTTACAGCATCTAAACGTCTGCCAATATTCTGGAAGGAGACTTTTAGATAGTATCTTGGCTTTGTTTGGACTGTCTTACACACTCCACTTTGAATAACAGTGCCGTGAGAAACAGGTTAAACTTCATCCAAAAATTGATGCTTGGACTCGGAGAGTAAATTCCAAGACTCCAGATCCCCCAAAAATTCCTTATTGAGCTATTGCAATAAGTGAAGCATTAGCTAAAGAGGATTTTTAGTTTCAGCTGCTGTTGTACAATGACTGTTCAGTTGTTTTGGCACTTCTTTAAAATTATGTTTCATGCTTGCTTTTTTTCTGTCTATGGCAAAAAATACCTTCACTTGTGGCTTTTAAGGGTTTTTCGCTGTGTTTGTTTCACTTTAACTGTCACTGTGTGTATTTAACCCTTGTGCTATCTTAGGCTGCCTTTACACTGCGTGGTTCTAGTGACCCAATTCCGATTTTCCTCTCTTGGGCAACAGATGGGATATGATGGAATTGAGCGTGTAAAGCAGGACAAAAGCGCTATGGATTCGTTTTCTCAGATCGGATACAGCCTCTCATATGTGGAAACTCATCAGGCTCATCGGATCGATGCATTACGCGTGTGCCATGTAAGCGAACCATCGGATATTCCCCAGTAAATGCCAGTCGTACGTCAGTAGCTGACAACTCCAGAAGACCACAGCAGAGATCGCGGCTTTATTAAGGTGCTTTTGTCGCTGATTTTGCTGTCGCTGTTTTGCCTTTCAGCCTCGGAGGCTTCAGACCGTGTTAGGCGCTGTTATGTCAGTCGGTCCAGTCGGTCGGTCGGGCATAGCGGTAATAATAGGCGGGACACCGTTGCTGAACAACAGGCTAAAGCCGTTTATTTCTTTGGGGCGTGTATGATGGGACCATATTATTTTGTGGCATGCAGATTAACTAACGTCAATGTGTGTGTGTGCAGAGAGGCCCCCTCTCTCTCCTGTGTGAGGTGTGTGTGGGCGGGGACTGTCGGAGAACCGTGGAATTAAAAATAAGGTGTCTCCCCAAAAGTTTTGAGTCTCTTAGCCCCACTCTGGGCTGGGGTTCAGAACGGAAAAGTGAACCCCGAGGAAATCTCCCGTGTGTCATCGCGCAGGAAAGGTTCAACACTTGGATCAAACTGTTAGTTCAGCACAACGTCTGCAAACACTTCTCATTAAAACTCAGAAAAGCACATAGGCAATAAAGCCAGGCCAGCCCTCAATGTACTCCCCATGCATCCTCAGGAAGCAAAACCAGCATACTCCTTCTGTCACCGCCTTTGCCTCCATGACAACCACAGTCTAAAAAGTCGAAAGAGGTCATGGGAGGCTGGTAGTCCTCAAACGTCTATGTTTGATAGTTTCCAACATTGTATAGTGTAAATGCAAAAAATCTGCTCTGGTCTGCAAGAATGATGTAGCGGGTCGTCAAATTAGGCGCCTCCGGAGGTGGGCCCTGGGCACAGGTGGGCCTGTTGCTGCTGAGGTTAGCTGTTTGACCACCCGAGACAGTCTGCCAGCTGTCCCAACACCCCCCTTCCTCATATAACCTCATAATAGGGTGAGGGGTGGGGGCTTAATATAAATTGACCTTAGAGAGGTTTACTGAGTGGCCCCCTCCTATGGTTTTCGTATGGGTGGCCCCCATCTTTTCGGTTTATTGCACCTTAGACATATAGGGCCCTTGGTAGGGGGTGCTTGGACATCACTCACAGCAAGCAGCGGATGTCCCTAGCTACCGCCAATTAACACCTTAGATTTAGGGTCCCTTGGTGGGGGAGGGTGAGGGCGTCTGTAGTAATCAGGGAATGTCCCCTCAGTGCCCCTACCCTGGTACTAACTACACCCCCCTTAGCACACACACACCTCCCCCTGTATATACATTCCAGCATAAACACACACACATACACACACCCTCTCAAACACACATACTGCGTACACACATTTTGCAAGGAAGGTGGGACCCTAGGATATCTGTCTGCCTCTTCCTAGTGGGGGAATGCAGGCCCCTTGCAGCAGCGGCCGTGTCCCAGGTGCCCGGCTTCCTGGGCAGTACTCTCTCACGCCTGTGAGGGTTCCCCAGTACATCTGAGCCGGTGTTCGCATCCTGAGGGTGGGTTCTGGTCACTGCTCCTGGCGTGGGCCTGGGGAATTTCAACTGTGGCTGAGCCTGGTCAGACCCTTATTCTGCTGCCTTGTGGCCCTCTTTTTCCCGGGGGTTCCCCCTCTTGGCGGGCGGCGGGCCCCTACTCGCTCCTCCCTGGACCAACCTTGCATTGGGCTGACGGGATGGCTGCCTGGAGTCTTGAGCCAGGTGCCACTGGGGTCTGGCTACGTACCTGCGGGGTTGAGGCGGGGGATGCCCAGAACTCCTGGGTGGTGGTCAGTGCTTTCGTCTGGGGCTGTGGGTGTCCGCTCCTCCGGTGGGGCTCGTTGGGTTCTCCCCGGCATGGCCCAGAGGCTGCTTTCTCCTGGTTTGAGCTGGGGGACGGCGCTCTCTCTCCTCCGTCCTTCCTGCTCTCTCTGGCTCTGGGGGAGCCTTCTTGGTGAATCCTGCTGGCCCTGGCCTGGAGTGGCGGGCTTGAGTCGCCCGAGGCGGTTGTTCCCCTACCCGGTTCCGTGTGGCGTTAGAAGTTCGACTGCGCTGCTGCTGCGGTGGGGGGTCTTAGAATTGGGGAGATGGCTGGGCACTCTCCTCCTTCCAACACATTCCTATCCATTTGAAGACATAAGCACTTTCACCTGGTACCAGGTGTTAGCTCACCTTTGCACTAACAGTTTGCATGACGGAATGACTGAAATATTTCACACTAGTTGGTTTTAAGGCATAAGTATGCGTGTGAACACTATCTGTTTTGTATATATGTCGACAGGTGGACATTTTTTTATTAGCAGTAGGTTTATAACATTTGAGTGTGTGTGTGGACAGGCTCCATACATATTGTACTGTTTATTTTGAACCTTATGATTAACAACCCAATGAAACTTGTTGCTTTATGCTTCATGGTCTTATCCCCCTTCCCCTCTATTATCACCTCCTACCCCCTCTCTCTTTCGCCCTCTCTCTTCTTCCCTCTTCATACTCCGTCCGAGTTAGCCTCAAAGATTGCACAGACATGATTGAAATTAATAAAGTTTGGCTCAATTACAAAGAAATTTATCCAGACTATACCTTTGGTTTTGTCTGAAATATCTTCCCCTCTTGTTAAATAGAGAAATATATTCAACTTACAAGGGCCTCAGCTCTCATCTGTCTGCCCAACTGTTGGACAGGATAAGTTCATCGGATATAGTCAGAAAATCGGATATGGGCATCAAGATCTGCAGTGTAAAGCCGGCTTTAGATGACCCCACCCTTACATTGACGTGTTATTCCTACCATGACAAAGGTGGATAAAGGTGGAGATGACCCAACTCCCAATCGTTAAGTGCCTAGGATGGCACAGAGTTAAAAAAAAATTTTGTAATCCTGCCACCCCAGCCATTTTCAAGGTAAAGTGATCAATAGTTTGGCTCAGCATCAGGCCAAAGTGCACTTGTCTGTTTGACATTGATGGTATTTTAGCACCACTTTGCTATTAAATATGATAGTATTGCCGTGTGATATAAGTTACAGCAATGCTTTTGCAACATGCTACTGGTTATTATGTCTTACGGCATAAGTATCCTACACATGTCCAAAGCCATCTAATGTTCTCGGGAGACTGGATGACCCAGAGGACAACTGGGAGAATGTGAAACAAAAATGGTTCTCCTTGGTATAACAGTCCCCACCATGTTTGAAAGAGGAAGACGGATGAGTTACATCCCAAAAATATCATACTAACTGTATGGTTCATCAGTTTCTTTGTATGTTTTTACTGCAAAGACTAAACTGTCTGTTTGACTTATAACAAATGTTCTAGTATTTTGCATATTTTTGCCTATTTCCTGTCCTGTCAGACTTTAACCTGTCATATCAGATTCATGACCTTAGTGAGTCTGGTTCTACCTGACTTTTCTTCCTAATCTTCCCTTCAGAGAGTTTTTGACTTTACTGTCACGTGCTTGCTCAGTACAGGGTTTACCCCTAAGGCCATTCCATTTGATCTATTGGTCACTGACTGTTTCTATAATTAGGGACATATAGTTCCACTGGAATTATGCAGACTGTAGTTTATTGTGTTTTTTTTTTCTTTTTTGTGTAGCATGTGTAACAACCTGTGTTGTTAATTAGTGCATCATAAAAACTTAATTCAATTTAATAAAAGGGTACTTATGTAAGGAGTTCGTTGACAGTCTAAATTGATTATACCAACATGACTGAGAAATGTTTTTTTTTGTTTTGTTTTTTTATTGTCACTGAGTGAGGCACTTCCTTCTTACACATATCTGTTTGCACAGTTTCATATTTAATGTCTGCATTAACAGAAAAATGCAGGAAATGGCCCAGAGCCTCGGGGCCCACTGACCCACACAGCGCTGAGCAGGACCTACGAGTGGGTACTGAGCAGAAACAGCCAAGCTGCAGTGTGACCCTGACCCATCAGAGATGCAGAGGACTGCTGCTGTAGGTCACCCTAAAGGCCCACAAAAGTTTGAAGGTTCGGAAACGATCGAGGTGCAGTCAGATTCATCGGGTCAACCTTGGCTGCCGAAGGACTTTCTAAAATATCTACAAATATTCTTCATATTTTTAAGCATAAACTATGTGTTTTATAGTTCAGATTTAAAAAGAAAAAAAATCATCTAGGTTATTTTTATATATACTACTCTCTCAGGGTGACTATTTCAAATATTTTTTAAAGTAAGCCTTTCTGTGGTCAGAATGTTGTTGATTACATATGCATTTTCAGAATGACAGAAAAAATGCAAACCTTGTTTTATTTGTCACATCACATCAGAGGCAGAGTTTTGTTTTGTTTTTTGTTATTATTATTCACATTTTAAATATTTAACAATTGCTAAGTCCATAGACTGAGGAGACTTGGAGGTCATACGATGACATCCTGCATAAAATCAGTTTCAAGCTGTATTAAAGTTCGTATAGCCTGCAGGTTTGTTGTTATCTGCTGTTAGTGCTGCAGGGAGGAGCACATACTATGGTCCATGATCCCTAAAGACCTCACAAAACATCTCAAAAACTTCAAATCTGAGATCTACGGTCTGAGGTGGCAACCAAAACCATATGATATCAGGGTTTCAGTATATCAAAAGCATGATCAAAAGTAAAATTCTGTTTGATTTGCTCAGAGTTGATTTCTCAAAATAAATGCAATATATATATATATATATATATATATATATTAATTTGTCTTCATTCAGCAATGTCTTCATTCAGCATTTTTTCCGTGATCCTAGAGTTTTTGTTGCACAACACTTCTGAAATATTCCTCCGACCTTAATGAGGGTGGAGTGTTTGCTCAGTGTAACATCAACCTTTAGACTTAAAGCAAGGAAGATTCTTGAATAAAGACTGTTGCTTCTAATACAACAAAGGACTATCATATTCATATAAATGGCAGGTTTTGTGTCATGGTTTGGATTTTTGCCTTAGTTTTGTTTCTATATTGTTCTGTCATGATTTGAGTTCTGCTTCCTGTTTTATTTTGGAAGGTTTCCTGTATGTCATGGTTTTAAGTTTTACTTTCCTGTTCCCAATCTCCCCTGATTGTTTTCACCTATGTCTTGTCAGTCCTTTCTGTATATAAGTCTTGTCTATGCCTTCCTCTGTGCTGGTCCATACAGTCATTTCCCTGACTGGTGTCTGCCATGTTTGTTTTTGCCTGTTAGCCCACAGTTAGTTTTTATTTGGCTACCCTGCTCGGCAGCGCTTTCTGTTCTGATATTAAACCCCTTGCCTTGGAACCGTGTGCCTCCCGTCTCTGTATTTCGGGTCCTTCATGTTCAGCAGCCCTCGTACCTGACATTTTGTGTCTTTTCGTGTGAGTAAGCGAATGGTAGGAGGTTGAGGGTAAGTGGGGTACGTGGCCTGGGTAATAGGCAGAGGCATCAGCATTAGGGCCTCATCCACCCTGACAGTCCCTGCTGATGTCTGCAGGCAAGGCCACCATCCTAGAATCCCCCTGGCTGCTGCACTGTCAGCTTGAAATGGGGGGAGACATCGCACTAATGGCTGTGGAAGAGGAGGTTGATCCTCCAGGCAAACAGGAGACACACCAGCAACCATCAGTTGTTGGGTAAAAAAATATTTGACCCCATATTCCTTTTTCTTTTTTTAACTTCCTAAAGACGTGAAATTGAGTTTGCCTCATCAGCGTCTTGGCTCTCTGACTACCTGTGGTTTTTCCTCTTTACCATCATTCCTGCTCTCTCAAGTCAGATTGTCTGCCCATAATTCACAGATTCATACATGACCAGACAGATGTGATACAAACACATAGATATTAAGGGTGTAAAGATGAATTGATTACTCAAACCAGATCTATTTGTCTAATTCAAGTTGTTAAATCAAATCAAGTCGACCTATAACATTATAAAATCATTTCAAAATAAAAGGAAGTGATTATAATCTCCCTTCAAAAACACCATTTACATTGGGTTTATGTTACCATAATTAAATAGTAGACAACACACATGTGATGCAGCAAACACTGATCAAGTCATTCCTGTCCAATGTGTGGACATGTGACATGTGATCAGACAGTGTGCTAGAATTTTCTAAGAATGTTCCCTTTGGATTCTTTGGATGTGAAAAACAACAGTGGAGCAGAACTTTGGAAACTAACATGTGAATGGATTAAGCATTCATTTTTGTTTACTTGTCTGTGTTAAGACATATCTAATCTACACAAAAATCACCTCATGATATCAATGAATTGTTCATTTTCCAAGCCATTACACCCCAGTAAAGCCCTGCTCCAGTACCCTGAATTATCACAGGCTGCAGCCACCTTCACTTTCCAGGGGCTTTCTCAGTTCTTCTCTGGGTCCTGGTATTTCTCCAGTTTCTCTGTTCCTTCTTCCTGATGTTTCCCCGCCAAAGCAGCACTGCCATCCACCTAGCAGCTTTCCTCTGTTCTTTATCCACCACTACAATGTCTGGTTGGTTCTCCGTACCATCCTATCTGGATCTGGAAGTCCCCAGGATCTTCCCTCTCATTCTCTACCACCTTCAGAGTGTTTCCCATTTTGACCTTGGGGTTTCCAGTCCATATTCTTTTATGTTCTGTATATTATTCCAGCCGCACTTGGTTGTGGCTCCGTATCACTTTACTGCAGCATCTTACATCCTACTACAGTTATATGCTGGATTGTTTCAAGCACCTCTTTGCTCAGCCTACACCTTGGTCTTGTCTGGTGTGGTAGATCTACACCTTGGGTCTTGTCTGGTGTGGTAGATCTGAGCCTCTATCGCTCTGGTGCTCAGGGCTTGTTCCTGAGCTGCCAGGATGAGTGCTTCAATGCTGTCCTGTAGGCCAGCCCTTTCTAGCCATTGGTAGGAGTTCTTCATATCAGCCACTGCAGTCATGGTCCAGTGGTACATCCCATGCAGGGGTTTGTCCTGCCATGAGGATCTGTCCTCCAGCACTGTATCCTCTGCTCTCCGTACCTGGGAGACATTCACACAGGCACACTTTCAGTTGGGGACTTGAGCTTGATGTACTCATGGATCTTGAATGTCTCATCCTGGATAGTGGCTTTATTCGCTTACTCTTCCTTTGGCCATCTTATTAATCCTGCAAGGTATCTGATATATGGAAGTGCCTGGGTCTTGTTCTTGCCATTAAGATGACTTCTTTGGAATTGTCGTACTCGTTGAAGGTATTTGGCTGTTGCAGTTTTCCTTGTTGCCTGCTCCAGGTTGCCATGTACCTGTGGAATTCCCAAATGCTTGTAACTGTCTCGTGTTTCTTCTAGAATGAGACCCCTCTATGTAAGTTACCTTGCCTCCCTTTGTAACCATCCAACTGCATTCTCCACTGCTTAAAGCATTCAAAGACCATAAAAACCGTCTTGGGAGATGTTATCGAGACAAAACTGTCACCTTTCAACTTCAAACCCACCTCCCTTCCAATAATTTATATGAACAACTCCAGTCTGGCTTCCGTCAATTTCACAGTACAAGCAGCCCTCATAAAATTACTAATGACCTTCTACTCGCCGCTGACTCTGAACTCATCCTCCTTCTACTTGATCCTGACTGCTTCTTTTGATACAATCTCACCCCATCCTTCTGGAAAGACTTTTTCAACCATTGGCATCTGTGGCCTACCCTCAGCTGGTTTAAGTCCTATCTTTCCGGAGCCGCAACGCTTAATTCATACAATTAAGTCATTCACCTCTCCCCAGTTCCAGTTACCACAGAACGGTACTGAAGGCTCTGTCCTGGGGCCCCTGCTATTCATCATTACCTTCTTCCCTTGATTTATATTTTCGTAAACACAACATCCACTTTCATATTATGCAGATGATACAGCTCTACCTCTCCTCCAGCTGGCTCCTCTTCCACCTGCCTCCCTCTCCAGCTGCCTTGCTTGAAATAAAATCTGGTTCACTGCAAACTTCCTTAAATTAAATAATGTAAAACTGAACTCCTCGTCGTAGGAACAAGACCACCTAAATAAACTCCCTAACTTCTCCATTTCCTTTGATAACTGCTGCATCCTTCCCTCCCCACAAGTTAGAGTCTGGGTGTCATCCTTGACAGCACTCTCTCCTTCACTGCCCACATCAATCACATCACCCGGGCGGCTGACCCTATTTCCTCCGGCATCACCCGTCTCCGCCCTCTCTCAGTCCTCACTCCACGGCCATTCTAGTCACAGTCTAAATACCTCTCGTCTGGACTTCTGCAACTCCCTCTTATCCGGACTCCTTACAAAACCATTCACAAACACAACTGCTCCAAAATTCTGCCGGATCTCAACACAAACCCCTCAGCTATGCATATCACACCTGTTCTACAAAAAGCTTCACTGGCTACCAGTGCCATTCGAGATTCGTATAAATCCTTATCTTGACCTTCAAACCTCATAACCTGCGCCCCCCCTATCTGTCTGACCTTATCCATGTTGCCATTCCACCCGCTCCCGCCAAGTCACCACTCTTCCTCCAGCTGCTACACCCCACTGTTTCGTCACTATGGAGGCCAGAGCATTAGCCGCCTCTGCCCCCCAGCCTCCTCCTGGAACTCACTGCCCTCAGGTCTCGCGGAACGTTTCATTCCACACACAGTTTGCTTCACAAAATCTGAAAACCCACCTCTTCAGACAAGCATACCCATCCTAATTAATTTTATGATTCCATTGTTTTGTTTGTTTTTAACTAATGTCCTTTCTTTTTAACTGTATTTTGTTGTTTCTATCTGTAAGGCGACCTTGGGTGTCTAGAAAGGCGCCATATAAATAAAATTCATTATTATTATCTCAGGATCTGGCTTATTTTGGATGGTACAGTAATAGCGACATGACCCAAAGCGTAAAAGGTCAATTACTTCCTATCCGAATTTCTTTGTTAAAATCATAGTTAAATATCTATAGAAGGATTTAAGGAAAAATTAATTTCCCAAATAGTTCTTCAGAACACTGCCTGTAACCCTCTCTAAAGGATTCCTGCATACTCATTTGGAAGGGATTTTCTGACTTTAAGGAACCCCACCTGCATCAGCCAATGCAGAGACACAAAACTCTGCCCAGAACACACCAGGATTGACAATTTATTTAAAATTACCTTTTGCTACAAATAAAGGTCTTAAACATCCATTATTTAATTTAGTTGTATTGAATGGGAATAGATTGACATTAAAATGACTTAACTTAATTCACATATCTCAACTGGAAGCATCCAAAACTTCAATTGGAATCTTTGTGATTTTATAAATATATTCTAATTCGATATTTGTAAAATAGTTTGACACATTTTAATTTGTGATAATTATAATAATTAATAATTATTAATAAACTGCATATTAGAGTCGATAAATGTTGAATTCAATTCAAGTTTTTGACAATCACTTTAAACTATATATATATATATATATATATGATAAGGCGGCTGGGTAGCTCAGTTGGTAAGGTGCAGGACGCATGCAGGAAACCTCGGTTCGATTCCCGGGGCCAAGGAATGAACAATATAGCAATGGTAAATGGGGCAATTACCATAACAATGGAAATGGGGCAATTACCGCAACAATAGCGAGCAATTAACATCACCCGGTGAGGGTCATGAACTTAAGGCCAACTGCCTTCTGACTACCTCACAAACGCGAGACAATGAACATGTCATGCGACTCGATCGCCCGGCCAAACAAGGTCTCGTCAGGTGCTGGGGACCAGAGCACTCTGATGGAAAGTGGGCTACTGGGTACTAAGAGCGAAATGGACTAGGTCTTGAGAACAAAAGGTTCTGTTAGAATGCTACTACTCAAGTAATCCCAGCCAGGCGTGGTTACATGCAGAGAATGTGGAATGAATGGATGCTTCAGCTTTCACAATCAGGCTAACGCTGCCAAACAACTGTGGCCAATGCTCGAACATCCTAAGCGGCAACTCCTGTCTGGCAAGTTGAGCGATACAATACAATGGCAATGCAGGAGGCTAGAACAGCAGGTCAGAGAGCAGGCTATACCTCCACCTGAGATTGGGTACACAGCCCAACAACCTGATTCGCTGGCCGAGGCAACAACTGACCTGAAAGACAGATCATGTCTAGAATGAACATAGCAACCTCGACCTCCTTCGCGGTTAAGTGATGTGTACCGCCCTGAAAGTCTACTGGAAAATGTGAATGGAAGCATTGAGGCAATTCCTACCACAACCATCACAGAAACCAATGAACTGGTTTACACTTCAGCAGCAGTGATCCTTGAATGTGGCTATAGAGTAACCATGGGAAATATACCATGGAAGCAGCGGTTGAGGCCAAGAATCAAGGCAACTCAGGAAGGATGTGAGTAAGCTGACAGAGGCTCAAAGTACAATGAAAGCAAGTACCTAAGAGATGCAGCAGATGCCATACCTGAAGCACTGGAAACTGCCAAACAAAGGCTCCTAGCCTTGGCAACCCGCCCTAAAAATTTACACAAGAGACAATGAAGCCAGAGCCGGATAAACAGGCTGTTAGCAACTCAACCTCTTGAGGAGTGTGCGGCTCAGTGGCGAGGTCAAACTCAGCCCGAACAGACCCTCGGACTAGAAGCGAACAGTACTGGAAAAGGTATATGGAGAAAGAGACAGCACATAACAGCAATGCCCAGTGGCTGGTCTCTCTGAGAAGAACATAACCTCCTGAACAAGTCCAGTAACTTAACCATCACAGTAAGACATCCAAGAAAAGTCTCGAGTATAGAGAAGAGCTGGACAGCACGGGCCTGACATGATACATGCCTGCTGGCTAAGCTCACAGCACTCCCCTGCAGGCGCCTGGCAGCACAAATAGAGCCAGCTACAACACTGAGATGGGACTCCTTGAATGGCCTTTCTGGGGACTGAGCGATCTCTGATCCAGAAAGGATCCCCTCAAGGTGCAGTCCCATCCAACTACCCGACCCAATAACCTGTCTCTCACAACATGGGCTCATGTCAGGCATCATTACCCAACCAAGATAAATAGGCACATGGATCAATTCATAAGGTAACTTTACAGAAAGGCATTGTTGTTAGAGAGACTCCCGGGAGCAAAACACCAACTCCTGGTTGACCAGAACAGTCGGCTCAAGACTGCAAGTCCTGACACACCAACCTGTGCACAGCCTGGATTGATTACAAGAAGCCACATGACTCAATGCCACACCGTGGATCACTGAATGCTTGGGCTCATACCAACATCAACAGGACTCTAAGAGCCTTCATAGGAAACTCCAATGAGGCTGTGAAAGCCACCCTTGAAGCCAATGGGAAGCCACTTGCACAAGTGTCCATCAAATGTGGGATATGCCAAGGTGATGCTCTGTCCCCACTGCTGTTCTGCATGAGTCTGAACCCTCAGCCAAAATAAATCAACAAGACACAGCTGCTGGATACCGACTCAGAAATGGGGCCAACATCAGTCACCTCCTCTACATGGATGACATCAAGCTGCCATGCTAGAGCCAGCGTGACATTGACTCCTGATCCACACACCACCAGGATCTACAGTACTGACATTGGGATGTCATTAAGACTCGAAAATACAGCGGATGAGGCATCAAAGAAAGAGAGCAAGGTAGTCCACACAGAAGGGTCTCACTCCCAAGAAGGAACAATAGCGAACATCGAGGACAGTTACAAGTGCCTCCAAATTCCACAGGCAAATAGCAGCCTCGAGCAGGCAACAAGGAAGCTGCAGTAGCTAAATGCCTCAGGTAAGAGCCAAGTCTGAGAAGCCAGCTCAATGGCAAAAATAAGACCGAACGTAAACAGCTACGCTGCCAGTTATCAGATACCCTGCAGGAATAATAAAGATGAAAGCCAAGGAAGAGGTACAGACCACCAGATGTTAAAGACCGGCTCCTCACCATGCATGGGAGGTTCCATCAATCCATACCCTGAGACTGTATGCTAGCCGCCAGGAAGGCCGAGACTAGTGGTAAACCCTTATCAGGATCGACATCAAGTGCAAATTCATCAGCTCAAGGCCCCCAACTGACAGTGTGCTCGAAGTGAATGTCTCCGGGCAATGGAGAGCAGAGGATACAGTGATGGAGGACAGATCCTCATGGGAGAATAAGCCCCTGCATAGGATGTGCAGGACCACTCTTCGGTGGCTGATATCAGAGTCCTACCAATGGCTGAACAGACTGGCCCTACAGGACAGCACTGAAGCACTCATCCTGGCAGCTCAGGAACAAGCCCTGAGCACCAGAGCAATAAAGGCTCAGATCTACCACACCAGACAAGACCCAAAAGGTGTAGGCTGTGCAAAGAGGCACACAAAACAATCCAGCACATAACTGCAGGTGTAAGATGTATGGCATTAAAAAGCATACATGGGCGCCACAATCAAGTGGCTGGAATAATGTCAAAGATTTATATTGGTAGAATATAGACTGGAAACCCAAAGGTCCAAATAAACACCGAAGGTGGTAGAGAATGAAAGAACCCAAAAAATCCTGTGGGACTTCCAGATCGGGCCTGATGGGAGTAGTAATGGCAGACCAACCAGACATTGTAGTGGTGGATAAAAGAACAAGAGGAAAGCCGTTGTGAGTGAATGTGGCAGTGCCTTAGCGATAGAACATCAGGAAGAAGAACATGAGAAACTGGAGAAATACCAGGGACTCAGAAGGAAGAACTGGAGAAAGCCTGGAAAATGAAGGTGACAGTGGTGCCTGTAGTAGTGGAGCACTTTCCAGGCGTAACCCCCAAGCTGGAGGTAAAATGCCTGGAAGATCTCAGACATCTCAATCCCAGAAGCGCGAGTGCTAAAGATAGCTAAGATACTCTTGGGATCCTCAAGCTCCCAGGCCTCTGGTAAGAGGACCCGAGCAGTGAGCTCCTCCTACGAAAGGGTGAAAAGAGCAAGTTATATATATATATATACCATGCACATATTTTTTTAATTTATTTATACATTTTTTATATTTTTATATTTCTTTATATAAAATTAAGTAAAGGACTTCCAAACCAATGTCAGCTCTATGCACCAGGTAGAGCGCATCAGCACCATGGACAGCTTCCATAGAAAGAAGCATTGTCTTTAATGCAGGCAATACAAATTTAAATATATATAAATATAAAATGAATAATTCAAGAGTTAAAAAACTATGTGATATTTTTATGATTATGAATAGTAGCATAATCCGAAATACACAGAAAACATCTTTAAATTACATATTGCAAGGTATACTTAAACAGACAGACTGTTTTCTGAACTTGCATAAAATGATTTTTTGTGATGACCAGAAAGCAGTGCTTTGCAAAAACCAATATTAATTTAAATAAAAACATTAGCATCTTCAAGCAAAAAAAAGTCTTGATATTTTCTTGAAGTGCCAAAAGACAGTTTTAAAGACCTATATTAATAATGGAATAAATGTCTCAAATAATATCCTGTTTCTGATTGTTTTATTGTTTTAAAATACATGTCTTCAAAGTTTTCAAATGGTGGACTGTCTGCTCCAGAGTTGGGAGATCATAAGTTAAAATCCAGTTTGGTAATCCCAAACACTAAAAATGGGACTGAATGCCTTCCTACTTGTCATTCAACTGAAATGTTTTTATTTAGTTATTTATTTATTTATTTATTTAAGAGAGTCAGTCAGAGAACCAAACTACTTCTTTCTATGATGTCATTAATGCTTTATTTTTCTATTTTAACAGCACACACATTTGCACGGCAACACAAATCATCATGTATCAACACCAGCCTGTCTGCAAAACAACCTCATGTTTTAAGAACCTGTCTTCCATTAAAGTAAACCTGTGTGCAATCAATCTTTGCACTTAAATAACAAGCAGCCGCTCCTTCTTAAGTGACGCTCAATTAATCTGTGGTGGGACTAAACAGGTTCCTGCCTCTTCGCTCGCAAGTGTCCATAATTTATGGGGGGCTTCCATAAAACAGGGCGCAACTGTAAATCTTTCATGCAACACAGCACTCATGCACATATTTCTCTGTGCTATAGATACCTGTCTACAGAAATATGCAAATGATCTAATGAGAATGTTCAATGGGAAGGTGGTGATGCAGAATAGAAAGAGTCATCAGGAACTTCAGGGATTACAATAACCTACGATCCTGTTCCCTCTGTGAAAAAAACAAAAAGGACATGTCAAATGCAAGAGAAACTGCAGGTTTAAGGTGATGGGTTGTGTGAATTTGTGTGTTACAGCACAACTGCAGGATCATAAATACTGCACTTCTGAGTGATGAGCAAGTTGCATGTAGGGCTAAAAAAATCATTGTACATTGGGTTTCAATGGTGGTCACAGCTGAGAAAAATCATGATTCGTTTGTAAAACGTTTGAGGAAATTTGGGATTTGTTTTGGTTGAATATTTTTAATATTTTTTTTCTGGCCAGCTAGAGCTCGGCTGTGGGTTTATTCAAAGCCATTAAGCAATCCAGTTGTCATATGGGATTACATTGAACATGTCTCCAATTGATCTGGGCTTTAACAGAATAACACAATTGTAAACAAATATTTTTGTTTGTTTGTTTGTTTGGTTTGATGTTTTTCTGACATTCATTGTGTTGGTCCATAACACATTTTTGTTGTACAATTAACTCTTTAACTCTTTTTAAACTGAAGCTTTAGCTTCGACTGTCGTAACTCTTGAATCTTTTACTGATGCTGGCGTAATTCCCAGATTCTGAGGCAGAGAAAAGCAGTCTTGCACTGATATGGAGCATTTAATGCCTTAGTCCATGCACCTGTAGGAGTTAACTGAAATGGGTGAGGCATGTTTTTAGATTGTCTGGGCCCATTTCATGTAGAGAAAAGGGAATCCTGCGCATCCTAGAGGACACTTGGGAGTCTTACTGAATGTCATGCATGTGTTAGTATGTGAGTAATGAGTTATAATGAAAGTTACACACATATGGCGTTACAGAAATGTTGTCATATAAGCCATTTATGCAGCACCTCTAGTAGCTAATAATGCATGCAGGTATGCAGGTGACATGTAAGTGCCTGTAGGATGCTTATTTCTATATGGCTCCCTGGGCAGTGTGCAGGGTTCGCGGGGGGGGGTGGGGGGGGGTTTGACAAAAACATTTAAAATCTGTATGATCTGTCTGTGTCTCACTTCTGCCTTACCTACCCTTTGTGTGCAAATGTTCACTACAACCTGTCAACCCCAACACACTCATATAATAAGACTGTGCATAAATATTTGTACGACGTCTAATCTTGAAATAGTGTGTGGACCACCATACTGCTCTTTCCATCCTTCGTGTCATGGGGGCTAAGCTTGTGGCTGATGATGCAACTGCTTTTATACACTGTAATGTGGCACCTTCGATGATAAAGTGTTAAAATCAGGCTAGATGGAAATAGGAGCTGTGAATTGCTGCAAGCTTAAACATGTCCAAAAAGTTCAACATTCTGATGTGGTCCAGTAGACACTGCAACTCCAAATAAAGCTTATAGCAAGAAGTCAGATTATCACACTTCACAGGAATCCTGCGATTTTTTGCATGAATCTGGTACTGATAGTGATGTGATGGATGAGCATAATGTGCAGCTAAGGCTTTGCACATGAGAGGAAGTAAGCCTGTTAGAAATGATCTCATTTCAATAATCAGGAAGTGTGAGACCTCTGTTCTTAAAGCCACACATCCTCACAATGTTTCAACATTTCACTTTTATTTTTTTCTTCATAAATCTCTCTCTCGTCCTGCGCCATTATCTGTTGATGGTTTTGTTTTTTTGAGACTAGTTTGCTGCTTTTCCAGTTTCTGAGAGATCTCAGTCTTACAAGGAAGGATCTTGATGACAGTGTAGCCTCTTTTGGCCTTATGACTTACATTGTGGTTGTGCTTTGGGTGTGGGTGGGTTAAATATTTGCTAGAACAGCTTTGAGACCACGCCGACATTCTCTCCAGGAGCTTCTGGCATGGTCCGTCCGCCTGACGCCGCCATATATCCTTCGTTCTCCGCCACTGGAGTGGCCTCTCGCTGCCACGTGACATGACCAACCAGCAGGGGCGACCCTTCCGGGGTTCAGAACATCGCGATCCATCCTCGCAGATCTTCCTCCTAAACTACACTTTAGGATCGCTGTCTGTCAGGCATTCTGCGGCCTCTAAAAACCCAACTGTCAGTGATGGGGAGCCCACCACCCGGATCCCGGGATCAACGCCGTCAGATTTCTCTCCTGGGAGACTCTATGATCCGGCAATCGGCATCAAGGTGCCCACACACTCCCATCTCAGAAGGCATCCCAATGAGACGTCTAATCATCTCACCAGTAAACCCCTCCTCCAACCATCTGTGTCACAGGCATTCTTAATGACAGCATTAATTCAGCAATCTGAAACACGAAAGCGGACTTCCATCCACCTTATTCATCATCCAGCAGTTAAATTCTGGTAGTATATCTGGACCACTACCTTCACCCGTTACAGAGACACAAATTACTCTCAGATCCGTCAGCTCCATATCTGGTTAAAAGTTACTGTCACTCTAAATATCCTTTACGTTGACAATTTCTACATTTTACAATAAGACCAAACCTTTTTCAAACCAGGCAGCTTACACCCCAAACCATAAAGCTCCCATCTTCTGGGATGAACACCAAAGAAATCACCCTCCTCCTCTTACTTTCTCCTTCCAGCGGTTAGATCAAAGCACACACATTCCTCCATCCTTTATTCCAGTACACATCACGAGCAGAGATCCTGGCGTTCACATTCCAAAGTCAACATTCGCTGTGAATGTCTCACTTCCTATTCACATAGCACCAAATACAGAATCAAATTAACTGCAAAATCACTGGTTTCTGCCACACTGAATATGGCTGTTTTTAACATCAGATCTCTTTCTAACAAGTCTTTTATATTAGTCTGATTGGTGACCATGATTTAAAATGCTTACTTTTAACTGAAACTGGCTTGGTACTGATGCTCAGCTATTCTCACTGAGGCCTCTCCACCTAATTTTAATTTTTTATTTTCCTGTAAGGGCAGGTAAAAGAATCAGTGGAACAGCATCAGTGCTCAACAAGGTTTAAAACTGAAACCATTATTTTAACGATTATCCTTCATTTGAGCATCATTCCTTCTGTTCAGCAATCCACCTATTTAGCAGTGACTGTTTACAGACCCTGGGAGTCCTCCCTCTGGTTTTTACAAAGATTTTCTGAACTTTTATCTGTCGTTCTTCTGGGCACAATAGGATTTTAATAACTTTGGAATTTTAACATTCATATTGACAACCGCAGATGAATCCTTTTTGCCACACTCTAATTTTTAAAATCTTTTAAATGGTATAGTTTAGCATGTGCTTTTAACCGACTCACAACAGAGACACCCTGGACTTAGCTGGCAGGTCATCACCTCTGACCTGTCTGCTGGTGTGTCCTCTGTTGTTGACTTGGCTGTGTCAGATCATTGTGTGTGTGTTTTTTAAGGTGACTGGTTTATCAGCAAGGCCTCCAGTGAGAACTGTGGCGATATATAACTCCTGAAAGTGGCAAGAACATTTTTATTGACATTTTTAAACAAACTCCTGCTCAATTTTACCTTTGTCCTGCGATTCTCTGACTGATAGTTTTAACGACAGACTTAAGTCTGCCAGTGATTCAACGCTCAATGAAAAACGAAATGTTGACACATAAACAAAACGCCTTGGAGAAAACAGTGATATTTTAAATCTGAAGAAGGAGAATTTGTGGGAAGCAGAAAGAAAGAATTAGAAAAAACTAATTTAACAATCGACTATGACTTTTAAAAGATCAACTAAAACCTACAACCACGCTGTTAAACGGTGAGACACTTTATTTTCTAATCTCATCACAACAATAAGCTTACAACTGATTTCTTTTAAGACTATTGATTTTATTAAACAAAGATTTTAATAAATCTATCATGCCTCCTCTAAGCTTCCATGTGAGGACTTTGCTGACACACTTCAGGAGTAAAGTCAATGCTATTGATCAACCAGCGATTTTGTAACAGTAATCTTGGCGAATTCGGTGGCATTGTCTTCCCTAAGGAAACACTGGAGAGTTTTGTCTGGTTGATTTTGAAGATGTAGTCGAGTTTTTCCCAAGCAAACACTACAACCCTGCCTTTTGGAACCCTATTCCCACTTCTCTTTTAAGCATTTTATAAATTCTTTGAGTCAGAATTTTAAGCATAGTTAACTGCTCTCTTCAGGCGGGGGTCTTCCCCTCTGCATGTAAGGCGGCCGTGGTGAGGCCTTCTGAAAATGCTTGGACCCAAAGATCATGGACAATTACAGACCTGTATCAACACCATTTTAGAAGCTTATTGAAAAACTTGTTTTTTATTCAATTACATGATTTTTTAGAGTGAACATAATGTTCTTGAAAAAGTGTAATCTGGTTTAGGACAAATCACAGTACCAAGGGGCAGCCTTTTAAAATTTAAATGATCTCAGACATAATTATGACTCACAGAAAACTTTCTGTTCTGGTGCTGGATCTGAAGTGCCGCCTTTGATACAGGGTGGATCTGAATTTTTAATTATTTTCCAGACTTGAGGTCGGGTTGGCCTCTCAGGAACTGCTCTTAACTGGTTTCGCTCCTATCTCACAGATCGCCATTTTTTTGTAAGTATGGATACTCGGTCCTCAGGAGTCCATGAAATAAGTTGTGGGGTTCCCCAGGGTTCAATCTTGGGTCCAATAGCACCTTGTATATATTTTTGCCTCTTGGGGGATGTCATCAGGAGACACGGCGTTGACTTTCACATATGCTGATGATACGCTTACATCGCCGTGTCTCGATGACCTTGAACCTGTCAACACTCTTTTAACTGCATTTTAGATATAAGCACAATGAAAACTTCTTGCAGCTCAACAGGACAAAACTGAAGTTTAATCATTGGTCTGAAGACAAGAGAGAGATGATTTTACCCAAACTTAAGGTGCCCGTCTTCTCCAGTGTGTGAAAACCCTGGGCGTTCTTTTAGTTTCACCAGGCTAAGTTTTATTTCCCCATCAAACATTGTGAAAATAAGTTTACCATCTCAAAAACATTGCAGAAATCCGCCCGTTCCTCTCTCTTGCCGCTTTGGGGTGCTATGCATGCTTTATTTTTAGTCGTTTAGGTCTGTAATGCCCTGCTCTCTGGTTTGCCCAAATCGATCTCCGTCTACAGAACTCAGCAGCACGAGTTCTGTAGCGAGACCAAGGCGGAACACATTACACACGGTTTTAAAAAATCGCTGCATTGGCTCCTGCGTTTCGAATGATTTAAGTTCTTTTAATGGTTTATAAATGTTTTTATGGTCTTGGGCCCTCTTATTTTAATGATATTATTTTAAGAGAAATACGAACCCTCATGGACCCTGAGGTCCTCTGGCACTGGCCTCTTAGTTGTCCCTAAGGTGAGGACCAAAGACACATAGTGAGGCTTACGTTCTGCCGTGCAGGGTCTCGCCTGTGGAACAACTGCCGGAGAACCTCCAGAGACACAAGTGCCTAGAGGTTTTAGAGGCTCAGGGCCCTTGTACCTAGTCTGGCTTTTATATGACTTTGATCATTCCTTATGTCTTTATTATTCATCTATTTATTAATTGGGGTATTTATTTATATTTAATTATTTATTTTCTTGCTGGAATATTATCTTTGTTTCTAATATATGCAATTCTTTTTTTTTATTGTTATTTTACCAATGATTCTTAGGTTATGTTTTTAATACTGACGTTTTTATTTTTAGTACCAACGTTATTCTTATATCTTATTTATTTTTATCTTTTCTATTTTATTGTTGTTATTTGCCAGTCATTTTATTTTTTTTATTCTGATGGTTTTTTTTTTTTACTCAGTATTTTCTCTGGAGATCCATCGTTCTTAGGCTTTTCCTGCTTGACCTGGCAAGAATTCACCGTGCTGTAGTGCCCGTTCTGGTTGGGCGGGCTGGGTCCACTCTGTGGTTATGTGCCCATGGATGGGGCCTGGGCTTGCTGTGTTGGGCGGGCGCTGCCATTAATAGCCTGTGGTCAGCTGGGCCTTGGAATGAATGGATCCCCCTTGATACTCGTTTCCTCATAGCAGTACCAGCCAGACCTTCTTCAACTGCAGTTCTTTTTCTGTTCCTGCGGTTCTACTGGGGTAACTGGGTAGGTGGGGCGGGGCGGGGGTGGTGAGGAGGCCGCTAACGTGTGATTGTCCTTTGTTTCTGTTTTAATAACCACTTTTATGACTGTTTATCGTGTTTTTATGTTAAGCGCTTTGTGTTTTTAACCAAATGAAAACTATATAAATAAATAAGTTGAGAGTTTGAGTTTGAGTTTGGTCATTAGTTTTGTCATGCCTTAACCTAGACACCCAACATACATGCAGAAAAAGATCAGACTAAAGACACAAAGTTATTATTTGTTCTTTTATGAAAGAATTCCGGCATTCATAACTTTATTTGATTCATCAACCAGTTGAGGATTTTATGAATGCATGAAAGCTATCTGTTTCTCTTTCTGTAATTACACAAAACAGATATTTTCCAGGTCGGGGGTTGTTTGATGCCATAAAGAGAAAGAAAATTGTGTGTTTGCTTAATTTCTAAAGGTTTGGCACTTAAAAAATATTAAATTATTGCTGTTTCGGTCTGCTGTGGGGTTCTACAACACCAGCAGATGGCTTTTGATACAGTGTTAGTCAGGAGGCAGACTCTGTTCATTCCATCTTCATCCTTTGTGGAGGTTTTGTTTGTTTTGGCCTGTCATCTCTTGTTTACCAGACTGCTGCTGCAGCTGGCAATCCACAGCAGCATCACTTTATTCTGAATGCCATATGATCTGTACCCAGGAAAGACCTCTCCCTGGTGGTACCAAGGAAAGTCGTTTCTGAGCTGAAGTGAGAGGGCCTTTCAACGAAATATTCCCAGAAGTGGAACAAGTACAAGTAGGTTTTTAAGCAAAAACAGAAAAAAAGAGGTTCAGTTACAAGTTTGACTATAACTGAAAGGAGTATTCAAATGAAAATTAAAATGAACATCTAGTATCTCAAAAGTAAAGGGTTACTAATTTCTTTTTAAGAAATGTAATAAGAATAGACATAAAATTTACCTCGACTTCTTAATGAATTGGTTTCTCCTCCAAGCTCAGGTCTTCAACCAGAGGCCTGGGAGCTTGAGGCTCCTGCAGTATTTTTAATGTTCCTAGCACTGCGCTCTTCTGGAATAAGTCTGAGGGTATCTGTTGTAGCCACTCCTCCAGCAGGGGTTACTGCCGAGTGCTCCAATTACCACAGGCACCACTGTCACCTTCACTTTCCATGCTTTCTACAGTTCTACATTTTTTATGCACACAAACTAGAAATACTGGTCTACTTTGACTTATAATTGAATTCCATACACCTCTCCTGGACAAAAATCTCAGTGACCTCAGCGTCATCCTCAGAGATGCTCTGTCTGATCAGATAGTCTCCCTGAATGGTGTAAGTTTATTCCTGAGCCAAGCCTAGGGGTTCTGTTGACCCAGGATTTATCATTTAAGGCCCACATATCTAAGGTGTGTAGAATGCCTTTTTTCACCTGCGGTATATGGGTAAGATCAGGAATATACTGGTCTTCTGGTAAGTATACGGGTCTTGCAGCGGAAATCCAAGAGCGTTTACACCAGGCGACAGAGGACTCGCGACAAGTGAGTTTCAAGGCTTTTTCCTGAGCTGGGCAAGAAGCATAATGAAGTAGAGCAAAACGTGACAACATTCAGGAGTTGACCATGAGTGTAACAATCCCAAACATTTATGTGTTTATTCTGTTGTTCTAAATTATATTTTAATTTGCGCCATCTAGTGGTGAAACATGTGGAACAAAGTTCAATTAAGTTTACGGACTACATTTAACTCGCACACAGCTATCAGTGCATTGCTGCAACCCGTGGTCTCGGTAGATCAGTAAGATCACGCTCGATGTATAACAAATTGTCAATGTAATAATTTGTTTATTGTGTTTATTTAGAAGAAGTTAAAGAAGCCTGAAGCCAAATGAGTAATTAGCCCCTCGTGGATGTCAGCCCACGAGGTTTGTGTGCTTTTATTTGTATAATTTAAGATTCATATTTTGTAAGATGTAGAATTATTTTTGATGCATATTTGTGTTTTTATTTTGCTGCCAGTTCTCACGGGTTGTGAAGACCAATAAACCCTGTTTTAAACACCTCGTGCTCATGCTAATTCCTCGAGGGTGCTACAGTGAGAACTCTTCTGCTCCGCATGGGTAGACGAGACGGTGCCAGCGCCGAGAGGGACCATAGCGCCACCCGCCGACGGCCAAATGCACCAACACGCAACTCCAGGTTCCCAAAGATGAATGTTGCATCAAGGACTCTGAATAATATTATTTAAAAGAGACTGCAATAAGAAACAAGATATTTTTCATTTCTGTTTAATCAAAGGGACTGAGATTATTTTATTTTATTTTCTTGTTCAAGTTTAAGTGAATTGTTCAAAGGTGAAATTTATCTATACTAAGTAACCTGTATATTGTTCATATTTAGTGATTCATAGTTACCAGGAATTAGATGTATCTTGCCTATTCAAGACAAGTTATTGTTGTATACTGCACACAGTGGTTTTAAGTTCAATATTTTTAAGTTGAATTAGAAAAATTAAGACAATTTTAATACTGTTAGGATTAAGGTGATAATTTAAATAACTTTTCTGTACAAAAGTACACAAACTAAATCAGTACTTTAATCTTCAAAATCTAGCATAGCTTAAAAATGTCAAGATTGGATGTTTCATCTGAAGTTGGCGAAGATGATGTGACATTCAAGTTAAATGAGCAACCATCAGAAGCTGAGTGCGTTGGAAATGATATCCCCACTACCTCACAAGATGCACGAAGGAGCCAAAGAGTCCGTACGCTAACGGAAAAGGGGCAAGAGCTGCATGATGAGCAGGTAAAGAAGGCCGCACATCGTTTCAGCACGTGCTACGAGAAGTGGAAGGCTGTCATTAAAGAGACTAAGAAAGCTATAGATGGACAATGCTCAATGGATCTCCTGGATGAAAACATCACAAAAGTAAGCAGTGCTGCTACCAATGTTTGTGCTTATATGATGATTTAAGGCAGCATTGACACACCACGGCAATGACACAAGGCAGGATGGATACCTGTGATGCAGTAACAGGAGCATCATGGAAACGCTGAAGATCCCAAACATTAAGAAACAGAGGTCAAAAGGATGAAGAAGTTTGGAAGGTCGTAGAGTCAGTGTTCAAGTCTGCTGCTTCTGCAAGGTTAAGTGTTAAATCTCATCATAGTCCAAAGACTTCTTCCAAGTGTTCAAGCAGACACTCCAGCAAAAGACAAGAGGCAGCAGCGGAAGTTGCTGCAAATGAAGCTGCCTTAGAAGTTCAACTGGAACAAGAAAATCGAATAAGAGAAATTAAAAAACAAGAAGCAGAATTGCACAAGAAAGGCACAAGAGCAAAAGCGCAGAAATGGATCGACTGGGAAACAATCAAAAGCCTTCCAAGCTGCTAAAACTTAAGACAAAAAATTATATGAGCAGAGTGAAAGTTCAGAGGAAGACATGAACTATGTGCTCCACCAGCAATCCTCTGGTAAGGAAAAAAGGGTTAAGTCAGAAACCAGTAGCTTACCCCTCAGACCTCCTTTCCCATCTCAATATGTGTTCTCCTCAGAAGTAAGCCTGCAGCAGAGCTGGTAGAAACCTTGAATCTCTCAAGTCGTCTCCCAGTCCCAGGAGCCAGCTACTTATATTCAATGAAGGTGACCCACTCCAGATACCAGCCAGGCTGGAAGGTTAATTTCTGACTCTTGTTGATGAGCTTACTGGCAGAAGAAGACATACTATTTCTTGGTATGTAGGAGTGGACCTGCAAAGCCATAAGTGCTGGGTGCAGAATCTGCCTACAATGCAGCATGGACAGGTGTGGCAATCCATTCCTCATTGCTAAGGCATTTAGAGACAAACTTGACGCATGGCCAAAGATCAGCTCCAAGGGCAGTGTGGAACTTCAAGAATACGCTGACTTTCTTCGCAGTTGTAATGCAGCCATGCCACACACATCAAAGGTCTCGAAGTATTAAATGACTGCAATGTAGAAACCAAAAAATGTACAAACTCCTGACTGGCTCACATCAGGTGGAACAGAAGGTTACAGAATTCAAGAGCAGGCACATATGTTTCCAGGATTTCAGCGATTTGTTGCGTTCATCTCATGTAAGGCTAAAATTGCATGTAATCTACTCTTCTCTCTATGCTCTGAAACCAGAAAATGATAAAACAAGTTACAAACAACCCAGGACTCTCATGGCGCCAAAGGTCATGGCACTGAGCTCCGTGAAAAGGGCTGTCAGTTTAAGCTGTGTCTATTGTGAGAAAGCAGGTCACAGTCTGCAGAAATGTTTCAAATTCATGAATGAGAACATTGGAGAAAGACTGAAGTTTACTAAGAAAGAAAGAAGTTATGCTTTGGCTGTTTGAAGGTAGGCCATACGGCTCCAAGAGTTATACATAGAGAGCCTGCTTGACACATGTAAGAAAAAAACATCAACATGTGCTTCCGCGACACCGCACTAAAGAAAAAGCGAACTCAGACAAAGAACAATGACAAGGAGCACTGATAAAAACAAAACAAAGGAAACAAGATTCGCACTACAAGACACCAATTTCACACAAACAACAAGTGAAGCAACTTCTAACAGAGTAATGCAGGAGATATTGGGATACTCACACATATTGTTCCTGTGTGTGGGTTTCAGCTAAAGTGAACAAACGTGAAGTTCTAGTGTATACGCTTCTTGATACACAGAAACCGACCTTCATTTACAGAAACTGCAAAGAGCCTTACTGTAAATGGGGTAGTTCAGCTAAAACTTCTGTGTCATCAAGAAATACTGTTGTTACTTGTCTAAACTCTCCGGTTTACAAATGAGGATTTTACTCAAATCAGATCATCTCTCTGCCAATGCTTTTAGAGACTTCATTCCAGCGAATCGGGATCACATTCCAACACACCAGCAACTACTTAGGGGCATGGCCCCATCTTGAACGTACCAGATAAAGTACTCCCACTCCAAAGTTGTGATGTTGGTCTTCTGATTGGTTATAACTGCCCTCAAGCACTCATACCCCGTCAAGTGGTTTCTGGCAAGGAAAATCAGCCCTTTGGACAAGCAGTCTGGGGCTGGAGTGCTCATTGGGCTGTGTCATCTTAGTTATAGTGAAATGCCTTTGGAGTAAGCCACAAAGTCATTGTAAACAAAGTGGTTCCAGGTGTTCAACCATCTTCAAGGTTTCACCAATGAAGTGCATTACGTGTGCAGAACTCAAATAAAGGAAATGGTCTCACCTGCTAATGTAATCAAACTGCAGAGTCTGACTGTGAAGATGTTAAGATCTCTACAAGATCTCAGGTTTCTGACAGATGAAGGAAGGCATCAGGCTCAATGAGGATGGACATTTTGAATGCCACTTCGTTTAGGTGACAAACCTAACTTACTGACAACCGTGTGTGCCATACATGAAACCAGATGTTTGGAAAGAAGTTGAGGCCGAAACAACAATAGTATGGATTACAAAGAAGTTCATGGAAGAAATCATCGCTCACTGACGTAGAAAAGTTCTGAGACATCAACAATGCTCAGCATGGTACATTCCCCACCATGGGGTGTACCACCGAAAACAGGAAAGATTCGCATTGTCTTTGATGGCTCTGCTAAGTTTCAAGGAACATCCATTAACGACCATCTTTTGACCGGCCCAGAGCTTACAAACACCCTGCTAGGAGTCTTGTGTCGTTTCCGCAGAAGCCCTGTAGCATAATATTACGATATTAGGCATATGTTTCACTAATTTCTCACGTGTGTGTGCTGCTAAGACTACCTACAGTTCTTATGGTGGGAGAACGGCGACCTCGACACCCCATTTACCATCTACAGAATGAAAGTTCATCTGTTCGGTGCGGCATCTTCTCCAGGCTGCGCTAACTATGGCCTCAAACATCTGGCAGCTGAAGGAGAAGGGCAGCCAGTAAGGAAACAGTAAGTTTATAAAACAAACTACTATGTCGACGATGGCTTAGCAAGTGTTGATACGGAAAGCCAAGCAGTACAGTTAGTCAAAGAGGCACGTGAACTCTGCAGCACAGGCAAACTTCGATTACACAAGTTCATATCAAACAGCACAAGGTCTTGTTGCTTCAAAGGAAGAATGTTTAATATCTGCCAAAATAAGGACAGCATTGGTAATCCATAGAGAGCACTAGGCGTGCAATGGGTGTGTGGAATCAGACCAGTTCCAGTTCAGGAAGTGACTGTTGGAAAATCCACTCACTCGAGAAGGAGAGTTTTATCACAGTAAGCCTCTGCCGATCCGCTTGGATTTGTGTCACGCTATGCTGGGAAAGCAGATCCTGCAGCAGATGTCGAGATAAGCTCAGCTGGGATGACACACCTTACCCACCAAGAAATCTTCGACCTCAGTGGGAATCTTGGCTGTGATCTAAGGAATTTGGCAGGTAAAGATTCAAAGATGCTACCTCCCAAGAAATAACTTCAAAGGCAGAGCATTATGAACTGCACCATTTCTCTGGCCTTAGTGCTTCTGGATACGGCATGTGTACCTACCTCAGAGCAGTAAGCACATCTGGTGAAGTCCACTGTTCCTTGGTGATGGGAAGATCAAGAGTTCCACCATCGAAAGTTACAACCATTCCCCGACTTGAGTTGTCAGCTGCTGTAGTTGCTGTTCGCACTGGTGATATGCTGGAGCTGGAAGTTGAAATGTTGCAAGAAACCTACTGGACCGATTCAAAGGTTGTTCTAGAGATACATGTGAATCTGACCAGGAGGTTCCATGTTTTTCCCATTGCAGCAGGATTGACGTATCAAACAAAAGCACAGAGCCTGGTTTCAGTGGAGGTGTCGGCGTCTGAAGAAATTGGCAGACCATGCCTCTAGAGGTCTTACAGCTGAACAACCTGGCCTCAAACTGGTTTCAAGGTCAGATTTTCCTCTGTGAAGAGTCATGTCAGTGGTGAGATCAAGGTGGGAGATATCAAGCAATCTGATCGAGGAAGTCAAGAAAGGTTCAGGTGCTCAAGACACAAGTCAAAGAACAAAGATCTCTTCTGGATCGCATACACAAGTTCTCAGACTGGTCAAGAATGATCAAAGCGTGCTAGACTCAAGCGCCTTGCAAAGGAAGTGAAGGAATGCAATAGAAGATCTTGTGAAGTCAGTACTGTATTGGAAAGAAGGGAAGCAGAATGACAGTTATCAGAATGGTTTGAATACTTGCCTTCTGCATGAAATAAGTCCCTTCAAATCCCATCAATACAAACCAAAGACATTATTAAAAAGTTGCATAATTAAATTGCATTTCTACTGGATGACCAAGGAGCTCACTTGAGGTTGGAGGGGCGTCTCCAGCATAACCTTTACATTCTAATATCCAGCATCAGTTATCTTACCGAGGCAACCGCATGTGTCAATATTGCTCATCAAGCATTACCCATGAAAACTCACCATCAGGGCGGGGATCACTATGGGCGAACTCTGGCGCAAGTGGATATTGGATCCTTGACTTACGCTGGGTTAGCCATCTCTTATATCACAGATGTGTTAAATGCAGAAATTCCAGGAGATGCTGGGAACAGCAGAAAATGGCAGACACTCGAAAGATGGGATGGAGACTACTCCACCATTCACCTACTGTGGGATGGACTGCTTTGGTCTTTTTATGTCAGGAAGGCGGGAAGAGGGCTAAGCGTTCACGGTTTGTTAATCACCTGCATGTGCTCAAGAGCAGTGCACATAGAAATGCTTGATGATTTAACCACCGATGCCTTCATCAATGCACTGCGTGCATTCATCGCCATAAGAGGCTCAGTTCGTCAGATAAGATGCGATCAGGGAACAAACTTTGTTGGTGCAAGAAATGAGTTTGCAGAGGCATTCAAGGAAATGGACCAAATCAAGCTGGAAAAATCATAGATACAGAGTTTCTCGCAGACACACACCCCAGCTTCAAGTCATATGGGTGTGGTGTGTCTGGGAGCGACAAATCAGCACCATAAGAAGTGTTCATACGTGTCATGAACAATCCAGCTAAACAACTGACAGCTCTCTCTAAGAACTTTCCTTTATGAAGTCATGGCAGTGATAAATAGAGCCTCTTACCTGAGTCAACTATGCTTGACCCACATCAAGCCTTGAACCTCTGGCTGGCCAAACCACATATTGACCGCCCAAGTCCCACAATCATCTCTCCACCCACCAGGCAAGTTGTCAGGAAGATCTTTATCTTCAGAAGAGATAGCGTCGTGTTCAACTCTGCCCAATACCCTTCTGGACAAGATGGAAAAAGTGCTTGCTGAATCTTCAAGAAGTAGGCAAATGGACTAAGCAATAAAATGCCCAAATCAATGATATTGTGCTTTTGAAGAAGATGAAATAACTGTGAAACCAGTGGAAGTTGGCAAAAATCGTTGATGTGTACCCTAGTAAGGATCAAAGAGTGAGAAAGGTCAAGCTACTGATGAGTGATCGCACTCTAGATGAAAAAGGAAAGCGTATCTCCAAACCTGTTTATCTGGAAAGGCCCATTCAGAAGACAGTTGTTGTCCTTGAAGCAAATTAAGGAGAACCCCGAACTCTTAATACTCTCTAAATAAAGAGTAACAAGTCATATTCCATAATTAGTTCACAATTCATTGCATATTAAGAATAACTAGTTCATAAGTTTAAAAGCAATATTTAGTTCTATAAATCACAAGTGATTGGTGGGGAGTGTAACAGTCCCGACATTTATGTGTTTATTCTGTTGTTCTAAATTATATTTTAATTTAAGCCATCTAGTGGTGAGAGCATGTGGAACAAAGAGTTCAATTGAAGTTCCACCGCAGTTTTATTTAACTACGCACACAGCTATCAGTGCATTGCTGCAGCCACGTGAAGATCTCCGGTAAGATCAGTAGAGATCACATCGATGTACAACAGAATTATCAATGTAATAATTTGTTTATTGTGTTTATTTAAGTTAAAGGAAGCTGAAGCCAAATGAGTAATTAGCCCCTCGTGGATGTCAGCCCGCGAGGTTTGTGTCTTTATTTGTATAATTTAAAGATTCATATTTTGTAGATGTAGAATTTTGATGCATATTTGTGTTTTTATTTTGCTGCCAGTTTACATGGGTTGTGAAGACCAATAAACCCTGTTTTAAACACCTCGTGCTCATGCTATTCCTCGAAGGGTGCTACAATGAGTTGACCAGACTATGCACCATAGGAGGAACAACGAACTGGCGTCGAGTGAAGATCCAGGAGCTTCTTAAGAAGGCAACGGAGATGATGAGGTAAGTGAGTGCAGCTGGTGGCGTCCAGAACAGAAAAGAGGAGGAGGAGGGGAGAGTAGCTTACATGCAACATGACTTTCTCTCCTCTATTTTTGAGATGATTTTTATCATTCAGTTCTCCATGCCTCTGTTGAATTCTATACATTTTAATAAGCTTTTTGATTGTATGTTTACTTTACAATTACTGGTACGAAACCCACTGAGACGACTGTTGTTGTGAATTTGGGCTATATAAAAGAAAAATGGAATTAAATCCTTATTTTCTTTTCAATCCCACTACGATCATCTTGTGGTCTATTGTCAAGCTTTTTCTACATTTCCCATCATTCATTTTCCGAGCAATATTGGAGCTATCCAGTTGTACAATTTTGAACCAGATGCCAACTCAGACGAGGAAAATCTATTTGTCTAGAAGTGAATGGATTGGAATGGGATGGGGCAGGGAGCTTGTAGCCCAGTGATTGCATCACCTGATTCCCAGCTTCAATCGGTTTTAATAAAGAAATACTAAGAAATGCAACTAAACACATTTTCTTTTCTATGTCCTCCATACGTGAGGAAGTGCCACAAGAGCATGTTTAAACACACCAAAAACACCATTTTCTTTGGAGTGGGTCTTTCAGAAGTTTCTCAATCTCAATGAAGACGTGTTGGTCCTACATTGGTTATCCATTATTTATTAACTCTTATCAAATAGAAATGAAACATCAAAGGATCAACTGGTGTCTTTGTGCATTCAAGTTCTCACCCTTTATAGAAAAATGAAAATAAATATTTGAACAGTTTCACTTTTTACGTTTGCACCCAAAAATCTCTGTTAAGATTATCTATTAAATCATTTTTAAATTAATTTTCCATTAAAGGACAAAAGGACCGTAATGAACATGAACAGTTCTTTGACTGCTTCCTAGCATTTTTCTTTCCAGTTTTCATAAGCAGGGTCGCAGGTTACCGGGGGGGGGGGGGGGGGTACAGATGTTGCTTCTCCCTAATCCAAAGAACATTTAAATGATATTAAAAACAAAGAGGCCTGCCATGATAAACCCTGATTATGTTCTGCTCTCAGTTTATCTCCACTAGTTCTGCCTGAGATCATTCGATTTTTATTACAGTAAAGCTGAGGGAGATGATACAGAGCAGATTTGGGAAGGTCAGAGGCTGATGGATGACGTTGCGCATTCTGTGTTCCAAATAAAATCACTGGTGCTTTGTAAGTAGCATGACTTACTCCTGTATGTCTAGGATATCCATGAATTTCCCTTAGTTCATTCAAATCTCTGCGGTGGTGCTCAAAGGCTGCTAAACATCACCTGTTGCTAACGCTGCAGTGATCTTGTGGAACACAGAAGTGAAACAGAGTAGGAAATAGATATAATGTGCAGAACAAAGGGAGGTCTGAAGCAGAAGCTGCATGAAACATGGACCTCCACCATTGCTCCTGCCGCTCCTTCTATCAATTCTGATGGCTCTCAGCTTACAAAGACGTCTGCAGTAAGTGTTATGGTTCACACTGCAGTATAAATCTGAGTAGCACTTTTATGTGCCTGTTTGTTTGTTTCATTTCAATATTTCATTCACATGCAGTAGAGTTGATGCAATTTATTTATGCCCCTCTGACAAGCCGAGTCCTGATGCACGAGCCAACGGCTCCTTTTTCAACGCCCATAAATTACCCATGCTGTTCTTCAAGAAAGCGTACCTCTCATTTCTGAAATAAGGCAACAAACTGCAGCTGAACTCCGGCTCGCTCCAAAGCTGATCTGCTGCATGTAAGCAGCCAGAAACACGGAGTCAAAAGGGTGATCAAACTGTTTTCACAAGCGAGACGGGGCATCCAGAGTTTCAGCAGTTTGTTAGAGCAGCAGCATGTAAACGCTCACACTTCTGTTAAAGTTCCTCAGTTCTCCACTCTGAGTGACTGAAGCATTCGACATCTGAGAGCAGACTTTGGTTCTCACACAAAGTTGGACAGTTCCACGATCAGTTATAGAAATTCTAACTTCTGTCAAAATGGATGAAGCTGAAAAGAAATAAAAGACATTCAGACTTCTTGTTACTGCAGTGGGTTAAAGTTAAAGTAAAACTTTACATTTGATTGTTCTGTAGCTAAAAATTTACTTGTCAATCATTCTTTCTTTTTCAACATGCCAGTGTCTAGGTACGGTGGCCCTGAATTGCAAATCCATATAAAATGTTTAAAAAAAATTAAGCAAAACAAAAGACTGGTTGATACTATTGGACCTCTATGGACATTCTGATTGAAAAGTGTCTGTCATGACTAGAACGCGGGGCGGACCCAGATGCTGAGACAGGTGAGAGGTAAGTAAGAAGTTTATTAGAGTTCTTGTTGGTTCCTGGCGAGGATGTGGGTAACGTGGCTGCGGCTCTTCATTGAAGACTCTGGTACCGTTCGTGTGGAACTCCAAGAGTGAGGGACCAGACAGAGCTCGTGGCTTGAGTTCTTGGTGCGTGGTGTGGCTGGAGATCTAGATGAGCACAGAGACTGTGGCTCACAATCACAGGTGGCGTGAGCAAAGGAGAGTTGTGACTTCTGCTGCTCGAGGTGGTAAGGTTCAGGTGACACTCTTGGCATGAGGTGAAAACCTGAAGTGCAGAAAACAGACAAGGTTAGCTCAGGACGAGACCAGTAGCCAGACGTAGTGAGCTTCTGGAGACTAAGCACCATCAGGGTTAACAAACTGGCAAAGAATGATGAAGCTGGGTCTCCTTTTGTAGCAGGTGGCTTGATGAGTTGAGTAGTCACAGCTGAGATGAATGAGCAGCAGAGCTGGAGGGGGAGGAGTCTGACAGGCCACCATGACAGTGTTGTCTGTTTACCTTTTTAACAGGAAGCTATTTATGGCAAACCTTCCGACGGAAGATATTTCTTCAATCTTCTGGCCACTGCAAACGTTTAGCGATTGTTCAATCAACTCTTTATTGCAGTTTAGACAAAACAATGCTTCCTCTCTTCTTTAAAACCCATAATACTATACCTCTTAGAGACTTGAATGATTTTTTAAATCATATTTTGCTTAACTGAGATAAAACATGGGTTGTTGTTCTTGGACTTGAACACTTCATGAATTTACTTGATAAAGATATAATTATAGGTGATTATCTCCGGCTCTACTTGAGTTTAAACTCTCACATAAATCAATGTCCTTTCATCTCCATAATATTTTTATTTCAGGATGATTCTGTCTTAGAAAGATGCAGAGACATGAGTTCAAGCGGGTGCTATTTCAAGGCTAGAGTGATGAAATTCTTCAATATTAGGTTGTTCTAAACCTTCTTAAACAGCCTTTAATGTCTCAAAAATTCAGGAGCCAGACTTTGAAAGAAAATTGGTAAAATATAGATTTTCTACCCATTAATAGGATGATTTCAAACTCTTTTACAAACATAAATATTTATATATAAAAGTTCAATGATTTCTCAAAGAGGTCCAAGTTTTATTTTCTTTTAACAGAACACTTTGTTCTCAGTTTGCATTTATTTGGCTCGTCATTTGTGGAATCGACTCCCTGTTTCAGTCCTGGAGGCAGACAAATGTTATTGAGGCTCTACTTAAGACTTGGCTTTTTGGAGCTTTCTGTTTAAAGGGATTGTTCCCTGTCACTGTTACATTTTGCCAGTTTAGTATTGGAATTACAATATCTTTTCTCTTGGCGAAAAAAATAAAAAGCACGGCAGATGAAAAGTAGCAGTGCGCATTTTCACACATTTTTCTTTACTTGTTTGTTTGTACACAAGGCGGAGTCTGAACCGCCAAAGAAGTGTGTGTTGGTGGAAAGGTGGCTGCAGCAGATCAGCTGTTGTGTATTCCAGAAAGCAGGTCATGCTAGCTCTCACGATAAGTTTGAGGCTAAGGAAGTTGATAACTTCAGCTTTCGGTTCCAGAAATGGAGGTATGTTTCAGGGTAGGTCAAGTTACCATAGTAACTCGTGCTCTGAACATAACCTGGTCTGGAGCAGGTTTAGTTGAAGGTTAGTTTGTTTACAGAGAGGTGAAGCAGCATGGCATGTCCATTTGAAGATGATTTAGTGGATGAAGAAGCTCAGATAATACTTTTTCCACCGTAAGAGGGTGATGAGACCACATATGGATGTTGGAAAAATATATATTTTTAACTTTGATCTAACTTAATTATTTGCTTCAGTTAAGATAAATCTTTTTTTTTGTTAAGTCAGTTTAAAAATATCATGTAGTTTTCAGTCAGTTATTTTACTTTCATTCAAATTAATTCAATTAAGTAGATGTAACTTTGGTGCTGCTGTTATATCGGCACCGCAAAGGATTCTGGGATATCATTCCCTTTGCCTATCTGGATGGATTTTGGTTTAAATGTGGGTTTTTGACCAAATTTTTTAGTTTTTTAGCCGTTGTTTAGCCCGCGAAGGGGGGTCTAAGGGCAGGGATGCCAGTATAGCTTAGTCAGTTTGTTAGTTCATTTTTGTATTTTCCTATTGAACTCTTTGTATTCATGATCCTTTTGAGTTCATGTTTTACTTCGAAGCCCATCGAGACGACTGTTGTTGTGATTTTGGGCTATATAAATAAAATTGAATTGAATTAACTGTGTTTTGCCATGTTTCGCCGAGTTAATTTTGACCTACTAAGCTTACCTCTCTGCACCATGAGTGAGAGGGAAGGTGAGGGTGATGAGTTTATATTGCTCCCCTACAGTGAGTATGTGCAACTATAATGATGGAAAATTCTTTGATGAATTTTTGCACTCTGTGCCCCCCCCCAGTCTATTTTATTGTTATAAAAACGAGCATATCTGCCGGCTCAAACTTAGACATATGAGAGATCAAGAAATATGATTAATTAAGATGGAACAAAGGTTAATTGAATTGGAGTAATATGACATTTAGATAAATACGTACATTTGAGTTGTATAAACAATTATTGAGTTTTATAGACGTAAGAAACTAGGTTGAATAAATTTAACTCAATTTTTTGTTACCTATAGAAGTAATTCATTTAAGTTGGCAAAATTGGATACGTTACATATATATGCGTCACAAGGAAAATGGAAACAAGATCAGAAACTTGTGCGTTTACTTTGTCTGTGTCATGATTTGAGTTTGTTGTCTTGTTTTTCGTCCTTGTTCTGTCTTGTTTGTTTATGTTTCCTGTTTTATTTTGAAAGTTTTCCTGTCTTGTCTTGTTTCTTGAGTTTTACTTCCTTTGGTCCCCATCTGCCCTGATCGTGTTCACCTGTGTCTTGTCTGCCCTGTCTGTATTTAAGTCGTGTCTCTGCCTTCCTCCTGTGCTGGTCCATTAACTCTGTCTTGGTGTTCATGTCATGCTGTCTAGTTCCATGTTCCTCGCCACGCTCTCGTTTCCTGTTCCTCGCCACGTCAAGTAAGTTTTGTTTTGTTCTGAAAACCTGCTCTGCAGCGCTTTGTGTTTGGTTTTGTTTATTAAATCCACTAGTCTCTGATCCTTGTGCCTCCGCCTCTGCTACTGGGTCCTACCGGCTCTCAAGCCACCCCCTCACCGTGACAGACTGTTCTTCTACTAAAAGCAGAAACTCTTTCTTTTACTGATGATACAGCCGTATTACTTTTTTGATGGACGTGTAATCTTCATACGCCGTCATTAAATTCTCATACTCCGTCTCACTGAAGTGCAGCATTTTCTTTAACTTTTCTCCACGCGTTTCCATGGTGACTCCAGAAATCGGCGATCTATTGAGAATGTCTTTATGTACCTGCTGTGCACGTGCATTAACCCAGGGTTACCAAGTCGAGCGTGATTATGTTAACTCATATCTGGTCTTTTGGAACTGACATACCCAGTGTAAGCAAGTTCAGGCGGATTTCACCCAGAGTTCAGGCTTAAAGTCAGGGTAGTTTAAACATGCTTCCTGGAATACCCCCCTGACCTCAAAACACTAACAACTGACTTCTAGATTGACGAGAAGAGCATTTTGGTGCTATAAAAAACATCCTGACTTGATACATTTTGTAGGAAATGGTCTATCTTGACTGAAGGACTACAGACATCATTACAGTCTAGAGATCTATGTTATCAAAGTCTCTTTAGGACCAACTGCTGTTTGCCCTTTGAGGTGGAACTGCTGTTGAGATGCCATCATACACTTGCTTCTAGACAAAACATGTTTCATGTTCTTTGACTTCTGCAGCTCAGCCTGTTTTTGATAAAACTTCAGAATACAAGTATGGATGTCTATTTCTTCAACTAGATTAAAGACTGATAAAACAAAACACATTTTGATTTCAGAAGCACAGGAGTACCACAGAGCACTGTGCTCTAACCCTTCCTTTTCATTATACCTGATGCTTCATTCACACCAAACGTCAAATTCTTGTCCAAAAATGTGTTCATAAGTTTGAGGTTCCTGATATTTTGAAGAAGCTACTGTTTAAAGTTTTCCGCTTCATTCCTTTATGAGAGCATTGACCGTAAAACAAATTTACAATGTTTGTTGAGGAATCAGGTTTTTCACGTAATCATGTCTTCATGTCTGGGTTCAGAAGAGACTCCTATCCCAGTACAGTGAGCGTCACTGCAGGAGCTGCGACTGAATAACGACCCTTTCAGCGGTATCTCCCTCTCTTTGTGAACCAGTTCAATGACCTGCGGTCTTGCCACGCCCAACACTCCTTTGATGTCTATACATGAACTTAACATTGAAACTGGATGCCACTGACACACAAAATGATCATAATTTACAGAAACCTGACATTAGTGCTCAAAACATCCTTTTTGATTGGTCTGATTGGATGTTGTCTTTTTAATGAGACACTAAATGTTAGGTTTTCGTTTTTGATGGTCATAATAATCCAAATTACATAAAATAAAGCCTTGAATATTTCACCAATAAAATGTCATTTTTTGGCATGACTGACAAATACTTATCCGATTATCACATTTTTGAGACGTGCCTGCACACAGTGAACTTGAATGTGCTGTTGCTGCTTCTTTGGCCAGAAAGCAGTGCAAAGAGCAGTGGAGTTTTTTTCTATGGGCGAAGTGGTGGTCGCCCAGGGCACACAACTGCCAAAACTAAAAAAAAAAAAGAAAAGGAATTTTTTTCCCCCCACAGTTTTTCTTGATTGAAGAATATTTTAAACTCTCTGTGTAGAAAAACACTGGAGAAGCGTGCAGGGGGAGCAAGTCGCATCTGCAGAGGCTGTGAACAGGTAGAGGAAAAGCAGGTAGAGAGGCGGGAGAGGGGACTCCGTGCCTATGATACCAGACCCCGCAACAAACGTCAAATAAATAAATACAAAAATAAATATTTTTCATACTTTAGTGGGTGTATTTTTTGAAAAGTGAAAGAAAAAGAAAATTTGTGAATTGTGAATTTGTTTCCATCATCTCGTTTATCTTAACTCTGGGTGTTCGACAGACGGAAAAGTCTGTTCTAGATTGTAGACGATGGACAGAAGATCGAAGGAAACATCAGCGTTCAGTTTAAAAAGAAAAGAAGAGAAGAGAAAGAAAAACACTCCAAGGATAAAGGAATGCAGGTGGTGTCCACAATTAACAATCGTTAGGCACCTAGTAGGAGTAAAGTTTGGAGATGACCGGAACTCATTCATTCATAGTTTGTGTCAAGGTTTTATTTAGCTCCAAAAAAAAAAAAAAGGGGGAAATTTGACCTGGGTAATTGAGTTATAAGGGGTGTGGCTGCTAAGGGGCGGTTGGGCTTGGTGCTGACACAAAAAATTCAATTTTATTTGGGCAGAAAACGTTCTGCAACATTTTTTTTCTTTGTGCAAAAAATGTTCTGAAAAACTGTGATTGAAGTCCCACTCCAAGGATTTTTTTAAGAATAACTAGGGTAAAACTTGGAAAGTCACCGTCAGAGAGGTGTAACAGTTAATTGATTAATCGATGAGCCAGTTTATCCAACCAAATCGATCTGTCTGAGGCAAGCTGTTACTCGAATACAACTGAATTAACCTATAATATTAGAAAATCATTTTATATTAAATATATTGATTATGATCAGTATTGGAAAATACCATTCGGATTGAGACATGGTGGGCTAGTTTCACTATGACGTAAAAAACAAACAAACGACCAAGTACCATCACAACACACATGTGATGTCAGCAAAAACTAAACATCATTCCAGTCCAATGTGTGGAAAGTCTTTGAATTTAGCAAAGTCATGTGACCACACAGTGTGCTAGAATGTTCTAATAATGTTCTCTTTGGATTTCTGCGATGTGGAAAAACCACAAGGGGCTGAACTTTAGGAAAGTAAAATATGAATGGATTTGACATTCATTTTTGTTTGCTTGATTCAATTCAATTCAATTTTATTTGTATAGCCCAAATTCAAAACAACAGTCGTCTCGATGGGCTTCAAAGTAAAACATGAACTCAAAAGGATAATGAAAACAAAGAGTTCAATAGGAAAATACTAAAATGAACTAACAAACTGACTAAGCTCTACTGGCATCCCTGCCCTTAGACCCCCCGCACGGTAAGGAAAAACTCCTAAAAAAAACGGATTCCGGAAAAAACGAAGAAACCTCAAGGGTGCCCACATGAAGGAGGGATCCTCCCCCAGGACGGACAGGCGATTTACCAGAACTCTTAGAGAAGAATTAACTTATCTAAATCTACAACTACATATATGAAAGTCCAGCAGACGAGCTTCATCCAGTCGTGGTTGTGGGGACAGTCAAAGGCGTGAGTCGAGCTGGAGACAGGAACCACAGCCAGGAGCAGGAGCAGAGACGAGGTACTCGGTCAGGTACAGAGCAGAGACGAGCCAGAGATGAGCCGGAGACAGGAACCACAGCCAGGTGTAGGAGCGGGAGCAAAGCCGAGGTAAACGGTCAGGAACAGGAGCACGGATGAGCCAACTGGAGTCTGGAAGCACTCCCACTCCCCAGGAGGGGAGAGGAAAAGAGGGACAATACATGAATAACCAAACAGAGGCATGGAGAACTAAATGATAAATTATGATCAGGAATGGAGGAGAGGAAGGGTAGAAGTAGAAAAGAAAAGAAGACAGAACCCCAGTGCACCATAGTTACCCCAGCTTCAACTTCTAGTAGCCTTTTAAAAGAAATAGTTATTTTTATAAAGTTAAATTAAAAACATTTATAATAAGCTAAATAATCTCTGAATACTAACTAGTCTGATAATAATAAGCCTGTCCAAAAAGGAATGTTTTCAGTCTAACTTTGAATGTAGAAACTGAGTCGGCCTCTCTTGATTGTTTACATTTTTCATTTACACTTGATGATCTTGAAGAAATCCAAGGAATCTGGAAAACTTCACTGTTCAGTAGCAGCTATTTCTGTCTGAGTCACACTGGTGGAAATTTTGGCTAAAGATGTCCTGGGTTATCTTTAGGTCAATGAATCGGGTCGTTCAAAATGAACCAATATCCACTATTAATCGGATCGTCAACGACAAGTTATGATAATAATCAAGTCATTGTTAAAATAAATTACAAGTTACAATTATAAGTTACACCCCTAGTCTTGTTTAATGCTTTTCTTGTGTGACTGCTCAATTACCTCACTTCTTTCAGCAGAGTCTGGCTTTTTTACACTTTTGGGGCTTTTACCTAAAAAAACTTGAACAGTTTTCTCTTAGTGTGTTTAGTTTTAATGGAACTTTGGTGTCTTCGGCTCTTAATATTTTCACTCAGAAAGTGGTGTTTTTCTTTTGTGTTAGGCTCATTGTTACTATAGAGTGTAGTAGCTGTTTGGATGGTCTTAGCTTGGGCCTTCAGATATTTTCTCAGTGAATAGCTGTCACCGTGACAGGTATTTCTGCCTCCTTCAGTCATGCTGACAGTCAGTTGTCCACACCTGCTCTAATTGTGTCTGTTCTCAAAGAAACCTCTGGGTTTCTGCAGAAGCCTTCTTGAGGATTTAATGGCTAACAAGTCTGCCTGAGAATTTTTGCAATGCTTTCAGCCTTCAGCATGAAAGAACTTGACACGCGAGCCATGCAGCACTTTTCTGTGCACCCCTATCAAATAATTTGTCATTCTTCTCTTCTTCCTCTCTCTCTGTCTCTTGTTACAGTTAGTTTAACAGAAAGCAAAGCCGCTGGGGAGGTACTGTAAAACAACATCTCCACTCTCCCCCCACTTATCCATAAATATGGCAACTCTTCATTTCATCCCTCCCCCTTAGAGCAGACTATAGTCTGCTGCTGCTCAGGGTGCCTGATACTTTACTCCCCTGGTGCAGAGTGAACAGCAATCCAAAGTCGTTCTTTATTTTTATTTATTTGCTTCAGCAACAGTTAAAGATCTCGGCTTTGCTTCCAGTGCAGCCGGAGAGCTTGACACTGAGCGTTGTGGACACCCTGGACCCCAGCACTGACAGGAAAGCAGTCTGGGCACAGAAGTGAGGCAGCCACTGGCTCGCGCCCCAACAAATATCTTTGGCTGCATTGCCAGAGGCCAGATGGACTGGCGCGCTGGGAGAGCTGGGAACTGTTGCATCTATTTAGCCTTTGGGAACTTGATGAAAAGGGTAGAAAAACAGGAAAAAAATAAAGACGGCGTTCCTTGTGGACCAGAACGTTCATGCAGGGCCTAATGACTTCATTTCTCATTTGAAATTCACTTGTTTACTTTTTTATGTTGATGACATTTCAATGAGGTTTTGAGTCATTATCTTTTTCTTCTTGGTCAGGCATTAATTACAACCACTCTGATTTATTGTTTCTTCCGTTGTTTGTTTCAACAATGTCGTTGTTATGCTGCACAATCCCTGGACATCCCTGAATCAGAAATTATCCAAACACGTTCCTTCATAGACGGATGGATGGATGCCCTCACTCAGGAAATCTGTGAATTTAAACCTGTGAACCCTGTGCAGCACACAGTGTTTTAATTTCAGTGTTTGAAAACGGTTTGGGGATTTTATGTCATTCTGTGACATAAAAAGAAAAAGATCATGTTTGAGGGATTCTCATCACGGCATGAAGACGGCGCTTTAACAACACTCCCGCCACCACCACTTAATATAATCACCGGCATTGTTCTCCCTGTTCTTGAACAGCTCTGCTCTGTCTGACAGCAGAGATCATTGTCTGACCATTACTTTGTTTTGAGTGGGAGGGGCTTCATAAAGTCTGCATAAAGTTTATGAGCAGAGCACAAACAAGATATTTATCAGGGAAACACAATATCAGACAAAGAAACGCACATGCAAAATTTGGCGACAAAAACTTTAAAGCTTAGATTCATATTGCCTTGTATCAATAATTCAGGCTGGTGATGGAGGTTTAATAATGTGGAAGGTATTTTGTTGCCACACTTTCGGCTCTTTAGTACCAGTTGAGCATGGTTACAACTCCACAGCCTACCTGAGTGTTGCTGCTGACCATATCCATCCCTTTCTGATCACAGTGTACCGTCTTCTGACTGTTACTTCCAGCAGGATAATCACCATGTCATAAAGCTGGAATCATCTCTGCCTGGTTTCTTGAACATGACAATGAGTTCAGAGGACGTAAAGTGACCTCCACAGTCTCTAGATCTAAACCCAATATAGAACTTTTGGGATGTGGTGGAACAGGAGATCGGCATCATGGATGTACAGCCGACAAATCTACAGCAACTGTGTGATGCTGTCGTGTCAATATGGACCAAACTCTCTGAGGAATGTTTCCAGAACCTTGTTGAATCGATGCCACCAAGGATTAAGGCAAAAGTATTCCAAAAGAGGCAGATTAGTGTACATTATAAAATATAATAAAACAGAGAGGTACATTATTGGTACCAAAATATTCCTGTTTTTTTATTTTTTGGGAGATGTAAAGTTAAAATGAATAGAAACGATTCAGTTTCAAACCAGCCTGGATGAGGAACTTAAGTCACTAAACATTAACACACCAACAATCCAGTGACAGGACATCAGACAGCACTGGCTGTGCTACAGCAGGCCTTCCATGCATGGAAAAAATGGATAGTTGTTTTACCTGTAGTAATTTTTCTTTTCAAAATGGTTTTATCCATCTTAAACTTCTCATATTTTTTTATCAGTAAATTGTAAATACGTTATAACTTCTAACAGTGTTTTGTTTACATTCATTATCAGATCGTAAATTCTACAACCTGAAACAAAGTGGTTTGTAAGTGCTTTGTGCTCTTGTCCATCTCTTCTGCTGAAAGTCGGAGGCGTACGGTGAAAAGGAAGTCTCCTTTGGCACACCTGTACAGCTGTAGACAGAGCAGATGCTGCTAAAATACACAGAAAAAGCAGTAGTAGTTCTGGAAGGGTAGCAGTCTGTGCAACTGCACCTGTTTTCTTTTTCTTCCAAAGAATCAATTAAAAAATAAAAAACAGCTTTCTACAGATGTCTTTGGCCTGTGTTTGTAAGTCCCTACAGTCTTTGATGCTGCAGACAGACAGGACTTCTTCCTGTGGAACAATCAAAATAACTGTAACACCAGAGATGTCACACCTAAACAACACACCCTCCTTGAAAAACCCATTACGTGAATCAGTGGATTCGGAGAAAAGCAGCTTTTCATATCGGCTTTGCACCGATATGCCAAACTAACAGAAATCATTGCATAACAGCACAAATCTGCTTTTTCTTCAACAGAATCAGCTGATTTACGTTGATTACGTAAAAAGTTCACCACTGTAAAGCATTGCTTATCAGTGCAAAGCTGCTTTCCTCCCCTTCAGAATCCTCTGGAATTATGTGAAACGTAACAGGGAACGGGTGAGTTTTTTGTTCACATCAGGTTGTTACTTTTGCTAAACACTCTCAATTATGTGTCCAGACATATCAGCTGGTGCTGTACATGGTGTTCTGTTTGTACACAATGGATTTAGAATGCTGATGCGTTGCCACTGATGCATGGGCATTGATGCATCTTTTTACTGGTTTATTTTCACCAAATGTATTAATTATGCTTGATTTAGAGTACTCTTTATGAACTTTAGTTGTTTATTTTCTGAAATTTGTGTTCCACTTTAATTTCCTCTTCCATCATAACAAATATGTATTGCTTGCTCTGTGCAAGCCAGGTTCCACCTGGCCTGGACGCTATATGCTGATTCACCTAAATCACAGCAACTAAAGAGTTAAACTGAATAAAGGTAGAACTTTAAACACTTCTTCAGTTTAAACTTAAATACTAAGGCTGATTTTTCTTCACCTGAAAAAACAAGAATTTACTTTAAAGATGTTTTTATATAGATTAGATGAATAATATTTGTTTTTTAAATAAAAATGTACCTTATGTGATAATTGGTCACCACCAACCGTTATCAGTCAGCTGAGTGATCCATCTTTTGCTGCGATAGGCTGAGTTCAGCAGTGTTTGAAAGTTTGGAAAGTTGACTGTTGGGTGTGTCCGGTTTTAGCTCTTTAACTACCATCTCAGCCTAACTGTTGAGTACATTTGATTAAGAATATTACTCACCCAAGGCCGAAAAGGTTCTTTTCAATGATTTTTTTCTCGGTGGGGTTATTAAATGATTTAATATGAAAAAATTAGAACAGGAGAGGATGAGTGTGACTCAAGAGGTGAAGATTCCTTCATGTTTTTGTTTTTTTTTTCCACAGAAGCTAAAGTTGCCTGAACACTTCTTTGTCCCAGGGGGGTTGGCAGTTGTATGTTTGAAGAAGACATCATTACAGTAAAATGAAATGATTTCTGCATGAAAGAGAGGGAAAATGAATGGAGGCGGCAGGATTTGTGATGATCTTGACACATGCTGACATTTTCATAAATGAAACTCTCCTGTAACACTCAAGCCTTTGTCGAGGTCAGGTTTTTTTTCCTTGATTTTAGCATGTTGTTTGAAAAATATGGTTTAATAGAATTCCACTCTTTAAGCAAACTAATCCGCATGGATGTGTCAAGGTAATTACATCTCATAAAAGGCTTTCATCGCTATATCTTAAAATTACCCCAAAGCAAAAGCATTTCCTGCTAGGGAGCAATTGTTGTGAAGCCCCTTTCTCAAATGACAGGACCAAGCAACAAGCTCCTCTGTAAGCGACTGCTTCTCTGAGGCCTACATAAATATTTTGTCCTTCTATGCTTTTATTTATTCACTTTCAAAAGCAGAATAAAATCTCTGAAGGCCACATCCTTAAAGAATCTCCCATTCATTTCACGGATACATTAAAATGCTAAAACCTGAACCTATTTTATTTCAGTTCAAGTGCTTTGCAACCTCTTTCCCACCATTGTCTCCAGCAAACCTTCAACAGTGCTTAGCGTCTTACAAAAAAAGATTTACTCAAGGAAAAATCAAAGATCAGTCTTTTGAGGTTAGGTTATGTGGTGAATGTGGATTCTTCACTATTTCAATGGTTTGTCTTCCCACGCTGTGGGAGATCCGAGTCTTAATTCAAAATTTTGATACATTCCAGTCACCTCAGTGGCCAGAAACTGATCCGCTGTGGCGACTCCTAAGGCGAAAGGTGAACAACAACTGGTCATCTGAGTGAAGGATTACCGTAATTTCCGGACTATAGAGCGCACCTGATTATAAGCCGCCCCCTTTACAGTTTTAAAGGATAAAACATTTGGTACATACATAAGTCGCACCTGTCTATAAGCCGCATGTGCCCACATTGAGGAATGAGGATGTGTATATGCTGAAACCGCAGCGCCGCGCGTGTGTAAGAAAGAGGAGAGAGCACATGCAGTGAAGGACGGAGCGCTCTCACTTACTCTTGCCTACTTGAGCTCCTTCCTCCTACACACGCTGCGCGCTGACACACATACTCATACTCATTCTACAACACCTATATAGTTAGTTCATTAGTTAGTTGTTACGGTTATTTGTCAATAAAGAATACTGCGTTGTAATAATTACCTGCACTGGTATTCATTTGCGCCACCCCCGCCGGAGGATTTTGTGTTGGGGGGGTAAACCGCGACACCACATCTCCTGCTGCTTCATCACCACGGTGATCAAAAATCCCACACTGTCACTGCTCTATTCCAAATGGTGCCTGTGGTGCAGCAGTAACACGGCAGCAATATGGTAGTAACAGGGCTGGTTAAAAAAACACACCGGATATTTTCACACTCCCTTTAATGATTGCTTTGAACTTGAAAGCTGCGTCATATGCATTTCTTCTTGCATTTTCCATGAGGGTCTGTTTGTAGTATTCATTCACAAAGCAGGAATTTACATTAAACTTGTGTCTTACTCACACATATACCGTATTCCCCTGTCTCACTCTTACCCTTTCTGCTCGAGCGCCCCTAGCGGCCGTTAGAAAAAATGAATTAAAAAAAGAAAAACTGCATAAATTAGCAGCATCATTGAATAACTGAGAAAGTGTCAGAATTCAGCCCCGCCTCATCCTACAGGTATTAGCTGATGTGAACTTTTGTCACTCTGCTATTTAAGATGCTGCCACACCCTTGACCTGACCCCTCTTGATGAGAAACTGGCAGCAATAATTGGGGAATCCCTTTTAAGTGGAGTGGTGACTAAGGCGCAGGGGGAACACCGACACTCCAGATACACCGGGTGTAAGCCCGCAGAGGTCCAACAGGACAGCTCGAGGAAGTCGGAACTGGTTCATAAGCCACTCGTCCTCGTTTGCCAGTCTTCTTGCTGTCTAAAAATGCATTCACTCCTAATTCTTCCATTTGCCACATCTTCTAAGAGCACAACATCAGCCATTGTGCGTCATTACACATTGTGAGGGGGCATTTTATTTCCCTCCATTTAATAACATCTGACAAGCTACAGATGTCGGTAATAATTGACGTGGAAATGGGAAATTGATCAGCGCAAATGTAATTTCTTGGTCAGCCAGTCTCTTGTTGTTAGCAGATGAGTAGAGGAGAGCGGTGCGTGCCTCTCTCCAGACCCGCCTGCAGCGGCGGTACAGGTGTTGGACGGATGACACTGCCACCTCCTTCTCCTGCTCTGGAAACAAGGGGGGTTGGTAGCCCAAGGAGCACTCAAAGGGAGACATTCCAGATGCAGATGAGGTCATGGAATTGTGGGCATACTCATCCCAGGGCAGCATGGAGCTCCAGGAGGTCTGGTGGCGAGAGCAAACGCAACGGAGGGCTGCTTCGGGGTCCTGGTTTGTCCTCTCTGCCTGCCCGTTAGACTGAGGATGGAACCCTGAGGAGAGACTGGCAGTTGCACCAAAAGCTGCACAAAAAGACTTCCACACCTGGGAAATGAACTGTGGTCCTCTGTCCGAGACCAGGTCCACAGGAATGCCATGCAGTCTGAAAATGTGTTCCGTGACGAGCTTGGCGGTCTCCGCGGCCGAAGGTAGCTTCTGCAGGGCCACAAAGTGGGCTGCCTTCGAGAACCGGTCCACCACAGTCATTATCACAGTCCTACCAGCTGAGGATGGCAGGCCGGTGACGAAGCCACGTGGGACCAAGGACGGTTCGGGACAGGTAAGGGGTGTAGGAGCCTAGCCGGTGGTTGGTTGGTGGTTTTGTTCTGTGCACATATCGAGCAGGCAGAAATGAACCCCGGGTGTCTTAAGCTAGACTGGGCCACCAGAACCATCGGCGCAGGAAGGAAATGGTTCTGCGGACCCCGGGGTGACAGGTGAGACGTGTAGCATGGGCCCACAGAAGAACCTGGCTCCGACAGATCCTGGGGACGAACAGTCTCTCGGGTGGACCCCCACCTGGGTCCGGCTCCTGAGCCTGAGCAGCCTAGATGTCCCTCTCCAGCCGCCAAGAGAGGGCGCCCAAAACACAGGATGTTGGTATGACTGTAGTGGGCTGCTGATCTCTTACAACTAATTCCTGCTGCCGAGAGAGGGCATCAGGTTTAACATTATAGGAGCCAAGGCGGTAAGACACAACAAAATCAAACCGAGTAAAGAACAACGACCACCTTGCCTGCCTGGGGTTCAACGTTTGGCGGTCCGTATATAAGAGAGGTTTTTGTGATCGGTCCAGACCACAAACGGCTGAGTAGCCCCCTCCAACCAGTGTCTCCATTCCCCAAGGCTAATTTAATGGCCAGGAGTTCCTTGTCCCCTACATCATAGTTAGTCTCAGCTGGGTTAAGCCGCCGAAAAAAAAAGGCACACGGATGGAGTTTTCCATCTGTGCTAGACCGCTGAGACAACACGGGCCCTACCCCAATATCAGAAGCGTCAACCTCTACAATAAACTGGTTGGAGGGATCGGGTTGGACCAGGACAGGCGCGCTGTTGAACAAATGTTTAAGTTTAACAAAAGCCGCCTCCACATCCTCTGTCCACTGAAACACAGAGGAAGTTGAGGTCAAACTCGTGAGAGGTGCAGCAACAGAACTAAAATTGCGGATGAATTGACGCAAGAAATTAGCAAACCCTAAAAACCGTTGTAATTGTTTTCATTTAGTAGGGGTGGGCCAATCCACAACCGCCGTTACCTTGGCAGGATCGGGTCGCACCTCCCCTCCTGCGATGACAAACCCCAAAAAAGAAACACAAGAGGAGTGAAATTCACATTTTTCAGCCTTAACAAACTGTTTGTTCCCCAGCAGCCGCTGGAGTCCTTAGAAAAAATAAGAATATCATCCAAGTATACAAACACAAAACGATGACTGAAGTCCCAGAGCACGTTGTTAATGAGTCCCTGGAACACTGCAGGGGCATTGGACAGCCCAAAGGGCATCACCAAGTACTCATAGTGTCCGAGTGGGGTGTTAAAGGCGGTCTTCCACTCGTCACCTTTCCTTGTACACACCAAGTGATAGATGTTCTGTAAGTCCAGCTTGGTGAATACCCTGGCCTCCTGCAGTGACTCAAAAGCAGAGTTCATTAGGGGGAGAGGATAATGATTCTTGATCGTAATGGCGTTCAAACCCCGATAGTCAATGCAGGGCAGTAAGGAACCGTCCTTCTTCCCCACAAAAAAGAAACCCGCCCCCATAGGCGATGAGGACGGTCTGATCAGGCCCGACCTCAGGGAATCAGCCACGTACCGCTCCATTGACTCCCTCTCCGGTTTCGACAGGCTATAGAGATGACTCTTAGGGAGCAGTTCCGGGCTGTAACTCAATGGCACAGTCATAGGGCCTGTGAGGCGGGAGCAGGGAGCCTGATCCGTAGAAAAAACTTCCCCCAGGTCATGATATTTGGGGGGCACCATAGACAGGTCAGGTGAGGACGGCTGCCCAACTGGGACCGCGGGGTCAACTACCGGATGCCGAGCTGAGCGCAAACAGGTTTCATGACAAAAGTCACTCCAACGAGTGATGCGATTAGTGGGCCAGTCGATGACGGGGTTATGTGTCAACAGCCAGGGGAACCCCAAAACAATAGGACTAAGAGAAGATTTAAACAAATAAAACCGGGTGAACTCATGATGATTACCAGAAACAATGAGGTGGACTGGCTCAGTGACATGGTTAATAGTGGAGACAATCTCTCCGTTAAGAGAACTGACCTGTAACGGACGTGACTCAGTAGAAAAACCGGCCTGTTTGGCCAACTCGGCATCCATGAGATTCTGCTCTGCCCCAGAATCTAACAATGCCCGAACAGGGACCCCCCCCAGTCTTAAACACAACATAGACCTCTAATAAACACGAGCAGGATTAGAAATAGTGGGCGCTTGGCCTCCACTCGTCAGTGTGCCCACTCTTAATGGCGAGTGGAGGCATTTGGGCAATTCTTGCAGAAATGATCCCGCTGACCACAGTACAGGCACTCACCTGCCGTCATCCGGTGTTTGCGTTCTGAAGAGGATAGGCGCCCACGTCCCAAAATCATAGGTTCCTCCGAAGGGAGTGCAGGAAGTTCAGTAGAGGTAACAAAAAGAGTATGAGGGGAGCGTGAAGAAGAGTCCTCGGTACGTTCTGTGGACACACAGTCCGCCATCCCCGTCTGCGATCCTGCAGGCGGTTGTCGATTCTGATAGCGAGGGCTATCAGAGGTTCCAAGGACAATGGAATGTCCAGTGGCGCGAGATGGTCCTTCATTTCCTCGGAAAGACCCTCCAGGAAGGCGTCCGTAAGAGCAGCTGGGTTCCACTCGCTCTCAGAACCGAGAGTCCGGAAATCGATGGCGTAATCCGCCACCCGCCGAGACCCCTGTCTCAGCCGCATAAGCGCTCGGGCCGCCTCTCTCCCTGGCTTCGTGTGCTGGAACACCTGGGTAAAAGCCTCCAGGAAGGCAGGAAGAGAAAAACGCAGGTGGGGGCTCCTCGTTGCCATTCCGCTGTGGCCCACGCTGCTGCTCTGTCCGTGTAGTGCGAGATCACGAAGGCCACTTTGGATCGATCTGTCGGAAAGGCGGAGGCGTGTAGTTCAAAATGCAGCTAGCATTGCGTGATGAAAGCTCTGCAATCCCCTGAGCTACCGGAAAACCTCTCTGGTCGGGCAAGCTGCACAGCGGGAGCCGGAGTAGTTTGGACCGACGACATCTGAGCCGATGAGGAGGAGGAAGGAAAAAGCGAGTGGGATGGTGAAGGCTGCTGAACCTGCTCGGCTAGGCGGTCGATGCGGCTGCAGAGTTCCGTCAGCTGTCGTTCCTGGCGATCGGCCATCTCCAGCATGCCTCTACGCAGGAAACCAGGCTGCTCATCCTGGTGGCGGATGACCCACTTCGGGTTGCCGAGATCCGCTCGGGGAGGATTTGCGTCCGCTGCGTCCATGATGGCCGGATCGTAATGTAAGGGTGGGTGTTTGTATAAAAAGGTAAAATGCCAGAAGGTAGGTTTACCAAAGATTTAATTCTAATCAAACTCGAACACACAGAATATATACACAACAGTGAATGGGAAACAGGTGCGTAACAAGGTGCAAACAATGAATGAACGTAAAGACAACAAGTATGATGAGGAACCAGTAACCGGAAATGTCAAAACAAATCCGGAAGTGAACTGAAACAAAACAAGTCACCCTGGCCCCGGTACCTAACACAAATAGTTCTTCGAGGCTCATTTTCAGTGGGTATCATCAAACTAGACATGACCGTGCCCATTAATATTCATGAGCTAAATCTTTACAGCAAAGGAGTTAAATATTTGCAGGGCTTGATCTAGTCAAAGTACCAAATGAACTTTAATTTCAGTGTGTAAAGTTAAGTTGCTGCTTCTGTTTGTGAGCAGAAAACAAAAACGCATTTTGGATCAATTTAAACTGAGCCACCTTCTTTAAATGCAAACCATGCTGTCCATACCAAACTCTTTACATTTAGGCATGTGTAAAGCTGCACTCTTGGTTAATCCTCATGAGTGAGTCAGAGTCTGACTGGCTTTGTGTGCTGTCATCTGCCTGTTCCGTGCTAATCCGTCGTAAGGTGAACCATACTGATCCGCTAAAGATTCTGGATCTGTACAGACCTGCGATGGTCTCTGCATGAGGATGATTTGCTTTTGAAGCTCTGACGTCAGATATGTAACACGCAGTTTTAAAAAACATGAAACTACTAACTAAACCAAACTCCATTTTGCTCTAGCTGCCCTAAAAAAACCTGTACCTTCAGCTCTGCATTGGACACACTTTCAAAAGAGGTCAGATTGAGTTATTGGACTCTTTTTGGCCTGAGGGTGTGTGACGGTGCAAATCAGCGCCGCTCTGGCGGACTGGTGACCAATCCAGGGTGTGCGGCACCTTTGGCTCAGTTATGGTTGACAGCAGAACCGAGAGACCCAGAGGAGGAAAATGAATGACTAAGTTTTTAAAAAAAGGTGAATTCCGTCAGAAATTAAATAGTAGAATAAACAGAGTCTGAGCAGAAGGGCAGGGAAAATAAAGCCCCCGGCTTTTGTCTGAGCACTTTGTCAATAGAATCCAGGTCAGAGTTATTCTGCAGACGTGTTTCCTCCTCACAGGTAACCACCGCATGTTGCATAAGTGAAGAAGGAAGCGCCTGACTTTTTCAGTGTGTGAAGAAGCCGCACCACTACTGCAAAATAAGCTAGGAGGTCATGAAAAAAACCCTGTGAGGACATAAATGACTAAAAAGCTGCTGAAATCATGACCAAAAATGAGAAAAATCCATGAAGAAAAATCCATGAATAGAATGTTAACATTAGTTTGAGTTTTAACACCCCTGCATGGTATTCAGGAATAGATTTTGTGGAGACGAGCCCAGCATCATTAACCGCGCTGAAGCTCCCTCAGCTCCCTCAGCTCCAAGGAGTTCATGCAGCTTCATCTAATTTGAGGTAAGAGGAGGAAAAAGTTTTCTTCAGGAGCAGGGCTTGCATCCTGCCAACAGTTCACCTTCTCCACTCGTTAGACGCTCTGATTGGCATAATCAGGTTACAACCAAGCTGAAAGGAAGAGGCCATCAGCAAGAATTAGCATCAAGCATCAGTTATGTCAACAGGCTCTGGATCACATGGAGAGGAGGGAACAAAAAATCACACGTGGCTGCGGTTCCTCGTTCTGGGACCCACCTGATCAACCAGGAACGTCTGCCTGAAGAAATTCGACATTAAGAGTGCCTTCTAAGACAAAGCGTGGTGGCTCGAGAGAGAGTGGGGGGGGGGGGGGTAAAAAAAAAGTAGACAGATTTGAGGTGACAAGGCGCGCACAAAGCCCTGTCACGAGCCGGAGATGTGAAGAAAGGCTGTCAAGACGCAGAGGAAGGCAGAGACGATGTGGTCTTTGAAAGAGCTTGTCATTACAACAAATTGTTTCTTGAGGTTTGATTTCTAATTTAGCCGTCTATTTACAGCAATCATTTGAATATTCAGCATTTCACACGGTGGTTTGGAGCAGTTGGGTGTATTTTTGGAGGAATCACAGCTGTGCATAACTGAATTACCTGCACCGGCTGCTTCATAATTGTAAGTCACAGTGACAGGGCTCAGGTTCTTTAGTCCACATCCTCTCCATCTTGGCACGTTGATGCCACGTGGTCATTGAGCCAGCTGTGGGTTTGCAGGTATGACTGAAAAAACTGAGCCACAAAAGCCAATGAGCTGTGCCGGGATGCAGGAGTGCTCAGAATCAGGGGTACTTTATGGATCCCACACATGGGAAATGTGTGCGTTACAGTAGCATTGTAATCTTAAAAGAAAATAAAATAATCTAAAAACAAAACAATTGTAAAAATCAAGGGGGTATAATTTAAAAACTATTTACAAACAGTACAATCAAAAATGTGCAAATTTGTAAAATGTTATTGTGTTGAGTAGGAAGGATGTCCCGTATCGGACAGTTTTTGAGCTGTTTGTCCAGAACAGGGTGGAGATGATGATCTGGGTTGTCCATGATTGATAGGATCTTGTTCAGTGACCTCCTCTCCATCACTGCTTCAAAGGTTTCCAGTTTGCATCCGATGATAGAACCCGCCTTTCTGATCAGCTTATCCAGTCTGTTGGAATCACTGACTGCAATGCTGCTTCCCCAGCAGACCACAGGGGAGAACAAGATACTGCCCACCACAGACTGGTTGCATCTTGCTGCAAACATTAAAGGACCTCAGCTTTCTTAGGAAATAGAGTCTGCTGCAGGCCTTCTTGTACACAACAGTACTGTGGTTCCTCCAGCTTAGTCAGTCGATAGTCACACCCAGATATTTGTACTCCACCACCACCTCCACATTCTTGCCCAGGATGCAGAGAGGCTGCAAGACTGTCCCCTTCCTTCTGAAGTCTATCACCATCTCCCTGGTCTTGTCCACATTGAGCAGCAGGTGATTCTCTCCAGCGCACTCCATAAATCCGTCCACCAGCCTCCTGTACTCCATAAGCCTCCACCGCTTATACACCCCACAACCACAGCGTCATCAGAGAATTTCTGTAGGTGACATGAAAATGCTGAAAATGCTGAGGTGTACAAGGTGAACAGGAATGGAGAGAGCACAGTGCCCTGTGGGGCTCCCACACCACTCTGCACCACGTCAGACAGGACGCCGCCCAGTTGGACAAACTGTGGCATTTCACCCATCACCCATCAGCCGCAGCTTCTCACCCAGTAAAGTAGGCTGGATGGTGTTAGAGGCACTGGAGAAATCAAAGTAGGTGATTCTCTCCATGCCACCATGCCACTTGCTGCAGCAGATGTATGACAGCATCATCCACCCCCAGGTGTGGGCAGTAGGCAGACTGCAGGGGGTCCAGAGAAGAGCTCACCAACGGTCTCAACTGAGCCAGCACCGGCCTCTCCAGCACCTTCATCATGTGAGAAGTGAGGGCAACTGGACGGAAATCCCTCAGGTGATGAAGATGACTTCTTGGGTACAGGGACCAGGCAGGAGGTCTTCCAGAGGAGGGGCACCCTCTCCAGTCTCAGGCTCAGGTTGATGGGATGCTGGAGCCTCGCAGACAGGGGTATTCAGAGAGCTAAACCCATTGAAAAAGGTGTTAAACTCGTCAGCTCTCTCTTTGCTGCCTGTGATGGGTCTGCTTCTCCCCCCACATCCTGTGATCTTCTTCATTCCAGACCACACCGATCTCATGTTATCCTGCTGGAGTTTGTATTCCAGCTTCCTCCTGTAGGAATCTCTCCCATTCCTCAGCTGATCCCGTAGCTGGTGCTAGAGGTAAGATCGGGCCTAAAAAATCCAGCCCGACCTGACCCAGGCCCGCTTGATGCGCACTCGCTTCAGTACATGGAGAAATTCTGCAGGCGCCGCAGTGCGTGTTTGCCTTTTCAGTTCCCCTGTCTTAAGTTTATCCTTGACTTCTTGCTGCTCCGTATCGGGAATACCTACACAAAAAAGATGCGGACTTGCGGAGGGAAGATTACATTCACGACAGGTGCGCAAAGCGTGCCCTGGCTCTGCGTCTGCGCTTCCTATTCAGTAGTTATATAGCAATGAATTACCTTACAGCGCCTTCTCTGTTTTAACCAAATTATTTATTTATAACAAGTATTCCTTAGTTTAGTATCCACACATCGTTTTAGTATACATCTTTATAAACATATATTTATAAAAAAGTTGGCGAGAGAGAAGCCCGGCCCGACCCGAACGTAATGATTGTCATCGGGCCCGGGCTTAAGATCTTACCTCTAGCTGGTGTCACTCCTCTTCAGCTCCTTCCGGTCTCCAGACCTAAAGGCTCTCTTTCTCCTGTTAGGGAGGTTCTTCAGGTCACTGCTGATCCAGGGTTTGTTGTTGGGGAAGCATTTATGGTCAGGCCTTCCGAGGGGGGGCTGTGGCTCTGTATGCATTCTTTGCATTTGCATACAGCAGATCCAGAGTTTTTTTTTCCCGGGTGGGACAGTTCAGGTACTGAGTGAAGTCCCCAAGCGCTCTGTCCATGGTGTGGTTGAAATCTCCTGTGACGATGCAGAAAGAGTTAGGCTGCAGTGTCTGCAGGCGGGAAATGGTGGTAGTGACAACGTCAGTGGCGGTCTCAGCATCGGTGGATGGAGGAACATAAACAATTACCACCACAACCGATGTAAACTCCCTCAGCAGATAATAAGGCCGAACTCCGACTACCAGCAGCTCCACATGAGGCGTGCAGACTCGCTCCTTGACGCAGACGTGTCTGGGGTTACACCACCGCTCACTCACAAAGAGCACAATCCCGCCTCCCCTCTTCTTCCCACTGCTGGTTGCATCTCTGTCCGCTCTCACGGTCGTAAAACCGGGAACCGCAATGCTAGTGTCCGGGATAAGGTAATGCAGCCACGTCTCCATGAAAAAGGCTAGACACACGCATAGCCAACATCTGGTGTTGCGGTAAAAGAAAGTCACGCTTCCACTCGTTATTCCGTCAGATGCGAAAAGTAACATGAAGATAACTAAAAACAAGAGAAAAAGTGCAAAATAAAAAGGAAAAACCAAAATGATTACAGGAGCTGCGGCAACAGGCGGCCGTTCACGGTGCCATCTTGAAAAAGAAAAGAAAAAACGCAAAATACCAGCAATAAAGAAGATCTAAACAAAACTCAATAAGCTGCAGGAGTAAAAACAAAGAGACAAACTCAGCGAAAGCAGAGGAGGGACCGTGAAAACAAGCGGATGCAGGCGTGACGGGAACTGCACTGAAAATAAGTTTTCCTTCTTTGTGGCGTGAAACCATCACTAGAGCATTAATCAGGTTTCTGATCATCAGTTTGAAGTTTTAAAATGTAATTTGTGCTGTTTAAACTTTCATTCGTGTACCAAGGATGGAACAAACACACTTCAGTTCAAAGGATCCCATCTTTTAGATGTAAATTAAAAAAGAAAAGAATGACAGAAAGGTTCAGGTGGATAGAAAGGTGCGATCAAAGATCATCGCAGCGGCGCTCCTCTTTTTGTTTCCTTTCTTCACCTGCAGATAAACGAAAGCGGCTGTGGTTTGTTTTTTATTTAGAGCAGAATCCCAGCAGGGCTGTGGTTTCTTTCTCCTCAGTTTCCTTCAGATTATTTTATGCTCTTCTGTTTTTTTTTAACAGTAGGTGTTTTTTGCGGCCCAATATATCACGATGTCACCCAAAGAACTGTATCTGTTCAAATCTTTTGAGGTTAGAGGTTTACATGGAAAATGATGGTTACATGTTTCATCAGTTTTATTGAAATTAGCATTCAGTTGTAGAACTTGCTAGTTTGTCAGTTACTATAACCAATTAGAGGTCAAACACATTTTGAGCTTCCATGTTTACCAAACAATAAATGGAATTGATTCAAATGACTTTTGCTTAAACTAATATGTCAGGAAATGACTGAAGTAGAAAATATTTTTGGTTTCAAACAACCGTGAGGTGAAACCTGCTTTGGGTGCAGACATGGATGGCTAACGTTCATCTGACTTTGACAGCAAGAGGTCCAGAGGGAAGCACCTCCAGGGGCCGAAGGACACCAAAGTTCAACGTGACCAAAGATTTCCATCAAGTCCTCAGGTTTGTGGTAGAAGTTTCTCAAACTTTAAATAAAAAAGTTAATAATTTGGAAAGAAAATGTGAGTAATAACTGCAGATGTTAATCTCCACGTGTCAAAGCAGTGAAGGTGTGTATGTAAACTGATCTACCTCTGAGCAGAAGGCTGCTTCATCATCACTCTATCTAGTCTCTTCAAGTGTTCAAGTGTCATTGGGCAAGAAACCTTGTTAAATGTAAAAAATTGCCAAAAGATGATTCACCAGATCATCCGCTCTTCTACATTTGAAGAGTGTCTTGTGTCATGGCAATAACTGTGATGGGAGAGAGAAAGTTATGTTTCTTTAAAAATTAAAAAGAAATGTATTTCTGGGTGACGGAAAATTGTTTAATCTCTTCACTGTCAATGATAATGACTTATTATTGATTTACTGCTGACTCAGCAGCAAATGTCTTGCAGAAGAGAGATTTGGTGAAATGAAGACATTTTAATGCTTTAAGGTGGTAGCTGCTCTTCTAATAATAAAATAAAATAATGAAAGAAGCTTCCATTAAAAAAGTGTTAAAATGATTCTGAAAAGCAGGAAATTCCGTTTTTCTTTTTAAACAGCACTTTGCAGCTTTAAATCTTTAACATCAGATATGTTACCGTTGTTAGAATTAAGGGCTCTGTCTCCGCCTCTGGTCACCAGCGGAAGCTGTTGCCAAAGTTTTAGCCACACTACAACTCCCAGCATCTCCAGTGCACACTTCCTGGATGCCTCACACCTGAATCTCAATTATTCAAAGAACCACAGCATACTTAAGGTCTGCACTGAGTGAAGCTCAATGTTAAGTTTTGTTTGTGCCACTCTACCTTCCTTATTGAGCGTTATATCTGGACCTGATCTTCTGTCTTTGACTCTGACTGTCTCTGTTTGCCTGCCCCAACCCTCACCTGGATTTTGACCATCCCGTCTCTCCTCTGATGATCTCATGCCTGTTATTGACTCCTGCCTGCCAGACCCTGATTTAGCTCTGTGGACTTTAAGCTGAGCTAATAAACCTGCTGCATTTGGATCTAGCCATCTGCCTGTCCTTGTGACAAAAGGTGTCACCTAAATAACAAACGCTCCTGATTTACAAAAAATTTAACAAAGAAAATATTCAGAAATGTAATTTTCTGCAATCTTTTAAAGGCATAAAGCACAAAGGAACAATTTTTTTATTGGAGTGGGTCTTTAAAGGATTTACTTACATTCACACGACCTGATCGTGTTTAATTTTTGTTTTTATTGTCTCCTTTCGTTCTTATTACGGGGAAATGCTGAGCTGTTGGTTGAACGCTGCTGAACTCTGGCTAATGTGAATTGTTTCAGAGAATCTGGTGACTGAACAGGCTAGAAAAATTACATTGGTAAACACAATACTGGTCTAGGACTGTGTTCAGCCAATTCTAATCTGCAGAAAATCAAACTTACAATACCAATTTACATCTTTTAGTCTTCTAAAAGACTTTATGGAAACACATTTGTCATAAAAAGGATAAATCACAAAACACACGTTTTCTGCTGTGGCTTGGGAGTTTAAAGATTTTCTGACTAAGTTTTTTGCCTAAATCTCCACATCAAAAGTGTTTCGGTTTATTCCTGGTTTTGCATCAAAAAGAAATGCATTTAAAATGTTTATACTCCTGTTGATAAGAATCTCTGCAGAGGAATGAACAGAAATCGAGCTGCCTCACTAGTTCTGCAGAAAGAAAAAAATGATCAAATCTAAAAGTTTTTCTGGCCTTTAAATTATTTATTTTAGCCACCAAACTAAAGTTAAAGCGTCTGGCACAGTCTGGAATGGTTTGGCCAAACTATTTGAGGCAAAACAAACTAAAACCTGCACAGATGTCCTGCCGTTATGAGTCTGGACGTGACACAATTGTTATCCACAAAATAGACCATCACTGTGGAGAATCACTAATGCTGCAATGAAACACACCCTTAACTAACAAGAAAATGCTTTTATTTTCATGAACCAGGTTTTCCTTGTTTAGAATATTTGAATTGAAGCAGTTATAGTCCTAAATGAGCTCTCATTGAAGCATCTGAGCCTTTAAGCTCCTCTGCTGAGAACTTTAGGAGTGATTGACAGGTGGATGTGCCTGCAGGGTTTAACAGGCTCCTCCCTGCTGTGCCTCGGTGTCTGAACTGGTCTGCTCTTTAGCTCGGAGGAGAGGTTTCATCATATCACTTCAGAACTATCGTTTTGTAAGCTGGGGTCCCTCATGGTTCTGTCATAAGGCCATTTATAGTTCAGCACTTTTTCACTCCATCACAGTGACTGTGGATCTGCCTCAATGAGATGCACAGAAGCAGTGAAAACAGCAGTTTTAGGATCAAGTGCCTAAAATGAACCAGAATATGATCGCTGTCCATTTTCAGAGTTGATGAGGCTTACTCTTTACCACATAAACGGGCCATCCTGGGGGTATATTTTTATCATTTTGGTTGCTTTTTCTGTGTTTTTCTCCTTGAAATCTGCTTCATCAAATACGAGGATGAGCAGACGCTCATTTTAAAAACGTTCATTGACAAAAGGTAATGAAGTATGCAGTTATTTAGAAAATGCTCCTCTGTTGTTCATACCTGACTTCAGTTGTGTTTTCTCCACTCCAGATGAAATTATGGAGGCCCGGGTTAAATGCTGCTCTTTCCTCTTTATGCATAAAAAAATCTGTTCTTCACTTATCAGTATATAATGGAAAGACATTTTTCATTTTAACATGTAAAAATGGCTCTCGCATCACTCAAGGACGTTTCTTTAACACACTCTCCACTCAGCAGAAGCTCTTTCAGCTTCAAAACACCTTCCTTCAAGCACCACGAATAAAAGCACAGAGAGTGCAATAAAATTCAGGGGGAAAAAGGAGAAGTGTGCGTTGTTTTGAGTGTTGTAAAGAACTGAGAGAAAGCAAACCAAAGCAAAGCAGAGCAGCATCTGTAAACTTTTATTTGAAGAACAAATCTTAAAGAAGTTACAAATTCACCTCTGTCTGGGTGACTTTTTACACGTAAACAGAAGAACATTTTTTTAAATAAATATGCAGAGATCCAGGTTCTTCTCCTCATCCACTCGTTCACGTTCACAGCAGGAGACTCTCCGATGGGATGTGCTCTTCCAACACCAAATACTGCCTTAAAGCTCTTCAAGGAGCACATGAAAGGCTGCCCTCGATGCACGGGGCTCCCTGCCAGGACTCCAAACCAGAGGTGCGTTTGCTCAGATGTTGGAACGGGGCTCTCTGGACTCCAGACCGATGAGGAATTCTTTCCAGCCTCGGCAGGGTGTCTAAAGCTAATTTCTCCTCCATGATTTGAAAGTGTCAGAGCTGCTGTGAGGACAGGATTACAGCGGTGCATTACTGATGCATCGGCAGCAGAGTAGAGGAAAGGACGGAGGAGACTCATCTGACATTCCGTCATTTTGATTGTAGATGCTCTAGCTCTTGTTTTTGTCTGCACACCGGGTACTTACTTCAGGTCACCACCCCCACTTTGTGTCTTCTCAGAGCTCCCTGGCTAAGCACAGGGATGAGACAAGCCAGTTCTCCTGCAGAAACGACTTAACGTTCACATTTACTTCAACAAGAAGAACTCTTTGGAGCAGCTTCTTTGTCGTGTCTGCTCAAACGGGAACTTCCAGCAGCTGGAAGGAGGAAGATCAGGGTGCGCTGCCCGGGTCCTGAGTGAGTTCAATTTATAAATTAACTTGAAGGTTGAATTCCCAGAATCCAAATATTCTTAAATATGTTTCTGTGAAAATTGTTTGGTGTGATTAATCCACAGTGATTAATCCCAGAACACCGACTTAATTGGACTCATTTTATTAATTGCCTGTCAGCCGTGGCAAAAGCGCCTGGCTGGGGTGGCCTTCCTCCCCGCGGAGTGCCACCTCTGCTCCAATGAGGGCGGGGCTTGGCTTTCCCTCCTTTTTGACAGGTGTTGTCTTTATTGTGCTCCTTTCAAATGGTCAGGAGTTCAAATCCTGCCTTTCGTTTGTGTTTTTCTCCCACTGGTTGGGCAGTCTGCTGTTGGGAAAGTTTGCATCCGTTCCCACTTCCCAAAGTTTCTGGGTAAGTTCATGTGCAGCTCTGCTTTCTGCAGCTGTTTCTCCTCCAATTTAGCAGAAAAAAAGAATCTATTGATTGAAAGCACAGCCATTCTGAGCTGTAAAGGATTATTTATTCATCTGTTTATTCCTTTTAATTTTAATGTCCTGTTGCAGAGAAGTGTGGATTCTTTCTTGGCTTTTGTCTCTCACCTCAAAAATGTGAAAAAAATATATCAAAACATAAATAAGTGAAGTTGTTTCTCAATGTGAAGAATTGGGATGTTCACCTCATCTTTCCAAGTCCGGAGCCCCTCCTATCGACCTCCGTCTGAGCATAAGGAGCGTCCCAGGACATTTGCTTGATGCATGGAGTGTAGATAAAACATGCGCTTCATAAAAGAGCTGGGCTGTGTGCACTTTGTTATTCCAATATCCTCTTCATTTCTTTTATAGCATCTGTATGATAGGATCATTAGTCATTTCCACACGTCTTAGGGAGCCGCAGAGTGATTGCTTTTGCCTGACATCATCTCTGACTGGCATTTGAGGCTGAGAGAGTCTGGCTTTGTGGGAATACAAGTGACTGCCTGAAAAATAGCAAACTTTCTCCTCCACCCTGCTGGAGATAATCCTGTTTTTGACTTGAGTGATAGGCCAGGATTTCACAGGCTCTCCATCTGTTTCTGACGGCTTTGCCTTTATGTCAGAATTGGATTTCTTAATCTAAAAGCTGTGCAATTTTTGCTGGTCTGCATCGCGGCACAGATGAGTACTTGGGATTTCTTTACTCTGGTGGAAAATATGGCCTCCGATCTGTCAACAATAGGACGCCACCAATTATGATAATGACAGCTGAAAGGAGGACAATGCGAATTTAGCTGATGATATGATATGAGGCATTGTACAAATCCCACTTAAGCCTCGTCTGGGAGCGTTTCCACCCAAAATAATTTCCTCTGCCATGCTCCTGCAGGGATTCAACAGGGGATGGGTTGATGGCATGATCAGGTAGGCTCAGCGGGGCGAGGGGGGTTCAGTGTCAACCGGGATTAACGAATGATCTGTGTCCGGGACGTTTTTAATGTACTGTCACATTATGCAAATCCGTACTCCATACAAACGCCAGCGATAATTTATTTGCCTATTGCAAGTTCTCCCCTGTGAGCCGGATGGATTGACCTCAATTTGCTCCTGGCCCCGGTCCGGTTTGGCTTTGTTATTCACCTCATGAGACTGCAGTGCTTTCTGACAGCACAGCGCTCTGGCTGCTGTGTTTACGGGAGACGATGAGGAAGCTCACACGGCATTCCTGCTGGGGAGGAGGTGCAAACAGTTTTTCAGCTCTCTCTGTCTGCTCTATCTGCTCTCCATCTACGTCTCCTCACAGACAAGTCAGGTCCTGCCATCCATCGTCAGCCGCTCTCCCATCTGTCTCTTATCTTGCTGGCCTACTCGCCTCTCTGCCGTCTTTCTTCCTTCCTCTCTATAGCTCTAACATATTTTTCCGCTGACAGCTGGAAGCGGGCTAATTGACAAACTGACCTAAGGAAAAGGAGTGCCGCACTTCTCCTTTGTCTCTGGATTAGACAATCCTCTCTCCTCACAGCTTCAACATCCTTTCATGTTATTTTTTTTTCCTCCTCTCTCCGAGATGTGCTCTGTAAAGGTTTGGCCTTGAAGAAAAGAGTAAATAGACAAGTGATTCCGCCAAGACTGACATCCCCTCTGCATCATGTGATGCTTGGGTCCTTTGGTCATCCCTCCGTCACCCCTGCCCCTGCATGTGTTCCTAACGTCCCAGCTTCTCCACATGTCCTGCATACGCAGATGAGCAGAAGGATTTTCTAAGGTAACACAGTTGGTTCCATGCATTGTTATGGGGGTTGACCCGTACGGGTGCTGCAGGTTTTGGGTTTTCCGGGCCAGTGGAGGGTCGTAGAGAGGAGCGACCACCTCTTAAGGGAAGCACAGGTGTGTCTTGCAGTTACGTTGAGGCTCATTGAAAATGGAGCACCTATACCTTTTGCTGTTTATGTAAAAAAGAAAAACATTCTGGGAAATGAAAGTAATTTCCACAAGTTAAAATGAAATGTTGATAAATGTAACAAAATAAGAAACCAGAAAAGGAAGGGATTATGGGAGATCACTGATTGTTTCAACTAAAAGTTATTTGGCGTAAAACAATACTGGGTATGCTCTTTTCATAAAACACTTTTATGTACAGCGACCGTGGGTTCGTAGAAAGGCATCTAACAAATAAAGTTTATTTATTCATTTCTTTACTTTTTAAAATTTTAATTATTGTGCTGATATTGAAGAAACCTTTGAAAAAACTCAAATGTCATCATCCAGTCAGCAATGTCCCATAGTACCTACTTTTTCCAGTCATTAATTTGTTTACTTACTTTAAGATTTCATGTTGATTTCTATGGCGTTTCCCCTCCGAAATATTTAGTTTTATTTTATTTACATTTTTTATTGTCTTTTTATTTTCATTTCTAAAACTTAATATTGTTTTTTTTTTATTTGTGTAGCTATTTTTATTAATGTTGCAGTCTTTAATATGATTTTTGTGTGGTGTGATTTGAACTCCAGGGCCACTGCACTAAATACCCACCAGAACAGTGTATGGGGTACCACAGGGTTCAGGACTTGGACTTATTCTGTTTTCTTTTTGGATGCTTCTCCTATGATTAGAAATAAGAACATGAACTGCTGTAAAGATAAGCAAACCAGATCAGACCGCCGACTTCTTCAAACAGTTCTACAGGCTTTTGTAAAGCTCCTCAAGCTGCACCTTCATTCTAAAGGGGCTTTTATATAAAAGTCTGCGGGTGGGGGACTGCATTTCTGACTAATCTGTGTTCAGTGGGAATTTCTCTTTTTCTTTATCTCCATTTCCTCCTCCTTTAAATTCATCCCCTGCCTCCCACTGAGGTCTGGGATCAGAGTCAGGTTAACAAATATCTTTTTTGAATTTAGCACACCGTCTGTCCCCACTGTGCTTTTTCCAGCCGTCTATCTCCTTTTTGTTCATGGAAGTGCTGCTGAGCATCATCTTCATGACTGTGAGAAGCAGCTGCTGCTAGAGAGAATGAACGCCACCGCCAAATATGACAGACAACATTGTGTGACTTGTAAAACAGCAGAAGAATGTCGTTCTTTTCCAATTTGTTAGAGCAGTAAATGGTTTCTCAAGCTAAAGAGAATGAAGCTGTTGAGTCGTGATTGAACCATTTCTCACTTTATGTTTGAAAAATGGTGTCAAAATTGTGAAGCATCTCTCCAAACCAAACAGTTTCTTTGATCCAAAAGCATCTTGGCATTTCTCAGCTTGGAAATGGCCACTCTGCTGCTTCACAGAGGCAGAAGGCCAGCGTGTCATTTCTCACTGTGATCACAGTCTGTGGGAATCTCATGAACCTCACAGCCAGCCGGGTCGACTGGCCTGGATTTTACCCCTCGAGAACTCAGCAGGGTTTCCAGCAGCACGTTTCCACGGTCAGCCCAGACTTGTATTGATACGCATACGGTTGCTTATAACCTACTGTTAGATGCGGCACAAAGGCTGTGGTTGGAACGTAAGATGATTTTATTTTGTCCTGATTCCATTTTAAGTCCGATTCTAACCCATTTCTAAAATTTTAGACTCTAACTCTCCTGTTTGAGACAGAAAAAGCGTGGCTGATAGTCCTCCTGGTTTGGCAGGTTTGAAACCCACCTGAATCCTGGTTTGGACCAACAAAGAGAAGCCTGGTCTTTGCTAATTCGGGGATCTATTCTCTTTTCTCTAAAAGATTGAACAGAGACCCTCTTGCACACTCTGGTGTGGTTTACTTCAGAGACAGACTCTCTAAGGACCAAAGAGAAGAGGCAAAGGTGGAAAGATGTAAGGTTTGGCAACAAGTATTAAAAGGAAAGTCTGAATTTAAGAGAAGAAAAAAGAAAAATATTTTAGAAAATGTATCTTTAACACACTGTGTTGGGACAGTAATGTTTTTCATTTATAATCAGTTTAAAGTATATTTGACAGCTCAGACTCAGCATCCTTTTACGAACATCATTACTGTTCCTTCTCTCAACATGTCCAAACCATCTCAGTCTGTTGCCCTGCATTTATCTCAATGAACCTCCACCATGATCTGTTCCTCTGAGGGATTCGTTCTTGATCCCACCCTAATCCCTCCCAGAGATTTCATTTTTAATTGTTGTATAGTTACAGTCCTGTTTAGGTCAAAACACTGATAAAATCCCCGAACACTCCTTTATCTGGTTTGCTTTCCCAAAAACAAAGACTGTTGGATCAAACTGCCATGAAAAAAAATGATGCAGTTCCAATTGCTCCTCATTTGGGGGCACAATTGGTCAAATGAGCTCTGACCAGTACAGAGAAAAAAAGGGAAGAAGAAAGCGGCTAGTCCTCTGCAGCTCCTCAAAACGCCACATTCACACAGCAGCATTTTTTAGATTCATGCTGTGGCTGTTTATCTTCCACTCCTAAAACATTGGTGCTTCAGTCAAGCTCAGCTCATGTCTTTGGTTGGTGGAAAGTCCATTTGATTTCACACAGAAGTGAACGGAACCAGAGTTCATATGCAAGTGTGCAGAGATCCTTGATCTGGATGTTTCCTTGTCTCCTCCCTGAGAACATCTAACATATTTAAGGTAGCTCTTCTTGTGCCATTCTCACTAAAAAAAACTAAAGCCACATTGCATTGTTCCTCTAAATTCAAAACATGGAAAATTCATTCTTTCGTGTTACGGGACAAGTGTCGGCTCTGTGGTCGGATGTTTTCTGGGGGAAGAAACGCTTTAAACGATTCTTTCTTTGCCGTGGAAGACACTTTGAATAAGCACAGAGTGCTACAAATCTGTGCTAATCACTGCCAAGCAGGCTGAGCTTGTTTGTAGTGATGCTGAAGACACTAACAGGGCTCAGGAGAGTCATTCTGCTGATGAGCGGCGTAATGAACCCAGGTCTGTATGCTCCTGCCCTGCTGCTAGGGGTACAGTGGTTGGCCAGATGGGTGTGACAGGTGACATGTCTTTCAGGTGTACAACTTCCAAAACAAACAAGTGATGTCTAAGAAAGCGTCAGAAAGCCTGACAGGCTGTGTGCACACGTGCGTGAGCACGTCAGCTCGCCTCATTTCACAAACAGGTGTGAGGAGGCCAGAGCGACTGTCAAGGTGTCGCAGACGTAGTATCTCCCTCAAACATGCGGCGAGCACGAGGGCTGTTGGCTGCAGGCGCCGCAATGCTGCTGTCTGCTGCCCAAATGCTCTGGGGGGAGCATTGAGGCCGGGGCCAACTGGGCTTTCAAATCCAAAAAATACAGGGTGAGACTTGGACCTAGTTTGGCTTCCTAGAATGAGAGAGCTGGCATGCGCTGCAGAAAATCTTGTTTTGGTGCAGATCAGCCGAGTGTACATTTTCCTCTGAAGTAGCTCTCAGCTAGAGACTTCTGAAGGTCCTGGAAGTGCAGAACAAGAGTCCCGGTCTCTTAGGTCTGATGTTGGTGCAGTAATTGTGTGTCACACCAGGCGTGACAATGCGCTAAAAACATATTCTTGAACAAGGGTCACATGTCTAGTGTGAAAGAAGCGTCATAAATTTCATTTTGTGTCTTGTTGGGTTTTTACTCATTCTCCCAAATACTCAAAGGTTATTTTCAATATGATTAGAATTATATATATATATAAATAAAGGCAGAGCAGTAAAAACGACTGCCATGGTCATTCCAGTACTGAAATTCTGGTAAACCAAGTGTTAAGAGAGAAATGTTTTATGTTTTAACTGTCTGACCAAAAATATGGGTTTAGAGCAGATGAAACATCTGAAAAGTTATTTCTAGCTCAAAAGAGCCTTTGAGGTTATTTAATAACTGTTTAATAACTATATCTCTAACATGTATCTCTGTAGCACCCACAACACTGGTGCTAGTGGAGAACCACTTTCCACCTTCGAGTCTTAAGACGATTGAAAGTCATCTTCCATGGCCTCACAAAACTCCTCCTGCTCTGGAACATTAGCCTCAAGAGTTCTACAAGACAACCAAATCTCTTGGGCCTCGTTCATCCACATCACGGTTACTCTGATCCATGGGGTCCAGCAGCAGAGTCCACCCAGACTCAGTGCCCATCTGAATGCCCCCGCTGGATGTTTCCTGGAGAGCATTACCACATGTTTGGACCAAACTTACCACTAAGTAAAATGACCATCTCCTCACCTGAGGGTCAAAAACATGCATTTATTCTGATTGATCTTTGATTTGTTCTTGTTTCCTTTGTGGGAGCAGCTTTTTGTATTGTTTTACCCTTTCTACATGAAATGATTGCTGCTGATTTAGCTAGTCTTGGTCACTCCTGTGTTGAAATGTTTTCTTTTCTTCACTCCACTGAACGACTTCAAGGAAAAAGTGTTTTTCAGTCACAAATACTTCAGAAACAGATTGAAAAGAGAAACGGAGACATGTTGTTTGGAAAAGGCACAGATGGTATGTGAGGGTGTATGTGCCTTCATTTACGTGCTACAAGCACGAGCATCTTCAAATTAAGAAGCTTTTTATACTGGAATTTTTTCACGCTTCTCTGATGTGTTATGAAGATGAAGCACAACACAAAGAAAAAAGGAGAGAATTGTGAGAAGAAAAATGGAAATTCCACCTATCACTCCAGACCTCTATCCTTCGTGAGGGATCTGTTCCTGCGTAATGGTCTGTCACTTCTGCATTTATGCCATCTTTATCGACTCCTGTCAAGATGTACAGTTAATGAAGTGAACAAATAGCTGTAAATATCAGGGTGTTTTGGGGAGGGGGCATTTTTCTCTGAACACATACAAGCCGGGAAGAATGTCTGCATCGTTACATGAACCACAAGGCAATGTCACACAACCAATATGTACATTTTGCACATATTGCATGGGATGTAAATTGGTCATATGTGAATGTACGTAAAAAAGTTAGATTTTTACAAATGTAACACAAATGAACCACTTTAAAACCATGGAAGACCTCTGGATAAACCACGCTAAGATGTAAATGAACGTAGAACATGGACCAAGTACGTTTATATGCATGTCCTTAATGATTTGTACGTCAATTATGTTATTTTTATGTGACACGTGCGCTTTATACGGGATATAGATGTTGTACATGGGTGGTATATACCATTACATGTTTACAATACACATGCATGCCAGTGTAGATGTACCACAAGAAACAAACTATATTACAAAAAGTATTGGCTCAACCATCCAAATGATCAGAATCAGGTGTCCTAATCACCTGGCCTGACCACAGGTTTATAAAATGAAGCACTTAGACATGCAGACTGTTTTTACAAACATTTGTGAAAGAATGGGCCGCTCTCAGGAGCTCAGTAGATTCCAGTGTGGAACTGTCATAGGATGCCACCTGTCACGATAAATCCAGTAGTGAAATTTTCCCGCTCCTGAATATTCCACAGTCAACTGTCAGCTCTATCAAAACAAAGAAGAGTTTGGGAACAACAGCAACTCAGCCACCAAGTGGTAGACCACATAAAGCCTTGTATTTGAGAGAGTCAGCGGTGGCTGAAGCACATAGTGCAGAGGTCACCGACTTTCTGCAGTCCATTGCTACAGAGCTCCAAACATCATGTGATCTTCAGATTAGCCCAAGTGCAGCATGCAGAGAGCTCCATGGAATGGGTTTCCATGGCTGTGCAGCTGCATCCAAGACAGCGTCAACAAGTGCAATGCAAAGCGTCGGATGCAGTGGTGGAAACCACACCGCCACTAGACTCTGGAGCAGTGGAGACGCCTTCTCTGGCGGTCATGAATCACACTTGTCCATCTAGCAATCTGATGGACAGGTCTGGGTTTGGCGGTTGAGGAGAACGGTACATTTGGGGATTGCATTGTGCGGTGCCAAAAATCCAGTGTCATAATGCATTTAGTCTGTACAGCACAGAGAGTTTAAAAAGCAGAGAATTTACTGCAGGGCAGCTGTAGACCACCTGCAGGCTTCTCAAATCTGCAGGGAGTATCAAAGCAAAATCACAGCATATTATTTTGTGCTTAGGGGTTTGGTGCAGAACCTGCTGTTCTGGATGTTCTTGAGTGTGAAAATGGAAACAACTTCAAGCCAGAGCTCACAGAGGACAAAGGAAGAGGAGATGCTCAAGTCATGGCTTCATGCAAGATGGGGGCTTGCAGATCGTCTTGGTGTAATCTGTCCATTGTGGGTGGCAGCAGAATGACAGGAGGGAAAGTATCTGTGAGCTACACACTGGAGAGAAAATTGCCTTTGTTGGCAGCTGTAATAGGGAAAGGCAGTGATGCATTTCCGCCAGGCTGCTCAGGCCACTGGGGAGCTTCTGTCTGGAGTCAGAAACCTTTTCTGGCCTTCCCTCCAGCCCCTGCTGCGGCTCCACTCTGCCTCGGATGACCAGATTCATCTTCATGTTTATGTCTGAGACATCAGGTCATCATAAGCCCAATTTCTGTATCTTTGAGTTCATTAAGCAACACTTTTGTTCATTAATCCTCATTGAGTGCTTCTAAACTAAATCAGAAACATGATCACGAAAACATAGTGGGTGTGATTCATCACCCAACTAACCATTAATATTTAAAAATCCTGGAACTCCCTGATAATTATCAGACTCCAAGGAACACCAATGTGTCCCAGAAAAGTAAAAATACTGAGCACTCTCTGCTGGCTGTTGTTTCGGACCCTAGGTTCTACAATTGACTGCAGAACTGCTGGATTCACGAACTACCAGGAGATCTGAATGCTTGAGTCCCAAATTGTCATTGATTTATAAATCGACTGCTTGTGTGCCAGCGCTGCCCCAAACTGGCATGCAGCAGTTTGTTTCAGAACCAAGAAGCTTGACTGATCAAGTTTTTTGGTCACTGATTGAACTTTTTCAGTTATGTGACATAAGTCCTGAAGTGACAAGAAAACAGAAATACGAGATGGTGGCTAACGCTAAACTCTCACACATAGCAGGAAAACATGGTCAGTTTTCCGATTGATTTGTTTCATGAGTTTTGGTAAGGTTTTAGCCTTCAAATGTTGACTTAACTTTGATCCACCTGGTCCAAAAGATTGCAGTCTCTTTTGTAGAGAGTCCCTTCAGGCTGGACTTCATGATGTTTCCATGCGTTCTGATGGAGAAGTCCTCCTTACCACCCAGATCATGAAACTACAAAATACTTTTGGTCTAATTTAAAAGCATTCCCAGGGATCTTTTATTATGATGATGCTGTTTTTAGGCAAAACTCATTGCGTCTGAGTTGTAGGACTGTACAGTTTTGAGACAGATTCCAGCTCGGATGAGGAAGACGTACATTTATCTGTCCAATTTCCTGATTGCTAGCATCTTTAGCATACAACGTTTTCAAACAGCATTTATGCATCTGATCCCGATTCATAATCATTTGAATAGCGAAATATTCAGAAACACAGTTTTAATCCTCATTTTCTTTCTATCTATGCTTCATCATGAGAAAAATGGAAAAAAGAACATGTTAAAAACACCAAAATCCCAATTTTAATTGGGGCTGTTCTTAAACATACCGTACATATAAGTTTCAATGAAGATTAACGCACTTATTGTGTAAATGGTTGCTGTTATTTTAAATCTGTGATGGACTCTCCACTCCTTCAGGAAAATCACTTTTTAGGTTTAAACTTAGTGAAAAGTGTCTAAAGCTCCCAAAATACTGCTAGTTTTTTTTTGTTAGAATGTTATCATCAAAAATAATTATGTAAAATGAAATACTAATGTAATTAGTATAGATGCACAGTATAAACTGTACTGAGCAGGGAAGTTTATATTTACTGGTAAAGATTAAGAGTCTTCAATAACCACCCTTTTAAAAGCAAAAAAGAATAAAAATAACAGTATCCAGATAATCAGCAAGATCTATTTATGCCTGCACATGGAGTTAAGCTAAATACTAATCCCACTTGATTTTCTGATTATGCATATTTGTACCTTCACATGTAAACAGACATCAAATGATTCATGCAGTCAGCACAAAACCAGGAACATAATGCATGTCAAGAAAGGAGCAGAGGGAAGTAGAGCTTATATCGTGATTCTCTTTTTTATTTTTTCTAAGCAAAGATGACTCTTTAGCAAACTTGAGCATCCATTTTTAATATCGTGTATGAAGTTTTAGCTCTGTTTTACTCTAATAACAAATAAACTTCATACTTTTAATGATTAAATCTTAAATGTCTCGTCACATTATTGTCCCCGCCATTCCACAACTTATTCCCACAAATACAGTAGCATTCTCTCCAGTTTGCTGTGGTGCTCAGCTATTATCCATGACAGACTCAATCTCCTCAATATTTGCCTGACCATCCCTTGGTCTCTGAAAGTCAGTGGTTGTGTCCAGATCTTTCACTCCTCACTACGTAGTGCACTTTATGCTTTAACCAAGGCATGTCCATTCATAGGGCCTTGGGGGGCTTGACCACCTGCCCTTTTTGCCAAGTAATAAGAAGTGCCCTCTGTTTGTTTTTTTCTTTAATATTAATATTGATTCATTTCTGTTAGAGATACAAAATGTGGATAAAAATCCCCTGGTATTCTATCAAACCCATTTCCTTGTAATGAGTTCTGATCGGCCGCTTCTGTCTTTGTAGGCGCCACTCGGTTCAGTCGCCAGAAGAGTTAAGGGACAGCCGGAGACAGCGAGAGAAACTGCTGTCCACGGAGAACTGAAGAGACGTGACAATGAAGCAGCTGGAATCTGAGAGTTCTGCTCTAACTAGTCGCCGTCTACTGATTCAATGAGCATAGATAGGGTTCATATTGAAGAGGAACGCTCTATAGTAGTGTAGGAGTCACTTTTTACTTTTGCCAAACGTCTGAACTGGTCTAAACACGGCACATCAATTAAACACAGGGCAGATACTGCAGGGAGAGGAAGTTAAGTACTAAGTTCAAGATAAAACATTGGGGGAAATTTCAAAATAAATTAAGTATTTATGGGCGAGTCAAAGCTTCTTAATGTTCTTACACTAAATTCCTCTATTTAATGTAATATTTTCTGATTAGAAATGCCTTCTTAAAACTTTTCAGTTTCCCGTTTTTGTTTTTTTTCTCTCATGACTTATGTGTTTTCTTTTTTTACGTTGTATTGTTGGTGTTTTTCACTACACTGTGTAGTAATTTATTGTCATTGCACTTAGTGGAACTTCTTTCTGGTTTTATAGAGTTCCTCTCTGCTCCTTGGTTTCCTCTTAGCCAAGTTCTCTTTTTTATGTCCAGTGAGGGTTTTTTCATATCTCCTCTGTTAGTGAGAGTTCTGCTGTTTGGGATTCCATCGTGAAACCTCAATAATGGTCACTCTTGTTTGATTTTAAGAACTATGGATGATGAGTCTATATTTGACAAAGAAGAAAGAAACAGGTCCTGCCAGCACCAGCGTCTTATTTTTCCGGAAACTGAATCTGTTTGGATGAAGTAACAGTAAGTCTCAAAGAAAAGGATTTAAGAATATTTTACTTATTAAAAGAAAACAATGAAAAAGAACAATCAGCAAACAAATACCTGCCAAAATAGAATCATAAATATTGCTTCTTTTCACATTCAAATGTGGTCAAACTTAGGTGGATTAATGTCCGTCCTCCATGTTTCCTTTAGTTGTCCTGTCATAGATTTTTCTTCTATTTCAGTTTGGAGCTCAGGTTGGTGTTTTCTTCTGCCTGTACGCCGTGCATTCGTTATTTCTAATTGTCCACCTACTCCAGGTAAATTCTGTCAGCTGTTCCGACTTACTTTTTTCCTCTGTTGCCTTCAGATTTCTTTTGTTTGGTCACCTGTCGGTTAATTTATGTTTCTTTTTTTTAATAAAAAGAAACCACTCCTCTCCTGCATGGCTGGCTGCTGGACAGTGTTCCCCTGAACCTCAAGTTCCTGTCACCTCAGCCTTAATACCTCCCAAAAGTGTTGACCTATATGTTGTAAAAGGAGCCGTTTCTGCATGCGAATTGAACATAAACTCAGGCTTCACCGCAGCTGCAGGGTGGTCAGGTCAAGCTGCAGAATTGACTTGAAGAAAGAGCACCGACTGTGACTAAAACGCTGTGAAATCACAGCAACAAAAACCTAATCATGTTTGTTTCAGCTCAGTTTTCTGCTTAAAGCACAAATCAAAACACTCTAGAATCCACAGAATTGTGTAAAATAAACAGATTTCACATGAAAGCAAGCTTTTCAACCTGCAGAGTGATATGATCTAAGGAAAACTGAGCAAACACATCTTCATATTTAAAAAATAAAAAAAACAGAAAGAAAGACAGAACAGCTGACGCCACATGGATCCACTTCAGCTCCATATCATCAGAATCCCAGAAATACTCCTGTGCGTAGTGGTCCGTAATCGTCCGTTAACACTGACACCTTTCTCCATTAACTATTCAGAGAGATGATTACTGATTACTTTGGGATTTGTGGATAGGAAAAAATATGCTTATTGATAAAATTGATGCTGTTCAAAGTCAATTTAATTAGGACCTAAACAGATGGGCATTGGTTGTCACATCTTTCAGGAACATTACAAAAATGTAATTAATATTTAACAGATATGACAGGTACTTTTTATGGGAAACAATAAAATATGTCATAAAATCTCTTCAAAATGAAATGCCACAGTCAAACTAAAAATGAGATTTAATTGGGAGCCAATGAATTAGAAAATACAGGGCAGGGCAGGGGGTGGGGGTTTGGATCTGCGTACATGTAAATATTTACATTTTTTAGTGAGTTTTAAAACTTAGAAAAATATGTTATTCTCTAATTTGCATAAAATCTGCATTTTGTTTATGACATATGCATATTTCTTTGGAAACAATTAAACCTGTGCTCATATGTACTCACTGGCCACTTTAATAGTTATTACTGTCCAGCTGCTCATTAATGCAAATTTCTAATCATCCAATCACATGGCAACAACTCAATGCATTTAGACATAGAGACCAGAGTCCTGATGATCTACTGCAGTTCAAACTGAGCATCAGAATGGAGAAGAAAGGTGACTGATGTAACTTTGAACATTACATGGTTGTTGATGCCAGACGGGACAAATAAAGTCTTTTTGCTGTCTTTTCCGACTTTGAGCCCCTGCCTCCTGAAATCCTGTGCAGAGGCAGTTCTGTGGGTGAAAATGCTTTGTTGATGCCAGAGGTCAGAGGAGAATGGCCAGACTGGTTCCAGCTGATAGAAGGCAGCAGAGACTCAAAGAACCACTGGATTTCCAACCCGAGTCTGCAGAAGAGCATCTCTGAACACACATACATCTTAACCTTCAGGGCAGAAGACCACCCAGGTATCCTCCTGTCACCTAAGAACAGAGCAGAATGCAATTCACCAGAATCACCATAACTGAACCCAATGAGACATTGGAAAAAGTAGTCTGATGAGTTTCCATTTTTTCCTTTACGCGGAGGAGTCTAGGGCAGGGCACCAGTATAACGAGTCAGTTTGTTAGTTCATTTTAGTATTTTCTAATGAACTCTTTGTATTCGCAGTCTTTGAGTTCATGTTTTGCTTAAACCATCAAAGGACAACTGTTGTTGTGATTTTGGGCTATACAAATAAAATTGAAATTGAATTGAATTGAATTTCTGCTGCCACGTTCGGATGATAGGGTCCAAATTTGGCATCAACATCATGAAAGCATGAATCCATCCTGCCTTGTATCAAGGGTTCAGTTGGGTTGGTGGTGCTAGTATAATGGCATGGGGGATATTTTCCTTGGACACTTGACCTCTTAGTACCAGTCGAGCATGCCATAGCATACCTAAGTGTTGTTGCTGACCATGTCCATCCCTTTCTTTCATCCTTTTCCTCTTCTGATGGCTACTTCCAGCAGGATAATGTTCCATGTCATAAAGTTGGAATCTTCTCAGACTGATTTCTTCAAGCAAATGAGATCACCTTTGGGATGTGGTGGAACAGGAGATTGGCATCATGGATGTGCAGCTGACAAATCTGCAGCAACTGTGATGCTGTCATGCACATATGGACCAAACTCTGAGGAATGTTTCCAGAACCTTGTTGAATCTCTGCCACCAGAGTTAAGGCAGTTCTGACAAAGGGAGTCAACCCAATGCACCATGAGTGGACCTATAAAGTGTAAGTGGTAAAATGGTGAATGGTGTATACTTATGTAGCACTTTACTCTCTTATTGGAAGGCCCTTTTAGCTGATTGTTTAACACATATCAATGGATTGAATGAAACAAAAATCCAGAATTTTCAAAAAGCATGTCACAATCTTTTTTTCTCACGTGTACTTAAGATGTTGAGATCAACATTCTCTTGTTCCTCGTTACCAAATTAGCAACAGAGCAAAAACACAAAAGCCAGTTTTCATCTCTCATTCATTTGTAGGAAAAAAACAGGTATTTTTGTCTCCCGACAGCTTTCATCTGGGAATTGGTTTCCACAAAAGGTGTCTGAAAGATCACTGTTTCAAAAGCTCATCTGAAATGAAATTATCCCTGCAGCTGTGGATGAAATGAATCCTGATTGCTGTTTAAATCCACCATCACTGTTTCTTCTATCTGTATCACCCGCTGGCCTGGATCTCTGAGAGTTACGGAGATACGAATTTACCTCCGACCTCCTCTGAGGCTTCTTTTAGGAAGGAAACAACACTTTGAAAAACTTTGCCTTGATCATCTGTTATGTGGTGGCCTGTTTGTGACACGGCGTGGAAGATCTTCATAGATACTGTGAGTCAGTCAGCTAGTGATGAGGAACAACTGCGACCTCAGAGGAAATGCCTAATGCGCTGCTTGAGGGGAGGCAGTGACCTCGTTGTGCTGTCAATCAGGAAATGCTGAATCAGATACTGCTTAATGAAGCAAAAGCTGTTGGCTGGACGGATGAGGTGAAAACATTGAAGTTCTGTGTCATGTTGAAGCTGCATCAACACCCTGGTGTTTGTTTGTGTGCTCATCTGCACACAGTCAACAGTTCTGCCTTTAATTGGATCCAGTTCTCCTTTTACTTCGTGTGCGCCCCCCCCCCACGTCTACACACATCTACGTTCAAGCTGAGTCCACTCGCAGGCCGCTTTTCGCATGGCGTCTGCAGACGCATGCTCAATTAAATCCTGCTCTGGTTTTGGGGAGTCGCCTGCGTGAGAGGTTTTAATGGGAGGCGGGCATCTTTGAGACAACAGGCAGCTGTAGTACACAGCAGAGCGGCGCTGGAGAGAGGCCAGCAGACACACAGAAGTTATCAGAGAGGACATGGCTCCTCTGGCCGGCCTGGGGCGGAGCGTAGCACCTTCCACGATGTGTGTTCGTGGTAGCTACTTCATTCCACCTGACCTGCTGCCAGTGACACTATCCAGGAGTCAGGCAGCAAACATCTCATCTGCAGCTTCTGGAGCCTGAAATGCATGCTCACCCTCCTGATGTGTTCCTGACACTTTTGTGAGTAAACACGGACTAAAACAATGCAGTGTGACTGTTACAGAATCATTCTGACAGTAAATGGGTGGATGGCTGAGTGATATAAATTAAAGAGGAGAATATTTCACAAACAGAAAGGGGCTTGAGTTAGATGAGAAAGGGTTTAGTCTTATATCTGCATTTTTAGGCAGAAGAAAATCTCACAACCTGAAGTGTCTATTTGGAATTAAGGACATAAATCTAGAAGCAGGCTGATCATTAATCCACAGGGCCTTCATCCCTTTTATCAGAACATTCCTGCACGATTCCAAGAGCAGGTTGTCTGTTCGGAGAAGAGAAGCTGATCAATCAATCACAAATTATCAGCAGCTGTGAAATATGCTTTTATCCACGGAAGTAAAGCTCCTGCGATCGACTGTGGCTCCTGGAAGCAGGACATAACAAATCTAACATGACAGGACACGACATGAAGCCGGAAATATTGTTCGCATTTAAAGCTCTGCCAGTGAGGATGGATGAATGGGTGAATGGATGGATGTGATAGAAGGGGAGGATGGATGAACTGACTCCAAGGTAATTAGTTGTCAATAAAGAAAACCACAAAAACAGCTTTTTGGCATGCATTTTTCGTAAAAGGAGACACATCTTCTGTTTACCTGATCAAAGAAAAAGTGCAGCAGTTCAGCGGCTGATGAGTGTTTGCCTGAAAGGGCTGCAGGCTCTGCATAGCAGTGGAGCATGTCAGCCTCAGGTTCTCAGTCCACGCACTTAAAATGGGTTATTGGGCTGCGAATGATAACGTTTCTACAGTTTACTACAGAAATACAGAGTTCTTAGACATACAGGGCCAAAAAATCAGTCAATGGGATAAGAAAAAAAGAAATGTTTTTTCAAACTAGGTTTTTCATTATTTATTTGTTTATTTGCTATTTCTAGATGACAGGTTTTTTCTTACGAGACAATCATGGCTAACAGTCTTTCTCTCACCAAATTGATTTTGCTGTGCATTTTCTGAAACCACTAAAATCCCTTTCAGGGTCACAGGAGCCCATCCCAGCTACTGCTGGGCAAAGGCATGATACACCCTGAACAGATTGCCAGTCTGTTGCATGGCCACACAATATCATACTCTCACAATCACACAGAGGGACAATTTAGAATCATCAATCAACCTATGAAGCAAAGTTTTTGGATTGTGGAAGGTAATCAAAGTACCCAGAAAACCCACACAAATCCTTTGCTAGCAAAAAGGCCCAGGTAGAGGTTTGAACCAGAGCCTTCTTGCGTTGAGGTGAGAGCTGTAACCACTGCACCACTATTCAGGCTGCTTGTCATCAATTAATTAAATGTATCTTAAAATCAAACACTTTCTCTTGATTTCTTTTTTTTTAATTCCCTAAATAATCCTATAAATGGGTTACTTTGGATTGTTCAGAAAAGTGATGAGAAAAACTGGCGTATTCCTTTAAGTAGGTTATGCTAGTTAACACAGTAAGTTTGAGGCTAAGGAAGCGGATAACTTCACCTTTCAGTTCCAAAACAGAGGTATGTTTCAGGGTATGTCAAGTTGCTATAGCAACTCTTGCTCTGAACATAACCTGGTCTGGAGCAGGTTTAGTTGAAGGTTAGTTTGTTTTCCAGAGAGGTGAAGCAGCACCAGTGTCCATCTGAAGATGATTGATGGATGAAGAAGCTCAGATAATACTTCCACATTGAGAAAGGTAATGTATATGGATGTTGGAAAGAAAAACTTTTTTACATCAATCTAACTTAACTATTTGCTTTAGTTAAGATAAATCGTAATTTTTTAGTTAGGTCAGCTTGAAAATAAGACATAGTTATCAGACTGTTGTTTTACTTTAATTCAAATTAATTCAATTAAGTAGGTGTAACTTTGGTGATGCTGTTAGATCGGCACCGCAAGGTATGGGATACCATTCCTTTGCCTGTCTGGACGGATTTGGGTTTAAGTGTGGGTTTTTGACCAAATTTTTTAGTTGTTTAGCTGTTTTACTGTGTTTTTCCATGTTATTTTACCCTGTTATGTTTAATTCTTACTGCACCATGAGTGAGAGGGAGGGAGAGGATGATGAAGTAATTTAGCACCACTACTGCAACAGTATTGAATAAAATACAGTTACAGTCAGAGTAATGATAACTTAATTCACGTTTCATATGGCAGATCTACCTTTAATCATTTATTTTAATGTTATAAAAGTGAGAATATTTGCAGCCTCAAACTTAGACATATGAGAGAAGAAGAAGTAGAATAAATGAAGATGAAAAAAAAATATTGAATTGGAGTAATATGACATTTAGTCAGATAAATATGTAAATTTGAGTTGTATAAACAACTATTGAGATGGATAGACGTAAGAAATTAGGTTGAATAAATTTACCGTAACTCAATTACTTATTACCAATTGAGTAATTAATTTAAGTTGTATGTAACATATATATATATATATATATATATATATATATATATATATATATATATATATATATATATATATATATATATACATATATATGTCGTATAATTCAAACAGATCAGAGACTCGTGCATTTTATCATCCGTTCTTTTCTCCCAAGCGAAACTCTTTCTTTTGCTGATTTTGGCGTGTGCACTTTTGATGGTGTATAATCTTCGTTACGCCGTCATTAAAATACTCAGACTCCGTCTCACTGGAAGTATCCGTACTCTCTTTTTTTCTGCAGCGTTTCCATGGTGACTCGAATCGGCGATCCATTGAAATCTTTATACTTGACATGCACACGCCTTAACTTGGGAGTTACCAAGTTAGGCATAAATTACACTAACTCATATTCGGTCTTTGGAACCCGACATACCCGATAAGCAAGTTCAGGCGGATTTCAGCCAGACTTCAGGGTTAAAGTCCCCAGGTAGTTTAGTCTTTCTACTGACAAAATAAACTTGCAGTTGTATCAAAGAAAGGTATTAACTATGTCTAGGGGATGGGAGGGGGGGCATGAAAGCGTAGGTGAGGTTTTCGTGGTAACAAGAAACAACTTTCTGTCAGAAATGTTGAAGGATGTTCCCGATGACTGTTTTCATGAAGATACATCCTGATTTCCCTTTCACCCTGTACAAGGTCAGGGACAACAAACTGGATTTTTAAAACCAACAGACAATGGCCTTGCAGAATATTTGTTTCGGAGCTGTGTGCTCGATACATTCACTCAGGAGCAAAAAGGACATTTATCTTTTCTTCAGTACTACTTTGGAAAACTGATTATGTTGATGGGGGCGTGGCTTTCACTGAAACCATCCCTACCTCATCTGAACAAGAAGCTAAGTAAAGCCCCACCTGCCAATACGGCTGATCTTTGCTTACATCCAACAATGCCTGCAAGGATTTGGGTGTCCTCCCATTTTAAATCATTCTGATGAATTAAAGATTCATGACATTATGAGCAGTCTTTCAGTTTCATTTTGATTTTTGTTTTTATAACAAAACTGAAGGTTTTATAAAACAATCATAGAGAACAAATCTATATTTTCTACAGAAACTGGAAAGATGCAGACAGATGGGTTTACACGTTCATTTTTAACGATTATGACTTTACTGCACATAGAACGGAAAGCAAAGACGATGACTAGTTTCTCACATGATGAAGAACTACTTTTCATTGATCTCTTCCACATTTCATGTACACAATCATTGCCATACAAGCATTTAATTCCTAGTTTGAATCATTTATGAAACATATTTAGTTCCCTGCACGCCTTCCAAATGAACTCCACAGTGAAATCTATCTTTGTTTTATTACATGAGATTTCAAAAACACTCATCAGTCTCTGAGTTCACGTAGACTCTGGTGTGAAACAATTTCTGCCTTTGAATCATCAGTCAGGATAGAAATAACTGCTTTTCTCTTTTTTGAAACCAACACAACAGGAACTCTTATTTATTAGCCACATATGACTGTCCAGATGTTTCAAATATGATTACTTGTATGTGTTGTATAACTTGGTTTTAATGTAATCTGCATTAATCTACATTAATCTATACTCTACACAACTTCTGCATGAATAGAATGTGACCTCGCCTGGCATTCACATGTTGCTGCAGTCTAGATTGTTTTAATTGTCTATATAAATGAGTTAATGATCAGTGAATGTTTAAGAGACCATTCGTCATGAATGTGTTTATGTGTCGTGCTCTGATGAGTTTCTACAGCACACCCTTTTCCTTCCTCTTATAAATGGAGTTTGTGATAATAAATAATGTGTGTTTGAATCATCAGTACACATTATTTATTATCACAATTGGACCAGTCTGGGTAGAACAATGAGCTAATTGTGAGTCTAAACAATCCCACACATAAAAGCATGTTGGAACTTGAATCAATGTGTTATGCTCAGAGGTAGTTAAGAAGCTTTACTGCCACCTACAGGATAATAGCGACTTTAAATAATTCAGTTAGGGTTCAGACCGAACTACACTACTGAGACTGCACTATTTAGAGTCTCAAATGACTCATTATTGGCCTCAGAAAAGGAACTACTCTCTATTCTGGTCCTGTTAGACCTTAGTGCAGCCTTTGATACAATCGACCACAGTATTTTACTCCAAAGGTTAGAGTATGACATTGATATGGAGCCTCTGTCAGACTCCTCCCCCTCTCCGCTTAGCTGCTGATTCTCCCCAGCTGCATTCACTTACCTCATCACCTCATCCGCCTTCATAAGGGCTCCAGGATCATCAGTCTTCGCCAGTCTGTTACCCCTGATGGTGCATAGTTGGTCTTATTGTCAAGCTCTAGTTTGTCAAGCTCTAGTTTGTCAAGCTCTAGTTTGTCAAGCTCTAGTTTGTCAAGCTCTAGTTTGTCAAGCTACACCAAGCACACCTAAACTCTGCTGCTCACCTCCAAGTAAAAGGAATCCATTACACAAGTGGTTTGCAGAACCAGCCTCAGCCCCGGATCCCCCACTCTGGCTTCTCCTGCCGTCAAACCTCGAGCCTCTGCCGTTGCCTCTGTTCTTTGGACCTCCCCTTCAGGCGGCTCCTTACTTTCCTGTGGAGAACCCACCAGTGGCGCCACCAGCATCTGCCTCACCTTGAGAACCTGCCTCATGTCACTTACACTCTGTCTCCAGAAGCTCCATTAAATCTCTCTTTTCCTGCCACACGCTAATCTTCCGCTGTGTTTCTTCTGGGTTCCAGCATCTGGGTCCGAAAGTGTTGTAGCCATGACAGACATAGGGATCAGAGGATCTGCCCTCCGGTGGTTTGAATCCTATTTATTCAATAGGTATAAGTTTGTTAATGTAAATGGACAGTCCTCTCACAGGGCTCAGTTCTAGGACCCATCCTGTTTATGATTTACATGCTACCATAAATATAATCAGAAACACAGCAATAATTTTCCTGTTATGCAGATGATACGCAGTTGTATTAATCATTAAACCTGACCAGAATGACCATATAGAAAAACTGAATGCCTGCATCAGAGACATCAAGACCTGGATGACAATTAATTACCTCCTCCTGAACCCAGAAAAAGCTGAGGTCATTATACTAGGTCCTAAAAACCTCAGATATGCTCTGTCTGCTCAGATAGTCTCCCTGGATGGCATAAGTATAGTCCCTCAGTCAGAAAACCAGGGGTTCTATTCGACCAGGATTGATTATTTAAGGCTCACTGTTTTTTTCACCTGGATATTGCTCAAGATCAAATATGCTTTCTAAAAGTGATGCTGGAAAAACTCATCAGCATGCATTTACAATGCGTCTGAAACTGATTACCAGCAACTCTTTTGCTAGCAGCTTGCCTAAAGTTAATTAAAAGTCTTCAGCTTTTTCAGAATACAACAACTAGATTATTATGGAATCAGCAGAAGAATCACATTACTTAAAGCTTGGCTCCCAGTTGATTCTACAGAATTTGGTCAATCCTCTCTGTTAACCTATAAAGACCTTACATGGTATGACCGCATCCTATATCAAAGACCTAATAGTCCCTTACCATCCAAATAGAACACTTCACTCACATAATGCAGGACTGCTTGTGGTTTCCAGAACTTCTAAAAGTACAGTTGGAGGTAGAGCCTTCAGCCACCAAGCCTCTGTCTTATGGAATAAGCTCCCAGCTCAAGGAAGAGAGGCTGACACAGTTTCTATATTTAAAGTTAGGCTTAAAATATTCCTCTTTGGACAGGCTAGCTAGTAATCAGATAATACTGAACTTATTGCTCCCCCTACCTTACCTAATGCAATGAAGTTTGGGGGAATGAGTATAATTTTCATTACATTCATTATACATATTTCTCTGCAGAGGAAAGATTGTTCCATAGACCGAGGCAGGGCGGCCATTCCCCCTGCTTAGATTAATACTTTTAATATATCAATATTGATGTGCTAAAAATGTAGATTTTCTATTGTTATTGTCTGTGCCATCCCCAGTGTATGAGCTATACTGCATGTAACTCACTATTAACATGTTTGAATTAAATTTAATAACAATAACATTAAGTTGCTAGTAGGCTGCTACAAGTTAGAAGCTGGAGAAAGTATGGTTCACTGGGGTTGAGTCCTCTATTCCCATTGGCCTCCTCCTCCTCTATCAGCGAGTCATTTATTTATCACGTTTGGTTCTCATACTCTATTGGTGCAGTGCAGTTAAATGTGTTTCTCTTTTCCTTCACTCCTGGGTGAGAGTGATTCCAGATTCAGTTGGCCTCGTCCCCATGCTCCTGTCGTGTGGTGACCTCACCTCCAGCACTTCTGTACCTAGCCATAGACCTCTATTCTGGTCCGTCCGTGCTTCTGCTCCTGGACCTGCTCCTGTCCCAGTGCCTCTGGCTTGTCTGTGCTTCTGCTCACCTGTACTTGGCTATGGACCTCGCCTCAGGCTTGTCTCATGCCCCCACCTGTGCCCCAGTTCAATCTGGATGAAGCCCATCTGCTACACTATTCAAACATCTAGTTGTAGTGTTAGATAAGTTGATTTTACTCAAGAGTTCTGGTACATCACCTTTCTGACCTAGCAGAGGATCTCTCCTTCATGTGGACACCCCTGAAGATTCTTGTTATTATTATTTATTCATTTTTCAAGAATTTCTATCCTACTGAGAAGAAGGGTCTAAGGGCAGTTTAGCTTAGTCTGTTTAGTTTAGTTTTGCAATCAGTTATTGTATTATATAACTGATTTTATGTTTTTTTACAATTAGTGAAGCCCATTGAGGCAACTGTGTTGTAATATTGGGCTGTATAAATAAAACTGTAATGAATTGAAGCCATTACGACAAAGCAGAAAAGCATGTAATTGTTGTTTACTCGTTAATGTCAGCATCTCTAATTAAGTTCATCTGCGGCGGCACTGTGTTCGTCACTTTGTTCCTCTGCTTCTCCTCAGATGAAGGCTGTCCACGTTTTCTGCTTTGATGTTTTATGGATCTCCCACTTTGTTCTTTCTATGACTTTCATTAAATCTCGTGTGATTGCTGTAAACACTGCTTTTATCCAAAATGTTTTTCATCTTTCAAATCCCCAAATCAGTTTAGGCCGTTGCCAAAGAGTCAGTTGTCTTAGCTCGATTATTCCAGGAATATTAAAAAAAAAAAAAAAAGACTTTTACTCCGAGTCAGAGAAAGACCTTTTTTTCAGAAAGATTTTTCAATTTGAATTTAGATTTTTCCATGACTGCTGATTTGATGACTTTGTGAATCTGTTTTTCCAGTTCCAGACTGAAGGTTTAGTGTGCTGTCAGCAACATATGAATGCCTCCAGGCTGCATGAAGTAGAGATTTAAGAATATGAAGGGAAGAAACTTTAGAGCCAGATTTGAAATGTTGATGGTTTTCAGCTTTATAAGCTCATTCCTGTCAAAGTAAAAAACTCCCTGACTGTGAGCTCAAATTCATCACAAGGACTCAGAAGGAATCCCTGTTTTTCCTTCAGCTTCTGTCTGACATAGAAAGACTAAACAATAATTACCTAATATCAAGTTAGGTGACCACTGATGGACCATTTGTGATTACATCAAAACTTTCTTGAAATATTTGGTTACAAATGGGACAAATCTGATCAATTTGATTTCCTGTTGCAGATGTGCCAAGAAGAATGTGTTTTAGCTTCTTAATGCCTCACACAATACAATTGTCATACAATTTTCAGATTTTTTCTCTCTCTTTTTACCGTATTTTCCGGACTATAAGTCACCCTCTTTTTCATAGTTTGGGAGTGCGACTTACTCTCCCAAACTTAGAACTAAATTGAAATAAATACATTATTAACCCTCCTGTTATGTTCATTTGCTTGAAGAGATGAGATGATATTCCTGAGTCAATTTGATGTATGAGGTATGTTAAGTGTTAAAGTATGTTAAGTGACTCAGAATCATGACATTTTTTACAGTAAGATCTTGAAGGCTAACCTTATAATATTCTATTTTCCAATGGTTCTAGATTCAAATGCAATAAAAGTAGCAACCTGAAATACAGGATAGAAAACAACAAGTATTAGTTATTAATGATGCTTCATGAGGAATAAATAAATATGAGAAAAAATTACAGTGAAATTATAGGAATAAACAGTCACTATGATTACTTGTCATATGAGGTTGTACAGAATTATTACAGTGCTTAGTCTCAGATTTTATCAAATCAAATTTCCCTAAATCAAAAATCTGACTTATAGTCAGTCAGCTTATCTGTATTTTTATCTACTTTATCACGTAATTTTTGGGCTGAATGCGAAAAACATACTCCGGAAAATCACGGTAAATCTATTTCTCCTCTGCATGGGCTGCTGATTAGTTAGTGGTTAGCACAACAGTGTGGATATCTATAGTTCAAATCCCAGCTGGGCAACTAAATGTGAAGTTTACATGTTCTCCTTGTCCACGTGTGGGTTTTCTCCCGCAGTCCAAAATCATAATTCTTAGATTAAACAATGCCTCTAAATTTTCAATAAGTGTGTGTGTTTGCTTGTGTGGCCCTGCAATGGACTACTGATCTAACTCAGCCTTTAGCAGGGGCTAGGATGACTCCAACAACCCAGCGATAAATAAGTCAAATGAGTTTAAAATATAGATAGATATTCTTTTCTCAAATTTACACAATAAATGTATTTTGATTATTCTTCACATTATCTTGTTCCTCAGTTTTCATTTCATCTGCCATGTGTATATCTTATGGGTATGTAAATAAATAAATACAAATGCAGATATGTATTTACTAGCTTTATTCTATCTGTAAACAGATATCCATCATAACCTTGTTAAAATCCTGTTAAATTTCTGGCCAACATGTGGAGCAGTTTGTCTGTGAGTGCAACTATTGTATATAATTTTACAACGTATTCTAATAAAAAAGTAGACTTATAATTTGGTTCAAAATGGTCCTACTAGATAGCTGAAGTTTGATTACATAGAGTTTTTTTCATTTCCTTATTACTTGATTTCATAATGTGTAGACTTGAAAAACTACCCACAAAATCACTTAAACCTACTATAAAACACTGTAGTAATGCAGAAAAATTAGATAAATGTGTCTCTGTCAAATATTTGTGGTCCTGACTACAGCAGTATGTGTGTATATATATGTATATACATATATATATCTATATGTATATATATATATATATATATGTATACATATATATATATATATATATATATATATATATATATATATATATATATATATCACTTATATATATATATATATATATATATATATATATATACTCTCTATATATATATATGCTCTATATATATATATATACATATATATGTGTGTGTTTGCACCTCATGTGTTGTCTAAAGCCTTTTCAACACAGTCTGAGCTCCACATATCATACAGGTTTATGATTTTAATGGGCATAGAATAAGTATGGCTAATTACCAGATATTTGGGGACACTTTTGAAATCCAGCATTTCTGTCAAAGTAGACGCAAAAAATTACCATGTAGGTACCCTGTAAGTCCCATAATAAGTACCATATAAATACCCTGTAAGTACGCAGTAAATTACATAAAAAGTACAATTTAAGTACCCTGTAAGTACCTAGTAGTTGCAAAATAAGTACCATGTAAATACCATTTAATCAAGGACAGACATAAAAGTGGAAGTGACATGTTTCTTACAGGCTTCAAATGATAAACATGATTTGATGATTGGTTTATTCAGTTTCCACAGATATAATAGCACAAAAGTTAGACTGTCATCAATTCACATACCAAGGTATTTGTTTTCGGTTAACAGTTTGATTAAATGTCCCTCTCTTGTAGTAATTGGGTAATTGGGGACATGTTTTGGAAGAGAGAAGCTTTTCGATTCCGCTGTAGGAATGTGGCTACCATTAAACTGACTTTCATATTCTTGTAAAATTGATTTTCATCACACATCAGAAATAAAAATAAGCCAATTTAAGAAAATAATAGCCTCTTTTTAGCATTCTCACACTGGAAAAATGAACACTTTCAGCTCTAATTTTCACGTTTTAACAAGTCTAATTATAGAAACACCAAAGTTTTGTATTTTTCGTGGTCTCTTGAGCTTTGGCGCCATGAAAAAGATCATGCGATCATGTGAGAATGCACTCATCTGTTTGCAGATTATAAATGTCACATCCCGTGATTCATGCTTCACAAAAAACAGAAGCATTATGATGCATGAACGTCCTCAGTCACCAGGAACAGCAGATGGGGACGATGAAGAAATGCAGCTCTTGCTGTGTCCCGTCATTAAAAATATTTTCACATTAAATCACACAAACTGAAAGCATTCTGGTTGTTTAAACAGAGGTGTTAGATTAAAAAAACCTGCAGGAGCAATGAAAATGTTTTTTCGTGTCCCAACAGAGAGAGGCAACGCTGTCTTTCAAACAGCGTCTCTGAAGTTTTTCTGGCTTCTGGAAGACAGGCTTTAGTCTAACAGAATGATCCCTAATCCAGGCATACATGTCAGATCAGTATTTGAAGCTTCTCAGGTTTCAATACATTTTCTTTGCTTGAACGTATTATTTTTAAGGAGGAACTAAAACTTTGATATGAAGCCCAAAAGATGTGCTTTCAGTATGTAAAAATGATGAACAATATTGGTATCACAAGAACAGGCAGACAGCTGGTTCCAGAAACAGAAGATCAGATCCAACTATAACACTTCATAAGGAAGGCAGTGTGGCACAGGCAATACTGTACATTAGCTCAGCTCAGCTCAGCTCAGTGCTTAAGTATGCTGTGGTTAATTGAGTGAATGACAGTCAGGTGTGTGACATCCAGGAGGTGCATGCAGGGGTTGCTGGGAGATGAAGTGCATTCATTTCTCTTGAGATGGTTCCCGCTGGTGATCAGAGGGGAGACAGAGCTCTGACATCTGACAATTGGATCTATCCAGGGGAGTATTCCAGGAAGCATGTTTAAAGTAGCCTGACTTTAAGCCTGAACTCTGGCTGAAATCCGCCTGAACTTGTTTACTCTGGGTTTGTCGGTTCCAAAAGACCGGATATGAGTTGGCGTATTTACGCTCGACTTGGTAACCCTGGATTAATGCACATGAATGTCAAGTACATAAAGACATTCTCAATAGATCGCCGATTTCCGGAGTCACCATGGAAACGCGTGGAGAAAAGCGCGATACTTCAGTGAGGCCAGATCAGTTTTAATGACACTGAATGAAGAATATACGTCCATCAAAAAAGAAATACGCTACATCATCAGCAAAAGAGTTTCTGCTTGTAGTAGAAGAACAGACAAAGTAAACGCAGGAGTTTCTGATCTTATTTCCATTTTCTTGGAGGTGAAACCACCCGCGGAGGAGTAGGAGAGGCATTTTTATATATATATATATATATAATATATATATGTATATATATATATATATATATATATATATATATATAACTTATCAATTTTGTAGCAAATGAATTACTTCTAACATTAACAAGTAATTGAGTTAAATTTATTCAACCCTAATTTCTTACGTCTATAAAACTCAACAATTGTTAATACAACTCAAATTTACATATTTATTTAACTAAATGTCATATTTCTCCAATTCAAGTAATCTTTTTTCCATCTTAATGAATAACTAATTCTTAGACTCTCATATAACTAAGTTTGGGCAACCGTCTGTAAAAACAAAAAGACATTCATTTAGGTATTTTCCAACATTGTCAATATATTGGTTTCTCGTAGGGGTGCTATATAAACTCATCATCCTCTCCCTCCTCTCCCTCATGGTGCAGAGACTTGAGCAAAGTAGGACAAAATAGCACTTTCAAATCAAAACACTGATCTGTTACACAGTAAAACAGCTATACAACTAAACACATTAGAAGTCAAAAACCCACACTTAAACCCAAATCCGTCCAGACAGGCAAAGGAGATAGTATCCCACAATCCTTTGCGGTGCTGATCTAACAGCAGCACCAAAGTTACACCTACTTAATTGAATTAATTTGAATGAAAGTAAAATAACTGTCTAAAAACTACATGTTATTTTTAAGCTCACTTAACAAAAAAGAAAATGATTTATCTTAACTGAAGCAGATAATTAAGTTAGATCAAAGTAAAAAAGTTTCTCTTTCCAACATCTATCATTGATCTTATCCTTACCTCTCACGGTGGAAAAAGTATTATCTGAGTATTACATCCACTAAATCATTTTCAGATGGTGTATCATCACTCTTCACCTCTCTGAAAACAAACTAACCTTCAACTAAACCTGCTCCAGACCAGGTTATGTTCAGAGCATGAGTTGCTATGGCAACTTGACATATCCTGAAACATACCTCCATTTCTGGAACCGAAAGCTGAGGTTATCAACTTCCTTAGCCTCAAACTTACCGTGGGAGCTAGCATAACCTGCTTTCTGGAATACCCCTCCGGTTTCTTTTGACTGGTCTGTTGTAGCAGGTAAGGATCAATGTGTTTTGGTTCCTTTTTTTGGCCCTGTTCTCATCAGTCATTCTCACACCAGCTCTTGGTTTTAATCCATTCGATACTCAGCTCCCTCCGTATGTTGAAGTCCATGGTTGCAGTTGTTTAGGCGATCTTGTCTTTTTCCCAGTTTCAGGACTCCTTTCTTAGTGTCTTTTTTTTTTTCTTTGGTTTTTTGTTCTGTTATCCTGCCTCCTTATTTGTTCTTCTTTGGTCCTTTAACCTTCACCATAGCTGATGCATTGTGGTCTATATTTGCCGATCTAGTGAGCATCGATGCACACTGGTTTTTCGCAGAGACTTCTGGGAAATTTTTTTAGGGCACTGGATTTTGGAATTGTAGATTGGGACAGCACTACAAAATGGCAAACGCACTATAAAGTGCACTATGTAGTGAGTAGCGAAGGAATTTGGACACAATCAGTCATTCATTCATTTTCTTACGTTTATCCCTACGGGGTCACGGGGCTGCCAGAGCCTATCCCAGCCACTTATGGGCGAAGACAGGGGTACCCTGGACAGGTCGCCAGTCTGTGGCAGAGTCACAACCACTACACGTAAAATAACAGACTGATACCACTACGACCGGAGAAATGTAGTTTGCCATCTCTCTGTGGGTGGAGTGTCCTTACCCCAGGTGGAAGCGTTTAAATACCTTGGGGTCTTCTTTCACAAGTGAGGGAAGACCGGAGCGTGAGATTGACAGGCGGATTGGAGCAGCATCCGTAGTTATGCGGTCACTGTATCGGTCCGTTGTGGTGAAGAGAGAGCTGAGCCGAAAAGCAAAGCTCTCAATTTACCGGTCGATCTTCGTTCCAACACTCACCCATAGTCATGAGCTCTGGGTCATGACCGAAAGAACGAGGTCCCGAATACAAGAGGCTGAAATGTGCTTCCTCCGTAGGGTGGCTGAGCGCTCCCTTAGAGATAGGGGGTGAGCGGAGAGCTTAGAGTAGAACCGCTTCTCCTCCACATCGAAGGGAGCCAGTTGAGGTGGCTCGGGCATCTAGTCCGGATGAATCCTGGACGCCCCCTGGAGAGGTGTTCCGGGCATGTCCCACTGGGACAAACTTCAATGCCTCAGAAAGAAGTACATTGAAGTCCTCTTCTCATCTCTGCACAACACTGGATTCAGCTCAGCCTGACATTGGTTTGACTCCCTAGTTTCCAGAGGTGGTGGATAGATTTGTTTTTCCAGCCGGATCTGTTTTGCAGCTGCAGGCTGTCCTCTTTGCCTCAGCAGCTCTGAAGGACCTCTGATCCAGGACGTCCTCTGACAGGTCCTCCACTGAAGCATCTCTTGAAGGAGATGTGAGTGTGCACACTGATTGGGTAGTTGCTCTTATTTTGCTTTAATGAGATTGAATGTTTCAGCTGAGGGTGTTTGATCTGTCTTATTTGTTCACATCAACATAGGAAATGATTACAAACGTGCTGAAATGGTGGATTCCAGTTCAGCTCCTCAGTTGCTTGAAAAAGGCACCGACCACTCCAGAAAGATGCTTCCCGTGACCTCAGAGCCTGCAGCACAAAAGACTGGGAGTTCAGGGTCTTACTTTTCATGTAGGGGGGGCGCTGGGTCGCCCCTTCAGGCTGGAGGACAAGCACTCCAGCAGCTACATCCACCCCCAGACGTTCTGCATCCTCTGAGTTTCACTGCTGCTTCATCTTGTGTTCTGAGATGATTTTTCAGGCTGACATGAGGAAATGTTTGTTTACTTTGACCTATATTACCAGCGGGCTCTAGTTCTCCTTTGTTTTCACAAAATCTGAAGATTTGGTCCTGAAAGTGAGGCTTGCTGGAAAGGATCACATTTCTGCCGCTGGTGAGAATCTTTTTCTTTTGAACAAAAAAGGGCAAAAAAATTCAGTCAACACAGAGTCAGCATCCTTCCGCTGATAAGGTGGAGAGGGGACATTGTCTTCTGGTTGTATTTTCCACAGATTGCACCAGGTGAGCTTTATGAAACAGAGCTGTGCTGCAGCAGACAAAAAGAGATTTAATATCAGTTGAACTTTATTATGAGTCTTGGTAGAGCCTTTAAACGGTAGAAGAAATATTGTATACACCAGCTAGTCCCAAGTCCACATATCTAATTTCAACCATCTCTTATTGGTAATATGTGCGACAGCAGAAAGCAATATCACAGCTGAAGTAAATATAGTGTGTGAGGAGAACAGATCTCAAGATTAAAAGTAGAAAATGAAATCAGACAAATGTTTCTAAAGACGCTGTCAAAGCGTTTGCTTGTCCTTTGGGTTGTTGTTTTGTTGTGAGCAGTAATTAAGAGCCCCGCCGAGTTCCAGTGATGGCGCCCCCCCATTCAGAACACTGCCCTCCTTCACTTTCACTTCATGTCACAACATGTGAGGGAGCGGCGCTCCGCCAGGACGAGAGGGGACCTGACTCTAATTGAATGTGATTCACACTAACTGGAAACAAAACAGCGTGTAATACACGCCCACTTTAGAGCGGCCGGCGAGCACGACAGAATGGGGGCAATGAATTAGACATGGGGGGGAGATGGGCTGTTTGCAAAGTGTAAGGAATCAGCTGTGCACATACTTGAGAGCACACTCGTGGATTCATGGCATGTCTGTCTCTGCGATGCTCGTGAAGGAAACACCCTTTTCATGTTAAAGGTCAACATGAGTCTAACGTCACAAACCAACGCTTCAGTCAACACAAGTATCTGGGATTTGTTACAGATACATACAGCTGATGTATTTCAAAAATGACAGCTGATTTGGTGGACAAAAATGATTTCTTTATCACTTTGACTTTAAAGTTTTATTTCCATCATGGATGAATGTCATCAAAATGAAAAAAGAGAAAAACAAATTTGGATTTAAGCAGACATGAATCAATTATTGGGGCTGGGAAATCGGAGGTGAGTTAATAAGGACAGAAGTGTGGTGAGATCAGATTGACAAAACAAAACAATGATGAGGTTTAATGGGCTTTAGTGTCAGTGACTGAGAAGTGTAGTGGATGGAGGGATTTTCTGGAAGAGTATCCCGGTTCTGTAGACCAAAGTGAGGTGCAGGTGAGTCGGAGAGCTTTCAGAATGCAAGGAAGGGGTTGTAGTCTGGAAGTAGGCTTGGAAGTGAAAATGTATCTTTATTCTCGTGATCCAAAGCAAGTAATTTTTGGTGAAATCATGGGACACTGCCTTGTATAGTATACACTGCCAAACAAAGAAAGTAAAGACAACTAAATTTTTTTTTTTTCACTTTTTAAGACTTGAAAACTTACAAAGCCTAAAAAGCTCACATGTTTATATTTAATTATAAAACTCAATACTATTGCTGGGCAACAATTAAAATTTGAATTGTGATTTATTGCACACTTGTTTGGCTATTTGCAATGAATTCATTGACTGCAAAATGAATAAATGTTTTTTTCAAAAGTATTTAAGTACCTAAAATTAGAAACAGGAAGTTTCTTAAAAGGGCAATGCACTGATGGAGTATGACAAGAAGCTATATTTTCTAATCATCTCTTCTAGTTTTTTAGTGTCTCTGTCATTAGATGTCACTGACAGACCAGACGTGGTCCAGAGGGGGAAGAAAAGAAAAAATTTTCAATAATAAAACCACAAAAAATATTTTTCTAGTGGATCTAAATATGATAAAAATTGGTTTTATATTTAAACAAATAGAAAAAAATGGCATACAGTAAAAATATTTTAGATAATCCATCATTTCTTCTCTTGTATTAGAAATAAAGAGAACATTTCTCTCTGATCAAAAACCAAAACTGAACTTGAAGAAAAATCAACACAGATTTTTATTCCTTAAACAGGAGAACATAAAAACCTTAACCACCTAACTTCCATCAGTTTGAAATGAATCACTTCTTCTGTCTCTATTTGCATTTTACAACGTCTTACTTCCCCATGAAAACACATTACACACTTGGTTTGCCCCCCCATGTCCAACTTGATCAGTATATAAATGTCAGACAATAATAAATGAAAGTTATTGATCAAATCAGACCTCTAATAGTAAAGTAACCATGACAGGTACCCCTTTATTTAAAAACCAATCACCATTTTATGATTTTTGATTTTAAAAGCTGTTTCATGGTTTTATTGTTATGGTGCCTGTCAGTCTCCTCCCCCTCCCCCTCCTGCTCTGCTCCTGACTCCACCAGCTGGGACCAATTCACCTCATCACCTGCTCTGCTCTTAAGGAGATCCAGACCCATTAGCCAATGCCAGTTTGTTGTCCTTTATGGTGACTCTACCTGGTCTCAAGTCTAGTTCATGTTTCCATGTTTAAGTCTGGCCTCATGTTTAACTTGCCTCTCCCTGTCTCAGGATTCCAGCCTCCAAGTGTCCCCAGTGTGGATGTCAGTCCGAGTCCTCCAGCAGTGCGGTGGAAACCTCAAGCTTTGCCAAGCCGCGCTATTACCTCCAGCCACACCAAAAGCCGCAGTCCTCTCCAGCTGCCCTCCAAGCCACACCAACTTTCCTGGAAGGAAAATAAAACTCATTACTTACCTTTCACCAATCCTTGTCCTCGTTCTGGGTTTCAGCGTCTGGGTCTGTCAATCCTTCAAGTCATGACATTTATGTCAAATCTAATAACCTTTTTAAAAATATTTTTATTTCATGAGAGTTTCACTAAACTAGTTTTAGTAAATCTTAAAAAAAACTAAGTTTCATTTTTTTATCTGACTTTTTTTTTTTTTGTCTGTTTGAATCACTGATGGCTTATTCATTTCTCTTATCAAAATGTAAAGTTTAAAAATGTATTTGCTTTTGTCTTTCCATCACTGTGTGAACACTGATCGTGTCCTGGGTTTTTGGCTTCCTTTTCCTCTGCCTCTGTGACTTCAGGAGTTGGAAAGGCCCACTTTAGATTCCTCAGCCTCTTCAGGTGAAGGTGCATTGGTGGTTATTGTAATTCTAAAGTATTCTTTTCACTTCTTTAGAATATCCAATGAGGTAAAAAGCTCAAATACTGCACTGTAAGCCTTTTCCAACCATCCATTTACTAAACCCACTTTATTCCCACTTGGGGTCATAGGAATGGTGAACCCTTCCCAGCTACTGAAGGATGAAGGTATGGGTACAATGGACAGTTTGCCAGACCGTTGCAAGGCAACCCAGATGCACAAATACTCACACTGACATAAGTGGGAATTTAGAGGCACACATTTACCTAAAAACCATGTTTTGGGACTTTTTGTCTAGTTTTGAGCCAGATTCCATCTCGAACGATGGCAACAGACATGCATGGATAGATTTGCCTGCAAGTGGATAGATCAGAACGGAGTGGAGCAGGGAGCTTGTGGCCCGCCGATTGTAGTATCTACATCATTGCTACAAGTTTTTTCCAACAGCATTTTTTCATTTCCTCCTGATTGCCGACAATATGAATAAAGAAATACTCTAAAAATTCAATTTTATGCTGAATTCCCTTTATAAACTGTATGTCCTCCACAGGAAAAATAAGGGGGAGTTGAAGACCCTTCTGTCAGTGGGATTCAGTCAGATGTTTAAAAACAGGCTCTGCCGCTATATTTTGCCTTCCAAGTTCCAACCTCCTCCTCCACCAGCAAATTCCACTCATCAAAGTGGTGTTTGGTTGAAAGCTCAGATTCTCTCTATGCCAGAAAGTCTAAGACACATGACCGGAGGTCAGATGACACAACTACACAATTGAGCCATGGGTGTCCTGGGATCAGGTGCCCTGACTTGTGCTTGACCACATGGTGTTCCTTTTGGACAAACTGTGAATTGGGTTAGGATCAGGGAGGAATCACTTCCAGATATTACTGTCATCACACACATGCACGCTACAGTATCCCAGTAAAACAATAAAAGCTTCAGTGAGAGCATGTTCTATTACCCCTCCCCCTGCTGCTTGACTCACGAGATGAAACCACAGAAAGTGTTATATTGTGTTACATTGTTTTTGTGTGTAAACCTAGTTGTTTCTCTGCAGGTAAGCTCCCTATAATCACTAATTAGGTTCACATTTAAGAAGGTGTCTTTGTGTTTTCTGTATCTGAGCGTCTTATTGGATTCGTCTAGTTGCTGGACTTTTGTTGTCAGTTAGATCCCCCATGGTCTGTGGCAATATTTCTTATTAAATCTTTAAACTTCCCCGGATCTGTTCGAGTCTTTCCTGCTGCTGGGTTGACCTGACCAGCCACAGCAGTAAGGTCCAGACCAATTAGTAATTAGTTTGATTAAAATAAAGCATACTGAAAGTTGGTGTCATGAAACTGAAACTAAATCCAGTGACATGTGAAACACAATAGACAGGAACAAGTATGCCTGCAGTCATGACAATGTGGATTTGTCCATTTGTCACCATATTTCACATAAACTGACTTTTTCTAAATTAATTGTTCATTTCTCTAGCAAACTAGTCACAATTACAATCTATTTTCACAAAGCCCAACACTGCCGGACTTATTCATTAGGAATGGCAGTTCTGTTCAAAAAGGTGGACGGGAGTGGACAGTTACCTTAATTAAACATATAAACCTGTGGATACTGCCAAACCCAAACCTTCAAAGGTTTGTGTATTTGTGTACCAGGGTTGGTTTTTTTTTTCACTTCAAAACTTAAACAATGGAATAACCAATATTGTTGTTTATACTAACCCTGACTGAGACCAAAATATGAATAGTCCAAATGATGGTTGAATTCACTAAATGATCTCATGTGGCATTTGATGCTGCTGCAGGTCTCACAATACAACAAATGGCTGATAAAGCCAGAAATCTATATAAGTCACCAGGGAGAACATGTAACAACTTAATTTTCAGGTCTGTAACACAGTTTGCTATAAAGGGACATCCCTTTATGTCTTTCAGAAGCAAAGAGGAGCAGAGACTCTGAGTTTGCAAATGATTGTGTTCCTAAACATCAAGCTACAAAGGCTTTACCATGAATCTATAATGTGTCTGTTTTATGCATAATTTTATGTCAAAAACTACTCTGCTGGGATTTTCATTGCCAGAAAAAGTTTCAAAATGCAGTGCTGCAGTCAACATTTGGTCTTTCTTTTGCCGTTTTGTTGTTGCAACATGTAACACAGTTTCAATCACTTTCAAATTGCTTTTTAAGATCATATGTTTTATCTTTTGATCTTTGTTCATTCCAGTTCATTTCTGCATCATCAGGAAAAGAGGTCTTCATATTTTAGATCAGTGGTCCCCAACTTTCTTAGCGCCACGAACCGGTATGACGTCACACGAAGTTTTCACGGACCGGTCTTTAAGAAGTAGGCGGAGAACTGTTTTAGCAACGCTAAGCTGAAGGAGGAACAGATACGTGACAAGACGAAGCCAGAGCTTTTATTTTGACATGCACAACAATGAACATCGCTCAGGTGTCATCATCCTCTCCCCTTTCCACAATCCTTGTGCAATGAAGAAGTACTGTCTATTAAATGTAGCTTTCTTGTTTTGGAAGTCAAAGGCTCCTCTTCTGTTTCCTGGCTGGGCGTTTTCCCTTGGTAAAGACTTTGTTTTTTACTCATTTTGCTAGCTCCTGGTTTTATTTTAGCGGTAACCTATCACGTGACTGAGAAGAGCGCCTTGGCCTGGGTCAAGAGTGACATAGACGGATGGAACAGAAAATTAGGGAATTTTTCAAAATAAAACATCTTTCAAATTCCGAAATAAATAAAGCAGAAGTAATGTAAGTTGCTTATTCTTTCTCTGCGGCCCATTGTGACCCGAGGCCCGGGGGTAAGGGACCGCTGTTTTAGTTGATGCTTTTATTTGACATCAGTTGTGGTTGCAAAATATTCAGATGTCCTTTTTGATTTGTGTGATTATCCTTGAGAGTAAACGTGGATAATTTGGCAAACTGATGTCAAATGAAAGCACATCATTGACAACATGTTGTTGTTGCCTCCTAATGTTTAAAAAACGAACGCAGAAGAAAAAATAGGCTGCTTGTCATTATAAAGGGTGTCTTGATTGGTTCAGTTCACTATTCAGGACTATCTGTTTCTCATGATGACAGACTGACAGAAAACTAATAATCCCAGGTTTTGTGAAAAATATTTACTACTACAATAAAAGGAAAGATCTGTTTGAATAAGACGCTTTAACATTTTACAGTCTGATTGGTGGAAAAGCGGTGGCGTGCTGAATGGCTGCTGACAGGAGAAAGGTGTAGATTGGATAGGTTTACATGGGATAGTCCAGACAAAAGTCTGCACTCATAACTTAAGGTTGTGCATGTGTGTGTGCACTAGGTGATTACACTTGTGTGCGTCCGTGTGCGGGTAAGAAGAGTTAAAACACATTTCTGAAGTCAGAAAACGTTTTACAGATGTAAATATTTTCACACAAGGACAAACTGATATTGCAAAAAGAAAAATAATTTCTGCCCTTGCAATTTTTCTTTCTCTATGTGGAGACACATTTTCACAGGTGCACACTTTTTCAGATGTTTCAACATTATTTTTTCACTGCAAAATGTCTTTGAAAGGAATGTGACTTATTTGTGGAGGGAATCATCTCTGTGATTCCTCCATATGCAGTAAAACAGGCTGATCTGCAGAAAAGAATGTGATCGTCAGACAGCTGCATGCTTTGTCCAGACGACAGTGGGTTTGTAGATCAAGAGAAGCTGCACCAGGCTACTCTAGATACCCTTGTCACTTTTATAAACAAATAAATAGTTCCTCAGAAACATACATTTGGAATTTTTATCGAAATTTTGCAGAAGCAGATCCTAAGAAGTTAAGACCAGAATTCATGTTTGTGTCAGCAGTTTCTGTTTGCAAATGGAGGATTAAAGGAGGACAAACGGGCATTTGATCTAGTGATTTGGGGCATTTGAGTTAACAAAGCAGCAGATAATGGGTCCTGTTGTTTTCAGGAAGTAGGTCTGTCTGTCCTGTGATATGTCATCCTGTCATTGCTCGTGGAGGCTCTGCATGAGCAGGGAGGTATTTTTACCGCTCACCTCTGGCTTCTCTCTCAACGCTGCTTTCATCAAAGCTCTGGCGGAAGCGCAGTCTTTGCTGAATGCTCAGTGATCTCAGGTATGTCCCTGCACTGTGCCAAAGAGCACTGCTCAGAACGCCGGCTGCCCTTTGCTGCGTGGTGTTCTGACAAAGTGTCACAGAGCAGCGCCAGCAATTGAAATGAATGAGCTCCCGAGCGAAGCGGCGCCATGTCTCATTCTGTCTGAAAGGGCCAGAAGGAGGCCCACAGCAGGTGGATACACAGAGCGCAGCGGGTTTATCTGAACTCTCACTTGATCCTGTAAATATGCTGGGAAGTCAAAATTAAACAAGTCTTCTCTCTGACAGTCCACGCTATCCATCCATCTAATTGTTGACTTTTTTTCCACAAGTTTACCCCAGATTCCTAACGGCAAAAAGATCACCACAGGCAACAAAAAGTGGCTAATGTGTTATTGCACGCAGCGGCGCGTAATTTAGAAAGTATAATGTGGTATCAGCGAACAGAGGGATCATCTGCATCCTGCGGTGCTCCAGTTTATCATAATTTGACTGAAGAAAAAACAGCGGGAGAAGAAATTATGAGAACTCTGGGTACAAGCAAGTGATGAGATACCAGGAGAGACACAGGAGAAGATGGAAGGAAAGTCTGCAGAGGGGAAGAGAAATGAGAGCGGAAACGAGTCGGGGGCCCTGACACATCAGGTTAAGGTTAGAAGTAAAAAAAGATGTAAGAGCAGAAGGGAGGGGGTGGAGGGGGTCCAAAGTAACACCCCTGACTCTTTTAAATAGAGCATGAAGACGCCTGCTGAGAGGGACCCGCCTGTTGCCAGGGCTATGATTGCATAGTTTATGGCTGAAGCATGATGGGTAAGGATTAAAGATGGCTGCCCTGGGGGCATACAGCAATACCATTACTCTTGATGGATTCCTCCTTCGCTCACATACTCTGTGCAGACGTCAGAGGGCTGAGAGGCTTGACTAATGCATGCTGGGATGATGCGATCAGAAGAGGCAGGGGAGGACGCTTAGCGGCTTCTGCAGCCCCCCAGTCTTCCTCAGCACTCTGCCATCCACAGATCAGGTTTTTCTCCTCATCTTTGTGTGCTGAAAAGAAAAAAAGACAAGTCCCTTCAGAGCTGGACTTCTTTGATGCTTTCACCTTACACCGCCCAGAACATAGAAGTACAAAAGTACAGATAGTTATTTGTCTGTACTTTGTTACCAGGGTGAGTCAAAAATCCTGGTAAAACTGGAGGCTAAATACTCCTGCTGGGCTCAAAACGGGAACATTACTTCCACAGCCGTTGTAAATGTTATAGATGAATTATTTATTTCAATAAGGAGAGGTATTACTAATGTGAGTAAAGATGTATCTATGTTGGGGACAAACTTGCATGAGTAAGTCCATAATCTTAGTGGTTATGCTCTGGGCTGATGACGTCTTGTGTGGAATGAACTTGGACCATAGATGAATAAACCCCAGAGCCAGACGCTGATGGTGGTTAGAGGCCAGACCATTTGAAACCACTGCTCCAGCTGGAAAATGGGTTGGAAGAGGGTCGGCAAACTGTCAAATGCAGAGAGATGATAACCATTAATGACTTTAGGGGGAAAAAACATGACTTTGATTGGCTGAAAAAAAAATGATATCACCATAGCAGCCATAACACTGAGCAGCTAAGGAAAATGCATAACCATGTACAATCACCAAATTCCTCAGGGAAAGTGGAGACTACATCACAACAATCCACATTAATGTTGTGAACTCCTCCAGGCTTCACTCCCAGGATTTGAGTTCCTCAGTTTCAGCTGAAACTTCAGGACAAGTCAACAATCCACAGTAAACCACAAAGATTTGACTGAGTCTGTCCCAGCACAAATGTCGGGCGTGTACCTGGACCCCATGGTTGAACTCTGTCTCTTAATGCCCTACTGCTCTTCATCGTAATGCTGCTCACCTTTTTCAATACTGAGTGATGCAGTCATGGTCTTTTATTTTACCTTACCTTTGTCCTCATTCATGTTTGTGAGTCAGCCTACTTCCTGTCATCCTTTTTTTTCCAGTAAGATAAGTTTCACTATAGGAATGTGCCAAAAATAAAACAAACAAACAAAAAACCTCAGGACTGCAGGATCAGAGGATGGGTTTCGGTCAGATCGGTCAGTCTCTCTGGGCAAGCCTCTGAACCTCACATTTCTCTTCTTAGCCTGGTTAGCGCATAGGAGCTCCGCTGCCATAGCTGTGAACATGTGTCTGAATATTTGTAAATGTTTGTTAAAAAGTGTGTTAAGCTTGACTTCATTTGGTTGGGAGAAAAAAATAGAAAATACAGCATGAATAATTAACTGGCCAATCCTGCAGGTCCACTGACTGACCCCCACTTGATCAAATCAAGTTTCACACTTTTGTGATTCTAACTTTGACATTCCCTCAAAGTTTCCACAAGAAAAGCTTTCAAACTACAATGTATTGATCCCATGGAGGAGCAATGCAAAGACACTTTCATTAAGGTGCTGTACTTTGAGAAGGTTAGGATTTTGAGCTTCACAACATTTATGCTGTATAAGCAAGAAAGAATGTTGTTATATCCAAGGATGAAAGTCTCACTTTAGGACGAGGTTTTCTAACTTACCGTGGATCATGCCAGAAAATATCTGAGGTGTCCATCACTACACTGAGATAAAGCAGACCAGACGCAGTGTGACAATGTACATGTCAAAGTGGGAGTGGAAATAGAAGCATGCTGCCAAAGTGTACCATGTGCTTTTTAGGAGGACCAGGGGCCTCATTTATAAAACTTTGCGTAGGATTTGCGTCAGAAGTGGCGTACGGATGAAACATAGGACGTGCGTACGCACAGAAATATTCGGATTTATAAAACCATGCGCACGCACATCCTACGCATCTTTCCTTTTATAAATCACAACCAATTCTAAATGCTGCGCAGCATTTGCGGCTTCATGACACGCCCATAGTTGCCCATAAATAGTCCGTGAAACGCCCACAAATTAATATTCATTGATTGCGAAACCATGGCAAACACCGAGAGGATATCAAAAAGACGTAACTTCACTCAACGTGAAGTAGAAGTTATAGTTGACGAGGTGGAAAAGAGGAGAAAGGTGTTGTCTGGAGGGCACAGTGTGGGCATTACTAATGCCAAAAAGGCACGTGAAAATGCTGTAGCATAATAACCTCGGACCAAGGCCGAAGTGAAAAAGAAATGGTCGGACATCAAAGTCGCGGCAAAAAAGCGTCTGGCGCTCCATCGCCAGAGTGTGTCTGCCACGGGGGCGGCAATAATTGGGGAATCCCTTTTAAGTGGAGTGGTGACTGAGGCGGAGGGAGACACCGACGCGCCAGATGCACCGGGTGACACCCCCCCAAAAGCCCGCAGAGGTCCAAAGGGACGGCTCGAAGAAGTCGGAACCGGCTCATAAGACACTCGTCCTCGTTTGCCAGCAAGTCTTCTTGCTGTCTAAAGATTAAGATGCGTTCACTCCGAATTCTTCCATTTGCCACATCTTCCAAGAGCACAACATCATTGTGCGTCATTACGCATTGTGATGGGGCATTTTATTTTTCATCCATTTAATTGGATCTGACAAGCTACAGATGTCGGTAATAATCGACGTGGAAATGGGAAATTGTTCAGCGCAAATGTAATTTCTTGTTGCTTTCTGAATGGTTGAGACATACGCCATACATTGTTTTATCAAAAATAAAACAAGCTAAAGGCATATGCATGAATACCATAATTCCATAGCTTATGAAGAAATGTTTTAATATGAAAACAACTTTCCCCAGTGGACAATTAATACGTCCGTCCGTCCGTCCGTCCGTCTGTCTGATTCGCACGCATCTGGCGGCGCGTGCACACGCAGCGGCTCCTCTCTCCCCTACCTTCAGTGTTTTTTGGCTTTTTTTTTGCTTTATCTTTTTGGGTTTCAAGGATTTATTGTTTTTAAAAGAATGTATTTTAAGTCGTAAGTCATTTATTTATTATTCTATATGCTGCTTGCACTGTGGGGTGGGAGTATGTCTTACGGATGCAGCATATTTGACAATAAAGCTGACTTTGACTATATCTGCTCCACCAGACGGACACATTGACGAGAATATCAGTTTTGTACATTATTTCGTTCTGTTAACTATGTTATTTATGAGGATGAATTGCACTACATGCCAATACTGCAGAACATATTTCACTTTTCTTTTTGCAAATATGTGTTCATTTAAGTTTCTGTTGTAATTTTCGTTTGATTTATTTTGTTTGTTTCACTGCTGATCGATCAAACGGGTGTTCTTGTAGGCTGTTAATTGTAAGACTTGCTTTGTGAAGTCTTCATGTTATTTATGAGAGGCAGGATTGTCATTTTCACTTTCACGTGTTTCTTCCATCTGCCGACGGTGTCGCGGTTTCTCATTTCACCCGTTTTTGTGCGTACGCCTGGGTCAGAGCTTGCGTGAAGGACCGCACATTTCCCCGTCAAGTTTGCTTTTTAATATACTCAACTATTGTGTAGAGAGTGGCGTACGCCTTCTTTTGTGCGTACGCAACCTTTATAAATGAGGCCCCAGATCCTCCCCAGCCCAAGTGGCCGGACCGAGAGAAGGGGGGAGGAGACTCCACGGACCTCAGAACATCCTCGTCGAAGGGACCCATGCAGCCCAAGCAAGGCATACCACCAACCTACCCACCTGCAGAATGCGGGTACCCCCAGTGCCAGGGCGCCCTGACTACAGGGCAGGCGTCTAGCTGTACCGGGCTGCAGCCATCGGGCCACCAGGTGCCGAGGTGTGGGCCAAAGGGGAATCCATGGACCCCGAGGACCGGGAGCCCCCCAACATCCAGCCAAGATCCTGCCTGGGAGGGCAGTTTCTGAACAACGGCTCACCTGCATCGCACAGGTTCATACTCAGCTGTTCAAACTCCATCAGCTTTCAGGTGCAGGAGAGGAGGAGAAGACTTTGGAGCACAGGTGGGAAGATCATATACAAGCAGAAACGTGGCTCAGCTCATTTATGAAAACAGGCCGTAACCCTTGTGCTATCCTAGGCACTTTAACATTGGGAGTTGGATCATCTAGACCCACTAAACAGTGCTCTGAACCTTTTTTCTTCAAGGATTTGTGATCTTCACCTTTATCCATCTTTGTCATGGGAGGGAGAACACGTCAATGTAAGGGTGGGGTCATCTAAGATAGCACAAGGGATAAAGAGAAAAGGCTCAGATTTATCATCACTGTAACAGCTCAAATGTTCTTCAAGAGAGACCTGTCCACGCTTGATAGTTTTTACATGCATTACAGGGATTAACATGGAGTCTTCTCTCCCACCAGATTGAGGAATCATCACCATGGTTACAACCTTTCTAGTAACAAAGGGTGGAGATCCTCGAGGCAACAATGTTTGTCTGTCTCAATAAAGGATCACATGACCCATTCAAACTAACCAAACTCCATGTACAGTACACTCTACACATGCAATGTGACCACACATCAACTCAAGACTTTTTGTTTTAAATACAAAACAAACATCTTCCTTTTCCTTATTTTTCCAGCAGCTGGTTTTTGATAGGAGTCATTTCAGTCGACCTTTTCTGGGTTACAGTCTGTCTGGATTCGTTCCTGGTTTCGGCTCACATGTTCTTGAGTTTCGGTCAAAGTCATTTGACTTGGTTAATGTTGCAGATAATTCACCTTAAATCCAACTTTTCTATATATGTAATAACACAGATTTTCCCCAGCATCATACCACATTTACACTGAGTGTGGTAAAACATACTGATGAAACGGTGGGTTTTACATGGTAAGATGTTGTTTTTTACTCTTTTCAGGTGATGATGACACTCAGCATCAGTCAGAGCAGAAGCTGAGTCTGCTTCAGTGACGAGCATCAGCCGCCCGGACGTCTCATCTCTGATGTGATGAAACCATCAGGATGAGAAGCTGATCTACTCCACTGCTCTACCCGCTCTGAAGTGTGACAGACTGCGCCAGCCCTCTGCTCTGACTTTTAACACACCTGTCAGGTAGAAAGATGCACAGGTGAGCAGTTTGGTAGAGGCTGGAAGATCTGTTTCATGAAGGAGTCTGTCTGTGACACGCATCAAAGAGTTTCCAATGTGTTCATGTTGTTGCAGGATCCTTTGGGTCATGAAATTAAAAATCCCCTTAGACTGGACTAAATTCTGACATTCGTCATTGGTCTGAGATGCATCAGTGTTTGTCAGAATTCCTCAGATCCATGCTCCAGGCTCACTTTCCTGCTCCTCGAGTCCTAAAAAAGGCTTTGTGACTTCATAGATCTGACATTTGTCAAACCATTGCTCTATTTTCAAACGCGTACCTAAACTTTAGTTTTAAATTCAAATCAAAACATCTTTTTTGGCCAATCTGTCAGTCTCCACTAATTGAAGCTGTGTGTCTTTTTTGTTGAGCTGTTGGAACGGCTGGCAGAGCGTTCCAGCTCTGCAAATGGGCTGCAGTCAAAAAAGCCGAGAGGACTTGGAAAAAGACAGTGGGGACTCGCCCGCCGCCCCGGCATACAAAGCAGCCTGCAGTTAATTGATCCTGTCGAGCTGGCTCTCTGTCTGTCTGCACATGCCCGTGCGCTGGCTGGCATAATGACTGACTGTTCTGTCTGTGGCTCGCTGTCTAACTGTCTCAGCTCTGAACGTTGTTTTGGCCAAATTGCCATCACAATCGTTTAATCTGCTCATGCCGAGAAAAAAGATCCCAGGCCGGACGTCTCTGTGTTCTGCTGGCCGGCCCCTCAATCACTGCCTTTCTCCCTCTGCCCTTGCAAATGGGCTCTTCAGTAAAGCAGTCTTCTCCTCTGTCATCCTCCCCTCTTTTCCCTGAGTCCACTCTGCAGAATCCCTCTTTGCCTCTCTGGTGACACTAATTGGAAAATAGCTTCAGGCCTTTCCTGGGCTGTAACCCCAGCAGCCTCTTTGTTTATTAGCGACAAGTTAAGAAAGCTGGTAAAGGCAGTGGTGACAGAAAAGGCTTCCGTCTGTTCCTTTCTCCCTTACAGTCTTTTTTTCTTGAACGAAGAAGTCGTAAAGGCCATTTCTGGCTTTCGTGTGATCTGAGCCCAATATGAAGCTTTAACAGCTGGTGCTGCAGCGTGCACACCCGCTCTGCTCGCCTGGGTACCGTCTGCAGATTAAAGACACGTTTTGAAGTATAAATGCTTATTTCCAGTTGAAAGGTAACTGTGCGTCTCTCCACGTGAAAGCCGAAAGTGGTTTTATCACACAAAAACTCTAAGAGAAGAGCGTCCCCCAATAACTCACCAGAATAATTATTGCATTCAAACCTTTGCATTCAAACCTGTGTTTGGTTTTGAGCTTTAAGTAAGATAATTACAAATTCAGAAGGGAGATATGATGGCTGTTAATGTGAGAAAACTGTTTTGAATTCAGATGGCAAATGAACTTCAGGAAGGATTTTGTTTGTTATGACAACAAAAAGAAAAAAAAAGGGCCAAAACAAGTGTATGCGGTTTAAGGTCTCTTCTTTTTGGCGTTGTAACACCATTAAATGTCTTCTTCGTTGTCTTCTGGCTGATCTCCTTATTAAGGGTTGCCACTGTAAATCTACTTCTTCCATCCAACACTTTTTTCTGTCTCCTCTACTCTCATTCCCACATCATGTTGTCTTTGACTACATACATGAACCTTCTCTTTGGTCTTCCTCTAACTTCCATGGTAGCTCCAACCTTAGCACCATCTCAATCTGCTCCCCTGCATTTATCTCCAAAAAATCTACCATGATCTGTTCCTCTGATGGATTCATTCCTGATCCCAACACTACAAAAGATACCTTTGCTCTCAACTCCTCCGTCACACCTATAGCGTATCTAAAAACTGTCTTAACTTAGCACAACCCACCCACACTCACACACACAACCCAGATTTCCCAAGAGGACCTGGCTGAAGACGGAAGTTCACATTCTCCTCCATTTTTATTGAAAAATTGTTGTTCACCTTTCGACATGTCCCTTTTTCCATTAGTAGTAGTCCAAGTACAACCAGCATCCTGTGGGGCAGCAGCACTGCTTACAGTCTTTAACGTAGGACACAGCCAACTCTTTTAATTGCGGGTTGCAGTCTTTACACTAAAATGTTATTTCTAATTTTTTAAATGTTAAAATCTCTTGGTCAAGTAACAGATGATTTGTGATGGTCGTCCCACCCCTGCCTCCAGCCTGCATGTATAGGCTCCACAAAAGTTTCTTGTGGGCTTCATATGTAAAGGTGTGTGTGTGGACAGGACAAAAATGTGGCCTTTTCTTGTGGCCAGTCTAAGGCACACCTGTGCAATAATCATGCTGTCTAATCAGCATCTTGATATGGCACACCTGCAAGGTGGGATGGATTGTCGTGACAAAGGAGAAGTGCTCACTATCACAGATTTAGACAGATTTGTGAACAATATTTCACAGAACTGGTTATTTTGTGTATGTGGAAAATGTTTCACATCTTTGAGTTCCTACCATAAAAAATGGGAGCAATAACAAAAGTGTTGCGTTAATATTTTTAGACAGTGTAGGAGAAGGACCGCATTGCACGCTCACCAAAAGGATTACGTTGATCACGGCATTCAAGAAGGCCCAGACATCTACCGATCGAGCGCCGCTGCCAACCTAAATACTGCAGGACGCTCCCCCGCAGATCCACGCTGGAGACGCGAGAACTGCGGCGCCGAAAGACGTGCCGGGAGCCGGACACTCCCTGTTAAACAGCCGAGAAAGAAGGGGCAGACGCGGGGAGACGGACGCCCCCACACCAGAAGAAAGGGGATCATCGAGTCTGAAAAAGAACGGCGGGAAGACATATGAAGCTGAAAAAATGAGAAGGAGAACAGCGAGCGTGGAGAACCGGTGACGAACGCAGCGCCTGGGGTAAAGGAAGAGAATGAACAACTGCACACCTGGACTTAAATAGGACGCTGAACAGGTGAGCTGATTAAACTGAACCACCCTAGGGAGGAGTAACTGAAGTAAAGCACTGCTAGAGTAGTCTGCCTGAAATGCTCCCAAGGTTCATTAGAACAAAGTTAATGTTTACCTATAAAGCATAATCACAAACAACTCCTCTCTGCTCATCTTTAAAATCAAAGACACAACATGCAAAAAAGTCGAGAGAAAATCCAAAGAAGAGATTATTTGTCATGTAAACCACTTAGAAAATTGATGTTCGTCATTTAAAATTTCATTGGTTGGTACATTACAGAGAAACAAAATTTGTACAAATAATGCTGCCCAGGAAATAAAGTTTTCAATGACCAAAATACAAAACCTGCAGTTTAGGAGGCTTATCGGGAAAGAAAAAAAACTGATGTCCAGCCAACATTATAGTAGCAATTCACCAAATCCACAAGAACTCATCTGTCTCTCAAAGTGGATGTGAGGTTACAAACTGATGTGAAACATATTTCTGTTTTATGAGAAAAGGGCCTCTTATCTTCAGTCAGGGAGATAAGAAGGTAATATCAACATGACCAACTATTCATCTTTTTATGGCTGAAAACATGGAGATGTGATTCTTTTGTGATTCTTCTTTTTGCTAAACTTTTATTTTTGTGTGTTTCAAAGAGAACGTCTACCGCGTCCTTGTTTTCTTTTTCAATTAAAAGCTCTGCTGTTAGATCGATCTGTAACGGGGATTATGTGTAGATTCAGAGGATAATACAATTACTGAAACAAACAGAGCTTTTACTGCAGAGACATTTTAGCAGCGACTTCAGTGCAGCTGTGCATGCACACAACGTCAAGACACCTTCAAACCCTTCATGCAGCTGCTGTGAAGAAAAGGTTTACCCGTCTTTGTTCAGTCACGATCTTTCATCACCCAATTTTAGGCATATTAGGCAGTAAATTTGTATTAATTTCACAGGATGTGACATGTGTGCATACATAAACTCACCAGCCTTTGTATTAGATACACCGTGTAGTATTGGGTTGGACCCCCTTTTGCCTTGAGAACTGTTGTATTCCTTGGTGGCATAGATTCAACAGGTTCTGGAAACATTCCTCAGAGAGTTTGGTCCATATGGACATGACAGCATCATGCAGTTGCTGCAGATTTGTCGGCTGCACATCCATGATGTCAATCTCCTGTTCCACCACATCCCAAAGGTCATCTACTGGGTTGAGATCTGGTGACTGTGGAGACCATTTGGAGTCCAGTGAACTCATTGTCATGTTGAAGAAACCAGTCTGAGATGATTCCAGCTTTATGACATGGTGATTATCCTGCTGGAAGTAGCCATCAGAAGACGGTACACTGTGGTCAGAAAAGGATGGACATGGTCAGCAACAATACTCAGGTAGGCTGTGGCATTGGGACCATGCTCAACTAGTACTAAGGGGTCCAAAGTGTGCCGAGAAAATACCCCCCACACCATTACACCACCACTACCAGATTGAACCGTTGATACAAGGCAGGATTGATCAATGTTTTCATGCTGTCAATGCCAAATTCTGATCCTACCATCAAAATGTGGCAGCAGAAATGGAGACTCATCAGACCAGACAATGTTTTTCCAATGTCCCTTTTACCAGTTTTGGTGAGTCTGTGAATTGTAGCCTCAGTTTTCTGTTCTTAGCTGACAGGTGTGGTCCTCTGCTGCTGTAGCCCATCTGCATCAAGGTTGAACATGTTGTGCGTTCAGAGATGCTCTTCTGCAGACCTCGGTTGTATCCAGTGGTTCTTTGAATTCCTGTTGCCTTTCTATCAGCTGGAACCAGTCTGGTCATTCTCCTCTGACCTCTGGCATCAACGAGGCATTTTCACCCACAGAACTGCTGCTTACTGGATATTTTCTCTTCTTCTGATCATTTTCAAAGTCAAAGTCAGGTTTATTTGTCAATTTCTTCACATGTGCTTGACATACAAAGGAATCGAAATTACATACATTTCTCACTGTCCCGTGCGTGGACATAAACAACAGTAAAGTGCAGATGCACTACAAAGAAACAGGCCTAATCTCTAAGTAATGATAAATAATAAAATGTGAAAACAATAAATATGTGAAAACAAGGTGCAGGTTGTTTAAAGCAACATGAGCCAACTGTGTGCATTTACAGGTAGTGTACTGGGAGGCACACTAGTTGTAGGTAAGGTAGTTGGTAGGAATAAATGTTATTTACATGTCCAGTTGCATATGCAGAGGTAGTTATTTATCTCAGTTCAGTGTTAAGTGTTTGTCCGCCAAACACTTAGTGGAGGAGGGGTGTTTGTCCTATTCCGGTGGTCCTGCTGGCTGGCTCTGTGAGTGGGGAGGGGAGTGAGTTCAGCAGTCTCACAGCCTGATGGATAAAGCTGTTGGTGAGTCTGGTAGTGCGGGAGCGGAGGCTCCTATACCTCTTTCCAGAGGGCAGGAGGCTGAACAGACTGTGTTTAGGGTGGCTTTCTTCATTTACGATTGTGATGGCTTTGCGGGTGAGGCAGGTGGTGTATATGTCTTACAGGGAGGGGAGTGATACACCAATCATTTTCTCACCAATCATTTTCTCAGCTGTTCTCACTGTGCGTTGTAGATCTTTACTGTTTTTGTCCGTGCAGCTCCCGCCCCACACAGTGATGCAGCTGGAAAGGATGCTCTCGATGGTTCCCCTGTAGAATGTTGTCAAGATGGGTGGTGGAGCACTTGCCCGCTTGAGTTTGCGTAGGAAGTAGAGGCGCTGCTGTGCTTTCTTGGCCAGTGATGCAGTGTTGCTTGTCCAGGAGAGGTCCTCGCTGATGTGCACCCCCAGGAACTTGGTGCTGCTCACCCTCTCCACAGCAGCACCTTCGATGGTGAGTGGGGGATGTTGGGTGTGGCCTCTCTGGAAGTTGACGACAATCTCTTTGGTCTTGCTAACGTTAAGCGAGAGGTTGATGTCTTTGCACCACATGGTCAGGAGCTCCACCTCTTTTCTGTAGCGGGTCTCATCGTTCTTGGTGATGAGCCCCACTAGTGTTGTGTCGTCCGCAAACTTCACAAGGTGGTTGGAGCTATAGGTTGGTTCGCAGTCGTGTGTCAGCAGGGTGAACAGCAGGGGACTGAGCACACAGCCTTGAGGGGCCCCTGTGCTCAGGGTGATGCTGTTGGAGATGTTGGTGCCAACACGAACTCTCTCACGAACTTTCTCTGTAAACCCTAGAGATTGTTGTGGGGGAAATTCCCCATAGATCAGCAATTTTTCCTCATTCTGATGTTTTGAACTGCAGCAGATCATCTTGAACATGTTTACATGTCTAAATGCATGGTGTTGCTGCTGTCATTGGCTGAATCATAATTTGTGTAAAGGAACAGCTGGACAGATGTGCCTAATAAAGTGGCCAGTGAGTGTAATACACGTACAAATTAGCATTTTCTGTCTCTGCAGTTCTGTCTCACCTTAATTTTGCACCCAAGCTATAGATACAATTTCATCCATCTGTGTTGTGTCTAGACCAGAAGAGACTTCCGGCTCTAAACTTTACTGGGCAGCTGCAAAATATGTATTTAGCCCAGGTACAAACCAGACAAGCAAACTCCACTTACAAAGGTTTTTTCATTGACTTAGACGTGAACTCTGGTGTGGCTCAGCAAGTGAGTTGACTGTATCCTCAGGGCAAAAATAGAATGAGGGTTTTCAGGTCCAGTTTTAAATGAGTGTAATGAGTAAATCCACCATGAGTGAATAGACAAATGTTTATTCACAGTTGACAGTGAGCTGAGCACATGGATGTCGTCATGTTTCAAAACATGAGTCAGTCCTAGAACCACCTGCTACCTTTGCCCTCAGATACTCAGTGGTAAAATGGATTTGAACAGATTTTACATTTAAAATTGTAATTGATAACAAATACCCAAATAAAAGGCAACCTACCAAAAAGCCGCTCATGGTGAGATTGTTGACTGAGACCTGCAGAGCATGTTTGGCTTCCCCCATTACGCCAGCCCACCATTTGGTGCAGTCTGCATGTCCCCTCCCCCTTTTTTCCCTCTTGGGAAATGAGGTCAATTAAACTTGAATCAATATGCTTGCTACATAAACAAGGAGATGCTTAGTTTGCCAGTGGGAAAGACATACGCATAAGTTGCATGAATAATACAGAAGCCATAAACAGAACCGCAGCAGGTTCATATTCAAAGACGTTTGAACTTCAGTTATGTTTACTGCACTAATCATAGAACGTTCATTGCCACAGAGCATTTACTGTGAAAGTGTGCATAAAATAAAGAGAGTCATCGGGCTGTCCAAAGGAAAAATGTATGCCTTGAACTGCCATGTGAAAGTGAGTGTTGTAAAAATTATTCTACAGGAAGTGACAGCTGCAGGAACTTCAAAATCCCATCATACACATGGAGCCCAAATAAAGGCATCCTTTGATTTTATTTGTTTCTGAAGAACAAATGTAAAGATGGGGGAAGAGTTAATGGCGGAAATTTGGGCATGAGAACAAGTGCATTTCTACCTTCTTTGTCTTTTTTGTCTGAAGGGTTTTGGAAGCACCATTGTGGAATCACCACAGATACTAGTATTGGCATTGACAGGGGACCAGTTTGTTTTTGCTGGAAAATAAACTTTTGATGGACCGTGCTCCAGTCATTTTCAAATGACTCTCAACTAGAAAGATCATCCCCTCGTTCAGTCAAAAAGGATGAGCGTGAAGAGGTCAAGGCCGCTACCTGACCTGTGACTGCTACCTGATGGGTCCGTGGACGCGCAAATATTATGTTGTTTCCTCTTTGTGACCAACATTGCAACAGCCAAGTAATTTGAATTAGATTAGCTCCCGTAATTTATACTTTTTTTGTTGTTCAAAGATCGTAAAACTTGTAATTCATTAGTTAGAAGAAAAAAGAAAAAGACAACAGCCGCTGCTTTTGCAGCCAGGGTAACTGTTAATAACATGTCTGTGTTAACTAAAAAAAGAAAAGTTGCGGTAAATGCCAGGATCATCGTAAACTGGAGAGTAAACTGCAGACAAAAAAAGAAAAGAAAAAGAAAACATTTGCACATGCATGGTGTGGATCAGGTAGACCCAGTGGGGCAGTCTGACTTTGTACAGTCCTCCTCATTTTTTTCTACCATTTATTTCAATGTTAAAAAAAAAAAAACATTTTCATTACTATAAACAGTTTACAAAGTTATTCTTGTTAATAACATCTGAAGACATAAAGTGACCTTTACAGGCCTTAGCAGACGCATATTGTGGGTGCAGCGACCGATCGGGTCATTGTTAGAGATCATATAGCGACAGTCATGTCCAGCTTTTGGTGAGGAGGTTGCTTTTCCACTAGAAGTCTGGTAGATTTGCTTTATTGATTTTAAGAGAATGTTGGAATGCTTGAAATGTTCTGAAATAGTTGTTTACAAAAGCTGCTAAATATTATTGGAGCAAAATTTCACTTCAAGCCATCGCTAACGTGGAGGACAAGGAAGCACGCAGCAGAAAATATGACAGTCCAGTTTCATGTGGCTATGGCTCAAATGGACAAGAAGTTTGATAAATCCTCCTCTCTCATGTGGTTTGGTCTATTTTTTTGCACCAAAGACAGAAGCAGACCAAACCAGCTGTAAAAATCATGCAGGTTCAACAGCTGATCATATTTTCTGAAATGAGTTCTGACCGGGACAGAAAAAAGCCAGAGAAAAGCTGCTACACCTGCTAATTCCTACTTGTCATAAATGAGGAAGTGCTTTGCATTCTTTAGATTCCAGCAGTGGCTGTTTTTCCATCTTTTTGGCGCAGATGCCCAACCTTTGATTAGGAAGTTGCAGGTTCAGTTCCTGCTCTGCCTGGTAACCAGCTGCATGGAACACAGAAGCCGGTCTGATCACTCTCACATAAACACAATGAAGTGTTTGTTTCTATGATGTCCTCAGAGTAAAGTTCATGTCTGTGCTGTTGTTCGGTATCACGGGTCTGGCTGCGTTCTCATGCTTCACAGCAGAGGCGTTTCATGAATCCCCTGCAGAGTACAGATTATAGTGTTTCCCTCAGCTGGGTGAAAATGCCTCTGCGTTTTTCTGAAAGAGCAGACGAAGGTGACTGGGGAAAGGTTCAGATGGTTGGTGTGCAGCTCAGGTAAGCAGCAGAAAATGGGGAGATGACAGGAAAGAAAATAGAAATGCCAGCGAGGGGGAATCGCTTGTCAAGACACCATTTGCACCTCCAATCAAATATCACTACATGAACTGACTGACTGTTCTGACCTTTATTGGCAGAACGAAACAGTGACTTTACCCTCATTCGCTGGATAACAAAAGACTTTGCAGACATATTTTGACACATTTTCTTTTAATAAAAAAAGCCTTCCTGTCCCAGAAGATTTTGGGGTTATATTTTTACCAAAATGAACTACCTCATCTGGATAAGCTTTGGACAGTCAGCCTTGCTGTCTGCTCACAGTCCTCTGTTTTAATTACTCTGGGCTTTCCACGCGGTAAAGCTGCACAGGGCTTTTAAGCAGAGGTTTGTGTGTGAGCCAGCACTGGCTGCAGCTGTAGGCAGCGCTGACCTTGAGGGGTGCTGTTCATCACAGTGGGGTAAAGGAACCAAGCAGAGACACAAAGCTTTGTCGGATGAAAATACTCTTGTTGTCGGGAAAAGCGGTGATAAAAATGCTGACGCCACAGCTCAGCTGCACATTTTCACAGCATCGGCAGTTTGAGCCACTCTCCGGCTGAAGGCTGGCTCTCCTCAGGCCTGACACAGGGCTTTAACGCAGACAACCAGCCGCTCTTTGAACTTTTCGTGGAGATCACTTTTGAGTAATGCGCCTGCTGGAGTTCTTATTTAGTAATATCCAGTGTTATGCAGAACTGTGAGAGCCTCGTGCTGGTGCTCAAACTGCAGCAACATGATTAATGATTGTGCTGGTGAGACATTCAGGGACTAACACTGCATTTAGTCCGAGTTTAGGAGGCAGCTTCAGCTCAGGAGGAACACTTGTGAGCATCATTTTGCTGCTCTGCATCTATTTTACTGCAGGAAGCATTTAAAACAAAACAAAACAAAAAAGGCTGAGGGTATAAACTGACCAAAATCAACAACATCAAAAGCATTTCTTAAAATATGCAGCAGATTACTGCAAATTTAAATGCTACTATCATTTATCTCTGATTATATCTTAAATGTATTCAGATCAGCATCAGGGTTATCAGCCTTTTTGTGATCCGTGCACGTGGGTCTGCTGAGCACAGCAGCGTATTCAAAGTCTTCAGTCTAAAGTTTGTCCTTGAAGGTCTGAATTTACCATTCACACCATGAAGCAGCAAAAGTTGTCATCCCAGGATTAACTTCTGAGATTCATTCTGTCTTTCATATAGCTATGACTTATCGGAATGTTGTCTGTCTTATCCCAACATTATGGAAAAAAAAAGTTTGATTAATGATGATTAGCTAGAGCCTAAAGCCTTTATGAGATGTACAACTGTCTTGTTAATTTGAATTGATTAATCAGTGTCATGTTTCGGAACACCGAGACAGACCCAGACGCTGGAACCCAGAAGGATCACAGGAGAATGAGCAGGTAAGTTCAAAGATTTTTTACCTGGACGTGGATTGGATGATAACTGTAGAGATTGAATCCCGCGGGAGCGTGGTACGATGAGGATCGGAATGCTCTGCTGTGGCGTGGCTGGAGGGTTTCAGCAGAGAGCTTGCTTGGAGGACTTGGCGAGATGAACAGTCACTGTGAAGCCGTGGCGTAGGAGTAGAAACCAGGTGGACACTCGTGGAAGATAATTCCTGCAGGCGGGGCAACAGAACAAGATTAGCAGGAAGCAAACTTTCATGGACGAGGTACATGAGCGACCAGACAAGGCACCGTAGAGGAGCAACGAACTGGCGATGAATGCTGTTACTGGATCTCCTTAAGAAAGGCTGGAGATTGATGAGCTGAGGATCCACAGCTGGTGATGATCAGGATTAGAGAAGAGAGGGGAGGGAGAGGAGAGCTGCCAGAGGCACCATGACAGTCAGAGGGTGCATGACTTCAGTGTGTGATCTGAGAAATAACACGTCCTGTTCTGAAGTCCGTAATCTGGCGGCCGTAGTGCAGTGGTAGGGCGGTCGAGCCCTGATCAGAAGATTGCAGGTTAGATTGCCCGCCCATGTGTTGAAGTATCCTTAGGCAAGAGACTAAACACCACACATCAGTGTGTGAATGTGTGTGAGTGTGGCTGAATGGGACTGTGACTGGAAAGCATGATGGGCCTTGGAAGCTAGAAAAAGCACAATAGAATCAGAATCAGAAATAGTTTATTGATCTCACACGTGGGAAATTTGTTGGTCACCATAGCAACTCACAGCAGAGGGGAAAAAAAACTTAGAATGATATAAAAAACAAGAACAAAGAAAATGTAGCATAAATGCAAACATCAAGGTAGTCTAATTTAAAAATCTATTTACAGAACAGTGCACGTAAAAAGATGTGCAAAAGAAATGTGCAAAATAGATAAAAACAAAATAAATAGATAATGAAAAATGTGCAAAGGTTATCTTTTGCATTGTGATTTGTGGTACAGGGTTATTGCATTGGGTATGAATGACTTTTGGTACCGGGCAGTTTTGGAGCGGAGCTCTCTGAGCCTCTCAGAGAAGGAGCTCCGCTGTTTGTCCAGAACAGGGTGGAGAGGATGCTCTGGGTTGTCCACGATTAAAAGGAGTCTGTTCAGTGACCTCCTCTCCATCACTGCTTCAAAGGTTTCCTGTTTGCAGCCAATGACAGAACCCGCCTTCCTGATCAGCTTGTTCAGTCTGTTGGTGTCACTGACTGCAATACTGATTCCCCAGCAGACCACAGAGGAGAACAAGGTGCTGGCTACCACAGACTGGTAGAATATCCCCAGCATCTCGCTGCACACATTGAATGACCTCAGCTTCCTTAGGAAGTAGAGTCTGCTGAAGGCCTTCTTGTACACAACAGTACTGTGGATCCTCCAGCTCAGTCTGCTGTCGATAGTCACAACCAGGTATTTATAATCCTCCACAATTCCTTGCCCAGGATGCAGAGGGGTTGTAAGACTGTCCCTTTCCTTCTGAAGTCGATCACCATCTCCCTGGTCTTGTCTACATTGAGCAGCAGGTGATTCTCTCCAGCCCACTCCACAAATCCGTCCACCAGCCTCCTGTACTCCTCCTCCCGTCCACTGCTTATACACCCCACAACCACAGAGTCATCAGACAATTTCTGTAGGTGACATGACTCTGAGTTGTGCTGAAAATCTAAGGTGTACAAGGTGAACAGAAATGGAGAGAGCACAATACCCTGTGGGGCTCCCACACCACTCAGCACCACGTCAGACCGCACGCCGCCCCCGCGACCCCGACGTCTCCTCCGTATCTCCTTCGGAATCTCATGCCGAGCTCCATGAAACAGGCTAGGCTCCCTCAGAGCCAGCAGCTGGCCGCGCGTGTAAACAATGGCCATGCTTTCCAGTGTTATTCCAGATGCGAGAATATCAAAGAAAGAGAAAAAAAGTTAATAAAAAGCACAAAAGGGGAAAAATGACATAAATAATGGAAGAACAACAAAAAAAAGTGAAAAAAGGTAAGAAGACGATGATTACAGACTTGAGTAAAACAGCTATTATAGGAGCTATGGCAACAGGCGTCCGTTCACGGAGCCATCTTGGAAGAAGGTAGAAGTATACCCCATTTGCCATAATGTCACCAGAAAACTTTGATCTAGAGGTCAACCACTTTGAAGCTTCAAATTGCATTGACTTTTACTTTTTAAAGAAGAAGCTTATAGTCTTTCTCCTTGAACAGAAAAGCTTCACCGTCTAATGGAGGTTTGATCCATTTAGTCCTTAACACCTGCTGACAGAAGTTTCGTCATCAGTTTATTTGCCTCAAAAGTTTCTGATTGACAAAAAAAAAATGCCTTACCATATTTTTAACAACTTGTTGATTTTTTAGGATATATTTTCTTTATTTTGGTTCATGTTTTTATTCATTGGGTTTCCAGTAAAAACACAAAAGATTAAAAATGACTATACAGTTTGAAACAGGAAAGGTCCGTCTTACCTCAAAGAGATAACTGTCAGAGTTTCTTAAACTAGAATGGGGCCAGAGCCTCAAGGCTCCTCTTTTAGGCCTTAGTCTCATACACCGGTACGGAGGTTGACCCGTACGGGTGCAGCAGGTTTTTTGGTTGCCTGGGCTCTAGAGTTTCATAGAGAGGAGCGGCTGCATCTTAAGGGGAGCGCAAGTTTTTTTTGCAGTTCCCTTGAGGGAACGTACCATTGTCAGCGTGTGGTAAGTGTATCATGATGTATTTGGAAGGATATTACAAGTACGGGTGATGCTGTCATTCAGTACCCTTACGCCACGCTCTGGTTGTTTGTAGGGGTGACGCACGCAAATGCTGCACCCAGCTGTGCAGGTGATAAGTAAGTGACTGTGACTAAAGAATGAACACACAAACTACACTCTGATTCTACAGTTTTCTTGTTTTTAACAGTAACTATCACTTGAACAGCACAAACAGGCCCCTTGTGCAGTGATAGTGTTTGGAGGGGGTTATAAAAATTGAAAAATATGTACAATATACCTGTGTCTCACCTACAGTACTTCACCCTTGCTCACCATTTTGTGTCGTAAAGGCAGTTGTGACTAAGGCATTAAAGAATCATATTGCTGTTTCACTTTGGAAGGCAGTCACCATCTCTGTACTTAGACCAGAACTTGAAACCTTATTTTTGATAAAGTTCAGTACAACCCTTGTGCTATCCTAGGCACTTTAACAGTTGGTCATGTAGACCCACTTGACAGAGCTCTGAACCATTTTTCTTCAATGATTTGTGATCTTCACTGGTGTCCATGGATTACATGAAATCTTTCCACCTTTATCCACCTTTGTCATGGTAGGGAGAACACGTCAATGTAAGGGGGGGGGGGTCATCTAAAATAGCACAAGGGTTAAAATGGAATGGTTCGCCTTTAGTTCTGCTGCTAAATGCTACCAGTGCTGACACATGTGGACTTCCTGCTCTATTAAAATCAAAAGACACACCACCGACTAAAAATGTAAATAGAAAATAAAATAAAAATGCAACTGTATTATATCTATCAAAAATTCTTAATATTAGTTTTTGCATTATTTATGAAGTGACTTTATTAGGACTCAAATTGACTCATAAGAAGTGTTTTATGGGCTGTCACCTCTGTCTTATCTGGTCCTGTTTGGATGAACACAGAGCTGATTTCTAAACAATAGGACATGCTTTGAAGAAGATTTTAGGTGAAATTGAATCATTTTCCATGGCAGTCTCTCATGGCACATGGCACACTGGTTGAAAAACACTGTTCTGTGGTTGAGAATCTTTTTTTAAACTCTGCGTTTTATTTTAGCTGCTTATGTTTAGCTCGTTCTGGTTTGCGGCGCCTTCCGTCCGTGAAACCCAGGTTCAAATCCGGGCTGCTCCCTGTTCCCTTCTCTACTTCTGTGCCGGTCCCCAGCCCGGTTGCTTTGAGAAGGTTGCGTCAGGAAGGGCATCCGGCGTGAAACATTGCCAAGTTTACCATGCGACTTGTTCGCTGTGGCGACCCCTGATGGGAAAAGCCGAAAGAGAAACAACAACATGTTCATCAATTGCTTGAAATCCAGAGCTATGCAGCTTCTGGAGTTCCTCTTTCACGATGATGTTCAGTCCTGCGGTTCTGTTCTGCCAGTTGCTGTTGTGCTGACAAAAACATTCACGGATTGAAATGAGAAGATTAGTTGCAAGTAAAAACTACAAAAAACACATTTTTTAATAGTTTTTGTTCATAGATCTACTTAGAAGTGTCACCTTCTTTTGTTTTTCTCCCCTCTTCAGAAAGGAAACTCAAATTCAGATCAACCTTTTATCCTTTTTCTTAGATTGCAGCCAAACAAATCCTTGTTACAGTCTTTGCTTAGGAGGAAACAGAGCGCATTTCGATTGCAGAAGTCCATTTGTGCTCCCTCATTTCTTTGCGGACCATGAAGGTCACCAGCCCTGACTCCATAAGGGTCATAAATCCGTACTAAAGTTAGAGATGCTGAGAAAAACCATTGAATGAAGGAGATGAGACGCTAACGGCTTACGCAGAGCAGGAGCAGTGAGTGCCCATAACGCTTTGCGAGCACTGACTGTGGAAAACGGCCAGAGCAGATGGTTCATTTTACACCACGCTTCTGAAAGTCTGACTTAAATGGTGTCAGAACCAGCCAATCCTCCAGCTCACTTGACCGTGTCACTGTCACAACCAGAGATGCGAGCTGAACTTCAAGAATACATTATGCATCGGAATCAGGGAGCCTCAGCAGAAGCTCCAGAAATGCTTTAAAACTCCTCTGAACTTCTAAATTCAGGCCTGAGGGCAGCGATTCTCCAACACTTTATCCGAACATGAACGTTGCGTTAATTCCTCCTAGTCTATCTTAAAACAACACGTTTTCTGGTTAAGCTGTTAAACCTGAGGAAACGTTTCCAGATTTATCCACGCTTCCTCAGACAGATGTTTATCCACATTCTGTCTTCACTTGAATTTTAATCTTAAGTTCCTAAAAATGCATCAAAGTTCTTGAGAACTTGTAGGTTTACTGGTGTGATCAGGCTGATGGAGCGGATCATTCGATGTGATGGGAAGGCTTATCACTGCAGAAGAGGAGGCGGGCGTCAGCTCTCATTTCACTCTTTCATTTAAAAGATCTCTTGCATTCACGTGGAAATATTTTCATGAGGGGGAATTTTCTGAACCTGTCTTGTGGGAACGCTGTCACATCATGATTTCCTCATGAGCTAGCTTTCTTTGAACCAAGGCCTTCTCGCTGTGAGGTGAGACTGCTAACCACTACACCCTATGCAACCCCATCAGAAAGACAATTGTTTAAGAAGAGGAGGCTGCAATTGCACTTTTGTGGAATGTGGAGCATGGTGACGGAGGGCTGAGAGGGGCTTGTTGAGGATTTGCTCTACTTCCTACCTTCCTAGTTTTTCTCATTTTCTGACATTGGAGCTTCTGAATCATTCAGAAATCTGAAAGTGTTTTATTTATTTTTATTTTCAGATTCTCTTCACTGTGCGTGGAGGTGAGCAGTGTGTGCACGAATCACCTGCCGTCCCACAATCAGATCCTTTTCCATATCTGTTCAGCTCAGAGTCACACCTCAAATCACGCACAGCTCCATGCCGGCTGCCCATTGTGTCCATCTGAGACCACAGGATTTCACTGGTGCTAAATAATCCATCTGATAAAACACAGGATAGTTAAAAATTTGCTCAGTTCTAAAAAAAAAATGAACAAAAACCCCAAAAGAAAAAAGTGAAGAGTTTCTGTGGAGCTCCACTTCAAACTTTAGATATGGTACATTTCAGTTGTCAACCCTGTTGAAACTTGTGACCTATTGGGCCAGATATGGCATGACAGGCTTGATCTAATGAGTAGCTCTCTCCCACATCAGGCTGCAGGACCAGGAGAGGAGAAGACCTCTCGGTAAGTAGGGTTAACCCTTATGGCTGTGAGAGAGCAGCAATTAGAGGAGAAACTCAAGCCTTGTTCATGTGAATTATCTCTGGATTCAAACTTCATAGAACTGTTGGCTCTCAGGGACTTTAAACTGTGTCAAAAACATCAACCAGAAGTCGATGTTTTACTCACTTTCTTCTTTTACTCCCATTTTTCAGTGCTCACATGAGATTCTAACACTTGGAAAGTATTTAAACTTTAAACAAGAAAATTACAGCAACCACCAGGGAAGTGAACCAGATTAGTTTGATTTGCCTTTCATTTTTAAAATGCAGATTTTTATCCATGAGCTTAAAAGTTATAGTTTCTCCTGAAAAATGTTCCAGTAATACTTCACATTGAGGGAGCAGCTTAAGCATGAGTCACAACTGCCGTTATGGGTGGATATGGAGTGTCTGAAGGAAGGATGGGCATAACTGTACCGGGCACTCGGTGGCCCGCATTCAAATTGTAAGGTTGTAGAACTTTTGTTGAGCCCGTAGAGTGAAAATGTACGTTTTTTTCTTAACTGACATGCTGTGGGCAACAGGTCGTACCAAACACTTAAACAACACGTAAAGGTAGTAGGTTAGATGAATTGGATGGATTTTTATTTTATTTTCCAGGGCATTAAAGGGACACGTTAATGCTGTTCAAGTGACAAAGCGCCCTAGTTACCCCTGATTGTTAGAAAAAAAAAAAGAAAAAATTTGACCAAATTACATAATTCACACGCAGTCAGTAAGAAGCCAGGACTCGCACATTACGAACGTCTAACGGTCAGTGTATAGACACCGGACAACAGCATCACCAGTAACGAGCAACGTATTTCACCCTTACGATTACTTCGTGATACACTTGCCACATGCACATTAATGGTACATTTTAATTTGAAGGCATCCCTCACAGCTCGTGACTCCACGAGCCTCAAGGAAACTGCAAGAATCACCTGCGCTCCCCTTAAGATACCGCCACTCCTCTCTATGTCCCTCTGTGGCCCCAACATCTCAACACAAGACCTGTAGCCCCCGTGCTGGTGTACATGACGAAGGCATGTTAGAGGGTCATTATAGCTGAAGGCTCTGGCAACATTATAGTTTAGGAAACTTTAGCAACAACTCGGAATGAAGAGTTCTCTGTGACAAACATTGAATACAACATGAAATAATGAGATCAGATTTTTTTTTAAACTTTAGAATTCTAAAATCTATTCTGCTTTTAATTGGATTTAATATATACAGACCTGGACAAGTCAACCCCCTGTATGGGTGAATGTGACTTAGATGAAACTAACTACCATTGTTTCATGCTCCAGGTCATCCTGCATGCATGCTTTTTCGTTGACAGTAGCAGAAGTAGAGCCAACACAAACTGACACTTGAGTAGTCCTTTTGTTATTCTTTAGTCACCGTCATGTATGAAAGTGAAAGTACCTCTCACTTTCTGAACCTATACCTTATCTTTCTATGAAATTTCATTTAAAAACATATTTTGGATATGCCTCAGAGTTTTAGCTGCTTTTTAGAGTCTGCATTAAGAGTCCAACAGATGTTTGGAGCTGTTTTATTATTCTCTAAGGTACAACAGCTTTTTCTTTTATTTCTTTTTTTTGGATAAATGTACAGGTCATCTGCATTTTTTGTTTGTCTAAATACCTCATTTAAAAAAGAAAACATGAAGTCATTAGTTTCTAAAAGGTTATAGATATATTTTGTTAATATTATTTTAGAGGATCAGGGGTATTTTGTCTTTACATAATACTTCCAACTGTTTTCTTTACTATTCATCTAAATCTCTGTTTTCCTCATCTGCAAACTTAAGCGGTTCACGCTTAAACATTAATTCTTCCAGAGCAGTGTAAATATGCATTCTGATAAATTTAGGATCCATGTTTAAATCCGTCCATCCATCTTCAGAACCTCCTGAATCCTTTTTGCGGTCACAGGGTTGCTGGAGGCAACCCAGCTACTGTTTAATACACCCTGAGCAGGATGCCAGTTTGTTGCAGGGCCACACACACAAACACACACACACACAAACACGTGCACACACGTGCACACACACTAGGGGCAATTTGGAGACTCCAATTAACCTATGAAGCATTTTTTGGACTGTTGCAGAAAACCGAAGTGCCTGGAGAAAACCCACACATGCATATCCAAAACTCTACACAGAAAAGTCCTGGTTGGGATTTGAGCCAAAGGTTTCTCCCTGTGGGGCAAAAGCGCTAACCACTACACTACTGTGCAGCCAATATTTAAGGCATATCCTTTGTTCTTGTGTGTACGTTTTTACTGTATGGAACATTGTTCTGTCTGTGTTGTAGCAAAACAGACATACATAACAATATTCTACTACCTACTGTTAGAGTGCTTAACTGATGCTGTGACGCTGGTCATTTATCCAAACTTTCTTCTTCCTGCTGATTTACAGACGTTTACATCTTCATTTTCTGTCACATCATCAATGCCTCTGAACTTTTCTTGTGCAATGATGGTTTAAATGGAGGAAACCATTTTCCTAATGATGTTTTCTTGCAGAACTTGTGAAGCTGCTGGACTGTTTGAATATACTTTCATGTTTTCCACACTTTTCCAGCACAGTTATGATACAACAAACAATGTTTACTTGTTATTTTAAATATATAAAAAAACAACTCCAATAAGAAGCAAGTATGTATCAAAAAATGTGCATTCAGCACTGCAAAGAAAGCTTTTCAGTCCTGATAGATAAAAAAAAGTTATTTTATTAAATCCCAAAATCTTAGGAAATTAATGTTGAGTCACAAGTCAGGTTTCATTTCTTTGCATGTCAAAACTATGTCATAGTTTCCATCTTTGGTCAGATGAAGCATGAACACAGAGCAATACGATTGGTACAGCATAAATTCCAAAAGAATTTCATTTTAAAAATTGCTTATATTCATCACAAGCATTATAATGTAAAAAAGAAGGTTTTAATAAACAACTATAAAAAGCAACACAAGGATAAAAAACAAACAACAGAGTTTGTAAAAAGATAACAACCAGTAACAATATTTAGATAGAAAACCTCCATTTAAAGGGCCTATACCATGCTATTTTTAACCCTTTTATAGTCACGCATATCCATATATATGATTATATATTACCATTGGCACGCTAAAGATAATTTTTTTATTAAGTAATCGTTTTTTTTCATGAGCTCTTTAGTAAGTAAGTAAGACAACTTGATCTCTGAGCCTTTTGCTCCTTGTGGGTGCCGCCCATAGAGTCGGCCTCTGCAGCCTGTCTGTGTTTCGCCCACAAAAACAAACATCCAAACTTTAAAATGAAAGCGTTTTGCAGATCATCACTAGTGCCGTGGAGAAGTAGGTGTGTGTGTTGGTCTCCAGGGGGTGGTGCCATGGAGACTCTTCCTGGAAGGGGCTGTTCCTCACTGGTCTACATCACAAAGTGAGAACCCAATTGTTTTCATGGATTAGGAGAGGCTGGTGCTCAGAGCGCAGCTTTTTAGAGGAATACTCAAAAATGTGTGAACCGCTTTGGGGTTTCTTTTCATGAGGAACTTAAAATCTCAAAAAATCGACATTGCATGGTATAGGCCCTTTAAAAAGACAAAGTCCTCCCTGCAGCTCCTCTTCTCTGTATTTAGGCTCTGCATGGCAGAAAGGACCTTTGGAGTCTCTCCACAGAGTTCAGGGAGCATCTCCCACTGATGAGATGGTGATGATGGGAGTTCTAAATTTAATCAGACTTCTTCAGTATAAGCTTGATTGGACTGGTGGAAAGTGTTTCCTAGTTTTAAGCAACTTAGGGCTGGTGAAGGTTCACAGTGATATCTTTAGTTTGTGTTTTTAAAAGACTGTTTTTTTTCCAAAAAGTAGTTGACTTTGGGGCACTTTTTCCCCAAAATTTATATAAATAAGTTAAAGAACATACAATGCAGAAATGAGCTCATTTCCATTGTTTCGTCTACAATTCTGTTTGGCTAGCACCTGACTCACTTCCTCCTCTCTACCTGTTTTTTGCTCTAAAGTTTGCTTTCTGTTTGTTTGTTTGTTTTTGATTATGACTCCGCCCATCCCGCTGCTGCTCATTGCAAACACTCGAACGCCAAAGCTGAAGTCTCAGTAAAAGCCATTCAGGGACCTTCAGAGATCAGCACTCAAACCAGCATCTTCATTGATGAACCTTAATCGTACCCGACATGTCAACTGAAGTGAGCATTCTGTGGCTTTCAAAGTGCCGTCTGCGGCTGTTTTAGCTCAACCGCTTTGATTTGGACTCCTCATAGTGTGTAGCAGTGCAGCGTTGTCATGTTCTGTAACTGTGCATGTTTATCAGCGTACATGCGATTACTGTGCATGTTTGATACCTGCGTGCCAGCAGGACAGATTTCACAGCCTGCTTCTGCTCCTGATCCCATGTGATGGGCTGAATCTTCAAACGCCGACAGCCCTGTTAAAACACGCCGCAGGGGCTCGGCAAGAATAAATACAGAGGGAAAAATCAACACAATGACACGCGGTTTGTCTAACAATGTACCGCCTGCTGGCTTTCTAAAAGATTAAAACGCCTTAGGTTGGTTTTTTTCTGTTCCTCATTAGCACATGTCTTCTGTGAGTCCTCATTGTCAGCAGTGTTTGATTCTATTACATTTTGTTCCCGTTGATAGCAATTTGCATTTTCTTTAGTATAACATCTTGTTCTATGTGTCACTACAAAGGAGTTCTTCCTCTTTTCTGCTGCCCCCCCCCCCCCCCCAGTCTTCCTCCTCCATGCCTCGGAACCTGTATTCATTTTCTGCTAGATTCCATCCTCCATCCTCCAGCACCGAACTGAAGATGTGCATCACAAGACTACAGCTACTCAGAGACAAACAAAACCCAGGGCGTAAAAAAGGATCAACAACAATCAACACCTAATGTGTTTGTTGTTTGGGAGGGTCAAAGTGAAACAAGGGATTTAGAAGGAAAAGATCTTATCTGTGGTGTAGTTGGTGTTATCCAGTGTGCTGGAATCTGGCCAAGAGAAACCTCGCAGGAGACCGAAGGAAGACGGAGCCAGAGGGTTGTGGAAACCCCAAACCTTCAGTCTGTTTTGAACAACATTTAACATGTTTATGTGCACACTGTAATACAAACTGGGTAAAACTATGCTCTGAAAACTATGCTCCTATTTACAGATTTATTAGAAAACCTTTTTTTAGTAAAATCCAGCAGCAGTTTATGTTTCACTTCAAATTCCATCAAGAACTCAGCGGTTTCACTGGTCACTGTTACAAATATTTAGTTTTATGTCTTTATTTTCTATATTTACTAACTGGCCACATTATTAGGTACACCTGCCCAACTGCTACTTAACAGGAGTCTCTAATCAACCAATTGGTCATGTCTCGTTGGTCTTATCTTCTGTCCTGAGTTGTGCACTCGTGTTGTACTTTCTGTTTTGTTTTGAAACATTTACTCTGCTCTCGTTTCAGGCCTTGTTACGTCCTGCCCTTGTCTGTTCCCTACAGGTGTGACTGTTAAATCTTCCCCCATTGTTTCCCTGAATCTTTCCTTTCCTTATGTCTTAAATAATCTGAGTCTCTCTTTGTCCTGTGCCAGTTTGTTTGGTTGATTCGTGTGCCATAGCTATAGCTTCTTTCAGAGATTTAAAAAGTCTTAACCCTTGTGCTATCCTAGGCACTTTACCATTGGGAGTTGGGTCATCTAGACCCACTAGACAGTGCTCTGAACCTTTTTTCTTCAATGATTTGTGATCTTCACTGGTGTCCATGGATTACATGAAATCTTTCCACCTTTATCCACCTTTGTCATGGTAGGGAGAACACGTCAATGTAAGGGTGGGGTCATCTAAGATAGCACAAGGGTTAAACTCCCTTGTGTTAGGCCCTCTGTTCTGCCCTGACAAAATCACATGGTAGCAACTCAATGCACTGATAAAGTGACTTTGAACATGACATGGTTGTTGGTGCCAGACGGGCTGGTTTGAGTATTTCAGAACCTGCTGATCTACTGACCAGACTGTTTCCAGCTGAGAGAAGGAACAGATAATCAAAGAACCACTGATTACAACTCACACAGAAACCCCAAAACTGGACAACAGAATTTCAATTTCTGCTGCCACATCTGGATGTTAAGGTCAGAATTCGCCATTAACAACATGGAAGCATGGATCCGTTCTGCCTTGTATCTGTGGTTCAGGCAATTCTGGTGGTGCAATGGTGTGGGGGATATTGTCTTGGCACACTTTGGGCCTCTTAGCACCCACTGAGCATGGTTACAGCAGCCTGAGTATTGTTGCTGACCATGTCCATCCCTGACTACAGTGTACCATCTTCTGATGGCTTCTTCCAGCAGGATAAGGCTCTGTGTCATAAAGCTGGAATCATCTCAGTCTGGTTTGTTGAACATGACAATGAGTTTTCTGGACCCAAATGGTCTCCACAATCACCAGATCTCATCCTAATTGATCACCTTGGGATGTGGTGGAGATTGGTATCATGGATGTGAAACCGACTTGTTTCTACACATATACTCATTATTCTGAAATCCATGCTCTGAACTGGAGAAGTTAGCAGAGTTTGAAAATGCAGACCAGAGAAACAACTGCATGGATGAGGCATGTCAGTTAGTAATCATGAACCTGTCTAAAAACACAGTGTTATAATGTATAAACTATAAACTCAAATTATGCTTAAAACAGATTTCTTCCATGTCTTTTTTTTTTTCCCATAATTTCACATGAGAATATATTTTTCAGGATTGTAGCTTTGTGAGGATTTTTGCTCTGTATGTAAACACATTGAAAAGATAAAAAATGAGAAAAGATATAGGAAAAGTCTGGAAGTTCAAAGACTTTTTTTAATCATCTTTCAATTTCAAAACTTGCTAAATCCTTTTAAGGATCACAAGGTAGCTAGAGACTTTCCCAGCTACTTGTGGTACTGGTGTAACGGGGGTGGGGGGGGTCACACGCTGAACAGCAGTGTTGGAAGTAATGTCATTTAGTGTTACTAACTAACAGTGTTACATGAAAAGTAATGCTCTGGGTGTTCTACATCCACAAATGTCTTCTGTGTGACCAGGGGTGGGATATTGGGACAGTCCCTTTCAGGATCATGATTGGTTAAGAGGTCAAATGGGCAGGATCATGCTGATGGGCTCCACAACATGCTGTTCAACCGTCCAGATCAAAATAACATGATGAATGAAGTGGTGGTGAATCTGCAGATTGAAGTAGCATTTTCAGGATAGAAATATCGGCACTATTTAATTTCAATTAAACCAAAATGAACAAATGTTTCTGTCAAAAACATTATCGACGCCCGTCTCGAGCTGTTCAAATCTTATGAAGCACTGAGAACAAATACTTTTTTCCCCCTCACAAGCCACACGAGTCCTGAAGTGACCAAGCAACAACATTAAAACAAGCCCAACTGGATTTTATAGCCCAGTAACTCGCTCAGAGCTGAACATAATTATTGTAAACTATGTTATAGAAAACATTCTCCAGAGACCTTCAGAGAGAACAACCCAGCTGAGCCAGACTTTAAAATGTTCACAATGTACATTGATAATAAATACACAAAAATAACAGCACAGCTAAAGACATGATTTCATGGGATACCTGAAATATGCTGATACTACAAAGCCTAACTTTTATTTTTATGCAAAGATTGTTTTTGCCTTTACGTGAAGGTAATATTATTTGTAGTTATATTTAGCCTGCTGCACTTCTGCAGTTTGATAATTCTGAATGACCAAATGTTAAAGTTCAGAATGGGGTGCAAATAAAGGAGTGTGTAACAGAAGTGAAGCAGGGTAATATTGTGACTATATTATTGCAAATTATTCTTGTTGATGGCTTTGCATTTTCATTTTTTTCTGAAAATATTTTGTTTATGTCAACTAAAATTAAGATACTTCAAACCTTTATCCATTTTTATGCAGTGTATGTGTATTTAATAATATTAATATTTATATATTGCTTGTTGCAGTTATTCTTGTTTAATATTTCTGATTAATAAACATTTACATTTCTGCACTTCAATATTCTCCCTCTATTTGGATGAAACACCATCATTTCATTGATAAACCCATGCCAGCAGACTAGAAGTGTCACTTTTATTCAATTATTGCACTTGATTTGTGATCTTCACTGGTGTCCATGGATTACATGAAATCTCTCCACCTTTATCCACCTTTGTCATGGTAGGGAGAACACCTCAATGGAAGGGGGGGGGTCATCTAAGATAGCACAAGGGTTAAGATGCAGTAACTGAGCTACAAACTACTTTTTGGGGAATGTAAATAGTAACCAAAGTAAGAAACCCAGTACTACTGACCAGGTCACTTTAGTTCCCAAAGAAAACCCACACACGCATAAGGAAGAACACGCAAACTCCACATGCAAAAAAGAACCACTTTCTTGCTGTGAGGCGAGAGTGCTAACCACTACTCCACCATGCCACCCTAATCAGGCAATAACCAATGATGAAATACCTACTTTTTATTTTCCTAAAATTTTGTATAAAACTACAATCAGTGGTGCTTGATTAAGATCTTTGCAAACATGGATGGGAATCATCTTACTGCTGTGACACGTGTAAACAGCATGTTGTTTTTCTGGATGTAAGTTGACTTAGCCATAACAGCCAATCTGTGTGTATTTTTTTTTTTATGGAAAACGTAAAGTTATGGCCAATAATAGAAAACTGGGCTGAATCAGGGCAGAATGTTTTCTTCCTCTTTTTGTCTGTCCATCTACATGTGGATCAAAAACTGCGAAAACAAAATCTTTTCATGCAATGTTTTTTTGTGAGTTTATGTTTTATTCTACCCTGCGACACACTGGCGACCTGTCCAGGGTGTCCCCTGCCTTCGGCCACAAGTGGATCGGCTCCAGAAGCCTTGTGACCCCCAATGTTTTATTCTGCTGATAGTTTATGTAAGTGATGTGATATCGTATAGAGGCTTCACAGTGTAGGTATCAAGGCTTGCTTTATTTAGCGGAGGAGCTGAAAATGACAACATCACATGCCGCGCTGCCCGGCTGTACCACGTGACTGATTCAAGAAGTGGTTCGGATTGTGCCGCGAGTTTTGACAGTGAAATGAATCCCTCGGGCTTCATTCAAAATGTGTGTGCTTGATTTAAAGTTCCGGGCAGCAAGAGTTTCATCATTTTCAACCATGTGCCAACTCTGCAGTTATCATGGACTATCTATAGAACATGCAATATTCATTTAATGTCTTATCTGTATCTTGATTCAGCCAGACAAGGACACTGTGCAAAAAAGCATACTACTACTAATACTTCTACAATTAATAATTATTATGGCATCGGATAAATGTGGTAATCTTTTCTAATCATAATCATTTATCATTTGTATATGTGGGTATATATACATGTTTATGTGTGGTGCTTTATATTTATTTCTTTTTTTTAATTAATACATTTCCTAATTAGGTTTGGCAGATCTGTGTGTATATATTTATTTTCTTTTTTGTTGGTTTATAGCTTCAAACAAACCAATTCAAATATTCAAAATGTCCCATTCTGCCAGTATATATACACAGTATATCATCATCACTACAATTTATGTGCTTTTTATACTTCTTTATCTTGCTGCCAGTTTTGTTCATAGGCTTTCTGCAAAATGTCACATACTTTTAATTCATACCAAGTGATATTTTTGCAGCCTTAATTTGCTGTAAAGCAAATTAAATGAACTATAAAGAAAAAAAAGCTTCAAGAAGTTTTGAACTTAAGTAAACCAACTAAATGAAAGGCTTCAACGCCTCACGAAGCTTTACGTGCCCATAACAACCAAAGCCAAAACAAAGGCGTGGTTTGGAGGCACTGTGGGCAGACAGGTCCGAGGGCAAAAGGTCGATCTGATCGTCCAAGATGTGAGCATGGGGCAGGGCATGGCAGGGAACAGCAAACCAGATACTCTGGATAACAAGAGCCTACTGACCACTAAGAGTGGAGTACATGTGTCTTAAATCGCATATGCATCTGCAGGCAGAGGTGGGGCTGGAACCCGACAGAATGAAGGTGGACTTTGAATTACCGTAAGTCTTTTTTTTGGGTGGAACTGAACTGCCTCCTAATTTGCTTAGTGGCAATTTAGTTTCTGGTCAAATATGATGATGTAGCTTTAATATAAGAAAAAAAAAAGGTTACGTTTCGGGCCTTAGTATTAGTCAACACCATCAGGTGCAAATCAGATTTTTTTCCCACTTTCCTTAATCAGATTTCAAATAGAAAAAATAAAGTCTGGACGACTGATGTTTGTGGATTTCAGCCTAAATTGTGTGTAAATGAGTAAATGATCGAGTTTTGGATTTCTTCTGTTTGTTGGGCGAGAAGATGCGTACAGCTCGCGCTGAGAGATCTCAAATGTATTGCTGCTCTGCTTGGAAACCATGTCTGAGGACTGAGACGGGGAGCTGTCACATCCCAGCAGCCCTTTCATCAGAACGCTGCGACTAATTCCGAGAGCCACGAGATACAGATGAGAGAAGAAACAAACGTGTGAAGAGAGGGAACAAAGCTGCAAATAAAATGCTGCCTGCTTCTGTTAACACAACAGGATGTGGGTTTTTCTTTTTCCTCAGAGCCCCGCGGCTGCTTGCAAAGTAATTCTGGAGGAAATCAAAAAAGGTTTTGCTTCACTTCTCTCATGGGCAGCCTCAATAATAGCCAGCCTGACACTGATTTCAGCTGCCTCCTCCTCGCCCTGCTGACAGCAGCATGGCGACTGCGAGGAGCACAAACCGAAGGCATAATTATTCCGACAGACTGTGTGGATCCCATCCTCTTTCATGTTTCATCCACATGTTTCAGTGTTTGAATTAATAAGCGGCGCTGCGTTCAGTGGTCAAGTGGGCGATTAAAGGAAGGCCTTCCCGTGTTAACAGCAAAGAGTGCGTGTTTAGTAAACACAGCAATCGCTGCATCACCTTGAAAATGGAGCTGTTAACAAAACTGACACTAATCCGAGCGATCAAACGCACCTCCGTGAGCGGACTAGCAGGGAGTATCAGAGTTTTTTGAGCCGTCTGATGCTCTGAGCTAATTAGCAGGAGGGTGTTGGAGAGAAAGGAGCAGCGGGGAAACTCTCACGTCTGTTGTTAAATGAAGTGCTCTCTTTCATGTGGGCAAAGAGAGCGGTTTGTTCGCCGTGTCATTATCTCTCCAAAGAGATGACCATGTTTGGAAACATCTGAATGGCAATGAGCCCCACACTCCGCTGCAGCGCTTTCTGCTCTCTTGCTGTCTGTCATGTCCCCCCGCCCTCCTTCAAACAATCCTCTTATCTCCAGACCATACGTTATATGGCTATCTGTGCCAGCGCCCCAACAATTACTGTGATGGCTCCAGCGGTCAGTTAAAAAGCAGCTTCAGCGTTCCGCGTCTGCTGGAGAAGACAGGTGAAGGAGACTCGCTTTGAGCCAGCCCAAGATTTTCTGATGATCCAGCACAATGTGGACAGGCGAGAGGCGCAGCTGAACCGCTGCCATATGTCTCAGAAGGTACGAGGTGCTGCTGTTGGAGGCTGTAGCCCAGTGAAAGAGGTCATGGTGATCATTAAAGAGCTACTCCAATGAAAAATGTGTTTTTGGTGTTTTTAACATGTACTCCTTCATGTAGGCACCCCTGAGGTTTTTTTTTAAATTCCAGAATCCTTTTTTTTAAAGAGTTTTTCCTTACCACGAAGGAGGGTATAAGTGCAGGGATTCCCAGTTTAGTCTGTTTAGTTTAGTTCAGCCATTTCCTATTTAATTCTATGACTTTATGTTCTTAATAATTCATGTTTATCACAAAGTTACCGGTACGAAGCCCAACAAGACGACTATTGTTGTAAATATTTGGCTTAAAATTGAACCGATGTGTAGCATTTTTCTGATGATGGAGGACATGTATAAAGAAAATTAAGATTAAAACAGCAGTTTTGACTATTTCTTGATTCAAATCATTGTGAAAATATGAGCAGATGAAAAAAACTATTCTTGGCTAAAGCTTGCAGTTGTTAAATACAAACCACAATCACTTCTGTTGAAATGTGTTAGATCCATGTACTGATTGGTTTTCCTCGTCTGAGTTGCTACAGTACTTGGATCAAAACTGTAGGACTGGATTGCTCCATTATTGCTAACTATTTTTTGATCTGCTGGGAATGTTAGGTTGGAGGTACGTTGTACTGTAATTAAGAGGGAGAGGCTGTACCCACTGGGATTATGGAAAATAAAGACAGGCTTACACTGCGGCAACATCCACAACTCAGAGGCGAATTTTTACTGCCGCTCTGCAGAAACTCTGTCCAAGAAAACAGCACAATTTTTTTTTGTCTAAAAACTGGACAATCATAATGAAAAGACCAATGGGAAGGCTTTGAAAAATAGATAAAAAAATTGACTGAAGTGGGACTTTAAAGATCACAACTGCCACTCATCCATCCAGAACAAGGGCAAGCAGAAGGCACAGAATGAACTAAAGGCTTTCACTTCTAAAGTCAAAGTAAACTTGCAACAACAGAGCACTTTCTCCTCCAACAGTTTGACGCATCAGCTCAATTTCTTCTTTGTAGGTCTCTGTGAAGCTTTAAATTCAATCATCAGTGACACTTCACACATCTGTCCGCCTATTCTGACTGCTGCTTAGGCTTCAACTGCATCATTACTCAAATGAAAGCAGAGAAATCCGAGCAGAATCAATAAAACCGGTGATTCTTTGACAAAGCATCATTTTTAGTGATTTTTTTTTTCTCTGCTGCAGAAGAAAAACACTCATCTGCACAAGGAGCAGAAAAAATGCTGCTGCTAGATGAAGATAAAGCTTCTAACCAGACAACCAGAGCTCAGAAATGGGGTATTGCTTTATGTTCAGACTAAAACTCCTCTTTAGTGTAATTCATTCATCCAGGCATTTTCCACGCCATCCATCTCAGGATTTTACTTTCAAGCTGGTGTGGGTCTGCAGGTTAAGCTTTACTCAGAAGATGAAATCAACCATTGAAACCATCAATCCCATTTTAGAGAAACATTCGCTGCTTTCACAATACCAATGATTTTATTCTTTTTTTTATTGTCTCTAAAGGCCTCAGAGTCAATATTTTATTTTTTACTTCTAAAGTCTGTCATCAAATATAACTGTCACTACATGAGTATCTGTTTTCTGCAGATATTTTGTCCTGTGAAGAATTACTCTACTTCCTGGACTGAACACAGACTGCTGCATCAGCAAAAGTGCATCTCAGGAAGCTTTTCATCACCCTCCAGTTTGCTCACTTTTCAAAGATTTTCGTTTCTGGAGCCAAAACAGGAGCCTAAAGCAGAAACGGCACAGTCTTCCATCCCTGGTAAAGCTGTGGAGGGCCCGACTGTTTGAACAGGCTTCACTCAGCCTGAGAGCAGACACTTGCAGCTTCAGAAAATCCTTCTGTAAAAGGAAACTTTTACAGCCAATTAGAGCCATTTCCATCCAGATGATGGTGTGAGAGGCAGCAATGCCTCCAAAAGCAGCAGCAGTCTCACAGTGGAGGGGATCTGAATCTGTTCTTATATGTTTTGAAATATTAAAGCTCCCATTCTCCCTTTAGCCCTCAGTGCTCTCCGTCACAAGAGAGTCCGACACGGCGGGATCCAAGTCATGTCAATGCTAAACCCCCCACCCCGTACCTTCAGCCACCGCGCTGCGTCCTCTGCGCCCCAAGCTTATTAGACATATTGATACCAACAGCTCAGGCAGAGTGTTTGCATTTCAAGAGGATGGTTATAAGCCTTTGAGGTGGAGGCGTTTGATTTGTCAGAGGAATCAGACACATGATCACAGCCCTGAAGAAGCCTCATCTGTGGAAGCAGCCACCCACAGTCTGCTGCCGCCTGCAACCCTTGATCAAGCAGTCAGGCAGCCTGCAGCCTGCCAGATAACGGCTGGCCTGGTTTCCATCTACAGGCGTGCGCCTTTTCTTCTCTGTAAAGGGGGCTGTTATTTTACGAGGGGGTTTGGATCACAAGAATTATGCAGAGGATGAGCCACAGTACGTGAGAGCGCGACACTCTTCACATCCAGACAGAGGAAGGCTGAAGCTGGAGCTCAGAGTGGCAGTGGTAGCAGCCTGCAACACATTTCAACAGGCATGGGGTGAAAATTACACCAAGACATTAGCTTTTTATCGACAAAACACCTCAATGTTCAATTTCGGTGTGAGCATCCAGGATTTGTAATCACAAAGTGCACTTTAGTCATGTTTCTTGAAAGTGGAATGAAAGTCAATTCTGTGTGTTTTATAGTTTCCGTTCACTGCTCTGGCCTGGGTGTGGGGCATTCACACCTTCTGTATGTGACCCACCTCCCTAAAGAGCACAGACCTTAACCACTGATCACGTCAACACCAGCCTGCTGAGGCTGCCCAAATACTCTCCACATCAGCTGCACCTTCCCACCTTAAGACCACTCATCCATGTTGTGAGCCCCTCCCTCGCAAAATGGAGCCAGTGACCACTACAGCAGAAAGTCACGGTAAATTTCCAGCTTTGAGATGAAAAAACGCTGTTTGAGCTGGAATCTGGGTCTAAACTGGATGGCTGTACAGCCCCAATATTGCTCACCATGTTTGGTGCATAGATAATGTTAGGGTGATAATAATGGATTAGATTTATCTGTGCGTTTCCATTCAAAGTGCTTACAAAGTCTCCATTATTCATTCATGGGACATTCACACCCAAGTGGAGCCATGCTGGAGGGTGAGGGTCTTGCCCAAGGACACAACGACAGTTGGCTGGGGGGAGCTGGGATTGAACCGCCAACCCTTCGATCATTGGACGACCTGAGCCACTGCCTGCCCCCCCCCAGGGTGGGGGGGGGGGGGGGTGAAGGGCTGTAAGCTAGCAGGAGAGAGTGTAAACAGATGGATGATGGGAAATAGGGGTGGGCTTACTCCGCACCAACAGTCCAGCCAACAAGTCAAAGGCAAATTTCTAACAAACTCCTAACGCTTTGATCAACAATGTCCTAAAAAATCATAATTCAAAGACCACTGGGAACATTTGACAATAGATCAAAAGATGATTCTCTGTGCAGTGTTTGACACACCTTCCCTAACAGATAAAGGAAGGCGGAAGGGAAACTAATGATTGTCATAATAAAAAACATAAAAATCCAACTTTACTGGATAAATGTAACTTCATCAAAAGTAAAGGAAGGCCTAATGTAAACCATATAGAGGATCTCTACTACGATTTTGATTTGAAAACGTATGGTTTAAAAAATACGCAGGATTCAATTTGCTTTCTTCTAACTGATCAGACAAAATGTTCTTCTGATTGTTCTAATGGTTTTTACATACTTAGAATGTTGACGAGTTACACAAAGCAGATTTCAGGGGTTTGTGTCTCTGGTTTGGACTGCGTGGACGTAAGTGACGGTGAGTTCTGTACTGTGAATTCACTGTCAGAGGACGAGAAGCAGCGCGGCGTCTGCTCTGTAATTTAGATGTCACGAGGAAGGCGTAAAGCTGTGACCCTGCTCCGATAAATGTAGAGCTGCTGTCGTGGTTCTTCGCGGCGCTGCTCGCTCTGACCTTCATCTGTGTTTGAAAGCTTTGACATTTCAGCACAAAGAGCTGAGATGCGTCACTCAGACGGATTCCTGCAAATCCGCAATTGATTTGACTTCATTAAAAGGGGGATTGTTCTGCTCTAGATTCCATCTTTACTGGCTGCTGCAGGTTGATCAAACCTATCAGAGGGACCTGCAAATGTGAGGAGAAGCAGGAAGGAGACACAACTGTCTCCAAATGCTCAACCGCCTGTCACCCTTGTTCATTGGCAGGAAACCCAGTGTCTTGTTCACATTATGGAAGACATGAGTTGGGGGGTCAAAACCACCAGCTTAAATGTCGGGGTACACTGTTGTGCAGCATTACTCCCTCTCTCCCTGCCTTCACTGCCACACTTATTCATGCAGGCGGGGCTTTGCTTGTATTAGCCTGCAGCAGATGTTTCATTCAATGGCTGTTTAGCTATCAAAGTCAGATTTTACATTCAGGACCTGCCGAGGCTCGGAGTACCTGAAAGCTCTACGGACCTTCACACCTGCGACGTTTCAAAGCCTCTCATTCCCGCTCACGCTCCGAGCATCCTCCATGGAAAACAGCTCACTGATTGGGTGATGAGGAGTCTCAGTGACTCTTTGATGAAGATTTAACCGCTTTATTCATTCCCAACACAAAACAATGCGTGAGTGTGTGTCTGGGAATCAAGGAAAGCCTGAATGCAGGCATAAACAATGATAGGCAGGAAGACAAATCCTTTTTGAACTCCGTGAGCAGACATGTTTGCTTTTAAGTAGAGAACACACACTGCTATTTGGATGTCAGCTCACCGAACAAACTAGAAAAATAGGTGTTACTTCAATTCAGGTTTTGAGTGAGGGAACAACAGACGTTGATAATACACATCCATCCTTCAATCCTTTCATCTTAAGAACCCACTGAATCCCTTCTGGTATCAAGAGGTTGCTGGAGCCTTTCCCACTTACTGTTGTGTTGAGGTAGGGTCCACCCAGAACATGTCGCCCGTCAATTACAGGGCCACACACTCACAACACCCATGTGGTCACGCAGGGAGAATTTAGATTCACCAATCAAAACCTGAAGCATGTTTTTGGACTGTAGGAGGAAACCAGACGGCTCTGATAAAAATTCATGCATGCATGAGAAAAGCATGCAAACTCCACTAAGAAAGGTCTCAACTTATGAACTTTCTAAGCGCTGCACCACTGTGCAGCCCAAAATAATAATAATAATAATAATAATAATAATAATATCAACATCAGCAAAATTTGGAAAAAACAAATGTTGCATGAAAAGATGAGAATTTTCTGTGCAATTTGATATCCTAATCAGATTCAAATTTAAACTTGAAAGTATTGTTGCAAACACAGCTATCAAAAATAAATGCACTACAAAAAAACATCATGAGTTCAAATTTAAAACTGGAGATTAAATACGATAGTCTGTAGAATATTTGTTTACAAAAAGCTAAATAGATAGTGATAACAAAGCTCTCAAACATATAATTTAGCAGAATCATTTTGCGTTCAAAAAATATTCAACCGTGTCAAAAAAATGTTTTTTTTCAACCAAGCATTGAACAGATTTACACTTTAAAAATAGGAAATGTTGGAAAAACAGAGTAGTAATCTCCCAAAGGAGCTGAATGTTTTTACACCAGCATGGTTGAAACAACTGAAAGTATCCAGAAGTTTCAAGGAGCTTAAACACCAAGATTTTGAAGTCTGGATGTTTGCAAGGTTATACACAGATGTTTGGATTGGATAGGTCTTCCTTTTCTTTTTCAGCTGGATGAAGCCCCTTCATCATTTCAGGGGAAAAATTGGGTATAAATAAATAAAGTGTAAAAAAACTAAAGTGTAGTCAGGTTTGAGGTTCATCGTTTATTCGGTTTTGGCAGCTTTGATGAAGACATTCACTCTCCGTGACGTGTTTGCAAACTGCTCAGTGGGGTGCAGAGATCAGTCTAATCCCTGAGAGCAGCTATCTGGTCAAACCTTTGGAGGCTCGTGCACGAGGCTTGTGCACTTTGGAACATGTCGTAAGAAGCGCAGGACTGAAGCAATGAAGAGATAACGCGTCAGTGAGACCACTCTGATTGATGATCATGTTTGCAGATTTGTCTGATGAACACAGTCTGGCATGCTGTGTGTTTCATAACGTCGTCATGCATCATGAACCTGAATTAGGATGAATAATAGCACTTAAGAAGCTGTAACCACCAATAAAACATGCCCGCTACATCATGCTGAAGTGCCATCGAATCCTTGATACCGGTGCGACACGTGAACATGTCAGCAGGAAGTGACACACGGACTCAGTGCCGCAGAAAAAAGTAATAAAGCCGTCATGAGGAATCAGGCTCATCGCCACGTTAGCATTCCTGCATCTCTGCTCTGCTCCGCTGTCTTTGGAGTGTTTGTAGTGAAAGTTAAATCTCCTGCTGTGAGCTGCATTAAAATGACATCTAAGACTGTGTGAGCGTGTGTGTTAGTGGGGGGGAGGGGGTCTGTTGGAGGTTGGGGTGTCTTTCCTTTAACTGCGTTGCTTTTACTAAACTCTCTTCACGCTCCATGTGGCACCGGGCACTGAGGTAATTTCACACCTGACCGGCATTTTGCCGGCTCCAGCATCCAGCGCTGGGCTCCCTGTCGGGGTTACCATGGAGACAAGCTGGAAGCCAATACCAGTGTCAGTCTGTTAAGTGACTGTTTAACATGGAACGCAGTGTGCTGTGCCTCATCTGTTGATGATTTGACTCCCCGGGTTGTTGGAAAATATGTCATTATTGCAGGTGTCTGTGCAGCCGGCATTTAGCTTTAGTGTTTTATGACCTACCGGCTGAGTCACTGCGGGGTCACATGTGAAAGGATTTATGCTTTCACTGAGGACGCTAGCGCAGATGAGATCAGGCTGAGCAGAGAAGTGCCCACACTCTTATCCATCTACCATCTCTTACAAAGCAAAAGAGGTTTGCTTGAGTGTACGTAAAGACAGAGACGCTCCTGGCATGCAGTTCAGCAACCTGTTGTGCCAACGGTCATGGCTTTATTGATTCAAGTGCCAGACTACAGTATTTAACACTTTTTTCCCCCCCAATGATTTATTATCTTTATTTCACAGTGTATAATTGGAGGTTGCGGGAGGGGTGCAAAAAACTGTGTTTTCATCTGGAATAAACTTTTCTCACACCGTTCTCCTTGTTCTGCAAGTGTGAAAGTTTGGCGGATTCTGGTTCACCCCTGAAAACGAGGCTGTTTGCAAGTGAACCCTGATGTGGATCGGCATCAGTGTCGATGCAAAGAGACCTCAGAGTAAAACTAAACCAAAGATGGAAGACCACCACACTGAAGCTGAGCGACCCTGCTCAGAAAACAGATCAAAACTGTCCAACCTTTTCACCATGAAGCATTCCAGAAGTTAGGCAGTAAACGCTCAATCATTAGATACAAAACTAGAAAAGAACTAGTCAAAAACCTTTCAAACTCTATTCGATAACCCTTATCTAGCCTAAAATACAATATTTTAACGTTTCTATTTGGTTTTCATAAAAAAAACATCCATCCATTTTCTTTCAGGGTCACGGGCTGCCGGAGCCTCGCCTGGCTACTGTTGGGCGAAGGCGCAGTACACCGCGGACAGGTCACCTGGTTAGGATGATTCTAGTCAGTCACATGCACCCCTACAGGGTTGACCGGTGAGGGTACTGCAGATTTTCAGGTCGTCCAAGCCCGAAGAGGGTAATTGAAAGAAGCGGTTGCATCGTAAGGGGAGCGCAAGTGTGTCCTGCAATTCCTTTAAGATTTGTGCGGTCGCCTCAAGGGACGTCACGAAAATGGAATGTACCATTGTTGTCCGTGTGGTAAGTGTATTGTGAAGTATCTGTACGGATAATTTAAGTTACACGCACTTATGACATGTGGCTGATGCTGATGCACTGTCTCCCTGCGCCACACTCTTGTCGTTAGTAAGTTCCTAGTTGTGGCTCCTTATTGACCGCGCCCAAATGCTACATACCCAGGGTGTGCACACGATGTATTAAATGTCCACACAAACTACCCTTCTAGCAGCCAGCTTGCACACAAGACACCCACAAGGGGCACTCAAGGAGAGCACACTTTTCACGTGAATAGGACCTATAGGCACTCTTCAGCAGTGTGCAGGTTTCCTACTTCACCACGTGGCGATCTGACAGTTTGCATATCGCCCTGATTAAATTCACCTGTGAGGGTCAGAGAGGAGAGGCGTGCCCTCTAATTAGAGTGCCATCAGCTGTAGAAGAAGTAGACATAAAAAGACAAAGGCAGAGGATCTTGGGAGTCAGAGAGGAGAGAGGAGTAGGAAGCTGAAAGAGGCTCCGACTCTTAACATTACTTACCCTTGCATGTTGTAGAAGTGTTCACTACGACCTGTCACCCGAAGCATGCCCATAGAAAAATGTGCATGACCTTTCTTTGCTTTACGGGATCGTCGAGCAGTCTACAACTTTGATATTTACTGCAGGTCACCTGCATGCCCCATACAGGCTTCCCTGTTTTTTGGCTGCAAACAGCCCATTTCCACCCATAGGGCAGTTGTGACTGAGGCTTTATCTGGAGGGTTTGATGACTTTTTTTGTTTAAAAAGAAAAAGCTGTGCTCTGTTCCAAAGTAAGCAAATGAAATAAACCTACTTATTATTGGCAATAAATAAGAAGACCAGCTTCAGTGCATAACCAAGCAAATGAAAATGATGAAGCTGTTGGAAAGTGTTCCTCTGGTGTAGTAAAGGGATTAGATATGGTTTTTAATCAGTGAACCTAATTTGACGTGTCATACAACCTTACAAATTTTCTCCCAATTTGTGATTATTTCTGGAATTTTGGACACATTTATTGGTGGGTTTTGGTTTCAGTCCACAGTGGACCAGAATGAACAGCTGCAGAAACTGCACATTTTCTAATGGTTTGAGCACTTAAACATGAAGGCCGACCAAAGGAACTGTGAGGAGGAGAACATTTCGTTGCACAATAAGAGGGAGCCTGCAGGAGCAACCTGGTGTGAAAAAGCCCTCGGACGGATTATAGAGCTGGGGTTGGACACAGTTCCAGCATTTGTTGTACAAAGAAAACGTGTTACAGCTACCTCGATATCTGACTGTGATGGCAGAAGATTAACCACATATCTGTTGTTGCACAACTGGAAATCACCGTTCTGAAAGCTTCTTGTCCTCTCAGTCAGCGATGAGCAACAACACCATCTGCCCTGCATGGATGCTCTCTGCCAACTGCCTGTTTGGCAGGCGGTCATCTGCCACGCTGCCAAAACATCTCCGTAAGACCCACGAAGGCATCCTGTGGAATTTGGCACAAAGCTGGAGAATCATAACTCCAGAGTTTTGTGGACTGAGCCTCTGTGGATTGGATCGGGTTCAACATGCTGTCACCAAACACTGGTGGCATTTAAGTCATCCTCCACAGCAAGGGTGGCATTTTAGCTCAGCTGGTGTAATCTTTTCTTCGCAATGTGCAATTCCTGAAGAAAGATCTATGTCCATTACTCAAGAATCCCTTAGGAAGAACCATAAGACCTTCTTTGTTTAAGGTCTATAAAATTTCAATTGAAACAACTTATGATGGGAAAAACAAGACTGGACAAAGTTTGAATCAACTTCTTTTCCATGTTTTTCAGCCATCTTCTCCTCTCTACAGGTTCATCCAGACTTGGTTGCATCATGGTTCCTTACTCTGCCTTTGCCCTCAGATTATCACCTGCAATAAAAACTAAAAAAACAAAAAAGCAGGAAAATGCTGGAACAAGGAAAGTGTAATTTCCTTCATCTACTATTTCATCTGGACGTGGGGCTCAAGGGTTCAGCCAGAAAGTCCACAATATGCAGAGAACTGCAAAAGACAAGCTGTGTGTCAGAGAGTGTCAGAGAGAAACAGGAGGTCTTTGAACTAAAGGGTAACAGCAGCATTTGAAACACTAGAGGTTCGGGGGGGGGTTCAGAGGAGATCACAGTTCAGGCAAAGCAGCAAGAGCAGTGCTAGAGGGTCTCTATTGGACTATCAAACATGGGAGTAGTAGAGTTTTGATGGGGTTCATTGAGTCTCCTCTGTATTGTCCATCCTTGCTTTGGTAAAATAGAATTGTTGAATAATAGATACTTCTTAAAACTGGATTTGTTTTTCCAGGCAACAACACTTTTACAACACTTTTTCTAAAATAAATGTGTAAAGTCAGTTTTTAGAAAACTTTAGTAACAGCCGTGTTAAAGAAGGAAAACAGCCTTCTTGAATGGAGTCTGCCAAATAACGTCTCTTTTCTACTTTTGTTATTTAGAGAATGCAATACCTATATCCAACGGAACATTTGGGATTTCAAAGTAAAACAACAAAAAAGAAATCACTAGTCAGAATTTTTGTTTTTTCTTACAAACTATATCTTTGGCAGAGATTGTTTGATGTTAGGTTTTAATTTGATATTCTTGGTCAAATAATAAAGTTTTCTGCATTTATATATACATATACAGTACACAAACCAAAAGTTTGGGCACACCATTTCTTTCAAATGAATAGGAAGGTGTGTGTGTGTATATATATATATATATATATATATATATATATATATATATATATAATATATATATATTCAGAACAGAAAACAAATCTTTTTTTCCTCCAAATAATAAATGGTGATAGACCGATATTCAGCTTCTTTCACACTTCTTCCCTGGCCTTTTCCAGGCCTCTGTGTTTGTTTGTACACAGTCCAAAGCTGCCTCTGCTGGCTGAGGATGACAGACACTGAGGATGAGGGGGTGACAGGAGGCATGGAGGAGGGAGGGGGGTTCACTGGCTTCACCATATGGACAGACAGACTGCGAACACGGTTTGACCAAGGTGCCTGAGGCTCCTGACACCAGGATGCACAAAGACTAAGTCGCTGTAACAGATCCCTTAAGCCATGCTGCATTGACCCCCCCCCCTCACACACACACAGATTTTACTGTGTGTGAAGCTGTGAAGCCATATGTGTGAAGATCAAACATCTCAGAGCTTCCAGCAGTGAATCTCCCCATAAAACCTTAAAAATGTGCCCTCTCAACCTATTCCCCGTGAGAATTATTGATGGACCTTTCCTCCTTTCAGCTGCTGGGGTTGGGTGATGGGGGGTTGAGAGGTGGGCATCTGACTCTGAACCTCTTCAGTTCCCAGACATGTTGCATGAAGCTGCTCAGTACTGAAAGTGATGCGCAACAGAATGCTGATCATCCAATGAAGAGGATTTATGAGGAAGGAGGACGGGGCTCCTGTGAATCAGGAAGGTGATAGAGTTGAAACAGAGCGTGAAGCACATTCATTTGTGCTATAAATGTCAGCAACAAGGCGGCAGAAAGTGGTTTATATACTTTACAGCGAAGTACACAATCAAGTTCATTTAAGCACATGATTAAAAATAGATGATAAGACAAAGAAATTGAAACTGAATGTAGAAAGTGCAGAGTGACTCAATAAAGGATAAAGAGATATGTTTTTAGTCTCACCTTTCTAATGCAGCTCCAGAATCCAAATGCAACCTCAGCTTCTTCCTCTCTAACTCTGGAACAGACAGCAGACCTTGCTAGAGGACCAGACTGGTTTGATTCCAGCATCAATTTCCCACTTTGACCAGAAAACCTCCAAAAATCCCCTAAAATTTCGGATTTCTGAGTCCATCAGTGCCTTCTTTTATTGCACATGTCCCATATAACAGTGGTGCCAAACTGAAAGGCTGCAAACCGGTCCATGGGGCACAGACAAAAAAAAAAAAAAAAAGCATTCGGTAACTTCCATTCTTTCTGTTTTGTTTATGTTCTAATACTGAAGGAAGTTTTATTTTGGAAAACTGTCCATTCCTGTCAGACTCACTTTGGAGCATGTCAAGTTGTTTGTCTTGGTCACGTGCTTTAAATACATTTACTACTTTCTCCAAGCGGCTGCTTCGACTGCAAATGCAAACCCCCAAGCTAATAAAATTATTAAAAAAAAAAAAAAAAATTTGGAAAGTTTTTTTTGGTGGAAAAGAGCAAGTGTGAGAAAACCAAAAATGAGACTTTGACTTCAAAGAAAATGAAATCTGGACAGAACCTGAATCTACCTTAAAACATAGATTTATTCCGACTGTTGTTTCTACACACAAAGCGTGCTCTGCACAATGTGAGGCGACAGACTCTCTAATGTTTCAAATACGTTGTTAATAAAGCTGCATTTACTGTGGATTTATAAATAGATGTCATTTTATTTTGTGGTTTTTATCTGCCACCTCAAAAGTCAGATGAGGTAGAAGTTGGCATCAGATTTTTAGCCTTCATGAAGAAAAAATGACGTCACATTTTAATGTGTCCTTCTCTGAATCTAAGTTCAGACCCACTGCAAGTATTTTACAGAGAATAATGATTCAATAAAATAAAACAGTTGATTTGTGCAAACTTGTGAAACCGACGTTTAAAAATGTTGCAAAGCAGGAATCTGTTAAGAAACGTTTGGGGGGAGGGGGGGGGGTTGTTGTGTGCAGGGCTGTAGGGTTTTGGGGGGTTGCTGTGGGTGCGTGGCTATCCCTGGGTTGCTTAGGTCGCGTGCCTGGGCTGGCTTGTGGATACGGGGCGCCGGTCGGGTGGTGGACGGCTCATGGGTTCTGGGGGCCCTGGCTTCGTCCCTGGCCCTTCTCTCGGTGTCCGGCGCCCAGTGGCCTCCATGGCTGCCGCCTGGTACGGCTAAGCGCTCCTGTCTTGTGGCCTGGGGGCCGAACACTAGGTTCGCTTGTGCCTCTGGGCATTGGGGGGGCCCCCATAGGGGGGCCCTCTCTGTCCCTGGCTGGTGGGGTGGGCGGTCCCCTCCTCCCCCCCTCCCGGGCTGCCTGGGTCCCGATGCTGGGGGGGCTGCTGGCCTGGGGGTCTCTCCTCCCCTCTCCTGGTCTGGCTGGCGGGCTGGGAAGGATCTGGTTCTCCTTATGAACACACGGTTCACGTCGGCAGCATGCATGTATCCCCACCCCCACGTGCACGTGCACACTGCCACACTGCTCCCTGTCTGCTTCATCCCTCCTCCTTACCCACAGTATATTGATGGACAGATTTTTTTCGCTCATCTTAGTGTCAGATTTTCACCTTTGATGTAACATTTGTCTTTCCGGCAGATCTGGTATAATTGTTACAGCTTAAAATAATAACTTATTTAAATCAGTGCTTGTATCCCCCACCTTTTCACCTTTCTTCCTTTTACTCTCTTCCACCCTCCCCTCACATTCTTCCCCTCTCCCTCCCCACACACACTAAATGTAACAAATAAATAAAAACTAATACAACAAAAAGGGGTTTATACAAATCTACACTAGTTTCTCGAAGCTATATAACCTCTTTTTGTGATAGTAAAACCTGTCCAACACAAAAAGCCTTCAGCTCTAATCTGTTTGCTCAGCTGTTGGACAGAACAAGTTAAAAAGAAAGGAAAAAAAAGAAAAGAAAAAAAAAGAAACCTTTGCTCAGAAAAGATTCATCTGAGATCAAGAGAAACACACGAGTCAATCGCTCATGAAGAACATTACAGGGTTAATATTTTGGCATTGAAAGAAAGTCTGAGCCTGAATTAAGCTATCATTGTTAAAATGCCTTTTTTTTTAAAACAAAAACCGTAATGCTGCCTTTATTTAGTTTTTATACAAATCAGGAAAAAATCTATTTTGTTTAATTGAATCTTTATCATCTGTAAAATTGTCTTTTAAAACTAAATATCATGCATTTAATTTGAAAAATAGATTTTTCAGTAATCTTAAAAAAAAAAGTACTAACATCAGCCTCGTATATACCGGTCTGTGAAAACATTAAACTGGAGTAAAAAAGGTTGGGGACCACTGACCTGTAACATCTGTGAATGACAGCTCACAACACAAATAGGGAAAAACATAAACCTAACCTTGTTTCTGTTCAGTGGGGGTCAGGGCTGCAGACTGTCCTTGTATTAGTTTAGCCTGCAGACTTTAAAGACATGACCAGAAATGAAGGAGAAACTGTTTGGTCTGTTTCCAGCATAACGCTGAAAACTCTCCAGCTGCTTTCTAAAGCAGAAGAAGCTTTCAGTCGGGCTTTTAAATGGTGATTGTGCTTCAAAGAGCTGCTGCTGATCTCGCTGCAATGTTTTGATACTCCGCCTGCATTAAACCTGAGTGTGATGGGAAAAGCCTGGCCGGTGGGGGCTTGTGCTTGGCGTGATGCTCTCTTGTCTGCTCTGACTCCAGCATCATCTGGACAACAGCATTGCTTCCTCACCGCGTCCTGATTTCAGGGGTAATGAACCCTCCAAGGCTCCTAACCTTTTCCATATTAGCTGCCCAAACCCACCCCCCCGCTCTCCTAATAAGCTGCAGTGTCGCCCCCCCTGGCTGCCTGCCACAATTGTGAGTGAGCACCGCCTTTTATCCACTGTTGGAGAAACAACATTTTGCTGTCCCTGCTGGAGGACACGGATGTTTATGCATCGTTTTACCCAGCGTGTTCGTGTGGAGCACTAAACCTGACACACCACCCCTCCCCTTCTGTCACCCCCATCATGCTGTCTTTAGCGTTGTGCCCCTCTCTCTGCTTCTATGTATTTCCTGGCTTCTGGCCAGTACTAAGTGTCATTTTCCTCCACTGTTACAAGCCCCCTTTGCCCCAGCCACCAAAAACCATGTCCTCACTCCATCTCCTTGTGCCCTTTTTCGCCCCGAGATGCATTCTGGTCATTTTCTGTGCGGTTTGTTTTGGCAGCAGCTCAGCGAGCCGTCACGGCCATTTAATGGCTGGCTGCTCGCCGCCTCGCTGGTGTTGTTTGTCCTATTGCCAGAGCCTGGCGCTCTGCAGCTCCCCTGCAGCCTGCAGAACTGATGAACAAATGGCTGCAGAGCTTCACATGCTGTATTTCGCTAACACACGGACACCAGAATCCCAGTTCATTCCTCGGCCATACCCCCACCTCTATGCCCGCCTTATGGTGGGCTGAGAAGGAAAAGAAGAAATGCTGAAATCAGACACTGACTTTGGAGAATTACTTTTCATTTTTCACTTTGAAACACAGTTTCAGGAATTTGGATGAGGAGTGAAAATAAATGGGGAAAGAACAAAAGAAAAAAACACATTTAATTTAAATAATGGGGTTTTTGTTATGACAAAGATATTTCTTGCAAACTTAGCTAAATACAGAAAAAAGTAATGTTTCCATGAATTTAATGTGGAAAATAGGACGTTTTCCAACCATTTCATTTGTTAATAAAGTATTTGAAGCACTTCTTTGAAAGTGAGTGACACCCGGCCCTCTCCTCCAGCAAAGATCAAGGGCACCCTCACCCTCTCAGAGAGACAGACGGACAAACAGACAGACAGGTATTTATTGGTACTATAGTATGAATTTTAAAAAGTGCTCCTGGGTCCATACATCACGGATACATTCCAACAACAATTTGCCATGACAAAACATAGCATACATAATGAGTGCATCTTTCAGTCAATAAAATCAGGAAATTAAATAAAGTTGTTGCTAGATAAAAAAATGATTAGTCATTGAAAAAATAAGATAAACAATAAGTGTTAAAATACTTAAAACAGACCAACACCACATAACCATATTACAGTGACACATCCACCATGTCACGGTTCAAACAGTCCAGAAGAAGAAGTTCTGATTTGGTTTTGTTGTGTTTGAGCTACATTAAAACTATTTGTAGTGGTGTTCTGGGGCCTTTTTTCATTGCTTTAGCTCCAGGATAGGGTCAAAGGAAAGGGCTTTGTGTTCAAATTGGGATTTCTAGTTGAAGTGGGCCCCAAGAATGCACGAGGGGTTCCTACATGAAAATGAAACCGTGTTCACACACGTCTCCTGCCTCCATCACAGCTGACAGATGAAAAGAGCGATCAGAGCTGAGCTCCTCGTCCTCCGGGCTGCTCGTGTTTTTGGAGGACGAGTCGCAGCTGCGATCAATAAATCTCAACGTCGGACATCAGAAGGTGATTACACAAGTAATTGATTTTCCATTTTCCTATAGACGTCTACATTAAACACAGATGACCTTTCTTTGCGATTGGAAATCATTTGCTGTTGGTAATTTCTGCGACGGGCCTGCTTTTGTCTTTGAGGACAGCGCGCCCCGAGGTGTCTCAGCTCACAGATGCATGAACAAAACTGAAACCCAGGAGGGGCTTTGTTCTTTATTTGTCTTGTAACAGCGGTGGATCAAAGCCAGGAGCTTAATAGGTGCTCTGTAAGAAATTACTGTTGTCATTGTTGGTCTTGTCATTACCAGGTGCTTAAAAGAGCTCTGTCGGCCTTATTTTTACAGTGAAGGGATCGAGTGGGGATTTGGATGATTAAAAGAAACTTTGATGTTGTTCTAGTTTTTTTATGTTTCAAATAAAACACAGAAGAAGGCAAAAAGTCAAAAAATATCTTCCTCTTAGTTTTTAAGAGTCCTTGGAGGATAGTTGCAAGCAGTTATAGCCTGGTTTGGTGTGCATGACATCACATCACAAGACCTGTTTTTATTTATCTTCTGCTGGTCCAGATAAAGACGTTTTGACACAGGACACATTTGGACAGGAATGGCCTCATAGGACTGTCTATACGAGCTCCAAAACAAAGCCGTTGCTCATTTTTAAACAACCACAGTTAGGTTTTAAAGCTTGTGACATTTGCCATTTTCATTTTAAACTTTTGGGCCGTTGTAAGAAGACCCTCCTGAGGCTCTGAAGTGATGAAAGGTGTATTTGAGGTAAACCTGAATCTATTCCTCAGTGTTTCTGCAGTCAGGAGGTGGAGTGGGAGGCCTATGAGGCAGTGACTGATCCACATGTGAGCTGACCATCAGAGGAACCAATCATAGAAGATGTTCTGGAGATAAATGCAGGGAAGCAGACAGAGATGGTTTGGTGGAATAGTTATGATGTTGGTAAAAGGATGCTGAGGTTGGAGGTACCAGAGGAAAACCAAAGCAGATGTTCAAGCAGAGAAGTATGACGATCTGGTTAATCTGTAAAATAAAGACATTTCAGGACTTTTACATGAAATAAAAATAGATAACCAGGCTCTTACATGTAAATCATTAAAGGTACCTGTATGATAACAACTAGTTTTTTTTTTCTTTCCCTGAAAAGGGCCCGCAATGTAAAATATAGATCAGCATTTCCAAAATAAATCTAATTTTCACCCAAATAGAACTGTTTAAGTTCTCTTTTATTATGTGTTATTTGCCTATATGATACAGCGGGGAAAATAAGTATTGAACACGTCAACATTTCTCTCAAAAAACCTATTTCTAATCGAGCTATTGACACAGAATTTTCACCAGATGTCGGCATCAACCCAAGTAATGCACACATAGAAAGAAATCCAAACATTTATGTCCATAAATGAAGTTATGTGTAATAAAGTGAAATGGCACAGGGAATAAGTATAAGTATAAGTAACAGTATATGCCTGATCGCAATGTTCCAAGTATGGAGTGTAGGAGTAAAGACTATGGGTGTGTCCAAATTTGAGGGCTGCATCCTTCAGTGGCCGCGCCCTTCCCGGGCGTTGTTGGTCGGGTCCTTCGTCGAGCGGGTAGGCTGAAGGTTGACGGCTGCAAATTTGGAAAAGCCTTTAGAACATTCCAGCCATTACATCGGTGAATGTCCTGTCGCCTAGTAACCATGAGTCCCAAACAGAGAGGAGTAGTAAACCAGGCATGGAGTACAAATTGTTCCTGACTTACTTGATCCAACTTTTAATCTTGGAGGTGTAATTACAAAACTATGTAATTATTTCCAACTCTCGGTCCCGCTTCACAGTCCGTCATTGTTGTCAGAAAATCCCCGGCCTCGGCCACAAGGCATCTTGGGATATGGACAGCATAGAAGTATACACCAGACCAATCCTTGAAATCAGGAAAAAGAAGGCCGTATTCGTTGGATGCATTTGAAGGAGTCGTTGACTTTGGACAGCACTTTTCGCGGCAGCCTACTAATGCAGGCCAGGAAGTACTCACCCCTCCAATTTGGACACAGCCTATGTTTTGTGGTGTTGATCACACGGTTGGTCTTGGTCTTGACTTCACAGGAAAAATAGAGAAAACTGAGACCCAGACTTCCTGTCTGACATCTGAATTTGAGCTGGAATAATGCTCTAACGTTTCCATAAACACTCCTGAACCTCTAGAAGGACTTCCATGGAGCTGAAGCTGTCGTAGCAGAAAAGAGGGGTCTTTAATCTAATAGACATTAGAGGACAGAGGAGAAAATACAACAATAGTAGGTTTATGTTAAGTATATTTTATCAATACCTGAAAACAAGACACATTTGTGAAATACTTTACAAGGTAAGAGAGCCCATAATTTTAAATAGCATTATAATATTTGCTGGCTTACCTTTGTAATAAACATAGACAGACGTTTGGGTTTGCCTTTAGGAATTGACATTTATAGACACACCATACATAAAGCTGGGTAGCTGTTAGATGAGCAGCATCGTTGAAGTCTCCCTTCTGTGAAGCGGACAACAGACGTTGATTTTACCACGCTTTCTTCCTTGAAGCAGATTTACCTGAACGTTTTTGGACAGAGACACCTTTCTACATGAAGTTCAGGACCTGTTCTCCATGAAGATTATGTATAAACTCAAGGAATTCCTCATTTGTCAATCAAAAACGGAACTGTGTGTTATGACATTAAACCGTATCATGGGGAAAGTGAATGGTTGCATCTCTACTGCATACCAGTATGTTTACGTTAAAAGTGTCAAAATTCTGTTTAAGAAAGATTTCGTATTTTGTTTTTTTACATTACACCAGATTTAGTAGAACCCAACTGAACTTTTTTTTATTTTTTTCAGTTACTTGCTGATTAGCAATTTTATAAAAGGACTATTTCGAATTTTCAGTATTGTTTTGTAAAAACCAAATTATAAATCAAACCTAAACAAAATTGTCACCCTAAAATCAAGGTTTGAACCGAATCATTCAGAGTTTATGTTAAAATCAACTCCCCCTCCTGGTGACAGAAGCTGACTGACTTCTTCATCTGCTAACAAACTTGGGGTTAAATAAAAAAAAGAAACAAATGTTCTGTTTAGCACATTCAAAGGTATAAGATACTGTTTTTGTTTGGCTGCCTTCATTCTCGCATAAACAATGAGGGAAAAATCTGCGTCCGACCTCATCTTCCTCCTGTGGCGCTCTGCAGACGGTGCTGCACCTAAGTGTTTGCTTTTGAACGTCAACTCACCCTCTTGTCTGTCATAACTTCCAAATCATGCAGGCTACAGCACACAAAATACCACCCCCTCTACCAGCACCGCTCAGCCATTAGGAAGGCAACTCTGCGATAAATTGAATTTTGTATCGTTATCTGATGGATGCAAAGCTCTTGGCTCTGAACGGAGGAAAGACAGAAACATTCAAACAGCAGAAAGAATCAGAGCGAAGGGGAGAGGAGCGGGCTGCAGATAGAGCGATGGAGTATGGCCTGTAAACAGATGAAAACAGCAGCAGAGACGCAAAGGAGGAAGAGGAGAGCAGGGAGCTCATCTTCATTGGCATGATGAGGCGAGTGTGGCAGATTAGCGAGGAGTCTGACTTCAGTTAATTATGTGCATACTGTTAATTCTGCGTGGCTGGCTGAGTCTGCCTCCTGGTGCAACCCTGTGTGTGTCTGTGTGTGTGTGTGTGTGTGTGTGTGTGTGTGTGTGTGTGTGTGTGTGTGTGTGTGTGTGTGTGTGTGTGCGTGTGTGTGTGTGTGTGTGTGTGTGTGTGTGTGTGTGTGTGTGTGTGTTATGATGAAAGTACCTTTGACTCCTTAGCAACGCTTTAAATGAACCACTGAAAGTCCCGCATCAGCGTTTGCTGAGCACAAAGAGACTGTGTGTGCGTTTGTGTCAGCAGCAGAGTGCACGTGTGTGTGCGTCCGCACGTGTGTCCGAGCTCAGATGTGTGTACAGGGACGTGATACATTAGGCTGGAAGAGAAAGCCGTTCTCTCAGGAAGGTTGTTCTCTAATTGACTGGATTCTGTGTGAAGAGCACTTTTTAAACACCTTTTGTTGCCCGTTTTGTGGTGATTAAACGCACGTTGCTTTTAATTGGCTGATCTGAGGAGGACCTGCTTTACTCAGCAGAGGGGAAGAAACACAAGACAAGAGAGGACTGGAGTCTGGCACTGGTTCTGTTACAGGAATCAGCCTCAGTTTAACATTAACAGCCAAAGCCGTGACTTTGGACCCCCACTCTCTAACGAGGGGGGATTCTTAGCAATTATACAGACTCATCAGTAAGCTAGTCTGCACTCGACCCAGGAGACATGCATCCGCCAATCCGTCCATTCATCCATCCGTCCATTCAGCCATCATTATAGCCTCAGGTGGATCATCTTTCATGCCTTCACACAAAATACCATAATTAGGAGATCACTGCTAACTATGAATAGGAAAATCATTTTTGGTGGATTAACAGGACAGAAACATGAATTTGTGAGCCTGGGAGTTTTTAACCTCATCACTGCATGGAAGCATTAACTGCTTGCATGGAAGGTTTAAACAAACCTTGTTTACAAAATCATCAGTAACCATGTCTCCATGTCTGGGTTCATGAGTTTATTCAGAGATTCTCCCAGTACGGTGAGGCTCACCGTCCACTGCAGGAGCTGAATGACGGACGCTTTCAGTGACACTTCTGTCTCTCTGTGACCCAGTTTGGTGACTTGCTGTTCTGTATTAGTCTGACGAGGGAAAAAATAAAAATAAAAATAGAGGACACTTTCATTATTGTCTTAATGAAAAAAATAAAACTATCACAAAGTTCAGGACGAGAAAGAAATTCTGATCAGGTTATCAACACAGCATATGCCAAAGGACAATTTCCATTTTTTTTTTGACACTATGCAAATCCTTAGGCGGAGTTCAGATTTTTTAACTCTCAAAATGCCACGCCCTGATGCCCAAAACGCACTGTTGCCAGACTGACTTGCCACGCCTGATGCTAAAACCGGCCTGCAGGGCTGCTGATCACCTCTGTGGATTGATTTAAGATTAAAATTATAGACGATCTTGAGCCGTTTGCTGTGAAGTTTGCAACTCTGTTAGCATGCGTCTGGGTTGGGCACGTTGATGCTTTAAGGGGAAATCTTTGTACTAATAACTTCCTCCCTCTGGTCCACACAGGTCTGACATTCTCAGTGAGCTTTTGTGCGCCTTTAGGTGATCAAATCTTCTCAGAAAAGCAAAGTAATCTGAGGGATTACAAGACAGCCTTTCATCATCTGAGAGGGCTCAGCCTCTAATAAAAGTCCTCTAGCAGCCTCCCCCCTACAGTTTCAGTCACTTCCTGAATTAATTCACTCTCCTATCAACCTTTCCACCAAAAAAGGAGACATGTGGGTTTTGTTTCCGTAAAAGTTGTTCGGATCATGGTTGCTGGTCCTGGGGGGTCACCCAGAATCCTGTCTGCTTTCCGTGGCGCGTTCATAAGTAAACACTGCAGAGGAACGTCTGCTGTGTTAGCTAAAGCTGCCAAAGGTCATTCTGAGTAAATGTCACGAACACCAAGATTTGACAAAATGACAATATATGACGCTCCGGGGAGGAAAACAGGTCAGAAGATCAGGAGGGAGGAGGTTCACCAAAGGCTTGGGGCAAAACAGCAGCTCATGTTCACTTCTGCAGACACATAAAATGTAGACACATGTTTCCCGCTGCTGTCTGTAACATACAGGGACCAAATCTTTAGTTTAGCTAATTCAAATTGAGAGGAACAACTGACCCTAAAAAATTGACATGATCTGTACAGGTGAGGGATCAAACCTAGCTGGACCTCAGCTTAGATCCAATCAAATCTGATCGATACATGTATGCAAAAGTAGTTCAAGAAGAAACCAAACTTTACACCCATGTAAGTTAAATATTACGACACTGGTGAGTAAAAGTTACATTTTTCTTTTGTAAACAAACTAGAAACAATAAATTTTTTCCAGCTGGGATGAAAGTCCAGATAGTTTATTTGAATGAACAAACATCCGTTTTTCCCAAATCTGCAGCCTGAGAAGATGGAGCGGAAACAAAGTTACACTTCTAATAAGGCTCATTACAACCTGATCTAAAGAGCAGTGCATGAAACAAGAGTGCACATCATTATTTATGATCAAAAACAAAAGAAAGTGTGGCTCCTGTCCTCATTAAAAAACACATTGAGCAGCGTTAAGTTAAAGCTTTTCGCAGAACCTTGCTGCTGTGGTGACTCCGTTTCTTTGTTTGGAGCTTTGCCTTGAGTTTGTCAGCACCATTGAGGGTCCGAGGTGTGGACACCGTCACTCTTCTGAAAGGCTTCTGGATTCATGTCTTAATAACAGGGCTTCTCTGTTGTTGGACTTGACAGCATGGGATTTCTGATCAAAGGGGGCATTGGTGCTTGTTAGGAGATCCCAAACTGCTGTTGATGGTGGTGGGGGGTTGTTTTCCTGTCACACTTTGTTGCTGGATGCTTTTGGCTTCATTGCTCGTAAGAAGTGAAGTCTAGCAGCCTGTTGGTACAGCGACTGTCACGGTGACTCCAGAGACTGTGTTTTATGCTCTGGAGCTCGCTTGAATATTCTGATTACTTACCATCATCTCTTCCATGAACTGTTACACATGTGACAATAATTTAGATGTTTGGGTTTGACTCCCTCTGATCTCATGTCAGAAGCCTGAAGCTTCACAGGCTTAGGCTACAGTCACACCACGCTCAGTAACCAACTTGACTTCCAATGAAAACTCTATGTAAAGGAAAAGATCGCAGATCCTCGAGAAACAGTAAAATGTTGTCTCAGAATAGATATGCAGCTTAAAACTGTTGCGTTCAATTGTTGCTACGTGAGTTTTTAAGAGCGTGTTCGAGGACTATGTATAAACCCTGTGTCCATTGAAGTCGCATAGAAAGCTGAACCAGTTGAACTTTGTCCAATCACAGACCTGGATTTCATAGTCAGGTATGGGTGGCTTACTTTTTAATTCATGGAAGTGCCAACCTTCTGAAAATTGATCATTTAGGAGAAATTAATAACTGTAGTTGGGTTTGGCTGGAATTGTATGACCAAGTCTTTCATGTATTGGAATAGATCTGTGAAAGGAAAACTCTGGAACAATATTCACCAGATTTACACCTCTGTGACATTTCCAACTGTGGGTGGCGGAAATTTGCTAGGAAACAGTAGAAGAAGAAGAAGAGAAATCCCCGTCATGGTGTGAACACCATGGGCTAAATGCATTTTGTCACATGGCCAGTGTGAATGTTCCATAACAGAGGAGAGGAAAATGGACAAGTATAAAGGAGGAGAACTGAGGAGGCTGGTTTGTCATAGAGAAAGGGGGGGCCATTCTCACTCAGCTTCTCTTATTTAGATTAGAATAAAGGCTCCTCCACTGGCAGAACATGGTGGGTTTGATAAAAATAGCAAAGTGGTCAAACTTCAGTCAAACATTCTTGCGTCTTTGTGACAGTCCTGCTTCAGCCTGTCCTCCTCCAAACTCCCATCTGTCATGTCTAATCACAGAGAGTTTGGGTTTGCAGCAGAAGGACACCATCTCATCCTTTGGTCCTGCAAAGGACCTAAGAGATGAATCTAAACCATTGGCAGTATATGAGAACTGGACAACCCAGTCTCCTCCTAAAATGTGTGGTAGTAGTAGTGGTAGCAGTTTTACAAATATTGCCCCTAAATTGTGGACAAATGTAGCTACTACACATTTTAGGATGAGCCTGAGTTGCAACTGGACTGAGTAACCCCCCCCCCCCCCCCATGTTCCAAATCGCGCTCCTCTGTTTGTTTTTTTATCGAACTTTTGTAGCTCAATGGATCTTTTATTTTATGTTATTAAAATTCCTTTTTCTAAGCATATTTAAATCCTATTTCATGTTTTTCATGGATGAAAATATCACTGGAGCGCTATAAATAGAATCTAGGTTGGATTAAAATTCAATTTATTTTCAAGGCAGCCATTTGATGTGAAGTGGCACCTGCCAAATTCCTGACTCACACTGAAGCTTTGGGGGTTCTTCATTTCAGAATGGCTGGAGGAAGTGTTTCCTGTTCTTTGAGGACTTTCCTGAAGTCCACACCTGTTCCTGTGGCTGATCATCCACCTCCATCCATCGCGCCCGACACATTCTGGACAACCATCTCAGATCTAAAGAGAAAAGCTTCGCTGCAACCTAGCCGTGCTCAAAGGCATCCTCCCATCATTTCCAAGCTCTTTAAAGCAGAAGCCACAGAAAGATGAAACCACATGTGGTGGGGGTCACAGGGATTTGAGGGGGTGAGATATCAGGGCTGCTAAAATGCCACTTTGAAGGGTGTGAAATGAGCAGTGAACTGTGCCCGCTGTAAGACCTCTGCAGGGGCATGTGTGGGGGGTGGAGAGGTGTGAATGAAACACGTCTGTTTTTCCAAAACCCTGCATCTCTGCATGTGTCGAAGCTATTTCACCGTCTGCTGAACTTCAGCGCCTCCAGGAAGATCAGCTGATCCAACCAAACCCAACTTTCCCTAAAAAGTTGCAAACCCTGATGTGGTCATCACTGTCGTCTTTCAGGGGTAGCGGCTGGACGGTGAGAAAAGGGCAGGATGGAGCTGGAACCTTTCTAGAACCAACAGATGACTGTGATTGTGTGAGGAGCAGAGGCTTCAGCCGCGGCTTTGCCGGGAGTCGGATAAGGAGAACGTCAAGATGCTCCCACCCTCCAAACTTCAAAACAAAGGCTCATGAAACGAGTAAAAGCAGCAGACACAAAGCACTGGATGTTCAGGAAGATCAGTCGCTTATTTAAATGTCACTCAACAATCGCAGGTGACATAAAAAAAAGGTCACCAACAGCAGCAAGAAGGCCTGGAGGAGATGCATGAAAACTGTTATTTCAGCTAATATTGATTAGTAAAGCTCTCTTAAGTAAGACTTAAAAACGTTGTTTTCTTTTATTTGATTTTTCTGTTGAATCTTCATAAAAATGCCAAATGTAATGCTTCTTATTTTACATTTTGAATGTAAAACTTGGTAAGAGTTTGTGGAATGAAGCTTGGATTTGCTTGTTACTCAAAGACATGCAGATAAACATTAAAACGACTGGAATGATGATGTTTTTCAGTTTTTGTATGAACCCGTATCTGTGGATGCTCGTGCATGCAACAGAGGTGACTCAGAAAGCATAAACACACTTGTGTATTCCTGGCATTTGTGCTGAAGCTGTCAGAGCCCCCCCCCCCACACACACACATGTGACACTGTGTGTTTGACTGTGTTCTCTACAGCGCTTACTAATGCAGGGACCCAACTGAGGACAGGCAGGCAGCTGCTGCTGCATAAATCTGCACCGGATATTCACAGTTACGGGTCGCACAAGCACCAGCAGGCGGGACCGCTCACACCTTCAGGAGCAGGTGTTCAGGCCGGCGTACAGAAAAGAGGGATGCTCAGACAACCTGAAAATCCCACAAAATGATATTTGTACTTTCAACTAAACACAGATATATGGATAACTATTTCATTTTGGCACTTCTACCCACTGAAGAGGTTCAGTGTATGATGATGCTGCTCCAGTTCGCAGAAAAACTGGACAGGGACATGGTTGCCATGGATACCTAATGCTGCATCTTTTTTCTTTTTTCTAAACAGTTTGTAGATGTGTGAACATAAAAGCTCTGACTTTCTGGACTTTCATTTATAAACCAAGTCGGTGAAGGGTATGAAACCCAGCTCTGCAATAAAACTCACAAATCTGATTGCAAAGACTCAAAATATTCTGGAAAACAGATTTTTTTTCTTAAAAGTTTCAAAGCAGTAATATGCAGTATGAAATGAAACAGTCCAGGTGTTGCTGTAGCACAGCTGCCTGTTCACCGTCTGGTGTTTTTTCCAGGACGGTTTTCTCTCTCCGTGCAGAGGATCCTGACAGTCCAAACATGAGTTGATGGACGGAAGCTCCGTCCTGTTTTTCCTGACGTGTTTTGGAATTGACATGTTTGGACGGCTCTGACCAAACCTCCTGCAGACAGCATCTGCATGAAACTGTGGATCACCATCCTGGAGTGCCGATCCAGCTGGGGAGTGCATTTGAAAATACATATATTACCAACCAACAGCAACACAAAAGTTAACACAACAAAACTTACACAAATATCTAGATAGAAATGTTTTTCTTAACAAACAAAGGAATTGAAATCCCATTTCTGATGTGTTACAGGAAGCAGAATTTTTCATAGGTGGATGATGCATGTATTTAAAACTTGCAGCAGATTTCCATGTAAACATGGCTCACTTATAAGGGCCATGAAAATTGTACCTTACGGACTCGCAGTGACACACATGAAGGGCATAAAGAAAGTTGCAGTGGTTTCCCAGTACAGGAGGAGGTAAACTCCACAGGATGAGAGCAGGAAGTTCTGTCGGTGAATATTTAAATGAACTGAAACAGCAGTAAGGACGCAGCCTGAGTCTTTTTCTGTAAGCTCTGACAGAAGAGCTGGTTTGCTCACAGGGCGGGGGTCAGCTGGGGGAGGAGAGATGTCCCATCTGACATAAAACGAGCGACACATTTCACATCGTCAGACAGCACTCTGTGCAGCAGCCTCCTCACTGACCTGAGAGGACTTCACACAGTTTTGAAAAAAAAAAAGCTTCAGATTTGAATCAGTTAAGATCTGCTCTTTGCAGATCACTTGAATCTACAATGTCTACTTTTAAAACAGCTGTAATGCAAAAGTATTGTCAGCACAAATAATAATTTATAATGAAAAGCATTTTTTTAAATGACATCACCAATGAATTCTATTAAATTGTTGCTATTTAAACTATTTTTGATGTAGTAAAAAACAACCCTTTTAGCTTAATGTCACTCATTTTCTTCACTCAATAGCACCCTTGCACACTTTATGAAAATGTTTGCGTTTTAGCTGTTTGCTAAGAACTTAAGCCTTAGTCACATGCGCCCGTGTGAGGGGTTGACCTGTACAGGTGCTGCAGATGACTTGGTTGTCCGTGCCCGAGCATGCAGGGTCACAGAGAGGAGGGGTTGAATCCTAAGAGGAGGTGTGTCTTGCAGTTCCTGTGAGGCTCGTCCGGCCACCTTAAGGGATGTCATAAATTGGAATAAATGATGGTCATGCATGTGGTAAGTGTATCATAAAGTGAGGATAATTTAAGACACACGCACTTAAGACATGAATGGTGCCCCAACGCCACACTCTAGTCCAGGGGTCTGCAACCTGAGGATCTGGAGGGACTTGAAGCTCTTTTATGCCTCTATTGCGACTCCTTGGCTTTAAATAAAAATGTTAATGATTTGAATTAATGTTAGATTTTTAGTTTTGGTTGAATTTAGTTCAATTTATTACATTTTGTGGTTATATCGGATGCTGACGTAAACTGTTCTCTGATTGTCTTATCTGCTGATTTCTAACAGTAAGGCTGCAAGCATGGCATGTGCAACGAGCGCACAAGTAGCGTGCACTCATCACGTAAACAGCACTAATGGGCTCCTCGCACAGTGGACAGGTTTGGGGGTGGTTAGAAAATGAAAAGGTCCGTACGACACGGATGCGTCTAAACTATTTCACCCTCACATGTTGCTTAAGTGTTTGCTACAACCTGTTGCCTGCAGCTTGGCTTGAGAAAAAAATGTTTAATGAACATTTTTTCTCTACTGGCTCACTGAGTGGTCGACGACCTTTGTGATGTCACCAGCGTCCCCTGTACAAGTCTGCGCATTTGCATCAACCCTTGAGGGCAAGTGTAAAAAAGGCTTACAAAGAAACATAGATATCATTTAAAAATCTTTGTAGTTTTTGTAATGTAGGGTTTAGACAGAGGTTTTGGTGAAAGACCCTTCAGGTCACCTTAAACTGTTCTTAGAGCCACATCTGCACAGCTGGAGGGCACATTTAATGCTAGCTAACCCCCCCCCCCCCCCCCCCGGTCGTTTCTCAAACGGCTCAGGTTATTTTGCGTAATTTTTTTGGGAGGTGACAGTCACAATAACAAGATGCACTTGTTAGCATTAGCATGCTCTGTTGGCTTTGTAGCTGTTGGCTATACAAACTGCAGTCCCTGATGGTTTATCTGATGTAAAACTGCTTTGAGGAGCTGTGGCTCTGCAGGTGGATCCTCTGTTGTTCATTAGGACTGACGGAATGCTTCAAAGGGATAAAGGTGGACCTGTGTATGGGGAACCATGTTCTGCACAGATACAGCTTCTGCTCCAGAGGCCCCTCACAAAGAGCTGCACAGATGCAGGCCATCCATCATTTATTGTTAGTGTGTCTGTTTGTGCGGCACAAGAAAGTCAGTCACCTAAAAAAATAATGCATCACTTTAGCTACAAACTCTGCATATTTACATGAAATGTACTGCAGCAGTCTGCTGAACAATCATCAATAGTGGCTCCAATTAAACCTTCATGATGTATTTCTCCTTTGAAACTCTCCAGATGCTCTGATCATTCTGGTCAGGACAGCGTTTCTTTTTCTTTCATTTCCTCATTTCATGAAAATGGAAAATCTCAAAGCAGCAGCTGCAAATGTCTTAATTTTTTTTCCTGTCTCCAATTGTTTATGTGTTATTGGGGGGTACTGTTTCCATGGTGACATTCCTCTGAAGACTGCAAAGGTTAAAGAAGAAATAAACTCTAAATAGACCACCAGTCCAATCCACAAGAAAAATGTCAGTGCAGCATAAAGTCATGCCATTATTCAGACTGGAAATCTATCAGAGCATCGAGATTTCTTATGTCTGTTTAACTAACGTGAAGTCATGGGTGTCAGATTTGGCCAAAGAGAATCCCTGCAACAGACACCCAGATTTGTCTGACTAAAGTCACAATTAAAAGCAGCAAAAGCTGAGAAAAATGATTGTCTTTCCACCTTAAACTTCGCCAGGTGTGTTTTACAAATATGAATAACGTGTGGATTTTCCGGTTCAGATCCCTTGGCCATGGTCAGGGGGCACGTTTTCTTAAGACCATGGCTGCTCTGATTAACTGGAATTAATGTCCTTTCTAACTATACAATTTTATGATTTTTAAAATTATTTGATTGCAAAATTTAAATGTAGAGCAGTTTGTTAAAAAAAGGAAAGGATAAAATTGTCTACTTTAGTATCCAAACCTCTCTCTCTCTCTCTCTCTCTCTCTCTATATATATATATATATATATATATATAGGTGAAGTAAATTCCCCAAAAATCCTTCCATTTTCTCGCTCAGGACGCTCAGTGTATTTGAAGACTTTCATTAACTGCGGCTGATTTTTTGAGGCGATGGAGTTCATCATGTTCGGTGTCTCCTGCAGGTTGGAAGTGTCGGCAGGGCAGGCCCATTTCTCTCAGAGAGGAAGCCACTGTGATAAAAAAAATATAAAAAGCCTTCAGTTTGATTTGAGAGTCAAATGGAGTGAACTGCGGTGATTCACCTCTGCAGCTCGCTGCAAAGTGATTCAAGGAGCATGTGAGTCCAGACAGAGCGCTCTGACTGTAATCCAGGTCCTGCTTCACTCCAGACTCGATGCTTGAAAGGTTTTGTCATCCTTGACCTAAATTAGACACCTCCTCCCCTCCTCTTGCCCTCCATTCCTCTCTGATTTCCTCTCAGGCTCAGCGGGGTTTCGTCTCTCTGGGAAGAGGAACGCTTTGGGAGAAAGCTGTCGGTTCCAGGCCAGTGTACTGCGAAGGGTACAGAGACGAATGTGAGCTAATGAAGTCCGTCCTGAGTGGAAACAGCCACGTAATTTTATTTTTACTCCTGCAGTTCCAGTTTCACTTGTTAACATGACATGTAAGACCTCTGCAGCTGCTCTTGTGTCGCCTTCTGCCATCTCTCCATTTTGGTTTTCATTATCAATCAGTCACCCTCCCCCAACCTCCATCTTTTCCCTCCTCTTGCCCTCTCTGTCATTCCACATATATGTCTGTGCTCATTAATATGAAAAGGAAAAGGGCCTGAAGGTGATACTGTGACAGCCAAATCAAGCTCTTGTTTTTAGCATCGCTCACACCCGTCAGGGCTTTAATATGATTTCAGAGGCCATTTGCATTCCATTTGTGCCTATCCAAAGTCATCAATCTGCCTCATTTCCCTTGGCAATGTTGACTGACTTCTGAAAGTCGGCGCAGGAAGGAAGGGGCGTGGCAAAATGTGCAAACACATGATTTAGAGCTTTTAAAGATAGACGTTCATGAATTTCTGCTCATGTGGAGCAAACAGTCCAAACCCGTGTCAGAGCCCACATCATCTCCAAAAGAGGGACAGTATGTGGTCACATGACAAGAAGAAATAGAAGAGGTAATCAAATGTTCTGTTTTTGAAAAAAAAAAACACTTTAGCAGCCGGGTGCTCCTGTGCCATCCCCATAAAGTTCATTTATTGACAAATGTCCATACTTGTAAAAATTATTTGGGGTTCAGCTCTGAGGAGAAAAGGTGAAGTTCTCTGCAGGAGGAGGATCTACAGAAGCTCAGCATGAAGCTGCAGAGACACATTTGTTTGACTGACAAATAGATTACATGGGGCAAAGGAAGACTGAACCTGACTGTGAAAAATGATTACAGCATCCCTCGCTTCTCTGCTATTCAGAAAAAGTATATTCTTTTTCCTCTTTGATTTCTATTTTTACTGTTATTCTGTATGTGATCATTTTTTTACTAGCATATATCAGCAATTCATGCAATGCTCATTGATTTGAATTGACTACATTTTGCTCCACAGTTTATTTTAGTGAGCACAAATGAAGCAATAACAAGAACTGTAGTTTGAATTTTGGAACACGTGTGCCAGTTGGAAAACGTTTTTTGTGAAAATAGGGAATTTTTGCAGCATTTCACTTCTTTTTGAGGTCTTTTTTGAGGACTTTTTGCCTGCATTTTCAGACATAGAATACTTATTGTTAATAAGCCGTAAATCTTTAACACAAGGGTTCAAATACTTGAACTTTGGCGAGGTTAACATGTGGTGTCAACCAATCAGGGACTTAGCTTTGGACATGTCATGTTTTCAGGGACTCGATCGGCGGGTAGATTCAAATCCAAATGGATGATCGATGTTCTCGTCCTGAACTGTCATCCATTTTTTCTAAATGCACTGTTTCCCTTTCAGGGCGGCAGTAATGAAAAGGTCCTCTACTTTTTTTCTTATTTCTATTTTTCCCCTTTCGCACTAATGCGGGACAGCAAGTCATCAAGCTGGGTCATGGAGACACGGAAACACTGTCATTCACTGTCTGCATCTCCCGCTGCAGGAGTGAACCTCATCGTACCGGAAGAATCTGAATGATTTAATGAACCCAGACACGGAGATGTAATCACTGATGTTTTTGTAGAGCTCTTTAAAATAAATAAATCTGATCTCTCTACATCCTCTGTGTCTTCCATTCATTGTTATTTGCGATACAGATCAGGCTAAAAATATTTGCCGGTAGCTCCTCCCACACGCGTCTGACCCATCAAGCTTTTGGACACTTTTTGGACAGCAGCGAATTTGGCGTGCGTCAAAAGAGAGGCAGCCGATGCAAATTTGGCGTGCGAATCGCGTTTGGTGTTTAGAATTATTGTGAGAGCAGTTCATAAAGTCTGACTGACTGACATATTTCAGTTTCTTTTGTCTCACTTATTCCGCTTAATAGTTTGAAAGTACATTTTAAAATAGACCATTCATTGACGGCACGCCTTATAATGCAGTGCCATATTGTGCGGAAAATATGGCACATGTAAAATATGTGCACAATTAATAAAAGCATTAAAACCCCAAACAATAAATTAAAGCTATGTGAATAAATAATAAAATAAAAATGTATTAATGAAAAAATAGAAACCTGAAAATAGGACTGAAGTTTTGTTCTAAATACAATACATACATCAAATGAAGCCATATCAGAACCTACCTGTAACTGGAGGCCTGTTTAACAGCTGCTTGTCCAAAAACTTTCCAGTGACTCTGTCGGGAACCCATCTCTTCAATCGTTCAAGCCCGCAAGGTTTTAAAATGAGAATGGGAGAGTGGAGAAATAAAACCTGGGAGTCCAAGAGAAGCTTCCTTTAAAAGCTCAGATATGACGGGAGTTTGACCAAAAAGCTTAAAAAGTATAAGAACCAGATTTTTCAAATGAAGTCAGACAAAGGTGGGAGTGGATGCTGAGCTGCTGAAACCAGAGCGCTGTGTGTGTTCTTTCACTGCTGTGCTTTCCATCAGACTGCACCATCAACTAAAGGGCCCATGACGATATCCAGAGAGCAGAGGAAGTCCAGCATGGAGACTTAAAGTGCTACTCTATGAATCGGTCTCTGCAGAGCCGTTCTTTTTACAAATGCACTCTGAGGCCCGACAGCTGACATCCTCCAGCTCTAAGCTCTTTTGTCGGGTCTTCAGGAGTTGCACCAACTCCGGTATTCTTTAGATCAGGGGTGTCAAACTCATTTTAACCGAGGGCCACATCAACATAGTGTCTGTCCTCAAAGGGCCAGATATAACTTATACATGTAACTTAATGTAATGAAAATAAATGTAACTACTCCTTAATGTTAAATTACTCATTTATCTATTTATTATAACTTTTTAAAGTGACATTACAGTTGCATAGAAACATATGTTTGCTTGTTACTCTAGCATAAATCCTTTTACGTTTGATTCTGTCAGGTAAGGTTATATGGACAGTGTTTAATTTCTAATGTATATTTCTCATATTTCAAGAGTGATTACCCATAGATATAAACAAATACACACCAATTTTCATAATTTCTTAAAAACATTTAGGCCACATGAAGACATGAAGGGCTGCATTTGAGTTTGACACATGTGCTTTAGATACTTTGGCTGAACAGTTCAGCAGTGCCCTCTTACTTTACTACTTTGCACTCCATTTATCAGATTTTTCCTTCGGGTTTCCATTCCCTCCACTTTTTGCATGAACCAGGACTACAAACTCTTTACAAATGGATGATGAACCCACCGGTATCTTATGTTCGTTACTCACCAGCCTCTGCTTTTCTGCTGTCCCACAAGTTTACTCTCATAAAATGTCTGCATTGTGTTTTCCTAAATGCTTTGCAAGACACACTTTCCATAAGACTATTCACAAATTAAACAAAGGGCAGGCAAGTGGGAGAATCCTGCAGGTGTGCCTTCACATGTGCTTTGGTCTGAGTGCTGCCCCTGTTTTCTCTCCATTTATCTTTAGTTATCATTTCGACAGTTTTTGATTTTTATTCTTCTCAAAATAAAACTTTTTTTCTTGAATCTTGTGAGGTTCAAAGCCTCAGGAACAAAATTCATAAAAAAGAAAAAAAGGAGAAGAAAAGAATAAAAGCAGCACAAATCCTCAGCAGACGCAGTTTGACTCTTCACTGCTCATAATAAAGCAGCATCAAACTAAACATTTCTGAAGAGCCTCTAAAACAATTCACCGTCAAGACTTTGACTCTTTTTTAATGAACATTCAAACTTCAAGTCCACATTTTTAAAGACACTTTTTTGAACTTATTCACAGTAACGAAAATATAGAATAATTTACACAAGGAATATACTTATTTCCATTAAAGATTTTATTTCACGTTTCATGGACAGGCCCCGCCCTTATTGTACTACATTTAAACCTTACCATAATGATTAACAACCAGTAAACTTGTTGCTTTATGCTGCTTCATGGTCTTATCCCCCTTCCCCTCCTATTATCACCCCTACCCCCCCTCTCTCTATCGTCCCTCTCTCTTCTTCCCCTCTTTCCTTTTCCGTCCGGTCCAACACCAAAGATTTTCAGACATGATTGAAATTAATAAAGTTTGGCCTCAATTACAAAAGGGGTTTATTCAGACATACCTTTGGTTTGTCTGAAGATTAATAACCCCTCTTGTTAAAGTAAAATATGTCCAACACAAGAGGCCCTCAGCTCTCATCTGTCTGCCCAGCTGTTGGACAGGACAAGTTAAAAAAGAAAAAGAAAAAGAAAAAAAGAAAAAAAAAAGATTTGATTTCACATTTGGAGTTTCTTTAGAGATTTTATGACACCTCTGAGTTGTTATGAAACTGTGACTTTTATAAATGTTTTAAATTCTGCTGTGGTTTATCGATTATTGCAGCCTGTTGGTTCACACAGCGCTCAATACTTTACACCACATGTTCATATTTACCATGATGAATACATGTAACATTTAAAAGATGGGCTTGCTCTAATTACTTTCACCTCTGACACAGAATGTGTTGTTCCACATCGACTCAGTCCAGATCAGATCGGTATGTGAGTTCAAGGAGAAACGGTTTAATAAGCAGCAGATCATATATCTCTACAAATGAACTCCTGTGCTTATTCCAAAAGTAGGCCAACATGTCTGATATACTTAATTAGATCCTTTCTGTGATCTAGATGTGCAAATTCAACTTTTTGTCCTAGTTAATTCATCCCGGACTCATCCTTTCTTCCTCTGTCCTAAAGACCAAAGGCCTTTCCTACATCAAACTGAGCTTCTCTTAGTTCATATTTTCTTCTGTTCTTCTGTTCAAAATGTAAACAGGCACTTCTTTACACCGCACATAGAAAACAACAAAGCTGACCAAAGGGATTTATCGGTAAGACACCAATTTAAACCTTAATCTAAGTATGGAAAACCTCAGACAGGTAAAGTGGGACAGCACTGATAAAGCATTTCAATTGTTTTGGGTGTCTTTAACATTTTCTTGTGGTGTTTTACTGATGACGTAAAACAGATGTCGTGAACAAAAATATGAATGCAACACTTTTGTTTTTGCTCCCATTTGTCATGAGATGAACTCAAAGATCTGAAACATTTTCTAAAAACAATAGATAAGCATTTCTCTCAAATATTGTTCACAAATCTGTCTAAATCTGTGACAGCGATCACATCCTTTGCTGACATAATGCATCCCAACAGGTGTGCCATAATCAGGAGGCTGATTGCATAGGTGAGCCTCAGACTTGCTGCAATGGAAGGCTACTCTGTAATATGCAGTTTAGTTTTGTTGGGGGGGGTGAGGTGGGGGGGTCTGGGGACTCAGAAAACCGGTCAGTATCTGGTGTGATCACCGTTTGCCTCATGCAGTGCAGCACATCTCATTGGCATGGAGTTGATGAGGTTGTGGAATGTTGCCATGGGAGTGTTGGTCCTCTTCAAAGGCTGTGATAAAGCTGCTGGATATTGTCAGGAACTGGAACACGCTGTCAAAAACGCTGATCTAGAGCATCCCAAACATCCTGAATGGATGACACGTCCGCTGAGGATGATGTCTATCAAAAAACTGTTCTGTTCGAAGCTGCTGAAATAGAAAAGCGATTTCCTAATAATGTAAAAAAATACATTTTAGAACCACAAATGAATGCATGAATATTAGCTAAAAAAAATTTTAATGTTCTTTTTTTTTTTTTTTATGTGGATCTGTGTGTGGTGTAAGTGTCTGACTATTATTAAACGAGTCATTTTAGTTGTTTTATAATATACATTTTAGCAGCCTAAGGTTTTTGATATACGGGTTGGCGGAACAGGACTTGGACTGAGCAAAACTCTGACTTTGTTTTTTTCACACCCAATAGCATATTTTCAGAATGTTGTCCAGCTGGGTGGAGTAAATTCCCGCCACCCCACCAGTCCCATTTCAGCCTATACTTTTTGCCATCCTGAATCTGCTGGGAAGCAGCAGAGTTTATCAGGCCAGCTTATATGTCTGTTGTATTTCTGCCACTTACCTGTAGTGCCAGAAGTAAATCTATGGACTCCGTCCAGCCAAAAGTGTTTGGCACCAAATCTCAAAAGCAATAAGGAGCATCTTTCCAACTGCCATTGGCCTACACCCTGTAGCACCACAATATGTGCACTGCCTCTCACTATTGCTTTTCTTCTATTGACACCATTCTCACTCCACTATGTAGATTTATATCAAAGTTTGCTACTGTTTGTTTGCAGAGTGTCTCAGTTTTGGGACCACTTTTTCTTGAAAATCTCCTTTTCTCTGCAGACAATTAAAACACATCCTGGTTTAGCGGAAACTTGATATGTCCAGCTTTATGCAGACATTTGTTCATGAAGTTGTCTTTCATAACTTAAACCAATGGAAAAATAAAAAATAAACTCTTTATCACTATTTGTAAAAACTACGTCCACTGCTGCCTTGAAAATAGTCTTTTTGGAAGGAGAGACAGTTCTATGCCTGCCATACTGATATATCTGAGTTCAATACCAGCTCAGTGGCCTTGTGGAAGAGTGTCTGCCCTGAGACTGGAAGGCTGTGGGTTCAAATCTATGACTGAGTGATATCAAAGACTCTAAAACTGGGTCCCCAATGCCTGGGGATTATGAGGATGAAGCGTGGGGTAAAACCAACAAATGGTTCCTGAGCATACCAGGATGTACAGCTCAATGCTCCCCCAGTGGATATGTCGAATGTGGAGAACAAATTTTACTCTCCTAGGTCAAGACTGAGTTTTTCCATCTCATTCCATCTAAAGCATTGACTGTATATGAGAACAGCATAAGAGCTTAGACCAAATCCACCAGTAAGCTAATAGACTAGTCCAATGAAGTGCAAACCTTCATTAGCCATACGGCAAATGTTGCACAAAATTTTACTTCTCCTCATTTGGTCGTATTTAGTGACTAGCAAGTGCTAATTTTGGACACCGCCTGCATTCCTTTATCCTTGGAATGTTTTTCTTAATCGTATCTTCTTTTGTTACTAAACCCTGATGTTTCTTTTGATCGTTTGTCAATTGTCCACAAATTAATGTTGCTTTTACTGAATTCTTACAAATCAGAAACAACCTCTACAAATTAACTATTTGTCTTCATCGTCATCATCTATCTGAAGAAAAATCTAATAATTTTTTTAAAAAAACTACAGTACTTGTAGTAGTATTTTAACATGAAAATGTCTGTTTTCTAAAATCGGAAGCTAAAAGAGATCAACCTCGGCTCTGTTTGGACCGGTCCCTGAAAATATTGTTTGACATCAAACCGGTCAGTGGCCTGAAAAATGTTGGGGACCACTGATCTCAAAGACACATTTTTAGGTCAGTTCCTAGAGTCCAGGGGCCTCATTTATAAAACTTTGCGTAGGATTTGCGTCAGAAGTGGCGTACGGATGAAACAGGACGTGCGTACGCACAGAAATATTCGGATTTATAAAACCGTGCGCACGCACATCCTACGCATCTTTCCCTTAATGAATCACAACCGATTCTAAATGCAGCGCAGCTTTTGCGGCTTCATGACACGCCCATAGTTGCCCATAAATAGTCCGTGAAACGCCCACAAATTAATATTCATTGATTGCGAAATAATGGCAAACACAGAGAGGAAATCAAAAAAACGTAACTTCACTCAATGTGAAGTGGAAGTTATCGTTGGCGAGGTGGAAAAGAGGAGAAAAGTGTTGTTTGGAGGGCACAGTGTGGGCATTACTAATGCCAAAAAGGCACGTGAGCGGCAAACGGTGGCAGACGCCGTAAATGCTGTAGCCTCACAACCTTGGACCGTGGCCGAAATAAAAAAGAAATGAAAGAAATGGTCGGACATCAAAGTCGAGGCGAAAAGACGTCTAGCGCTCCATCGCCAGAGTGTGTCTGCCACGGGTGGACACCGGAGCTGACCCCTCCTGATGAGAGACTGGCGACTATTATTGGGGAATCCCTTTTAAGTGGAGTGGTGTCCTCACTGATGAAGTCCTTGAAATGCAGAGGGAAGTCATTAGTTCAATCAGAGAGGTGGCCAAGGAGTTGGGCGAAATCAAGACTGACTGAAATAAACTGCACGATGAGGGAATTCTTGAATAAATAATATTTTCCACACCTCTTGTTGTTCTTTACAAGCGACACATCACTTCCAAAGGCTGGCGCACAGCAGCAGCATTTGGCTCAAATGCGTGGGGATGGGGTTCAGGGTCGGGGCCAACACAGCAATCCGCGCCAGGGGGTAGAGGCACGTTTTTAAGCTGTGCCACATTGTGTAGCACAGCACATGCCAGCACGATTTGGCACACACTGTCACTTTCACGTGTTTCTTCCATCTGCCGACGGTGTCGCCGTTTCTCATTTCACCCGTTTTTGTGCGTAGGCCTGGGTCAGAGCTTGCGTGGAGGACCGCACATTTTCCCGTCAAGTTTGCTTTTTATGAATATCAACTATTGCGTAGAGAGTGGTGTACGCCATTTTATAAATGATCAGACATGGTTTAACTATCTTACTGAAATGCAGCAACACTTGTTTCTCTGAAACTTTTGCTGAATCTTTCTATAGCACACTTATGTGTACATGACCAGGTGGAACCAGGTCCAACGTATTATCATGTATTGGTTTCATTTTTTTCTTGTTGGTAAGAATGTGAGTGATTAGCCAGAACCCGACTCCCAGAGTTTAAAGTTAAATTTAGGATACAGAAGTGCATCACTCCTGACACCCCAGAGGAATCTTAGGACATTCTGATCCACAGGGGACTGACTGACTGTTTTACTTAATTCACCATCCATTTTCTACACCCGCATAATCCCATTCAGGGTCATGGGGAGGTTTCCTCCATTGGTTATTTTTTTAGAACTCATCAAACCCAAAAGGAGGCTTGAAATTAAAAATAAAAATAAAAACACCTGTTAGGGTCAGCTCACTATTTGGAGAATCGGTTGCACAATTGTAAAAAAGTACATTTAAAATGCAAGCTACTATTTAAAGTAAACATTTGCAAAGCTCTTTAATGTTAAGAAAAGAAAATGTTTGTTATTTCTAACTGCAGGTCCATCTGTGGGGCCGGCTAAACCTGCTATTAGAATCAGTTGGGAGAGAAGCTTATAAATTAATACCTCTCTGCTACAATGCTCACACACTGCTTAGACTAGCACACAGGCTTAGTTATATATTTCCTGACATTTTTGTGTTTGTTTTGCTGCTGATCACGTAACAAAATTATCAATTCACGGAGAAGTGCACTGGAGCATGAGTGGGGAGCAAAGGCCAAAGAATGTGTTAGTCAAATTATTGGTGCAATGTTAACGCACTCTCTGGCCCAGATTGTCAGCATGTCAGTTGCAAATGGGAAGACTGGCTTCCAGCATCTGTAGATAAAAGATGTTGTAAATTGCTAACACCACTACACTCACCTAGATTATGAAAATTCAATCAAATGTTTTTTTCCCTTAATCTAATTAAATCAAATTTCAATTGCTCCTACAGCTGTAATTGTCTCACTCTTGACTCCTAACATGAAAGCCCAGTTTTACCTGAACGTTATCTGAACTGTGTGGTTTTCATCCCGGATGTGGAGTATGGAAGCGATTCTGTGGCATAAATAAAAAGCAAAGTCAAACCCAGAAATCCTTTTTTATTTTTAAAATGACGCTGCATTTTTTGACTAAAAAATAAAATGAAAAAGCAATCCACCAAAATGCTTTTTCATTTCCTTCCTCAACACTGCTTATTCTGTAACTTAATTAAAATGAAAATGGTATTTGACATTTCATTTTCAAGACGTTCCCTGGTAAATGTGTAGCATAATTCATTTAGAAATGTCTAATTTGACAATTAAAATGGATTAACAGAAATGCTTTTTTATTTTCAAAATATAGCTGCATCAAATGACTCAAAATTAAAATGAAAAAGCAATATTTCAAAATGCTTTTTCATTTTATACTTAAAAAACGCTTATTCTGTGTCATAATTAAAATGAAAATGCAAAGAGGGGATTGCATTTGCATTTTAACATCCACCCTGTGAAATTTGTAGCAAAATTCTTTCTCACTGAGCATTAGCAGAGGGGAGGCGGGGCGATGACGTCACTGCTTTCTCCGTGTCCGGCCGCGGCCGTTGAGAGACACAGACACATCAGGAACAGTGGAGCTTTCTGTTAGCGGCAGAGAAGACGGCTTTGAGTTGGTTGTGAACTTCTGATCAGTTTCCACAGCTTCTCAGGACTACATAGCAGCATCCACCTTCTGCGGTCCTCCTGACGCACCGCGGACAAGCTTTTGTCCTTCGGACCGGCAGCGACCTTTAAATAGCTAAGCGCGAAGCTCCGATGATCGCTGAAGGCGGAAATGCTGCTGTGATCTGAGAAACCATCATATGAATTTGTGTTTCCAGTGGTGTCCAGAACAAAAATAAAGACTGATGTAATTCACAGATACTGGCAAATTTATTTGCATCTTGGCGCTGAATTTGCTGTTTGATGACAGCTGGAGCTCCATCAACAGACAGCAGATTTCTCCATGCTAAACGTTTGCTGGTTGGACCAAAACACTCACTCAGGAGACTATCTTCATAATGTGCTTTTATTACCGTTGCGGTAATAAAAGCTCCGTGCGGTCAGACGACGCTGAAGTTGGCTTGCGATTCACAGCTTCTGATTCGCGATTCGCATTAAGATAACCTAACACCGGGTCCTGTTCACAAACCGCTGGACCTGGACTGCTCAAACCTGGATTCCTGGATCTTAATGCGAAAAATGCACTGGAATGTTCCTTTAGTGCCCTCGCGAATCAGAAGCTGTGAATCGCAAGCCAACTTCAGCGGCCGGACACACGGAGAAAGCAGTGACGTCATCGCCCCGCCTCCCCTCTGCTAATGCTTTTAAGAAATTATTATTAAGAAAAGGTTTCCAGGGTGGAAGAGAAAATGCAAATGCAATCCCCTCTTTGCATTTTCGTTTTAATTATGACACAGAATAAGCGGTTTTAAGTATAAAATGATAAAGCATTTTGAAGTATTGCTTTTTCATTTTAATTTTGAGTCATTTGATGCAGCTTCATTTTGAAAATTAAAAAGCATTTCTATGAATCCATTTTAAATGTCAAATTAGACATTTCTAAATGAATTTTGCTACACATTTACCAGAGAACGTCTTGAAAATGAAATGTCAAATACCATTTTCTTTATCATTTTAATTAAGTAAGAAAAAGCTGGGTTGAGGAAGGAAATGAAAAGCATTTTGGTGGATTGCTTTTTCATTTTAATTTTAAGTCAAAAAATGCAGCTTCATTTTGAAAATGAAAAAGCATTTCTGGTTTTGACTTTGCTTTTTTTTATGCTACAGAATCGCTTCCATAGTGGAGCAGCAGATCAACTGTGCTGTTTACAGATTCCTTGAGTCTTCATGGGAGTTGAAGCTAAGCCACATGCCCTTTGTGGATTAGGAGAAAGTCTCCAATCTAGTCTTTTACAGTTTTCTAGGGGAGATATTTTGGAAATATAGGATCCACCAGTTCTCTGTGCAGTCTAAGCACAGTCCATGCTGTCAGCAGTAATTCAAACCTGACCCAGTGCATGTTGGCCTTTGGCAGGGATGCCATGTGTTCCAAAATGTTACGAACAAAAGTTCTAGTCACAGCCAGAGGAAGTCTGATTTAGGGCTTGCAGGACATCCTCTCTGTGTTTTTACCAAATTATGCTGTTTAGTTGGTTTCATCAAAGCTGGACTTTCTGTGTTTAGGATGCTTTGAAGTCTAGTCGGAATTGGCTAGATCAGTGGTTCCCAAACTGGGGGGCGCGCCCCCTAGGGTGGCGCGGAAGTATTGCAGGGGGGGCACGGTGGAGTTTTCTTTTTTTCATACTTTATTGACAGACAACATAATGCAATAACAATGTGAATGTCTCAGGGGGACTTGAAATGTGTACATATTGCAGAAAAATATAAGAAATAAAACAAGAAGTATATAAATATATACACATACATATACAGCATAAGACAAAAAGAATTATTATTTCAAAAATCTTTGGGGTTTAATAAATTTTACATTTTTCAAGAATTAAATTAGTTCAAATTGCTTTTTGGTTTTGCAGATGTTTGATAATGGTACATTACTGATTGATTTCACTCAAAAACTGCTGGAATTTAGGTTTGGAGTTTGACCATTTGGCTTTATGGATATGGAATTTTGCCAATAATAAAAACAATTGTGTAATGAAGATACAATCTTTGTCTACTTTGACATTAAGGTAACCCAAAATAATGTCTTTATCTAAAAAATTAAGTTTGTTTAGTTATATTTCCAATATAGTTTCCCACTTCAATCCAAAACATTTTTATATGTCTGCAGTCCACAAACAGATGATAAATAGTTTCCTCCTGAGTTCCACAGAATGAACAAAACAGGTCCATGTCCACAACAAATCTATTCAAAGTTTTTTTGGTAGGATATATACAATGCAATGTTTTGAAGGACACCTCTTTTATTTTGTTATTTAGACAGTATTTATTGCTAATAGTCCAAGCATAAGTCCATTTTATGTCCACAAATTTGGATTCCCAATAAAACCTCCCAGCAGGGAAGGTTGTGGTCTGTAAAAGATTTCTTATTTGTTTATTGGAAACTGAATTAACACAAATATCCACATTGTCCAAAAAAATTGTCTGGGTTCTTAATTGACTTGTGTTATAAATGCCTTTAAACAGTTGAAGTAGACTGGTTGGAACGGCATCTAACACTATTGCATATTCTCTGGGTGGAACAGGAATACCGAATTTTAAAAGAAATTCTTCAGACGTCAGAAGATGTCCATGAGAATTGAAAAGTTGTCTGATTAGAACAATATCATTATCATACCATCTAGGGGAAAAAAGTGATTTATTCTTGTATTGTACATTACTGTTATTCCAAATACAACAAGTTGTTGGAGAAAAATTATGTTTATAAAGGAGTTTTCAGGCCAGCAGGGCTTCTTTGTAAAAGTTTGAAAGTTTTTTGGGTAATTTTTCAATTTTACAATTACATTTTAGCAAGAATTTAATGCTTCCCATTGTGTCAAATATATATTTGGGAAATGCATTCCAGATATTGTCTTCACCTTTCAATAAATTACTTAACCACTTTATTTTAAAAGAGTTGTTTAAAGTTTCAAAGGTTAATACATCCATGCCCCCATGTTTTCTGGTGTTACACAAAACATTTTTCCTTAAGTAATGACATTTTATCCTCCAAATAAAATCAAATAATGTTTTGTTTAATAGGTTACAGATGTGTTTTGGCATTTCTAAAGACAGAGACACATAGACAGATCTAGAGATTCCTTCAGCTTTAGAAAACAGAATTCTACCGTTCAGAGAAAGATTTCTCATTAACCACATGTTATAAGGCGCGGCGGAGTTTAGAAACAAAGGATTTGTCTGTTTGTGTCAGTGTGGGGGGGCTGGAAAATATTATAATCTTCAGAAAGGGGGGCCCTGCAGAAAAAGTTTGGGAACCACTGGGCTAGATTGAGAGATTCCACCTTTAAAGGCCATTGTTCTTGACTGAAATAAGTTAATTTGCCTTCTCCGGATGGGTGGAATATTTTTTTCAACAAAAGGAGTTTACATGTCTTGAGGTCTTGTTTCCTTAGGGAAGGACGGAATATGTGAAGAAAAGATAACTAAAGCATGACATAGTCAGGCGGATTGGTGCAGTGGCTGCAGTAATTCAGTCGCCGCTGCTGTCAATTGGACTGGTGCTAAAAGGGTCTCACCATTTTGTTCTTTGTATCTGTTCATGTGCAATGAACAGAAAGTTAATTATAATTGTTCATTTCTATTGAAAATACAATGAAATTAAATGAGACTAGTAATTTTTTCATTTTAGTTTTGACTCTTTAAGCTGGCTGCTCTGCAGAAATTAGAATTGAGGTCCTAATGCTGCTTTCTTGCTACAAATGATCCCTCGTATTTCTTCTATGTAACACGAATAACCTTTATGGTTTCACTCAGTTGATTTTAAGAACAACAAGAAAAATAAAGTTAAAGCACAATAGAATGTGACAGGCCAGAAGCTGCCAGAGGCTAAACACAGATTCTGTTTGTTTACGGATGTTACACCGGTGTCTCAGATCGAATATGGCAATGCTTTATTGACGTTAAAGAGATGTTTTTAAAGTTTCATCCAATCTGAGGGCAGGAGCAGATGTGAGTGGACAGGAGGAGAGCCGGGAGGAGGGGAGCGAGCATGGTGTGCTAAGTGTTCATGTCAGGTGAAAGCAGAGCTCTGAGGTGAGTTGATGGAAAAACAGCCTTGAGCTAAGGCACTGTCACGGCTGGGAATTCAACATCACTACGATATGGAGAAGGAGATTCCTCTTAGCCTGCAGGAGCAGGGCGGCTCAGACAAAGACGAACAATTCTGGGATCAGAGAATTCACAAACGACATGAGCGCCATTTAGGAAAAATGACAAATGAAGCCTTTTTAAACTGCCCAGATATTATGAAACAAGATCTACCAACATGAGTTATGTACTGCTTCCACTTTGATGCATTTACATGTTTTTATTGGTTTTGCATTTCATAATGGGTGTTCTTATTTATGCTTATTTAAAATGTGATTTTGTTTAAACCAGGTAGAAGTAAAGGTTTGTTTTGTTCATTTTCCAGAGCTTATCACCTACATGATGTGTAGACATGACATGACATGTTTACCTGCCTGTAGAGGTTCCCACCTTTTCAATAATAAGCTCAATTCCAAATTAGACGGTATAAATCCACTTATCCGATCACATCATCAAGAAAAGATCATGTTCAGGAAAAGAAAAGAAAATAAATGCCTAAATTATTTTGAATATTCAAACATGCAATCATTTATGTACAATAATGGCTGCATGTGAACAAGCAACGAAGTGCTACTCAGTTTTTTGACAGGTTGAACTCTGTAAACATAATCCAGATGTTTTAGAACAATCCCAAAGTATGAACATATTTGTCTACTTTCAGACCAACTGAAAACAGGTTTATTTGACTGAATCTTGTGAATAAAGAGTCTTTTTGCATAAAACAAAGACATTTGTGTGGTGTTTATGAAACCATCTGTGGACATAAAACCCTTAAGTCTTTTAAAGAAGTAAAAAAAAACTGTGATTTAATTCATGCATTATGGTCTAACACTGGACTTAAAAAGGAGAGATCCCATGGAAAATGAGCACTGATTTAGTTGTAAAACAAAAAGATGCATAGAAACAAATAAGTCCATAAATCTTTGCCGGTTAGGCTCTGGGTCTTTGTTGTCTTGCATGCATTGGATAAGCTGAGATCATAGTGGAATGAACCCGACAATAAAAGAAATGAAAAAGAGCTGTAGCATTCATTATGTAAAGTTTGTATGTTGAAAATATTAAATTAATTTACTTTCAGTAAAAAAAAAGATGCTGGAACCCGAAAGGAAGACTGGAGGTGAGTAAAGGTAAGAAAGATTTTTTTATTGCTCCAATGATGATCGTTTGATGTTGCGGCAGGAGGGCGGCAAGGCTGGAGCTTCAGCAAAGGTTCGTGACGTGGCTGGTGATTCAGCAAGGCGCGTGAAGCGTTCCACAGCTGGATGACGCTCCGAGGAGAAGTAGGTAACTTCGGGTGAAGTTCTGCTTGGGTAGTCACAGATTTGGACGTCCACTCGTGGGAATGAAGTTCCTGGAAACAGGGTAAACATATGTAAGGCGAGAGCATGAGGTACATAACAAGAACTGTGAGAAGACCAGACTAGCACCATCAGGGGAAACGAACTGGTGATGAATGCTGATCCTGGAGCTCCTTAAGTAGGTCTGGCAGAGTGATGAGTTGAGTGGACGCAGCTGGGATGAATCAGTGGCCAAGCAGAGAGGGGAGGGGGAGGAGCTGACAGAGGCACCATGACAAAGAGGGTTATATTACATTTAAATAACCATAACAATGAGGGTAATATTTTAAAATGTTTAATAACATGTAGTTAACACAGTCTATTTATAAAAAGACATTTGTGCTAACAAGCATTCCGTTCCTCTGATGCATGCACATTATGCAATAAAATTCAGCAAGAGTTTTACATACATATAAATCACTCTTCATTCAATCAATCCACAAAACAAATATTTCCAAAATAAAGGCACTTAAATTTTTGGATTTAGTTGATCTTAGTACTGGAACTTTTATGTTTAAAGTAAAAAAACAATGTGTACATGCCAAAATACTGAGTTTATTTGAAATTGCAGTTAATAATTATGATTTTCGGGGTAAAGTTTTGTTTAAAAACGAAGTGGTCAGAACTAATGCAAAAAAGAATTTTATTTTTGTTCAGGGGGTGAACATGTGGAATTTATTATCTGACGATCTGAAGAATGTAAACTCCATATATCATTTTAAAAAATTTACAATTTAAAATATGTCAAAAATACCTTCTGGACTGAGAGACTCTGGTGGTTGTGAAGTAATTATGAGAAGTGTTTTTGTTTTTTCTTCTTTTTCCTTTTTTTTATTAGGTTCTATCACTTTGCAGATAGATGTGATGTTTGCAATCAGGGTCGGGGAAATAAGCCTTGGCTTCATCCGACACCAGTTCAGTGTCAATGTTTATGTTAATATTTTAAGTTTGTTTAACATCACCAAAATAATGTCTCTCTCAAGACATAGATTGATGTAAAAGCAGGCTCAAAGTGAGGTATACATTCCTGATTTAAACTGTTCCAATACCTACCTCTAAGGTTTCTCAAAAAATTAAAACATTTTTTTCAGTTTTAATCATCATAAATTTGGAGCTTCTCATCTGCCCTGACTGTAACCCAGTGTTTCCCAACCCTGGTCCTTGGGGAACATTGTCTTGCGTATATTCCATGTTGTCCTTCTTATGCACACCTGATTCAGCTCATCATCAAGCTCTGCAGAAAGAAGCCTGACATTAGCTGCGGTCATGGGCAAAATATCTTTGATCGGATCAAAGATAGGATTAGAATTGAAAGTGTATATGGGCCCAGAAAACTTCATCCTATTAGAACAAACATTTAAATACGCCACACTTTTATCAGAATAATTAATTTTTTACATGTGCAGGACTATCTAAAATACAGGAAACTGCCATAGAAGAAGAAATAGTTGTTCCGTTGTCAGTAAAAGTGTATCTAGTCAGAAACTTCATTTTTAAACCAATTATTATTGGTCCATCAAAACGTTCATTTTGAGATAATATTTCTCATAACACAAACAAAGGACACGGAACAATGTTTTGTTCCTCATCTGAAATTTACACCAAAGCAGCAGCTGAGTCACTCAGATTCCAGCAAACTGCTTTCAGCTTTAATCAGCCTGACAGGTATGTGTACATCATACAACACAACGTTCACGGTAGCTTGAAGTTTGATTTTTCCAGCATCTCCATAACAACCAGCTCAGCTACAGCCAGAAACAGGCTCCAAGAGTTTAAACGAAGTTCCGCTCCACTTTCAAAATAAAGGTTTTTACAAACGTGACAGGGAGGTAAACACTAGCATCAAACTTGAGTGAATGTGACACTATGGATGTTTGGACTTTTAGGTGAAGACTTTATAGACGAAACACTGCAACATTTTTTTAGTAACTGCAGAAGTAGGAATGAATTTAGCAAAAAAGAGAGAGCGGGTTCACAGACGCGGGTAAACAGCCTTTCAGTCTCAATCCTGTCTGTAACCTCAACCTTCTGAATGATTTTGCTCCATTGTTGTTCCAAAAAGCACCCAGAGGTGCAATGTCCAGTGAGGTGCAGTCACAGCTGATCCTTTTAAAATCTCAGGTGTGCCTTCATGAAAATGACCTGCGGCAGTTACATGCTCCATATCAGCCAAGCCAAGCGCAATGAAGAGTCTGGATTCAGAGCATGTCTCCAGGACAGTTGAGGAGTTTACAGAATAACCACAGACTTTAACCCTGAGAACTTTTTTAAAGTGTTCTTTGTTAGCATTTGATTTAACCCTCAGGAGAAGAACATGCTCGGGTATTTGTCTCCTGATGAAGAGGAAGATAACACGTCCTCACAGAGTCATCAGCACCTCCATCCCACCGTGCAGCCGATCATATGAGAGAAAATACATGAATATCATGAATACGATGAGAATCATTTAGTGTTTCATTGAGAGACTAATCAAGGGTCTCTTTCCTCTCGGTGCTGGTGGAGTGCGTGTGTGTGTTGGATGGGGTGATCTTCTAAGGAGATAATGACAGATGATTACTCCTGTGGAGAGGAGTGCTGAGGACACCAATCTCACTTCTTTCTTTCTGTTCAGTCTTCCGTCATGTAAATAGGAAACTGCACCCTTTTTGAACTGAAAAGAATGAGTAAAAAAACAAAAAAAATACAAAGATGTGGAAAAACAACAAAGTTAAAATATGTTTATATGGTCCATTGTAAGGATATATGTAAAATGTGTGATGAAAGCAGAAAATAAACAAGTTTACTTTTTTGTTTTTTTTTACATTGAGCCTGGGAAATAAACATCAAAATAAATGAATAAATGGGAAAAATAGAAATCTATGCTTAAAGCCTATATAGCCTGTTGAGTGAATATGCTTAAACAAATCAGAGAAACTTCAAAATAATGTCTAAAAGGCTGTCAAATAGTGTAAATACTCAATAAACTCCAGAAATGAATCCTAAAATCTATGAAATAAAACAAAATATTGCAAAAAGATAGAAAACCTGTGGAAACCCTTAGCAGAAAGCACTGCACTTGATTTAAGAAATAAAAATTATAGTAGCTCTGAGTATAAATAGGGAATATACTGTGGATAGTGTAGTGTAGGAAGTTTATTAACACTAATATTATATTAATTCATCAGGCTTTATTGGAACATTTTAAGTTTACAACATATTAGAAGTGCAATGATTAATTGCCTTAATCCATAAATTAATTTCTACTGTATTCTTATGATTGATCTGTCTGACGCAAGTTGTTAATCAAATTGAACTGAAACGATCAAAAAATTCTAAATTAAATAAATTGATTATATAGATATTGGAAGATCCCATTTGGATTGAGACAGTAGATTTATTTTACTTTAAAGTAAAAATGACGAAGTACATTACAGCAGACAACACACGTGATGTCAGCAAAGACTGATCAGTCTGTCATTCCAGTCCAATGTGTGGAAACACTTTGAATTTAGCAAAGTCATGTGACCATCCAGTGTCTAGAATGTTCTAAGAATGGATGTGGAAAAACAACAGTGGTGAACTTTAGGAAACTAACATGTGAATGGATTTGACATTCATTCTAGTTTACTTGTTGGTTTGGACACAGATTTCATTTCCACTTGATGATCTGGAAGAAATCCAAGAATCTGGAAAACTTCACTGTTAGGAAGCAGGAATTTCTGTCTGAGTCACACTGCTGGAAGTTTTTGGATAAAGATGTCCTGAATCCATTTTGGGTCAGAGAATCGGACCGTTCAAAATGAACGGATGCTGACTATAAATTGGATCGTCAACCACAAATTATGGTATGAACTGAATTGTTAGAATGGATCATTAAATCCCTAAAATATAAAACATGAAGACCAGCTTTACTGTCTCACTTCTAGCATAGACTCAGAATACTAGGATACTTAAATATACGGCATGCTTAAATAGAATAGACTACTTTTTGCTAATGGAACACTTGAACTGCTCAAAGGCTTAACCCTTGTGCCATCGTGCGGCCCCGGTGCCAAGTGTCCCGCAGACCGGTACCGAGCCGCGGCCCGGTGGTTGGGGACCACTGGTCTAGATGACCCAACTCCCATTGTTAAAGTGCCTAGGGTAGCACAGGTGTTAACAGGATCAGCAACAGAAAGTGAAGAACAGACAAAAAACTTAGAAAAAATGTAAACCATAGAATAAATGTAAAATAAACTTCAGGATTGAGAAGCAACACAGTGGGATGTTTTTTCTTCCTGCTTTTTTTGACCCTAATCAGAGATCATTTTGGACAACGGCACCCCTACATGAACATATGTGGAAACTGTGCAGTTTGGTCCGCTTCAGTCTTTGATTCTTCTCTGAGAGCACCGTGTTTACCTAGTGGAAGAAATCAGCTGCACACTGTTTTGTGCAGTTGCTAATGAGGGGCACCCTGCAGGAATGTTTTTTGTTTTTTTGAATTTGTTAAATGAATTTTGAGGAAGAACAGAGCTGGCGTTTTTCTCTAACTTTAAAGAGGAGAGTATCGCAAACAGAGCTAAGAAAACTGGCTGCCCTCAGAGGCGAGAAAGACGCAAAAAAAGACATACTAAACATGCAAAAACAAGTTAACTGTTTCTGTGCAAAATACCATGACATGGTTTGGCACTAAACCAAACTAAACCAATGAAGAATGTTTGTATTCACTTAATATGGTTCATCTTTAACGTCTGTAAATATTTAGGCATTAAATGAAAACAAACAAAAAGAATGCATTTTTCTGTTTTTCATCTAGTGAATTTTATTACTAAGAGATAGGACCAAACCTAGGATCCATGATGTTAGATCAAGTTTAGGATCTGTGTGTGTAAACACATCAGACCGGGTGTGAAACAGCAGAAAAACACATCGTCAAACCGAAGAGTTTTTTTCAAATTTCCTTTAATATCGAACCATTTCTTTGGATATTCTAAATCTTTTCAAGTATAAAGAAATGTCTTACACCTCTTCTACTTATGCAGTAATCTCTGATGAGTAGTTCAGGGCCTTTCTTCTCCCTTATCCCTTTGTCTCTGATGGAATGGAGACACCTCCTCTACTTCAAATGAATATGGGTCCAAGGGCTTCAACTTTTGCATCACAAAAATAACCTTTAATATCTCCTCTTGCATCCTCTAAACATGCTAAATGAAGTGCACCATTAATTTTACGTGTTTATTTTTGATAATTGAAGTGTGTATGACAGGTTTTTTACTAAAAGTTAAAGGAGAACAGATTAACACAACGCGACTGATCAATTGTGAAACAAGACTGCAGCCACTTGTTCTGGATTTACATTAGTTTGTTCAAACTGGCACGTATTTATGCATGAAGGGCTGCAGTCATCATCGCAAGGAGGAAGTGCAGACACCGTGACAGGCGACAGAGAGAGTCCATGTTTGGAATGCCAGAAGCAAAGTTTGTTGTGACATATCTCCTATTGCAACCTTGAAGCTTCTGGATGAATAAAGGGCTGATAAGGAATTGGTCAAAGTAATTTTAGCTGACACTCAATTTTCTCTTTGTTGCTTTTCTTTTTTTTGCTGCATGTTTCACACAGTGTGCTCCTGTCCTTCAGAGAATCATGCCCCACCCCCAACCCCCCAGTCTCCACGCCAACAAGACTCCCATCTTCTGCCTGTACCCCATGTTCAATCTATCTCTCCCAGGCATGATTGGCCATCATTAGCCCAGATGAAGGCTGATGAGCAGCAGAAGGCACTGCAAATGCTACTTCATACTTCCTTACTACAGAATGTCAATTAATGATAGTTCATTTTAGAAGGGGCTATAGGGACTCGTTCATTTGTTCTTGCATCATTCATAGATGCCCTCACAAACTATCTGCTTAAGAAACTTATTTAGAGACCCACTCCAATCCTCTTTTGATCTATCCTCATGTGATATTTTAATTATGATAAGGACATTTTTTGCCAAAAATCGTGACCGAGAAGAGCGCCTTGGGCTGCGTCAAGTGACAGAGACGGAATCGGGCAATTTCTCTAAATAAAAAATCTTTCAGATTCCGAAATAAATAAAATGGAGGTAATGTAAGTTATTTATTCTTTCTGTGCGGCCCAGTACCGAATGACCCACGAACCGGTGCTGGTCCGTAGCCCGGGGGTTGGGGACGGCTGTTTTAGGACATATTCTGCAGAGCACCATCTCCAATCATCCATCTGTTTACACTCTCTCCCTCTAGCTTACAGTCCCTAACACTCCCAACCTAACATTAGCGGTGTAACAAAAATATTGGAGCTGTACAGTTTTGAGAAGGATGCCTTCTCAGACGTGGAAAACAACAGGAAAATGTGCATGGATTTAATTTTCTGCATGTCAATGCATTTGAATGGAGTGGAGCAGGGAGTTTATTGCCCATCCAATGTACTGTGGGGCAAAAGAGTATTTGGTCAGCCACCAAATAACCCACTTAAAAAGATGAGAGAGGCCTGTAATTTTCATCATAGGTATACTTCAACTATGAGAGACAAAATGAGAAAAGAAAATCACAGTGTCTGATTTTTAAAGAATTTATTTGTAAATTTTGTTGGAAAATAAGTACTTTTGATCACCTACAAACAAGCAAGATTTGTGACTCTCACAGACCTGTAACTTCTTCTGTAAAAGGATCCTCTGTCCGTCACTCGTTACCTGCATTAATGGCACCTGTTTGAACTGGTTATCTACATAAAAGACACCTGTCCACAACCTCAGTCACATTCCAAACTCCACTATGGCCAAGACCAAAGAGCTGTCTAAGGACACCAGAAACCAAATTGTTGACCTGCACCAGTCTGGGAGACTGAATCTGCAACAGGTAAGCAGCTTGGTGTGAAGAAATCAACTGTGGGAGCAATTATTAGGAAATGGAAGACATACAAGGCCACTGATAATCTCCCTCCATCTGGATGATCACAAGAACGGTGAACAAACATCCCATAACCACACAGGGGACTTATGAATAACCTGCAGAGAGCTGGGACCAAAGTAACAAAGGCCACCATCCAAAGAACACCATACTGTACAGCATGGGGGTGGAAACATCATGCTTTGGGGCTGTTTTTTAGCAAAGGGACCAGGACAACTGATCCGTGTAAAAGAGAGAATGGGTGGGGCCATGTATTGTCAGGTTTTGAGTTAAAACTTCCCTTCTACTTGAAGTTTACCTATGATAAAAATTACAGGCCCTCTTTCATCTTTTTAAGTGGGAGATCTTGCACAATTGGCTGAGTAAATGCTTTTCTTCCCCCACTGTATTTTCTACTAAACAAAAACAATCCTTTTTCAAAGGGCATTTTTTGTCTACTCCAGAGAAAGAAAAACAATTTTGAGTTTAATATTCTTTATATGTTCTCCATCATCAGAAAAATGCCACAAGAACATATTAAAAAAAAAATTTTCATCGGAGTGTGTCTTTAGGGACCGTGGCAATGATGAACAAACTTTAAATTATGCAAAGTGTTAAAGCATAGCTAATTTTCAGACAGAAGTTGACATCAGATACAGGCACGTTTTTATTATCATGTCAACGACATTGATTGTGTTGTCATTGGAAAAACATAAATATATTTTTGGCAGTGCAGAAACTTAGTTCTGCAATCATCTCTAATGGCCATAACCCTGGTGTTCCATTTATCTGCTCCTCGCTGTACCTGAACTGCACCTGTAGCTCAGCATCAGCAGCGGTCAAAATGATCTCTTCTAAAAAAACCAATTTGTTTGTTTTTTGGTGATGTTTTAGTATGAAACTTTTTCTCTGGTATTACGTCTGTTGTGCCACTGATTCTTCTCCTTTTTTTACTAACTACTTTTAACAACTCTTCCTGTCGATGGGTAGATTTTCATTTAGTCATATAAGCACTACTACTTGCACCTGTTCTCATTCATTGTTAGTGAGCTATCTGCAAAAATGAGCAGATAAATCTGTCATGAACTAATGTTTTTTTCTTTTCTTTTTTGCTTCTAAGACTATATATAAAGTTCTTCTATCCAGGTAAAATGATGATTCTTGTAATGTTGACTGGAAATTAAACAAAAACAGTAGGTAAAATAAACCAATTGTGTACTTGGCTTTCTTAGATGTAAAATGTTTTTATCAATGTCATTACGTCTGATTTGTGTTAAAAAATATATGATAAAGTAAATGCAACCACCATAATAGCATTAGAAGTTCTGTTGTGATTGTTTTTTTTTATGCTGAACTCCTACCAGAAGCTCTAACAGACTTTTTTTTCCTCTAAAAGTGTCAGTAGAAAACCCATCATTGAGTGGTTCTGACATGACGCTGTGAGTCATGAAATGATCATTATTCTCTTGAAATATTAAATGCGAATTCACCATGAACAGATTCAGAAAATGACTGATGACATTCATGAGTGTAGCCGCTCAGAGCTGACAAAAGCTTGTCCTTTCACCTGAAGCTGAGTAACATGCAAAAGCATGATTCCATATTGAAATTGATTAACTTGTTCTCTGAAATGTCCTTAACATTTTTTAAAGGATGTTTAACAGAAGTCACAGCTAGAGAAACTTCCTGGAGGAATTTCTACCTCCATTCTAACCAGAGAGCATAGTGAGAGGATGTTGCCATGGAAGCCAATTAAATTGAGATCATTATTCTTTATTAATAAACTTGTATAATTGAAGGAAAACTTCAGGTCCAGAGTGTCCTGTTAGAGTAAATGAATGTCATAAAGTCAGGTTTATTGGTCCTCATTCACACTGTGTTTCGTTTCGTCATTTTCCTCATAACATCTGGGATCATTTGCTGGTTGGAGGTGAAGCAGAGCAGATGTTGTGTTGATGCTGCACGAGTGTGTTGGATCCACTAGTTCATCTTCATCAGACCTCCTGAGTGGTCTGTGCCTTCACATCTTTCTTTTCAACTTTTTCTTTTCAAATGAAAAAAAACTTTATCTCTGTGAGTAAAACAGATGTTTTTCATTCATCCATTCAACTATCATCCGGCAAACAATTAATCCATACATCATTCATCTATCTATCCATCTATTCATCATTCTCTACCTGTTTTCAATAGATCCCCCTCTTAGAGTGTCACAGCGTTCCCAGCAGAGATCTATTTTCTAACCTAGGGGAGTGACATTTAACTTTGGGCTCAGAATGGGAGACGTCTATTCTAATGTTGCAGTTAGCTGTCTCAGTTAGAACTAGAAATATAACTGTCCTGCTATTTATCAGGTTAATGCAGGCAGCAGCTAAGCTTGTCATCCAAACCTCGATCCAGACTGGACTGGAGCAGTAATCAGCTCTGCTTCAGCCGAGGTCCACATTCAGATAACTGCAGCTGATCAGCCAAACAAGCAGATGGGTTTAAGCTGGTGCGAGTTGAGGTGATTCTGAATGTTGACATGTGGCTTTACTGACATTGACTCTGCTGTCGAAGTGGAAAAACAGGTTTTAGACAATAGTCATGCTCACAGACGTTAAAGTCACTGTTGTTCTCTCTGAGCGTCTCCTCACATGTGTAGCTGGCACAGGTTGGAGGGATTTCACGCAGCTTCGTCCAATCAGCAGCTTTGCCGTCTTTCCACTGTGGTCAGCAGCTGATCAGCCAACAGCCGTCATTACGATCTCAGCCAAGAGCCGCACTGACTGAGCCCAGCCTGCCAGAGCTTCTGTGGCGGCCTGGCTCCAGGCCTGAGAAGTGGGGGGGTTGTGATTCAGAGGATAACAGCAGAGAAAATGGTCATTTAATGCTTATTCTATGACCAACAGGCTCATCCTTTACCTATTCATCCTCAAACTCACCGAATGTTACTATTGCTCCACTTCCCTCACTGTTTGAGGAGCACAAATGTGTTGGCTTTGGAGAGGATTGCAAATTCAGGCTTTTTATGGCCTATAGTTACATTAGTGATTTTCATTATTGCAGATACTGACAATCTTGTGAGAATGAGCCCAAGTGAAGAAGGATTATGATAATACCCCTTCATGGAGTAGCATACGCCTTGTTTGGTTTAAAGCCGGGTGACTGAACGTGACTGGACAGAAGGACATATGGACATCTGGCCCAGAGCAGCTGTGGGACGTCTCCCATCAGTTTGTACTGAGCTAATATGAATCCATGTTCTCAGCAGTGTAGTGGTCGTCATCCTGATTGGAAATGATGATGACACCAAAACCAGGTGTTACTGAAGTTCAGACACACTGCAGTACAAATCAAAGCCAGAAGCATTACCATCACTGATGATGATGAGACCACAGTGTAGAAAAGGCGTATTTTATCACAAGATGGACATTCATTTGACTGGTCACAATTCCCAGAAGAGAGCTTCAGCTGTCAGTTTTCTCTGAATGACTCTTTCCTCTGTCTGTCTGCTTCCTGATGTTTTTTGCAGCAAAATGTCAGAGCTGTCAGTCTGTGATTGATGGTCTCACACATGGACATTTTTTTTTCTTTACTGCTGTATGATCTGCACTTGCACATGCTGATTCTGAAGAAATTTGTGTGGAAGAATCTCGCACTAGGTCACATTTTGAGTTTTTGCTGTTGTTAAGCGAGCCAGAAGATTAGTTTGCTAGTTAAGCGTGGAATCTTTTTGATATGGTTTGTATATTTGATCACATTATGGTTAGAATTATAATTACATTTACTAATGTTGATTAAGGAAAGTTGTATTGATACACCTTGGCACTCATTTGACATCCAGCAACAGTCACCTGTGACAGACCGAGATCAAGAAAATTAACTCTAAAAAATGAGCTTGTCACCTGTTTTTAGATTCTCTATTGACATGAAATGTTTTGGAATAAAAGTCAATTAAAACAGTTTAGATTTTAGAAACAATAAAAAATATAAATTCATCAAAGTCATCATCTTTTAACTCGCAGCGCGGTCTTATAATGTGCCTTTTTTAAGCTGTTTGGGGGAGGGGCTGAGTCACTGACTGTATTATTGTATTATTGGTAAAGATTAACTATGTACAGCACCAGAAAGTTTTAGTTGTGTTGCTGGCCATTTCTTTGACAAAGAGTTTCTAGAGTGATCTAAACTTATTAAAGATAACTAAAACCACATTGTCTGAAATGTGGTCACTCTAATGTTACAAAGTCAGCAAATTCTGGTTAGATGCTACAATGGAGTTTTAGGGCCAGCAGAAAAAAAAGTAATATTACAAGATTTAAAGTTGTAATTGTTTTCTCTCTCCTGCAGCCATGATTTTTTTTCTCGTAAATGTACGTGTTTTAACCCTTGTGCTATCCTAGGCACTGTAACATTGGGAGTTGGGTCATCTAGACCCACTGGACAGTGCGCTGAACCTTTTTTCTTCAATGATTTCTGATCTTCACTGGTGTCCATGGATTACATGAAATCTTTATCCACCTTTGTCATGGTAGGGAGAACACGTCAATGGTCATCTTTGGACATTGGGTCCTATTTTCAGGGTCTTTGTTATATGGATTTGAACTCATAACCTTCCGGTCTGAGGCAGATCACTCTACTACAAGGCCACTGAGTTGGTACCATATTACCCAATTTAAAAAAAATAAAATACACGTGATGTTAAATCAAGACCTGCTTCCTGAAGAGGCATACATTCTGTTGTCAGCAGCTACTATGAGAAAATCTAGAACTTCATGTGAGTGTGTGTAGAGGATTCTAAATCCAACTTGAAACTTTTTGTCAATGACGTGTTTAGAGTTGATCAGTCGACAGAATGAACATCCACACCAAATGTTGCACCCATCTGGCTGTAGTCCTGAGTTTCTCCTGACGAATCGGACAAATGTCCACGCATCTCCGTACACCCCCAAAACACACCCACTCAAGCAAGCACACACATGCAGAAATGATAGAGGGTTGTAACCCTAACCTGTTTTTTTTTTTTACTTTTTCTTTGTGTGGAATGGCTCTCAGATGAACTGGTGACCTCTCCAGGGTGTATCGTAGATTTTACTGGGATCTCCTCGTTCAATGATCTCGCACAGGACTAATGGAAATAGAAGAGCGATGCATGTTTTTCAATGGGAGTGATGTGTAGCTCACAGTTAAGTTGCTTGACGGATGGATGTTTAGATTAATGGATGGATGAAAGAATAACCTTTGTAAAAGAAAACAGAGAAGAAAGGAGAAAATGGCTCACATGTCATCCTTTATATTTTGTTGTTGTTTTCTTTATCCCTCCTGGCCCGACACCCCCATCGCTCTTCACTTGCCACCACCCCCACATGGTGATCCTCGAAGTGCAGCTAAATACTCATGACCTTGGCAGACCAGTGGGGGCCAAACAGCGGGGGCCGGCTGCAGCATTCCGGGTCCCTGGCTCTGTGCCTGCGCTGGTGGAGCTGGAAGGCTTTGGCAGAGATTTTGGACTTTGGGTCATGATCAGTGCAGCACATTCATACAGGAGAGGGAGCTGCCAAGAGGAGAGAGCAGGGGCCCGAGCTGCTTATCTGGGCTCTGACACACACATCAACAAACAAACCAACATCCTATGTGTCAGCCACACAAACTCAAATAGATTCATGCAGAAGATGACACAAATATTACTTCTTTCCTTTTCAAACTGACAAGTCTTTTGTGCAGCTACACTAAAACCCACACAAATATTCCGCTACCTTTTGCTAATATTCAGACATTTACATATTTAAGTTAATTTAAAAGACTCAGATTTTAAACATTGAAGGTATTAAATGTTAAAAAAAAAAAATTCTACTAGCAGGTGACTAAATGAACGACGTGTTCACGAAGAACCCAACATTCAGCAGTTTTGTGACAAAGTTGCCTCAAAGCTGAGACTCTGCAAAGTCCAAGGATGACCACTCTGATGCAAAAGTACTTAGTCAGCATCTGAAGATGTAGGAAAAACCTTGTTTCTTTTCCAGCATCATAAATCACATTCTGGTTCACGACTCCACCCAATGTGTGTAAGTAACACTTCTCTGAAGTTACTTAAAGTAAGAAAACTACTCATTTTAAAAGTTACAGAAAAAAGGCCTTCTTATGTTTTAAAGATCTTCTCTGATAAAAAAAAATGTTTTTAATTTTTAACTAACGTGACCTTAAAACAATTTGAACCACATGGCCTTGTAACTTGTAACAATCAGAAAGGTGATGTACTTGTTTCTGTTGACGATCACAATGTTTCCTACTCTCACCATGTCTTGTAGCATTTTTCTCACTCTCTGGCCACTTTACTAGGTATACCTGTCAAACAGATCAGCCAATCACATGGCAGCAATTTAATGCATTTAGACATGTAGAAATGGTCCAGACGATCAGCTGCAGTTTAAACCGAACATCAGAACAGGGAAGAAATGTGATTGAAGTGACTTTGAACATGACATGGTTGGTCTGAGGATTTCAGACACTAATGGTCTACTGAGATTTTTCTTGCACAAACAAACTTATTTATGACAGAAAACACTGTAGGTGGGCCACAAGCTCGCAGTGATTTCCTCGTCTGAGCTGGAATCTGTACGGCTCAGATATTACCATTTTTGTTGCACCTGAAATGCTAAGTTTCGGCGGTGCGGGGGACTCTAAGCTAGCGGGAGAGAATGTAAACAGAGAGCTCTCAATAATAGGGAGGGAAAGGGGCAGCGGAGTTGCTCCGGCCCACAGTCCCGTCTACAACCCAGAGGTGAATTTCCAATGAACTACTGCCACTCTGCAGAAACTATGTCCTAGAAAACAATGCAGTTTTTTTGTTTTTGGCTAAAAAAACAGCATAATTGTAATTGAAAAACCACAGGGAATGCTTTGAAAATAAATCACAAGATGGGACTTTAACCTTATAACATTCTGGCTTCAGCTCCTGTATTTACATTCTTTCATTTACTGTAACCCTTCATCCTTTGACACAATTAACATAATTCCAGTCTTGGAGAAAAGCAGCCTCAAGAAATCTGTGCAAAGTTGATTTAATTCTGACTTTTCTTTTAGTCAGAATCAGCTAATTAATGTCGATCGCCTGAATGGTCATGGAATTCCAGTATGTCAAAGAGCGTGTCTTATTTAGGTGGTATTTGGTGTTAAAGGATTAACAGAATTATACATTTTAAAATGTCAACTGACTGTTAATATTCAACAAAGATTTCTGTTTTCTTTACTAGTCCATAAATTCCAGATATAATTGTTCTAAAACAATTATCTAAAATGCAGGATCCCAATGATCTGCCTCAGTGTTTCTGCACAAAGCTTTGCCTCAGTTGAGTCTGTGTTGTTCGCCTGAAGCAGCATAAAGATGTGATTCCTGAAAGACACTTCAGAAACATTCTGAAATGTCGAGGCGCTCAGTTGTTTGTGAGATTGTGAGAAAACATCTGGCGGCTTGGTGCAGCTCGCAGGAAGACTCCAACTAACTTTTCCTGGGCTAGAACTTGTTCAGTGGATAGAGACGGCAGTTTGCCAGGCTAACAACAGAGCCATTTGGAGCCACTTGCAGGGGCAGCGCTAATGATGGCAGATATTGGCAGGGGGGCAACGAGAGTCATTAGAGTCATTAGTTTCAACTCATTTCTGTGTCAAGACTCCTTGCCACACTGGTTAGGAAGGTGGGAGGGAGAGCTGAGATGGGATGCTTTGGGTGTGAAGGGAGGGTGAAGGTCTGTAGCAGCCATTAACATGGCGGCATGATGGATGTGGCCGGCTGGGGTGCCGCCGACTTAGAACCTGCACAGTCAGCAGCTCCCGTTCCCTTCATCCTTCCCTCCCTTCTCCTGGCTTGTTCACCGCTGGATGGAGGAGCAGAGCAGAAAGATGGATATTTGCAGATGAGCAAACCAAAGAAGAAAAAAAAAACCTGTCAGCAGTCCAAAGTGTAAAAGGGGCTGTTGATGTGAGATCATTACCAAAGGTCAGCGCACAGCGTGCGGCGAGCAGCATCATTACTACATCATCCTTTCTGCTTTCCTCTTCCCACTGCAGGGACTCCAAAAGAGAAACGGGGCTCTGCGGCCATTAGCTTGGCCAACACTTCTGCAGTATTGAGATCTCCTGGAGTCTCTTGTGGGGAGCTTTCACAGTTGGTTTGTGGCAGTTTTTTCACGCTGTTTCATTCTTGCGTTGAATTCACAGCAATAAAGACTGGAACAGATCAGAGTCTGCACCTTCGAGTCCACCGTCTCAGCCAGGCAGGACAGCTCCTGACGGATCCATTTCACACCACGAGGGCTGCTTGAAACGGAGGGACGATGTCTGTGTGCAGAATCCATAAATGCCTCTTCATGCTGAGTGAGTCTTAAAGAAAATCCAGTGTGTGAGGCTGGAACAGCAGCAAACACACAGACGTCACAGCCTTGTGTGAGTGCCTGATCCAAACACCAGCTCTGCTTCCATCACCACCGGAACCACACTTCCTCTATTAGAGTCAGCGTGTCAGACTACAGACAAAAAGATCCGCTTTTCTTTTTTAAAGTGAAGCATATAATCAAATGGAAATGTGAAACCACCTAAAACCATTAGAGAGTTCATCCCTAGCCAAGGTTAAGTTTATTTGTTTTCTGACTTCAGTTTTACTTCAAAACCAAAAATATAAGTTTCTCTGACATTTATCTTTTTTTTATTTGTAGATTTCCCTGTTTTGTAGGACATGTGACATGAAATGCTGTGCACTATTAGTAAGTTTGACTTATATTGAGGTTTACTTATGGGCTTTTGTCAGAAGTATTTAAATGTCTCTCTTTAATTATTGGATGTTTTAACTAACTGTTTGCTAACTTTGGCATATTTATGTTGAAGCAGCTGCTATCACCTTGATTAATATGCACTGTCCTAATTCGAACAAATAAGTAAACTAAAAAAGTCAAATGTTTTTCTTTTGCTTCTCCAGATTTCAAGATCCCATCAATGCACTGAGAATGCCGAGCGGGCACGGTTCCACCCATTGCAACAGTTTAGCTTTAATTTTAGCTTTCTGATGTTTGGATGAGGAAAAACAGGAGCTGCTTGTCACATGCTTAACATTTTTTCCCCTACAGACAGTTAAAATGTGCAAAAGCTGTCATCACGTTTTTTTTTTTCTGTTTCACACTTGGTCATTCCTGCAGACAGGCCCGAGCCTCCCCAACTGCTGCACTTCAACAGCGTGTACAAAACATGTGTGCACCTAACACATGCACCGTTCACTCGCTCACACGTGGGACACACATGCATATAACACGGGCATATAACTGCTGTCCAAATACCACGCATGCATGGAGCAGGTATGTAGATAACGCAGAATACACTCATGTATATAACACACGTGCACATAACTGGTGTGCATGCAACACAAATGCATATCATTCCTGCAGATAACTGCTGTGCACTTAACATACATGCAGAAGACATTCATGCATGTAACACACATGCAAATAACTTTTCCTTCCACACAATGCATTTGCATTAAAAAAAATACATATAGTATCTGTGCACATAACTGCTGTGCATGAAACACACATGCATGTAGCATGTGTGCACGTAATACATGCACAATACACTCATGTGTGTAAGAAAATAACAGTTTTGTTTATAACACGTAATGCACTTGCATGTGGCAAATAACTTGGTGTGTACATAACACACATGCATGTGACAGGTGTGTATTTGACACGATTCCTTTTTAATTGAAATATTGCCTCTAGAAGCTTTTTCTCAAAGCTCACATGTGTGTCTGTCTATTTTTGGTGTGTTTTTAACTAATTTATATAAATGAATGTGAGGAAAAACGGAAGCATTTTTTCCTCCATGTCATCGTTCACACAGGGATGATTTTTGGTTGCATGTCTGTAGACTTTTCTGAAAAGATTCTGGTGTTTTCATGCATTCCTCGTAGTTGTCCAGTATAGAAGGAAGAAGTGGCACTTTTGTCCCCCCACCCCCCTCTCCCATCTATCAGTCTTTGTCAGGGAGTCTCAGGGGAAATCCGGGCTCTTTGCTGACACGCCTCCCTCTCTTTGTTGCTCTGTCTCTTTTTCTCTGACACTCACACTTCCATTTTCTCTCTCATTTCTCTCTCTGTATCTCTCTCCTGCTCCTTCCCTCCATCCGTCCGTCCATCTCCTTTCACTCTGCTCTGTATTGGGGGTGTTTGAGGCACATGCAGTGTGACAGGATGACGAGCATCATTGGGGCTCCAGCTTCTGGACCGGCCTGCAGACGACGCTCACACAGACAGAGGTAGGCAAATATTCTGGGCTCTGTCAGCCCAGACTGAAGCTGCACTGCAGGATAAATAATAGATGAAAAAGTCTTTTTGTTTTTCTGAGCTTTGGTTTTCTGCTTCTTTGCTGCCTCAGAGGAATGATGTTGTTTTTTTCATAAATTATCTCCATTTGTCATATTTACTTGCTGGGATTTGTATTATAGGATGTTAACATGAGTTTCAATCAAATTTAAAATCCAGAAAAGAGCTGAAGTTATTCTCAATTGGTTTTATGAAAATAACTGTTTTGTATTGAGCTACAGTACATGATCACAACAGCAATGTAATGACTGAGGTTCCACTAACGTACCATAGAAAATACAAAGAAGAACATATCAGACTTATAAGAAAATATAGATATTTTATTGTTGTTTTTGTTTTGTTTGTTTATTTTTACAAATGTCTGGTTTATAAACTGATAATCATTTTGAAGGAGAAGTTGAGGTATTTTTAATTCTGAGCACTCTACACACAAGTTTTAGCCAGCTTCATAGAGGACTCTACAGGTAGTAGTTTGTATTTTCAACAGTAAAGTCCACAACAACACAAACTAGAAAAATGTGTGGGAAAAAATTAACTTTGTTTGGACCTTAAATTAAAACAATATTGTTTTCATGAAAATGCACTGTACTTTACAGTGGATGTATGCAACTGGGTTGAGATAATGCAAAATATCATGTACTGAATAATTAGCTTTACCCCACTCATTCTTGTGTTTAATTGGCATAACTACAAATTAATTTAATATAATATAATCCTCCACTGATGACCTAAAATTAAATCTCAGAGCTCAAAATATGAAATAATTCCACGGCTGGCTTCCTCATTTTAATTTTATTTTATGAAGAGTAGCAATTCTTTTCTGTCTGAATTTTTAAGTAATTTTTCATCAAAAGCTTTTTCAAATATATACTTATTTTATAAAACAAAGTCTCCTCTGTGGAGATTCAATAAAACATTGGTCCAACAACAGACCCCTGCAGTGAAACAGCAGACAACATTTTACTTGAGTAATTTATTGATATCAAGTATTGTAGTCAAAGCCATAAAGAATTCACAGATTTATCAAACTCATTACAGAAATGATGAAATGCATAGTTAAAAAAAACAGAAAATAAAACACTTAAATCCCATCATATTTAATCCACATTAAATATGATCATTAACTATAGGCACACTGAGCTTGTGTAATTGCTTGAACAGGAGTGGGAATAAGCAAGCTTTTATAATATGTCTTGGTTTGTTCGATTTACAAGTTTCTGGCTATCTCCTCGTTTTGCTCAAGGTTTAACTATTCTAAAAAAACAACAAACAACAGTTCGTGTGTGTTTATTATAACAGTTTCAAAGAATAAAGTGTCTTTTTATCTCTAAAGGCTGACGTTGGACTGTGAGAAATCAACCTTCAAGAGTTGATAGTTGCAGTCCCTGTTCTAAAGGAATGTGTTCAAATTCAAGTGCAGTGGACCTGAGCTGTGCACGGCTCCTTATTTTAGCAGCTTGTTTGAGAGCAAACAAACACAAAGAGCTGCTGAAGCACATTTGAGACCAACATGATTTTATTCCAGCAGAACTCTCTTCCATTCTACTTTCACTTTCATGGTCACTGCTGCCAGCTAAGCTTTACTATGAAGGAGATCAGGAGATCTGCTTCTCTGTGAAGGTCACATCCTCATCACATGCAGCTCATGATGTTCTTCTCAAGGTGAGGAATGGAAGGTCTGCAGGCCTCCTGCAAACACGCTACAATAATACAATTGTCAATTCCATCAGTTTTTTTATTCAAAAACAAAACTTAAAGTCTCTATAAAAATGCAGTCTCTCATTTGTAAAAGAGGATACATCTTTTCTTCCCTTCATGTTGTAGAAAGATGCTCCTCTGTGGGGAAGGTTGGAGATTCAATTTTCAATTCAATTCAATTCAATTTTATTTGTATAGCCCAAAATCACAACAACAGTCGTCTCGATGGGCTTCAAAGTAAAACATGAACTCAAAAGGATCATGAATACAAAGAGTTCAATAGGAAAATACAAAAATGGACTAACAAATTGACTAAGCTATACTGGCATCCCTGCCCTTAGACCCCCCTTCGCGGTAAGGAAAAACTCCCAAAAAAACCGGATTCCGGAAAAAACGAAGAAACCTCAGGGGTGCCCACATGAAGGAGGGATCCTCCCCCAGGACGGACAGGCGATGTACCAGAACTCTTAGAGAAGAATTAACTTATCTAAATCTACAACTACATATATAAAGTCCAGCAGACGAGCTTCATCCAGTCGTGGTTGTGGGGACAGTCAAAGGCGCGAGTCGAGCTGGAGACAGGAACCACAGCCAGGAGCAGGAGCAGAGACGAGGTACTCGGTCAGGTACAGAGCAGAGACGAGCCAGAGATGAGCCAGAGACAGGAACCACAGCCAGGTGTAGGAGTGGAGCAAAGGCGAGGCAGACGGTCAGGAACTGGAGCACGGATGAGCCAATTGGAGTCTGGAAGCACTCCCACTCCCCAAGAGGGGAGAGGAAAAGAGGGACAATACATGAATCGCACTGTTCCAAACAGAGGCATGGAGAACTAAATGATAAATTATGATCAGGAATGGAGGAGAGGAAGGGTAGAAGTAGAAAAGAAAAGAAGACAGAACCCCAGTGCACCATAGTTACCCCAGCTTCAACTTCTAGCAGCCTTTTAAAAGAAATAGTTAAGTTTAATTTAAACACATTAACATTAAGTTAAATAATCTCTGAATACTAACTAGTCTGACAATAAGCCTGTCCAAAGAGGAATGTTTTCAGTCTAACTTTAAATGTAGAAACTGAGTCGGCCTCTCTTACATGAGCTGGGAGTTTATTCCATAAGACAGGGGCTTGGTGGCTAAACGCTCTACCTCCAACCGTACTTTTACTAATTCTAGGAACCACAAGCAGTCCTGCATTTTGCGAGCGAAGTGTTCTCATTGGGTGGTAAGGGACTATGAGGTCCTTAATATAGGACGGGGCCATTCCATGTAAGGCCTTATAAGTTAACAGGAGGATCTTGAACTTGATTCTGGAATCAACTGGGAGCCAATGGAGCGAAACTAACACAGGAGTGATGTGATCTCTTCTGCTAGTTCCAGCTAACAATCTAGCTGCTGCGTTCTGAACAAGCTGGAGACTTCTTAAGGAACTCCTAGGACACGCTGCTAACAAGGAGTTACAGTAATCCAGCCTCGACGTAACAAAAGCATGAATGAGTTTTTCAGCATCACTCTTAGAAAGTATATTTCTGATCTTAGCAATATTCCGCAGATGGAAAAAGGCAGTTCTACACGCCTGAGATATGTGAGCCTTAAATGATAAATCCTGGTCAAATAAAACCCCAAGGTTTCTAACTGTGGAATTGGGGGCTATACTTATGCCATCCAGGGAGACTATCTGAGCAGACAGAGCATCTCTGAGGTTTTTAGGTCCAAGTATAATGACCTCAGTTTTTTCTGGGTTCAAGAGGAGGTAATTAAGGTTCTGAAGCTGTGTTTGTCTGCTCCAATATGGAACCTGTGTTCTGCAGCTATAACCTGTGCAAATGAAGAGAATGTCAGAAAAAGAAAAGTCCTCTCTGTCTTGGTGTGGAGGTTTCCAGTGGAAACCAGAATAATTCTTCTGACATTCGTGTGTTTTCTGAGCAGGACAGTCGTTTTTCCAACACCCCGTGAATGCAGCATTTCTCTAAGTTTGCAAACAATTGGTGCAATTGGCACTAAAATGAGAACAAGATTCACACATTTTGAAATGAAAACTCCATAATGTCCTGCTGTAAAATTGTCATCCACATTCCATGTCGTTTCTTTCTCTTCAGAGATTGATTACCAAAGCACTCCACCCATCTGGTGTAACACATTTCACTTTTTGCTTCAGACAATGTCCTCTAATATTTTCAAAAAGGCTGGAGTATCTCGTCTTTTTTATGATATTTAGAACTTCAGTCACTGAATTATGAAAAGATTTAGATATGGTCGTATGTAAATATCCCATCATTGGTTGTGTAAACAGAACCTTTTCTTAAAAATACTGAATGTGTAGTATTTTATGACAATAGTGGATATTACCATTCATTTCTCAGACTTAAAAAAATTAAAAACATTAGAGAGAAGGCCATTATAGAAGCTCCAATTGTTTGATTTTATTTGATTTTTTTCTCAGTTTGGACTGTTTAAGGCTAACCAGGGAACACATTTTTCTTAAGGGACCTTCCAAGAGGTTATGTGTGAGCTTTGCATTTCACAGAAAGTTTCATTAGCCATCACTTTCAGTCTCAATGAACTCTAGAGGGATCATCAAGCATTAAAATCCATGCACAAGGCATATATTAACAAGTTGTTTGAAAAGTGTGCTGTTGCTATACCCATCTTGCTTTTTATTATGATACTCTGTGACTGAGACCACAGTTTCACTATTTCAAATTATTTTTTTTCCATAAGGTTAAAGTCCATTAAAGTCCCTCTCTGATCATCATTTAGTCTGTTTTCAAAGTGTCCCCAGTGGTCTTTTAGTTATGGTTATAGCATTTTCTGCATAAATCTGAGTCGTTTCTTCTGCAGAGTGGCAGGACTGTTGATGGGAAGTAAGTATGCGTTCATTTACCATCATCCCTTTGTTTACACTCTCTGCTGGTAGCTTACAGCCCCTCCCAACCTCAAGCTAACATTAGTGGTGTAACAAAAATGGCAAGCAATATTGGAGCTATCCAGATGTTAAGTTTAGATCCAGATTTCAGCTCAGATGGGGAAAACCAAAACATTAATGGATCTATTTGTCTACAAGTGGAGCAGAATGGAGAGGAGCAGGGAACTTGTGGCCCACTGATTGTAGTTTGACCGTGAAAACTACAAGCTTTTTCCACAGGCATCATTCCATCTGCTACTGATTCACCATAATTTGAAAAAATAAATACTGAGAAATGCAATTCTTATCTTATATTTTTTTATATATCATGAGAAAAATGCTACACGAACATGGTAAAGGCACAATTTCCATTGAAGTGGGTCTTTAAAGCTCTTTAAAGATTGCTTGGTTCACTCTGGTCCAAATTAAAGCATTTTTGAATATGTGTGTGAGTTTGAAGATCAACTGTGATGTGTGTGCCAGCTTGCTTGGAAAAATCTCCATAAGTCCTAAAAGCACATGAGCTTGTGGCGTTTGTGGCAACTTTTATTTCTATAAATTTATTATTTCTCTATTACTAAGTAGTTTATAGAAAGAAGCAGTTATTGGCATAGAGAGGAAAAACAAGCATTGCGAAATGCACTGCACTCCTCTAGAACTGAAGGAGTACGAACTGCCAAGAAAGCATAGTTAAGGCGAGTAGATGGAAATATAAGCTATTTCTTTTTCTGTCCTTACAAGAAAGTGATATTTCTGGTGAACAAACATGATGAGCTACTGGGACTCACCAGAACTCAGCCCACAGTGCAGTCTCCTGTGTTTTACTCAGACGGGTTAGGTGATCGTTGCCCACACTCATGCATGGATCTATACATACGTCATCAGACCTATACACACTGAATTGCAATCTGGGACTTTTGGTAAATTCAAAGATAGATGGCTAGTTCTGTATACAAATGACAGATGATATTTGCTGACAGTGAAAGAAAGGATCTGCTTCCTGGATATTATTTACTTGCAATAGGTCTAATACTATCTAAAACCGAAGGAACTTCCCCCTTTTAAACACATCCAAGACTGACGATATGGCGTTAGGAAGTTAAAACAATTACTGTATCCAAAAGAGATTAAAAAGAGCTGGTGAGGACTTGAAAGAACCTTTAGGTTCTTCTAAATGAGAAGCAAGATTGGTCTACAGGACAGCAATCTGACCTCTTTTTATGTCTACAGCAGTATGCTACACACATTCATGTTTGCTACAGTATACTGTGGCAGCAGCCTCAATAAAGACTGCAAGAGACTGCACAGGTTTCTGGTTTCTGGTCTCAGGATGAGTTGAGCTGACTTGAGGCTATGGTAAAGGTGAGGCTTAAAAACGGGTCACTGTTATCACGGAAAACACCATCCAACCTCAACCAACCAAAAATGTGCCTTGGGTAAACAAACAGTCGAGGAAACAGATACTTCTCACTGAGTATAAACTGAAGTATTCAAGTTCTAGCATGGTCCTACAGCAGACATCCAGTTTGAGCCTCAATTCTCCTTGTTTCCCAGTGATTATATCCAATGGTGAAGGGGTTAATGGGGGTGGGGGGTTGATTCTAATATTTTTAAAAAAAAATTGAAGACCAAAATGGGGTGATCAGCCTGTCAGAGAGATGATAGAAGACAAGACCTTTACATGTTGACCTTTTAAAGTTGCATCATGATTGCTCAGGTGGGTCAGTTCTGCAGTTATGAGTCACCTGCCTGACGGAGTTTGTGAAAAGTGTTGGGTTTTGTCTTCGTAACATTTAAAATCTGAAGAGCCTTGATGCTTGATTTGCCATATTTTCATGATCTCAAAAACAAGACAGACCCAGACGCTGGAACCCGGAAGGAAACACAGGAGAGTGAAAGGTAAGATAAATGAGGAGCGAGAATTTTGGCTTGGAGTCATGGCTTGGCTGGAGGGTTTTTGCAGAGGCTTGGCTGGAGGTCTTGGCGTGAACAGGAGTCGTGGCGTGGTTGATGAGGATGGACTGCTCTGGAGGCGTAAACCAGGTGAACATTCGTGATGAACTTTTCCTGTTGGTGAGGCGTAAGGACAAGGTTGGCGAGAGGCAAATCTTCATGAATAATAATGAACATGAGGGACCAGACTAAGCTCCATAAGGGGCAATGAACTGGCAACGAATGCTGGATCTGGAACTCCGTAAGAAGTCTGTAGGTATGATGAGTTGAGTGTTAACAGCTGGAGATGATCAGGAAGCAGAGCAGAGAGGGGAGGGGGAAGAGAGACTGCCAGAGGCACCATGACACTTTTATTAAATTTTTTCCTCCTTGTTCCAGGACAGTCCTGGGTGCACTTCATCTGTTCTTCATGATGTATGTAGGTGATGAAACCAACACCCCCAATTGGGTTTCCCACTAAGTAACAGATTTTGAGAGAAGAGTTGTCTGACATGTTGGATATTGTGGTATTAGAACATTGATAGAACAAGCAGAGTTCTGCAATGGTTCTTTTGCCAAAACCCCATGACACCTTGAGTCAATCGTTTGATTGAAGAAGGGTTAATCAGCTGACAAGAGGTGACACTTTCCCTATTCCCTGTTTTGGGGAATTGACAGATTTGGTTAAACAAAGGTTAAGTAAAGGTTTATTAGAAGGATTCTGGCAGGTGCCTGTGATGCATAAGACCAAATACATTTCTTCTTTTTGACACTGGATGTCTTTCTTGTGCAGGTAAGGCAGGTAAGAGAAGTTCATACTCATTATTTTTGCTCCATGTTTAAAACACTAGGTTGCAGTTTACCTGGCTTGGTAATAACTGCAAGTGACTAAGATAACGCTATAACAGATGCCTGCTGCATCTTATTACCTTCTGGGAGACACCCATGTCCTTTTTGTTTGAGAGGAATTTTGATGGTTGAGAAGTGTAGATCTGAATTTATGCCAAAAAAAAAAACATTTACAGTAAGGTGGGCTTAAAAACCCAATTTACTACACATTTAGTTTTGCTTAAATAAAGTCCTAAATACCCACTCTAACCAAAATGGTGTGTTGGTGCTTCTAACATTACCGTGTAGCATTGTTCTCATAATAAGTTTGGGTTAGTGTTGAAAAGATACTTTTGATGGGTTGTTAGGGGCTGTAAGCTAGCAGGAGAGAGTGCAAACAAAGTGATAATGGTAAATGAGGGCAGGCTCACCCTGTGCCAACAGTTTCGCCCCCCTAACTTCTATGTTCTGGAAAGGGACAGTTTTTTATTTTATTTTGGCTAACAATGACAATCATGATTAAAAGACAACTCGGAACGCATCTAAAATAGATAAAGATATGATTGGAGTGGAACTTTTAATCAGTATTAAATCTCATCTTATGTGAAATCTGTCTCTCATAAACTTGTGAATAAATCAGTTCAATATGTTGGCAGTGATACTCAGGCTTAATAAACAAGACCATTACATGATCCAGTTTTTGGCTGTTCATTTCTATGCTTTAGTGTGACATCATAACTAATCAGCACATTACATAGTGCACTGGCTTACACTCACTATAGTGGATCTTTATGAGGCGATTTTTTACTCAGTGATCTGGAGCCCAAAGCTCAGTCTGACTCAGTTTCTGTGTTGGATCCTCAAAGAGCTGCAGGAATTGTGGACAAGTTTCTCTAAATGCATGAGATGCAGAGAACAATGTACAGGAAAGGATGTATAATACAGATTGACTTCAATTACTGTGTCATAAGGAAAGAATACTGTCAACTCCTTTTAAAAATTGTTTTGGAAATAAATGATGGCAGAGAGAATGATGCTTGCTCAAAGCTCCCTGTATTCATTATTTTTTTTAAACCTGTTCTGATTGTTGGTTAAAGCCTTTAAAGTAATCATTGTTTTAATCAAGAAACTAAACTAAAATTTTTGATTTTATAAAATGTGTTTTACAGATAAGTTTTCATTTCCAGAACACACTTGTGAAAAATAGATAAATAAATAGCAAAAAATATAACTTTTACCTCATCATCTCTGACCTGGCCTCAAAGATCTCACTGAAAATGACAGCAGAAAGCTAAATCGTTGCTTCTGGTTTCCCTCTGTTCTCTGAGTATTGGACTGCTGCTGGTATTCCAGGTAGTTCACATGAGATTATGTGAGTTTTATTTACCTTTTCATCAGCGCAACAAGTGCTGGACTGACGATTCTGGAGCTACGCTAAGGGATGAAGATAACCTGCGAGGTGTTTGTTTGCTGCTGCCCTCTTTGATCATCATGACAAGTGGGAGCTTCTCAGACAGACACGGTTTTATTCATTTTGTCTCATGAATTAGTAATTAGAATGGAGCATTTTTCATTAAATAATTTCAATTAATGACAAAGAATATCAATCTGATGAAATATAGCAATTCATTAATTTGTAGCAGATTAATAATTAAATCGACTTTGATCTTAATGATGTAATCAATAATTAAGAAAGGTTAAAGGACTCTGGGGCTCTTCAACTTAAGATGTTTCATTTTTACAGCATTAATAAATGCATCCATTAGAACAATATGTGAAAAAAGGCTCTGTGCTCATGCACGACTGTGTGTTTTAATCTTTGGGTGTGTGCATAGGCGTGTGTTTGTTCAGGTGATTGTGCATATGTGTGTGTTTAGGTGTTTGTGTGCACATTTGTAAGTTCAGGTGTTTATGTGCAAATGTGTGTGTACAGGTGTTTGTAAGCATGTGTGTGTACAGGTGTGTGTGTGTGTGTGTGTGCGTGTGCGGGTGTGTGTGTTTGTGAGTGTGTTCAAATCTTTGTGAGCATAAATGTGTGTGTGTTTGTTTACATGCACACGTGTGTTTGCGTGCGTAGGTGTTTGTCTGCATATATGTGAGTCTTAAGGTGTTCAGGTGTTGGTAAGTGTGTGTCGATGGTGTGTCACCATGCATCCCAGATGACCTTTTCTGTAGCAGACGAGGAAAAAGGTACATTGGTTAGAATGTAAATGGTGAAATGTGGACATAGAACAAAAAGATGTTTTGTTGGCAGTTTTAGGGTAACTTTTAGGTTGAATGGACAGTTCTTGACCTCATTATTTTTAATTCGTCCACCCCTGTCTAAGTCAAGTTTAATTAATAATCCCCCGTTTAAGAGCACACAATGCTTAACGCAATACATTTAAATATAGACAATGTCTCCTAATAACACATAATTACATATATGTAAATTTGCATTAACTACTAGAAGATAAGATAAAACACCTAAATATTACAAAAGACTACTAACTATCAATATTAAGTTTGTTCGTAGGCAGGTGGTTATGAAAAAAAAAACATGACCAGAATTTTGTCTTTCTGGGATTAGGATGAAGCACTCCTCTTCTTCAAGTTTCTGTGAGTTTGGTCCAACGTCACATGCAGCTTCGGGTTATTCATCTGTGACTCTTGGCTCAGACAAAAGATGGTCCGATACAACAGAGTGCATCAGCTTTTACAAGTTCAGCTCCAAACCATGCAGACAGAAAGGCTCAGAACTTTAATTAAAAGCTGAATTAGTCACAGAAATGAAGACATTTCAGGATGGTTTTAGAATACGAAAATCCTTCAGCTACCAGGTTTTTTCTTGCTTTCTTTAGGTTAGTGTTATCTTGTTTACAGTTTTCAGATCCTGCAGCCAAAGTGTGATTTATTTACGGTTCATTTACTTGGATCCACAGACAAACCAAATGTGAGGTCCTGCTCTGACCGCTCTCTTATAAAGCTGGCATATTGTGATGGTAAGCCTGTAAACTGGAGTCTGACAGTGCAGCAGACATGAAGTTTAAGTTAAACACAGATTTCTCTGGGAAACTAATGATGTGGAGAACAAATGAACACAGTCAAACACCAGTCAAACAGTGTGAGCCTCCAGACTGCTTTATTTAGACGCCACATGCATGCGTGTCACACTGTCTCTCAGCGTCGATACTTTTTTAATGTTTACTCTGTTGTAAACTTTCTTTAAATTGTGCTGGAACAGTTTCACCGCTGTTCTGTAGGTGGGTGCCATATGACATCAGACCAATTAAACGTTCTGTTCTGAACTTGTAGATGGAAACGTGTCCGAAGCAGTGACAGTAAACAAAGCTTTTTGTCTATTATAAGGGCGGCAGTGGCTCAGGCGGTAGAGCAGGTTGTCCAATGATTGAAGGGTCGGCGCCTCGATCCCCGCTCCCCCCAGTCAACCGCTGTTGTGTCCATAGGCAAGACACTTCATCCTCCCTGCCTCCAGTATGGCTCCACTGTGTGAATGTGTATGAATGTTCCAGTGATGGTCAGAGGGGCCGTAGGCATGAACTGGCAGCCCCGCCTCTGTCAGTCTGCCCCAGGGCTGTTGTGATACACCAGGTACCATCACCAAGTACGAATGAATAATGGACACTTTGGAAGAGCTTTGAGCATCTGAAAAAGTGCAGATAAATCCAATCCATTATTATTATTATTACTATGGGGGTTAGGTGGGTAGCCCTGCTGGTGGATCTGACCTCTGGCAGTTACGCGCTAACATAGATGAGTAGCGACTATTCATGATGTCATTGAGTCGTAACGTCCAGATTTAAAGACCCTATTTTTTCTATGTCTCTCCGCTTAAAGGGAAATATGTTGGGGTAGAGAGAAGCAGAAGAGGAAGGGAAGCAATTCGCATTTGACCTTAAACTCCATAAATGCATGCATTTGTCTTCTAAAATGCACTTTGTCATGTGCAGGGTTATAGGGATCCTGAAGTCTACCCAGCTACTCTTGGAGAGGGTGCACCCTGAAGAAATCCTCCTTCTTTTTTTTTTTTTTTCCTGTAAATATATTTTGTTGTAAACATAGTACAATAATTGACACAAAAATAACTGCAAAAATCTTGACAGGCCTCATTTAGAGTGTAAGCTGTCCAAGGTGCTGTATGACATGCTGCCACGCTGATAACCGTCATAGGAAAACACCAAGCAGGCTTCAGGGGGGAGCAGTCCTCGCAGTGAAAAATCCTCCACTCTTCTGTTTGGTGGCAGTGCAGCTGAAGATGTGGGGGTGGGGGGGGGGCACCTTAGCTGGTCGGGGGAGCCTTACTTATCTGCCAAAAAAGCCAATGAGACAGGAGGCTCATGGGAAAATAAGAGGTAAAGTCAAGGATGGGGGCAGCAAACAGAGGATAGGGGAGTGAAATGAAACACATTAAAGGACCTGGGGGTGGGGGGCTGTGGACCAGGACAGGCATGTCAGCTACATCACATGTAATCACTCCCCCTGAAACTGAAGCTGGCCACCCTCGTCGCTCTTTTCCAGCACTCCCCCCTGCTGCTGACAGCTCTGACAGGAGAAACACAGGAAAGGAGGGAGGGGGGCACCTATAACATATATTGTTGGGGAAAGAAAACACAATGAGGCTCAGGGTTTAGGAAGGGCTTGTGGTTCCTGCACAGGTTGATGCATGGTGGTGGAGATGACATGAATGAGAACGGGTGTCAGGCTTCTGCCCCTCCCCAACAGGAAACACACATGCTCTCTATCAGGTCCATTTGAAGAGGTTGATTCTGCCTCACAGCGCTTGGGGGGGTTCAACGGTTGGCAAAGTCATCACAGGTTTGAGAGATATTTAATTTTTCAAATGATTTGAGCCTGATCTGGGTCAATTAGACAGCAGAGGGAAGGACAAGGGGGGGATTCTGAACCATCAGGGAGCTTTATGAGGCTCTTTGTTCTGGAAATGACTCGGTGTGCACGTGTGCGTGCACGCGTCTCACTTACAGATTGGTTTGATCTCAGTTTCAGTTAACTCGTGGGCAGGATGAGCCAGGTTGAAGCTGAACTCCAAACGACAGCATGAATCCAGACTGTAAATAACATCTTCATGATAACGTCACGCAGAAGAGAGGGTTTTGTCAAAATCTGAAGCAGAAGAAATGCCTTTTTCAGATCTTTTGTTTTGAGAAAGTGTGTTTGTGTTGCTGATTGATGAGAGAAAAGGCAGCTTCCTTTTCACCAGCACCTTGTCTTCACAGAGGCTCTGCTCTGTGTTTATCGAAGATAAAAAAAAAAAGGTTTTGGCAGCAACTGAACACAGAAGAAACAAAACCTGTAAAACAGCTGAGATCACAGTGAGATGTTGAAGAATAATTTATTTCTGATTGAGATCAAAATGCTTTCTCTCCATAAATCCTCAAAATCTCAATTATGGTTATAAGTTACACTAAAAGGCGCTCTTCAAAAGTTTGTCTTTTGTTTGTTTTTTTTAAACAACAGTGTTTCCATAGAATCCGGTTCACCTTAAATATGGAATAATTCTGGTTGTGTTTACTGATATTGAAGTGATATTGAGAGGTACACAACACACTGTAGACATTTCAGTCTGCTTTAGTTATTTATTTATTTATTTTTTTGACAAAAATGCAAATGTGGCTGATGTGTAGTGGTGTCTGACTTTTTATCTTTTACCTTTTAACACGCAAGGTTGGGAGTTAGTCAAGTCAGAGTGATGCTTGTTTTAGCAATATCAGTCTGTTTTTTTCATTTATTTATATGTTGAAAACAAGGTTAAATGTGTAATGAATGTGCTAATGCTTCTATTGTGGCTAACGTGTTGTGTGTTATAAACAAATTATAAAGCGCATTATAGTTTGGCGTGCCTCATTAGACATAAGTTCCAAAGTAGTCCGGTCAATGATGGTGCGTCTTTTAATCCGGTGTGTCCTACAGTACGGAAAATCAGGAACAAACATTTTATTTATTCGTTAAAATAAACACTTTTGATAGTCCTTCCTTGTCTCCAGGACAGGAGCAATGATCCGACCAGACTCTGAACCAGAGTAGGATCCTTATCATCTGCTCTCATAAAGGTAGAATCTGTTTCAACCGTTGAGGGCAGACTCCAGGTGTCAGTCACAGAGCAGTCTTGACATCAGTCTCACAGTTTTCCAACAGTCATCTGGGTTTTAGTGGATAAACAATCTGAATGTTGTGTGGATTTGTATTATTACCTTTATGACTGGTATTATCAGAGATTTTGTTTGTCAACAAAACTGATGCATAAATGATGTGCTGTAAATAATATTAATATTTTTGGCAGAAACACATTTCCTGTTTGCCACGGCAGAATGACGCACAGTGGCTTTAATAACTGCTTTTATGTGGAACATTTTCATTTCCCTTCCAGGATCAACAAACTATTTTTGAACTGAAGGGAATCAAGTCTATTAAACCTTAACGGTCTCAGCATGTGGTCTGTTTTGGTTTACTCAAGCTCTTCGTGATGGTGATCAGCAAGGCTCCCTCCTGCTGTGGAAACCCTTACTGCCCATTCACTGCTCATGAAAATGTGCAACAGGACACGAGGCGCTAGCAGCTGCTGAAGGCTCTACATGGATCCAGGGCTCAAGTTCTGCAGAGAATCTGCAACTGGATCATTTACAGATATACAGGGATAGGAAGCATGTGCAGCAGATTAGGGACAGTCAAATTAATGGGTTGACAGCTGCCACAAGTCTTAACCTGTGAAAATGTTTAGGAGAGGTGGCAGTAATGTTTCTGACTAGTTTTTACAAGATGACTGAGGAATGGAGGAGAAATGTCCATTTTTAAGGAGAAAGGTGTAAAGAGTTGTAGAAGTATCAGAATTAAAATAAGTTGATGAGTCATAAAAGGAAGTTATGAGAAAGAGAAGTGGAAGCTAGACTGAGGACAGAGGTGAACGGTTTTGATCAACAGTTTAGTTTTGTGCAGAGAAAGAGAACCACAGATTGTCTGGAGAAGAACTACAGGAGGAGAAGCATTTCGTCTTTGTAGATCTAGAGAAAGTCTGTGACAGGATCCAGAGAGAGGAGCTGTGGTTTATATGAGGAAGTCTGAGGTGACAGAGAATGTTGTTGGTGTTGTTCAGGACATGGGTGAGAGCTGGAAGACAGCGGTGAGATGGTCTGTAGGTGTGACAGAGGACTTCAAGGTGGAGGTGGGACTGTAGCAAGGATCAGCTTTGAGCTGCTTCTTGTTTCTGTGGTGGTGGACACAGATGAGATTTGAATGGGACCAAAATGTTTGCAGATGACATTGTGATTGTAGAGAGAGAAGGGAGAAGGTAGCAGAACATCTAGAGTGTAGTGATCCTGTGGGCATGCTCTCCTCCAGTGCCTGAGTCACACCTCCACCTCATCCTGGTCACGCACCTAATCCTCATCTTTTTATGTAACCACTCTACATAAACTCCATCCGACGCCAGACCATTGTTCACCTCTGAGCCTGCCTGCCTGCCTGCCAGCCAGCCAAACTGCCAGCCCGCCATCCTCACTCTGTTGAAAATAATTTTTAATACCCGGAAAGCCGTGCCTGCATTTACATTCCACTTTCCACCCACCTGCCATAACATAAGAGAGGTGGAGGTTTGCTCTGGAATGAGAGAAATGAAGGTCAGCTGCAGAAAAACAGTATGTGAATGAGATGAAGTCAAGAGGGGCAGAGAGGTTACAGAGAGGACTTTCAGTTCTTAAGAGTCAACAATCCAAAATAACAGAGGTAAAGAAGCAGCTGTAAGCAGGTTGGAATGGGTGGAGGAAGGTTCCAGGTGTGATCTCTCAGCAAGAATGAAAAGATGCTGGGGTTCTCTTTGGGAGTAATGATACTCAGAAACTTTGCTTTGGGGTTCTTATCAATTTGATCTTGAAGTGTTACTGTGGGAGATGAGGGAAGCACCCAGACGCAGAGAGGAAGAAGAGGTAGAGGGTTCCAGGGGAAAAAGGATCCTTAATAAACTAAACTAAATACCACTGCATCAGGCAGGCAAACTCAAAACTCGAAATACATATCAAACACACAGGAACAGGGGAGACCTAATACTATGGAGCAAGTCAGGAGGAAGGGAAGGACAGGACTTATATACATACAGGACTGATGAGACACAGGTTGAAACAATGAGGGCAGATGGGGACCAAAAGTAAAAGACGCAGGAAACCCTACAAAATAAAACAGGAAGTGAACTTAAAACATGAAGAAACACAAGCCAACCAAAAAAACAAAGTAAAGAAACTAAAACCGTGACATGAAGTTCCTACATCCCCACAGTTTGTAGCCTGAATGAATCTTTTCTAATTTCTAGCAGCCAGACTGCAGTTTGTAGTCATTTTCTAAGAACTGTTTTTGGATATTTCATGTTCTGGTTCTGCATATTAGTTGTGTGGTGTAAAAATAATCAAGGTCATACAGTTTTAAAAGTCTGGATTGATAAAATAAAGTGTATGATCAAGATAACCGACTTTCTGTATGATTCTTATGGCACGATTTTGCTTTATGATTGTAAGGATAACCCCATTGTGGTGGTGGTCCCTGGAAGCTCAGGTGTCACGGTCCCGCTGAGCTCCCGGCTGTCCTGCTCCACTCTCCTGATTTGATTCCTCATCTTTCCACTTGGCGTGAAATTTCATTACAGCCTGCCCGGATGGCTGCAGCAGCAGCTTATCAGTAGTGATCGCCTGCCATAATTACACCCTAATGTTTGAATGAAACAGCCTTTGAATGATATTTTATCTATATTTATGCCGCGGCTGATTTCATAAGCTCCTCATTTTAAGGTCACAGGAAGACGTTAAGCAGAGATATAAATTATGATAAAACAGTAAATGAAACTTAGTGTGCCGACCTTTTTGTCGTCCTTGCTTTTACGTCTAAGCTGCTGGATGAGGTAAAGACAGAATGCTACAAAGCAGAGTGAACGTCAGTGCTTCACGTCTCTGTGCGTCTCCAGATCTTTTCTGTTTTCTGTTCATAAAGTCCTTCATAAATACACAAGTCCACATATTTGTTTTTCTTTCTTAGAAGAAGAATCTCCAGACAGCCTCACCTGCATGTTTAGGAAATGTCAGAGCAAACCGAAGAAAGAAAAGAGCAAATTCTGCGTATAGAAGTGGGTATTGGACCAGCAGACCCCCAAAGTACAAAATAAATATGTGCATATGTGAAGACTCAAAGGTGAACTGTTTGACCCTTTAACACCAAAGGTTTGACTCCAGTGTCTGCATTCTTTCGACTACTGTAACTCTTTGACTGTTTCTGCAATTAACGTAATTCCAGCAGATTTTAAAGCAAAGAAAAGCAGCCTTGTCCTGATATGCAAAACTTCATAGTAGTGAAGTGCTTTCAAAATCAACATAAATCAGCTGATTCTGTTGCAAGAAAATAAGCTTTTTGCCCAGCAAAGCCGATACCAAAAACCTGTTTTCTCCACATCAGAATCAGATGATACAGTGATCACGTACATTGTCAAAGATTTTCAGTATGTTAAAGATTGTGTGTTATTTAGGTGTAGCCAGGAACAACCCTGCTGTTAAAGGGTTAAAAAACTACCACTGTATATGCTGAGTCCAGCTAGAACCAGTGATGACAAAATGCAATTGCTAGTGCTTTTGTACCTTATGGGGTGCATGTGACCCATACATGTGCTGTGGTTGTTCCCAGGCCAGCTGAGACAAAAGACACATAGTCTCTCCAGCGTGTCCTGGATCTTCCCCGAGACCTACGGCCAGTGGGATATGCCCAGAACACCTCCCCAGGGAGGTGTCTAGAAGGCATCTAGACCAGATTGAGGAGCCATCTCATCTGGCTCTTGTCGATGTGGAGGAACAGTGGCTGTACTCCAAGCTCTCTCTGGTGTGAGCGAGATTCTCACCCTATCTCAAAGGGAGCACCTGGGCACCCTAAGCAGGAAGCCCATTTCAACCGCTTGTATTCAGGACCTCGTTCTTTCGGTCATGACCCAGACATCATGACCCTAGGTGAGTATTGGAACTAAAACAAACCACCCCATTGCATCCTGGAGGTCCTGGTGTGATGAAGCCAACAGGACAACATCATCTGCAAAGAGCAGGCCCTGTGGCCCCCAAACCATGCCCCTCCAACCCCTGGGTGTTCCTACAAATTCTGTCCATAAAGATTGTAAACAAAACCGATGACAAAGGGCAGCCCTGCCAGAATCCAACATGCACCCGAACAGGCCAGACTTGTTGATGGTTATTCAGACCAAGCTCCTGTTTTGGAGACCAAGCAGCCTTCAGTAGGACTCCCTGGACACCATACCCCCAGAGCACCCTCCACAGGACACCATGGCGGACGCGGTCAAACACCTTCTCCAAATCCACAGAACACATCAGGACTGGATGAGCGAACTCCCACAATCCCTCTGGTACTCTAGAGAGGGTGTAGAGCTGCTCTGCTGGTCCACTGTTCCACTACCAGGACGGAAACCACAGTTTTAGAATTTAGTAATCTCAGGATCACTAAATTCCCTTAGGAACCGAACAGGTCCTGGTTTACAAACGAACAAAGGTGGTTCCAAGATCCTTATATGAGAGGTGCAAGGCAAGATTCCACTCTGAGGCCAGGAATGGGGTTTGGGCTCGCAGGCATGCACTTGGTGACCGGGCCTTGGTCTGGTCCAGCCCAAAGAAATAATGTGGGATCCACGGGCCCTCCTGCAAAAAAAAAGCTCAAGGGATGGTGCAATGTGTGGTTTTGGGTGGCAGTCAAAGATGGGTGCCCAAACCCGGTCATTAGACTGGGCTTTTGGGACTCTTATTGTCTAATTTGCTAATTTCTAACAGACAGGCTGCAAACACTGAGCACACACTTAACACTTTAACAACACTAACAGACTCCTTCCACAGTGGGAAGAATTTAAGGAGTAAAAAAAAGAGGAAAATTTCAAACTACGTGACTGTGCTTCACCAACTTCACCTTTACCTTTCCCTACATGTTGCTATGACTTGTCATCCGCATCATACCTGTAGAAAGAAATGTTCATTATACAGGCTTCAAGTGTTCTACAATCTTAACATTTCCTCCAGGCCACCTGTGTGCCCTGTACAGGTTTAGCCATTCTAATTTTTTACATTTCAGAGCTTTTCATTCCTGCATTGTCAGTAGCTGATGCTAGTTAATACGCTTACAGGTGGATAGAATGAAGTGTGATGTCTATAAACATACAGATTTCAGCTATCAGCAGCAGAAAATGGAAAACCTTCAAAAAGAGGTTTATCTTTCTCATAAACCGAACTCCCACTTATAGGGTGCAGTCTACTGATGGATGGATGGAAGAACAGATGGACTGACAGATATGTTTCTAATCTTGAAGGAAATGTCAAGTTTGTCTGATGCCATCACAAACAGACATTTAAAACAATATGAAGTAAAAAACTCCATGAAAAAGCAGGCTAGGTGAAGAAGACCAAACAACTAAATGGAGAAAGATTCCATCCATCATTACCTGAGCAGGGGGTCAGTAGACGGATTCCTAGCTGTCACAGGTTAAAGGCGCTGAACACACTGGACAGGTTACCAGTCCATCACAGGGCCACACACAGACACAAACCTGCACTCACTCCTCAGGGAAACTCTAGTCACCAAGACCATGGACCATATTAAAGCCTTAAAGCACTCTGAGAGAAGCCACACACACATAGCAGGAGCCTTCTCCCTGTAAGGTGATGGTGCTGCCCACAATACCACCCTTTGTTGCAGCCCTTTAAAAATTACAGAAAACCATAAAGTTACATCTATTTATACAAAAAACAAAGTACGAGTTCTTACAGATTCTCTTCTTGGCCTGTTGCCCCCCCCACACACACACACAGACAGACACACACACCTCACCTCACTCTAAGAGCAGCATTAGGCAGTCAGATAGCCGATGTTTTCCCGGGTGTGTCGGTCAGATGAACTCAACAGCAACAGCATAATACCTGCAGAAGTGCTGAAGAGTGACTGGAAGGCAATCTGATTTGAATGCATTTGATTTGATGGAGTAGCTCCTTCATCTAAGATCCAAACTTATCTATTGGTCCGGACCAAAAGGTTTTTCCAGCAATGCTCTTCTTTCTTTTTTTTCTTCTTCTCAGCAGCAAATGCGTTAAAAGCTTGAAAGTGCTAGAATATCAGGAAAATGTTTGGCCCTAGCCTAAAGCATCATAAATCTGCCATAACTTTCTTCATTTTTTTTTATTTCTTTCATATAAAGTCACCGTGTGTGCACTCCTTCAGAGGAAATCATTGCCTTCAGCCAGACTGTAAATAGTTAATTTGAAAAATCCTGTCATGCCTAATATAATATTCACCTCTACGGTTGGTTTGATAGTCTTGGCGTAAATTTTGTTATTTACAGCCCATTTTATCACTTTAGTAACCAGCAGCAGTGGAAGATTGCTGAAGTTCATCGCAGCCAGATGAAGTGACAAACAGAAATAAGCTAATGACTGAGACAATTAATACCACGGATGAGAGCTTCCCCCCTCCTCTTATTACATTCCTTAAATATGAGTGTTTAATTAAGCAGTAATATTAATTAATCAAGCACATGATATTAAAGATGTGTGGGTGAATTCTTGGAGAGGAAGCAATGTGGCTACTTAGGCTAAATGAGTTTAAGACAAATGACATGTAAGTGGATGTCGCCACACTCTGCTCCTCTGCTCACTAGCTGACACCAAGTTGTCAGTGTGATGAAGCAGGAGGATGATGAGAGACGTCATTTCAGCACAGTTAATATACTGGAAGAGCCATACTAAGGGGGCATGGGCGGGGGCCTGCCTTTCCGACAGAACCAAAGGCTTCGACTGGTTTTATTTTTTCATGCTCCTTTCACACAGACAACACCATTTCTAAATAAATGCTTTGATTTTTTTCTCCCAGAATAGGCTGACTTTAGGTTCCTGAAAGATTCCTCATCACTACTGAACACCAGTGTTGTGAAGTCTTTCAGCCTTCAGCCAAGTCACAAGAGTTTGAAACTGCAGAGAAGTTCTCCTTCTTACCACTCTTACACAGATCCGCCTGCCAATACAGAAAAGACTGAAAAAGGTTTAGTTCAAAATTACTTTATTGATCCCTGAAGGGAAATTAAACGACGTGCTGCCGGGCTGATTGTGCACAATCAACCTGGCAGCAAATAGACACGTCGTCAATTTGATTCCCCTGGCATCCACACGGCAGAGCAGCAGAAGATAAACAGGTTTAATTGGATATCTTAGTTTCTTCAGAGAAAATAAACTCCATTTTCTCTGTTGCGAAACTCAAGCAGAAATGTGTGAATGTTGCAATTTGGCTTCAAAGCTGGAGGAGACACATCAGAAGGGCGAGCAGTTCAAATTCAGCAGGAAAAAAAAATTATCATCTACGTGTCTGAACCTCAGAAGCTGCAGTCTCTCACTGATCCGCTTCAGAGAACACAGGAAGAAACCCAAGGATTTTATTCAATACCTAACCTTTATTTAACCAGCTCGTCAAATCAGAACCCATGCTCATTAACAAGGATAACCTACGTGTGTAATAAAGTCAAGGTTGGATGAACCTCAATATTTACAAAAAGCTGGAGTGCTAGTCATCTAATTCTATGAGGGCTTTATAGAACATGAGGATGACAGACCACAGACCTCCAAACCACTAGGCGGGTGCAGAGCCCACAGGACACATGAAGAAAAGCAAAAAAGAAGGACTATGGGTGACAAATACCATTTAAAAGGTCAATTAATTAGTGATTCTTTACATAACTATAGTTCAATAAGGAAAAATCCTAGAATGCATGTTAAAGTTTACATGTGATACAAAAGATTTGCACAGACTAAGTTTAGAATCTTTGGCGGGGTGGAGAGGGGCCAGCAGACCATAGAATGCGAGGTCATACCCACTCATAAATTTACAGGCAAAAATATGCATGTGATCGTCTGAGAAGAAAAAGACTGTTGGTTCTGAGGGAAAGCCAAATGAGTAATGCCGTGAAGATAACATGACCAACCAGCAAACCTGGAATTGAGATTGCTTTCATATTGAAATTCTGCCAGAATTTCACATAATTGTTTTGAAGTGATTTATTTACATTACACATTTTTACAACTTCTTGAAATCTGAAAAGATTGACTACTTAACTGTAATGGATTTGTGGCGTGGGGTCATTGTCTAATAACTCTACCTTCTTTTCCGGGTTCTACTGTGTTTCCTCATAGACTGTATATTACTGCATCTGATGGAGCATTGTCATTGTAAACCCTTGTGCTATCCTAGGCACTTTAACATTGGGAGTTGGGTCATCTAGACCCACTAGACAATGCGCTGAACCTTTTTTCTTCAATGATTTGTGATCTTCACTGGTGTCCATGGATTACATGAAATCTTTCCACCTTTATCCACCTTTGTCATGGTAGGAGAACACGTCCAGTAGCAAGTGGGGTCATCTAAGATAGCACAAGGGTTAAAGAAATTCAAAGCAATCTTAATCTTTTTTTTTTAATTTTGCGAATATAACAACTGTATTTCTTTTTATCTTTTGCACATGAGGTGCATATTTGTATAGATTCCTTTTGTATTTCAGGCTAAACTTTATTTATATTAATTATTTTTGTATGCATTTCTTGTTGGACTGGACAGAAAAAAAAGCACAGAGAAGAAGTGGGATGTTAGAGATGGGGATAAGGGTACAAAAGGGGAGAAAAAAAATTGGAGGATGAAAAAATAAGTGAGAGGGAGGTAGAATCCAATCCCAATCTGGAGGTATCCACTGCTCTTCTATAAATAATTTCTCTCTTTGTCTAATCAAAGTTTGTGATGTCATGGAGGATCCAAAACAGGAGCAACTGTCATCAAGCACATGAGTAAAGATAAAACATAACGTCTTTAAAATACACAGACATTCAGCTCCAAACTTTCTTCCTGAACTCCAACAGACAGTAGTAAAACCCAGTCAGTCCTCTGCATCAAGGTTTCAAATGTCTCTAAAATGGGTTACGCATTGATGTTGATCTGAAAAACAGATGGTCTAAATGAGGACTAGGAAAGAAAGGATAGAAGGCTGCTGCAGCACGGAAGCAGATAACAAAACCTGTAAATGTTTGAAACAGTTTTGGGAAATATCTCACAAATCCCCTTTTCCTTCCTCTATAAGTTGGTCAGGACGAGTGTTAACTAGCTGTTCAAACTGTAGTTCATTCATGCTTACAGTTTTTTGTATTTGTATACATAATATGTTATCTGAGTGCTGGCAAAGATTCAGCTCTGACCTTATCTGCCTGTTTGTTGGGTGGTTGGCTTTGAGCCCGGCGTGGCTGATAATTTCAACTGTCAATAGTTGCAAAAACAAGCCTAGTGCTTAACAAGAGTGGGAAAGAACTAGTATTACCCAGCAAACAAGACTGTGAATGTCAACAGTTTGTTAAAAGTAGCTGACCTTTTATGCACCTGAAATATATGATGATTACATTCTGAGGGGGAAAAAATCACTTCAAGTTGTTTAGTTTTTTGGTTGTTTTTTGCTTATAAGGTTAGTGTAGACTTTCTTCTCAGAGCGGGGGCAAAGTCATGCCTTAAATGGCATGTTGAGGCATTGTGCCAGACAAGTGGTCAAGGCTGACTCTCAAACCCAGAGTTTTACAGTGGATGCCCCGGTTTCCCACACCTAAACTGGGAGCTGGTCTGACCACAGAAGCCTGTCTGCTCAAAGCTCTGCATCCACTTGAAGTGTGTCATCCCACTGGGGAGCCAAGACCTGATGTCAAACTCAGCTGGGTATTGCAGCTTACCTCCAGGCTTTCTTCAGAGGGGTTTAGACAACTTTTGGGGGATTTCTTTCAAGGAATGTTTACTCATTACTGAGAATGAAATCCTTAACTTTAACTCATTTCCATCAAACCAATGTGATTTTTCCCACAGTACGGATGTATCCATCTACCTGAAATGCTTAGGGAATATTCTCTGGCTGACCTCCACATGAGATGCTCCATTTGACTCATTCCCAACCTGAGCTGGATGTGGATCGTGGCTTCAGATAATGACCAATTCCAGCTGTTTCACACTTGGCTGCAAACACTCCTCAAATTAATGCTCTGGAGCTGTCCACATAATGAAAACTCGATATGTGCAAAAAGAAAAAAAAAACCCCAGATGCAATCTAGTGCTCACTGAACAGAAAATCCTTTGAGCTCCAAGAAACAAACCTAAAAACATTTCCATTTCCATGTGCTTCCCACATCCCACTCCCCTAGACTTTAAGTGAAGATACTTCTCTGAATCCTAGAAACACTTACATTCAGAGCATGCCCTCTTTCCTAGATGCTGAAAATTTGTACCCCCTTTGACTGAAACCCCCCTTGTCATCCTACACTATAAAAAAGTTCCACTAACTCAGTAGTGAAATTGTATCAACTGTCTCTTCCCTATACGAATCACTGACATTAATAAAGCTGAAGTCTCCAGGGATGTATGGCTCTGTGGGTGGACTTTATCCACCAGAGACCAGAGCAGCTGATGAGCGATTCAACCCCCTCAGTGACCTCCGCCTCAGTGATAGGTGGTTCTTCAGAGCCCTGCAGCCATTTCTTCCTCTCCATTTGAGTGTAAAGTTATTTTTTCCTTTTTACCCATAGGGCGTCTCATTTAGAATCAGAAGCACCATTTTCCACCCGGAACACTGAAACAGCTGAAATTCATGTTCAGGCAGCTTTAAAACCTGAAGTCTGAAGCCCTTTGCAAAGTGCTTTGTGGAAAAAAAATTAAAAAACAGCAATTTATAGGAATGTTTCTCTGCTCTCACAATGATTCATTGTGATGGTATGCACTTGATTTACTCTGATGTAATAACAAGAACATGAGCACACATCTACACTTCATATTTGCTTAAAACTACAGACGCACGGTTCTTGTCTTTTGTTCTTTAACACTTTTGGTCTGGATTATTTAGGAAAAAGATGAGCAAAACTGCAGGAGAGCAGACATCAGCGTGGAAACATGAACATCAGCTTGTTTACAAATACCTAAACCAACTGTATAGCTGTGTTGTTGCATCATGGGAAATATGTTGTGTTTTGGTTATTTCTTATTACACTTGATTTTTTTTAAAATAAACATATCTTAGAGATGATTATAAATTATTGGAACTTTTACATCACTATAAATGCAAATGCCTGTTTCCCCTGGTTTCCTGCAGTTATCCGTTTTTAGTCAAAGCCTTTTCAGGCTTTTTTCTACTTTTTAATTTACAATATTTAGCAACAATTTTGTAGCAATGTTTTATATTCATCTTTTTTACAGAAAATCACCGCTCTTCTGTTAATTTTTTATAATAATAAAATAATTCCCTAAACAAAACCTAAAACAATTCTGTAATAGTTTCGTCTGCTGAACCGACTTATTGAAAATTGTCTACCTAAATAAGTGATTTCCACTTAAAGTACCAAAGATTTATTCCAAGAGGATTCTGGTGTTCTCATAATTCCTATCCACAAGTAAACAAAGGTTTCAAAGCTAAACCTTGTACAAACCTTCATTAAATTTTGAATGTAAACATCAGAAAGGTCTATGTTATCCCTGCGTCATTGTAAACAACCAGTGTGATTGGCTAACTAACTGGTGAATTCAGAGCCTAAAAGGTTTAAATACAGTATGAGAAGCCTGGAAATAGTCCAATAACTGTCAGTAATCTATTTTTTACAGAGCTAAAAGGCTCAATACCCCTTTTAACAGCCCTGGCTTGGCTAGGGGCCAGCAGGACCGCCACTGGGGCACCCAAAGCAAGAGAGCAGGGAGGCATGGGGGGACAGAGAGTAGCCCAAAGCTCCAGGCAGCCACCCACCAAGTCCCACGGTTGGTCCAGGAGAGAGCAAGGCAGGGGCCAAGCCACCACTGCCCAGGAGAAAGGCGCCCAAGAGAAGTGGGGTCCATAAGGAGTGTTGTAAATATGGCCTTACCAGCTCACCTGCAGTTAAATTTTTGAAGAATGGTAACACGCCTTGGGCCCAGGACAAAACCCACACCACAGGGACACGCCACCCCCCATGCTCAGATGTGATGTGATCCCCGGCTCTTGGTCTTACCAGATACGCATGCATTTGCTGCAGCTTTTATTTGGAACAGGTTGCTCGAACGTACGTTTCTGAGCCCCATGTGGCGTGAGACAGACTTTTCTCTGTAGGTGCATCAGAAGGAAAAAATGCCCCAGCCTGCAAAACTGACCACAGCTCAGGGCAGGATGTCTTAAATACTGCAAGCATGTGAGCCAACAGTGGTCATGTGCTTACTCCAAACTTCAGAGTGCCATCAGGTGGGTCCTTCAGGTTCAAGGCAGCTCCACCTGATGCTACTCGGTATTCACCTGCAACACTGGTGGTTTAGCAGATAATGTGACCGCCCCTTAGCCTCCCAGGTCTTCTCCCGTTGCACTGTCGTCTGTCATTAAACATTTCCAGCAGCAGCCCACAGGATTCTGTCACATCTTTCATCCTCAGTTTCATACTTTTTGTAAAAGAGATGATGGTGGTGATGAGTTCAGAGCTCTAGAGGCCCCCCTTCTCCAGCATGGTCTCTGCAGGTCCCAGCACACGACTGCTATTAAAAAAGAGTGGCTAATTAGAAACTCACCACAGTTGGGTTAATTAGTCCCTCATGACGCTGCTCCCTGATCCACTGCCCCAAATCTCCCCCCATAGCTGAGCAGTTGATGATGGAACAAGACACCAAAGGCGCTCACCTCTTACTCCTCCTAAAAAAATAAGCCACCTTTTATTTTGCATGTTATAAGGTTTGGCCCATAAACCACCCCCCAGAGCACTGTGTCAGTTTATTCATACAGTTGGTCTGTCTCCTGATGGTGAGACGGACTCACAAACAGCAAGACTTGCCTCTGAGAAAACGTCTCCAACTCAGGAGCGCCACAGTCATACAGGAAATGCATAATTTATATGCAAGCACATCAACACAGCTCCAGTTCTTCTTTCCACTTTCTTCTCCTGCAGCAAACGACAGATGAGGAAAAAAAAAGTTCACAATCAGTGAATGAGGTGAGTAAGGTGGAAGGCATCGCAGCTGAATTAGAAAACTGTTGATTATTTTTGGCATGAAAAGGAGAACGCGTGATGAGCAGGACTTCAAGGCATGGCCTTCTGTAACATCACTCCTGGCATGCAGAGGCTCAATTTCTTCTCCAGTTGCACTCAAAGCAACATTTAACTTCCTGCTTTTCTCTACCCATTTCTCCATTTATATATATATATATATATATAAAAAAATTCTTGGTGGGAAGGTAAATTTATCTGCGTTATTAACTGAACATCAGTGGCTGCTCAGAGTCAACCTACTGATTTGAAGGGCTACTAAGCTGTGAGCCTCTGAGTGTATTTGCGTATAAGTTTAAAACAATACTAAGTTTTAACTGCAACTTTTTATCCTGACGAAAAAGCTTAAGAGGTATAACCCTTCCTGGAGCAACAATTCTCCTAATTCTATTTTTCACATTTCATAGTCAATACTGGAATATGATTTAAAAATATATTTTTTTAACTAGTCTGTTCTCTTCTGATCCTTAAATATGTTCTCTGATAACCTGTGACTGAACAAATTAATTGTACCTTTTTAGATTAATTGGAACTATTTTAAACCAAACATCTTATCAGAAATTACACTGCAAATCTTTTGGGAGACATTGCCATGGCAACTGACAGAGATGTTAACAGATATGAATTTAAATGCACTGTATGAGGTCTCATTAAGTGTGACATTTGTGCTTGTTAGCATCTGTCTGTCCAGAAACCTAAATGTCTGGCATTATGTATCCATAAACAGGATGAAGAATCCGGTCCGTGCAGCAAACACCGCTCCTGATATTAACATCAGAACTAATTGGTAATCTTTTCTCCTCCTCTTTCTTTTTTCAACCGACTGGTGACCTCTCCGCGATGTAGAAACTGTATACCATGCAAAAATAATTTCATGCATATTTAAATTGGGATGCAAATTAGAGTGCACAATGAGCGTGGCTTTTGGCTTGAGAAATTGCAATTACTCACGTGTAGACCACTTTACAGCCAGTTTACTTTTCCCTGGCTATTTCTACTTGCACCCCTTTCATTTCTGCATCTGCTTGCAGCCTGTATGTGAGTCCATGTCTTGAATTCTGAATCTCTGGGGTGACAACTCCAGAGCAGGAAAAAAGCAATACCATTCCAACAATATCCTTTACATACAACAAAGTGAACTTCCAGGAAAAAAACGAAGGACTACACAGCGGCTGTTTACCGCTCATCTAATTCTCTATTTTGGTTTGAATGTTTCCCAGGCACCACACGATTTTTTTTTATCTCAGTGCTGCGACTCACCTTGGCTTCGAGCAAGAGGACCAGCTGTCAGCGTCTCTCCACTTGCTGGGGTTGGTGGGGTCTGAAACTCCCAAACCCCATGAGGGGCAGAGTTTCTCAACAACCTTATACTATCTTGACTGCTCATTAACTTGTTCAGGCAGAGCTAAGAGTCAGGGGAACTTGAACAGGTCAGGCTGTCTGATCCACCAAACGCTCCTCATTTTCTGAGCTGCTTTTCTTACTTCCCATTTTGTCTCTACGTTCCTTCAGCGCCTCTTCTGCTCCGTTCCAGCCTTTGTCCACTTACAAACCCACGACTGAAAGTTACGCTCACTCAAGGGCCGTTGAAGCAATGCAGCTGAGATTCTGAACTTCTATAAGGGAATCAATGCTGGTTATGCTCAGTGTTCAGATCACCACTGTGGCGTTCAGCGACCGGTAAAGGCCTTGAGGGGACGCCCCGGCACAAACGGAGCCTCTAACTCTGTCGGCGCTCAGAGCTCATCTCACGATGGAGGTCGGCTCCGAGAATCGGAGAGAAGCCGTAAATTTCCTCTGATCTCATTCTGTTTTGGAAAGGCCAGAGCGACATCCATTAAGAATGACCCCCTTTGTAAATACCACAGACATATATACATTACCTGTACTCTGTGATTTTTTCTAATTTATTAGATGTTTAACATCATGCCAGACATGGGTTCAAAGAACATTATATTATCTTTGATTCAAGAGCTTTCCAGTGTAGGTTAAGTGTTTTGATCTTACTGCTCTTTAAAGTCCCACTCCGATCATCTTTCGATCTGTTATTAAAGCGTTCTCAGTGGGCTTTTAATTGTGATTGTGCCTTTTTTAGGCTAAATCCAAAAACCTGTGTTCTTTTCTAGGACATATTTTCTGCAGAACGGCAGCAGGTGATTAGAAATTAAACTCTGAGATGGGCAGTGGGCAGGACTGTTGGCACGGAGTAAGCCTTCCCTGAATTCCCATCAACCATCATCAGCTGATACTATTGCTCACTAGCTTACAGTCCATCACACCCCATTTCGCATCAAGTGCAACAAAAATAGTGACCAATATCAGATCTATCCGATCGTCCAGTTTAGATCCAGATTCCAGCTCAGACGAGGAAAACAAAACGAACATACCTGTTTATCCATCAGTGGATGCATCAGGATGGAGTGGAGCAGGTAGCTGATAGCCCGCTGACTGTCATAGCTACAAGCTTTTTTCCAACTGCATTTTATTTATCTGCTCTTGATTGATTCTTTAGAACACGTTTCGAAAATATCTAAAGCAATTTGAATCTTATTTTTTCTTTATGTATGTCCTCTATCATTAGAAAAAAAAAGCCACTAGAACATGTTAAAAACACCAAACAAAATATTTTCAACAGCGTGGGTCTGTAAAGTTTGGATGTCAATTTAAGGTGGATGTTTTTAACAATAGTCAACATCCAGATTCCGGTTTTGTTCATACTTTTTTTAGTGATTGTGGCCAAATGTATTTGAATTGAAACTGTGTATATACTGCTTGAGGAATCATGTGGGTCTTCCTGTAGAATTTCAACTATAATAACTTGTAAAAATTCAAATTCCTTTAGTCTTTTGGGAATTTGAAACAGTTTCCTCCTCAGGTGAAATTAGAAGAGGTCACCAAATGGTTCGCAAGCGTGACTGTGGCTGCTGCTCACCGCTCCCCCAGGGGTTCAGTGAACGTTCACAGAACTATTTTCTCACCGATCTCCCCCTCTGTGACCGCAAGAGAGAATTGTTTTCAGTCAAAATCCTGTCAATGAATTAAAAAAAAAAAATAAATAAATAAAAAAAATAAAAAAAATAAAAAAAAAAAATCCTGTCAATGAGAGGCACTAGAAATCTGCAAAATATGGTTACATATTATCATAATAAACCAAATACACAGTTATGGCTCTGGGATTAATGAGCTGCTCCTTGGCCTCAGCGGACAACACTATTAGCATCCCACCTCACCATATGAGCCATTAGAACGTTAGTTCAAACAGGTCGTGTCAAATATTTTCTTAAATAACTGTGTGCGTCTGCTTTTCTGCACAAACAGCCGCAGCTTCAGTTGACATACGGATCAGGTCACGTGTCTTTTGATGTGTTAAATAGTAATAGCTAGACATTTCACACGTTGTGCTGGAGTGTGTCCCTTTAGTTGGCTCACTACCAGCACAAGGTAGAAACACACAGTTCTCATGCACAGAGTCACACTACAGGGGTTGCATGACAAATAAAAAAAAATCAGAAAATACTGAACTTTTAAGAGTGAAACTATTTCCAGGCTTTGCATGAGCTCTGTTAGAATGCTGTACATCTGTAAGAACAGGAAAGGAGGCTAACCCTATTTGTTTGGAGTGCACTACTGGTTTCTTTCTGACTTTCTATCTATATAATGGGATGCTCTTCTATGTTTGAAAATACACAAAAGACTATTGTCTTAAAAAAAAAAACTAAAAGAAAAAGAAAGAAATCCCCTGAATGAATGTTCATGATGTGAAATTATGGATAAATCCTTGACCAAAAGCAAAAGCACAACACATTTTGGCGCTATTGGTCTGGTGACAGTGCATAGGCTGACCTGTAAAACCTGAAGTAAAACAGTCACATGGCCGTCAATGGTTGATCAGAGCTCAAAGCGATGTTTTGAATCAAGCTCCACTGGACTTTACAAAGGGTCCAATGTTGCCGTACGTATCATAATTAGTGTTACAAAAATAAATATCGTTTCTGATTGGTGGCTGATGGTCACTGGATATTGGCAGAGCATTTAAAAGTTTCTTCAAACAATGTTTATCTGTGAAGTTTTATTCCTGTAGGTGAGTGATAAGTACAAAGCATTCTGAAGACAGAAATAGAAGGAAATAGAAGCTCAGTTTGGGATCATTTTGAGCTTCTTGGGGGGGGAAAGTGTGCATTTTGTGTAACATTTAACATTTTGGAATAAGACGACATTGTGGTCACACCTGAGAAAAAATACATCCAAAAGTTTCATCCAGTCTGAGCTCCACTCAACCCACTGTTGAATCTAATAATGGTGTGACCTTCTAACTCCTGTGCTCAAATTCATGAGTGATTTGTCCTTTTTTTACTAAACTTTTTAGCATGTGAATATTGCCATTCTATTCCAAATATCTGTCACATTTACACTACAATGTTTAAAAAATGAGGTTAGCATCCACCTGACACAATGCTTCTGTATCCCCACATGAATACAGTTTGGTTAAAATAAAATGACCTTTCAGTCAAAACATCTTACATACACCAACCCATAAAGTTAAAAAAAGCCCATATTATATTTATTATTCCAGTTTATGAAGTTCAACAATTTTAATGTTTTTAGCCACTAAATTTTGCTTTGGTGACGTGATTCAAGCATTCAATTGTGTCATTTGCCGTCACTTCTGAATAAAGTCACAAATGCTATAAGTGCCTGTTCTTCCTGGCTTGTTTTCTGTCACCACGTGCCCCCCCCCCCCCCTCACCGTGCTGAACAATGCTGTGCTTCAATTGGGAAACACAGGACTTGGGACTGGATCTGAGTCCCTTCACCTCCTCTTTTTAAATGTGCCTGGAGCACATTTTAGTGGTTTTCTCCAGCTGTGTGTCATTATCTGTTGCTGTAAAAAGAGCAGCATGACCCTGGTCCTGGAGAGCCACCATCCCGCCAGTTTCCAGCTGTTGCTGCCTGACAGGCTGCTGATTACAGGGATCAGGTGTGTTCAGCCAATCCCAGTCTGCAATCATCCAGAGCAGGTAACCAGGAGCAGGTAGAGATGGGGAAGTTGGGTTGCACAGTTAGAAACTGTTAGTTTGAGTAACTGTCTGATATTTGATGCATTTCTGTTACAGTTCAGAGACGGAGAAGATGTTTCTTTTCTTTTTTGCATGGCCTCCCCCCCTGCTGAGCAGAAGTGGTTGGAGTTGCATGTTTACTTTGAGCACTAAACATCAGTGCAGTTTAGCACAAAAGTGCCTCCTAAGTTTTGGTTTCAGCGCCAGTGGCACAGAAAGTCAGTGAACCCAGAGTCAATGGAATTTCTGGCTCTACCTTTTATGTTTGTGGCAACCATACACAAAACAGCTCATATGAATGTAAAACTCACTCTGATGAAAATTGTGTTTAATCATAATCATTATTAAAAGACCACTGGGAACGCTTTGAAAATAGATCAAAAGATGAGCAGAGTGGGGACTACAATGTCGTGTTTATTTCCAAATCCTCTCAGATGGCTTCGTGTTGAACTCTATTTTATTAACACTTGTCGGTCATTCAGTCTTTTGTGCATTTAGAGCTGCAGCTTGTGTTGATGCTAACAGTTGGACGACATGTTGGCTCTTGGACGTGCATGCGCACGCTGCAAGACTGACAGTGAGCCTCCTGTTGAGAAGCCTCCTTGTTTGAATAAATCACCAAAGCAAATGCTTTGTGTTCACTAAATGGTCCACTCTCTTTCTATTAGCATCACATTTAGGGTCGGTGCACTTTGAGGACGAGAGCATGCAACATGAAAGCATTCTCCTGCATATTTAACATTAAGGGACCTCAAAACGGGGAGCATTCTTTGTGAATAAGTAAAAAAAAAACAACCAGAATATGTTCAAGGGAAATAGACTGAGCAGAAAGTCTACATTAAAGGGAGGGGGAAATGATCCATATCTGAAGGTGTAACTATGCTTCTCTGTTCCAGGTTGCATAATTCACCACCCCCCCTCCCTCCTGCTGCATTGTGCTCTGCTTCACTTCAGGATGGGTCATGAAACACTTTGCTGCGCTCTCCACGAATGAGACATGATTGTACCGACACAAAGAGACGGGGAGCGGGAGGAAGTGTCCCACTCCGTTTTGCGTGAGCCTTGTTGCAGCAAATCACAGTTCCATGTTTATGGCCCAGCTTTTTCCCTCTCATTCCCAGCACACACTCAGCATTTTAATGAGGACCTGGCCAGCATACTAAGTGCACATTAAGCCGGCTCTGTGGGGGTGTGCGTTGTGAGACATTACAGTCAAAGCCAAGAAGCACTCTTGAAATTTTAAAATGAACAAATCTAAAGTTTTTCTGTGCATGGGTGCAGGGGGAGGCTGAGCAGAGGGGGACATGAAGTAGAGCTTGTGATGATTTGAAGGAGGTTATCTGAAGAGATTTGGGGAGGCTGGAGTGGAGGGAGGGATCTTTAAAGGCAAAACAGCAGGGGTGGGGACGTAGAGAGTAAGCCTACTGAATAGTTTACTGTGAAGATGAATAGAGCTGAAGTGTTCAGCACATAGAGTTGTTGATTATGGCGGGGGGGGGGGGGGGACATGTGCCCTCATGCACAGACCGCACGCGGATGCAAGCTGTTTCCTACCTTCATTACGATGGCATTCAGTATCTCTGTAATCCCGCTATTTGTCAAAGTGAGCTGTTTCTGCAGTTTTATTTAAAGAGACAGTTTGCCATTTCCCCCACACTGGAAACGCATGCGGCTTTAATGAAACTGCGCGGGGAAACGTCGCTGTCTCTTGCGTTCCGTTTGCCAAACATGAAATGTTTTTTTAAGTAGACCATCATCTGGAGCTGCGCCTTGATTCTGCTGCCTTCAGTCGGATTCTAGTCATTACAGCAGAAGGATGGAAACCATCAGCCGCTTGTTTCTGTGGCTTCATTATTCTTGACATTTTTTTAATCTTTGTCTTTTTTCCATTAAAACACAAATGTCCTTTTTAAAAAGTTTTTTACACTTTTGATGTTATCTGCAAAGTGAGACCCATCAAGCTTTCCAAAACCCGGCTAAAGCCCCAAACAGCACTCACCACGGCTGCATGTGGCCAGCAGGGGGAGCATTGAGGTTGTTGGATTTTCCCTCTGTTGTCTTCAGGAATGGCAAAAAAAAAAAGTGAATGACCGGGACTGAGCAGGAAACGAAAGACTGCAGTTCCAACCATTAATCTGGATCTAAGATCATTAATGATCAGATTTCTAACTTTACACTCAAACCCTGTGGACAAACCCTTCGTAAAAAGTAGTCCAAGTGTTCTACAATTCCAAATGTATTCCCTACCCCTCTGGCTCCTTCCTGTTGCTCCAGTTGTAGGGGCATTTGGAGCTGCCCTTAAGAACTTGTTTTCTTAAGGGGGATCTGTGGGAATTGGGGCTGTATCCCTCCACCGGCAGGGATAAAGATCCGCTTTTTCATAGGAAAATGAAATGGGCTTCTCCCTGGCGCCGTGCTGATGCAGAAGAGCAATGCTTTTTTTTTTTTCTCACCTGTCTGAGAAACGCATTTCTTCACGTGGATGTGCTCTGTGGCACAGACGTTTACACTTGAATGCAAGTTCAGGACTTTGTGGTGGTCTCACAGTACAGAAACGCAGCACAATGAGGCTTCCCCGCTGGTCTGGATCCTGCATTGAAGGCTAAGTGTTAGGAACGGGGCGGGGCGCCACTGAGAGGTGTGGAGGTGCCTAACTGAAAAAAACAGAGCTCTGCGATGGGTATGAATTAGGCCCCACTTTATTATATCTTTCTCTTAACTGATTACATACAGTAGTTCCTCTACCTCATGCTACCACACATGCACAGCACAAAAGAGTCCTAGGATGCTGAATAGTCTGTTATACTCATTTCCAGTCCTCACATATTACAGTGTTCAAATCAGGAATTCTTGCAATCGTCTGCATTTTTCTGCTTGAATCTCTCAAATAGAAGTGTGAAGTGAAGACATCTTAAGTGGGCTGACATGAGTGACAGGGAAAGTTTACTAAACCTCCTGAAAGCTTACTCCAGAAGGTTTGGCTTTTTGGACAGAGATGAGGTCCATTTCTGCTGTGATCATTTCTGTCCTCGCTTCTCTTCATCCTCACTGTTGGAATGAATTCTCAGTCGAGCTCTCAGCTGCGGTGGAGGCAAAAGCCAGATCCAGTCCGACTCTGCCAAATTTTCAACGGAGCACGGGAAATCAAGCTGACATGGATCCGTCCTGTCGCCTGGCAGGACTGAAACGGAGGCTGCGATTGTGAGTGAGTTCCCAGGGTTGTGACAGCTGTCAGCTTTAAAGCTGAACATCTCTGCTAAGTTTGTTGATGTAAATAAAGCTTTTTCCAAT